>CM038221.1:187127536-188327536 GCA_021442155.1 Cymbidium sinense
TTTTTTTTATCGATGCTTAATCAGTTAATTATTAATTAAAACATATTTAATTTAAAAATTTGTTCTTCTTCTTACCCTCTATCTACCTCTGGTTTCCCACCACATTAGCTGTTCATTCTTTTTCTCTTCACCTTTTGCATTCTTCTTCTGTACCTGAATCTTTCTTTATAACACATTTAGGTACCAAAGTTCACAATTTCATTTCCACCGCACACTACATCAACATGTCTCAGGAATTGGATTGTGAAGGATATGCTACTTTTCCATCCATCATATACTTTTCTATATCAGTTTTGTTTCCCTTGGCATGCTCGTATGCTGCTCCCATTGGTAGTCTATAGTTTGTGCGTATGTCTTCTCTTTTACATGATAACTTGTCATGCTTAATATGATTTGATTTTTTTAAATTCTTTGAAAATTTTTCTTTTTTCTATGCTCTGGCACATGGGCTTTTAGATAGCCACTTATGGAGCAAGAGGGATGAGTGTATTAATTGGCATCCTTATTTGTCCATTTTTGTTCGTTTGCCCTTATGACTATCCAGATATTTACGGCTGATATTAAATTCATGGCTATATGCTCAGTCCCTACCCCATTCTGGTGATGGATTTGCACTAGTGATGTTGCAAGTTGATCAGATATTTGTTGGACCACCACTTCAGGTTGATTATCTTTAGTCTAGTTGGAGTGTAGAAACCATGAGAGATTGATGATGGGGGTATTTGAGATGAGAGAGATTGGTCAATTGTTGGAACTTAAGTTACATTAAAAAGTTTGTAGATTGTCAATTTATAAATGGTATTCGGTATTCATGTTTATGGTGGAGTTTAAGGAAATTATATCATAATATATTTGATACAATAATGTTGAAATCTATGGCATTATCTTCGCTTATCCTTCCCTTCTCTATGAGGAATCTATCTATAATGCAAGCAAATCCGCATAAGAAATTTAATTTTCAGCTACACATTTGTTCCAAACCAAACCAAACCAAATTAAATTCAGTTAAGTGTTAATTTTATCACTATTGCTAATTGAACAGGGTCTTTCAGCAGGGTTACTGAGGCAAGCTACATATACAACAGCTCGTCTTGGATCATTTAGGTAAGTGATTTTATTTATTGCAAGGGTTGCATTTTTCTTGAAATCGGTTACATGGTTTGGTGTAACCTATGGTCGCATTTGTTTCTCTAATGCTGGTACTTTAAACGTAGACAATTAGTTCATTAAGACCTTCATTTCCTTCAAAACAATTTTAAGAGCGTTTATTTCCTTTTCAACTACTGTTAAGTTTTCTTGCTTTTGACTAGGGTATTGACGAACAAAGCAATTGATGCTAATGGAGGAAAGCCATTGCCCCTTCTTCAAAAAGCTGCCATTGGTTTGACAGCCGGAGCAATAGGTGCCTGTATTGGTAGTCCAGCTGATCTGGCTCTCATCCGGATGCAGGCTGATGCAACTCTGCCCCAGCACAACGAAGGAATTATACCAATGCCTTCCATGCACTCTATCGTATTACAGCTGATGAAGGGGTTCTGGCACTCTGGAAAGGTGCAGGTCCAACTGTAGTGAGGGCAATGGCATTGAACATGGGCATGCTGGCCTCTTATGATCAGAGCGTGGAGTTTTCAGGGATTCACTTGGTTTTGGAGAAATCAGCATTGTGCTCGGTAAGAAATTGTCATCCTAGATTATCACTATGCTATTTCAATCCAATGCATCATGCATGTAATGTTGTTAGGTGAGGTATTCATTACATCTGCATGATGTCATGACTCTGAAGTTGTTTTCTTTATTAAGTACAGAGAGTAAATTGATGTTCTTGAGCTCTTTTTAGATAATTTCCACAGAAATGATAGTCTTATGGATGATGCAAATCGTATTACAGAGTGGTCTCATGTTAGCACTTCGTCTATCTATTTGTGGAGTAGTTTTGTTAGCTTAATGACACTTAGGAATATGGTATCTACATTTATATTTGTTGGGTTATTTTTTATTTACTATTGACTAGGATAAGCTATGTCGTCCAATTTGTTCATGCTGCACTGATGTGTTACATACGTTTTTTTTATTATTATTTTGGACTTTGTATTCACATAAAACTAGTAAAACGCACACTATGCATGTCAATATTATAATTTTCCTGACACAATTCATATTGAAGAAACAAATTAATAAAATTACCTAAGCCTATATATTGGTCAAATAAAGAAAACAAACAAACAAACAAAACATTTAAAACAAATCCTTGTACGTATTATGTCATATGCTTTTAACACCATTATTTTATGCTGTTTTCATCCTCATTTGTGCATCAATTTTTATTAAATTTAATAAATAACGTAAGAATATCTTCAACATCAGAAGGAAGAGGATACTCCACTGCCCGATGCCTTATTGCTACTGTTGAAGAAAGAAAGTGAAAGCTATATCACCATTGGTGTTACTAGGGAGAGGATTGATGAGAAACCTAATCAATGATATTATACCACCTATCACAATTGCTTGCTAAGATTTGGTTGGAAAGAAGAACAGTGAGAGTGGTGAAGATTAGTGAGGCAAAAGTAGTAGGTGGGGTTATTCTCTTGAAAATTACTGTTTTTGTGCTCCTCTTTAAAGATGCTCCAGTCATCTCTACCAACCAACCTTTTACCTTGTATGAACAAATGAAAATGGAGGAAAAATAGACTTTATTGTTATTGTTGGGTCACCATTCTTACTGCCTAGAGAAAGGATTGTTGGGGAAGTTGATCAATGACGCATCACTACTCTGATTGAAGAAGGAAATTAATGCTCCGCCATCGATTGAAGAAGACTATCGAGAAACTAGATCATTAATACCACATTGCTTGATCTCCTACATTTGTGATTGCCCATCATTGTTATAGGTTTCTTACCATGATTAGGTTGTAAAGAAAAGTTGAAGGCTTGTGCTGTGAAGAGGTATAAGAAGAGAGATTCTGTAGATTTTAATCTTTTAACTCAATGACTATGAATATTGTAATACCATAGTAAATAAAAAGTTAAAACTAAATAATTTTGAAATATACCCTTTTCTTCATGTTTCAAAATCATCCAAATCAACTTTATAAAATCCTACATATTTTTCTGATTAAAAAGATATAATATATATAATGCATTTAATTTTTTAAAAATAAAATATAAGAATCAATTAAAAATTTAGTTAATTTACTATTACCCTACAATTATTGTAGCAACTACTATTCAATCATTATATTTGACAACATGCTTTACTTACTATTATATTTCTACGAGTTTTAATTATTCATGTACATTGCTTTTATATCATGTTTTGAGTTTATTTTAGTACTACTGGTCTCACTGGGCTATTAGTTTATGATATTACACGTTGACTTTTAGATAAGAACAAGGAAATGGTTAATAGCTAAACTACCATTTTGACTTGTACAAGTTTAGTGTATAGTTTTGGAAGAATTAAAAAGATTTTTTAAGATACATATAATTTATATATTGGTACTTTTAATTGCTTTGTATTTATGTTGGGATTTAATTTTGCATGCTTCTAATTATGTGATTTGAATATGAAATAATTATTAGAATAATTCAAAATATAAGAATTTGTTCATGATGATTTGATAAGATTCATTTTTTATCTACTTATTCTGAATCCATACATGTCGAGATAAGTTTGTTGAAGTTACATCTGACTGAGTTGTCCTATTCTATTATACCCCAGGTTGACTTTGAAAAAGACATTGTGAAGTGGTATCAAAGTAAACGCGTTGAAGTGCAATGAAAGCATGATTGGATTTAGAAGTAGGAATTAAATTGATTAATACAGAGCTATAAGATGATTGAATTTGGGTTAGTACTTCTCATGTTTAAAATATCATGCATACATGATATTATTATTGTATGATAAATATATATCAAATAAATAATTCATGCAATTATAGATAAATTTGTCAAGAAATGCCATAAATGGATAGTCCACCGCACCTGCAGAGGTAATTCCAATAGAAGTGAAATATAGCCTGAGCTAATGAAGAAAGGTTAATTTGAGGAATTATGGGATGTTGTTCTGATTTCACATGTGGTTGATAAACTAGCATCTATTGAGAGATCTACCACCGGTGCTCGATTTGAGTATGGTTCAAAGGTGTATCAACATTTGAGGATATTCTAGACATTTAAACTACCGACATTTAAAGGAGCCAATGATCCTACAGTTATTGAAGATTATAAAGATTCTAAATGGCATGATTTGTCTTGAAAATAGAAGAGTTGTACTGGAAAATGTATAGAAGAGTTATATTGGTTGCATTTGCATCAGAGGATGAAACAAAGAGATGGTGACAGCCTCAACATTGTGAAAATTTTGGATTGCTGCCTAGTGGGATGATTTTGTCAAAGTATTGAAGATTAATTTAGTCCACCATCAACTAGACTAGTATTGCAGGATAGAATTTTCAGTTTAGCTTAGGTATCAAGGACTGTAGTGCAATATGAAGCACATTTTTTATCAAGGTATGCTCCACATTAGATTTCTAGGGGAGAAATGAGAGATTTTTTCAGTCTAGGGATCAATTAAGGCTAGCATTAACACTATTTAAAATCGAATTTTCGATAGTTGAAAGGGTCAAGAATTGAAAATGAGTTGAATTTTTCTAAACAATATTTTGATTCTGCTAGTAAATGCAAAGGTTTTGAAAGGAGGATAGATTTTTCCAGCAAAAAAATTTAAGTTGATAGCAAGCAGAAGTAAGTTAAGACAAAATACCTATTTGTGATAAATGTTGGAAAAGACATGTTGGTTAGTGCTTGGTTGGATTAAGAAAATGCTATGTATATAGTCAGGTAGGAAATCGTCAGATAAACTACCCACTTGAGAAGAAAAATGATATAAAGTCAATCAGTGTAAGTTTTATGGAAAGCCTTTAACACGAGAATTGTGAAATTTCAGAGCGCATGATCAATCCTCTAGTAATGGTTAGAGTTTTTGCTATCACTCATCAAGAAGTAAAAGAATCATATAAAGTGGTGACAAGTGCGCTTATGATTTCATATCACTTGAGTTCAATTTTGTTTGACTCTAGTGCATCTCACTTTTGTTTCGATAGTTTTATGCTAATTTGCTTGTTAACACTATTTGATTGGGGTGGGTGTCCTTTTTTAGTGAGATTGAAAGAATTAAACGACCATGAATTTTTAGATTGATATCTAAAGATATATTTTAAAGTTTTGGTGGGATAATGAAAGGTGTATGATAATATGATAGTGAGAATATTTAAATTAGTCTAGTTTGGGCTAAATTGAGGTGATTTAAAATATAGCTTTAAGGAATGAGATTCAGATGAGATAAATGACTAAAAATACTTGTGGAGGTTTATGTTAGGATATTTATTTATGATATGGAGTAGTTGATTCGGAGTTATTGGATTTTAGTTATTATTATGAGGACTAAGATTAGATCGTAATCTGAAGTAGGTATTATTGAGTGGAAGGAAGGTGTAAACTTATATAAATGAGAGTAGAAGGCTTAGTGGACGGTTGGAGATGATGTAAAGAAGTATGAGAAAGATTAAAATAAGTTATTTTGGATTTTGGAGGTATAAAAGAAAGATATGTTGGATAATTAGCACTCCCATTAAAGATTGCCAAGATTTTGCCAACAAGCTCTCAAACTACAAGAATAACTCAAATAATTTGTAATTGCCAAAAAATTTCATTCCATTCTAAAGTATATCCATTGTAATCATCTTTCAAAAGGAAAAAATTCAAAACGGAAAAAGATGGCCATATTAATATAAGTAATAAGTTACTTTATTATTTTATGCCATCTACCTATTTCACATGTTATTATTTTATTTGAATTCAACTACCTCACATGTCATACTTTTAATTTTTAAATTCAAAATTTCAAATTTGAATTTTCTAGAAAAAATTAAAAATTACATAATTAAAAAAAAAAGAAATCATAAAATGACCCTTGGCATACTAATGGGATAACCATTCTTCTTTCTTGAATTTTTTTGGATTTTAGTTTGAGATCTAGTAAATGGACCTTAAGCTCTAATTTTTTGATCTACATGTTCTACACCACTATTTATTTTACATCCACTTTGAATGTTAATATGCCTTATGGTGATAGTCATGCTAAATAAAAATGTTTGGTACATCAATATTTAGGTAAAATTGCTTGCGTAATTAATTATTATACCAATTAGAAACTTTAACATCATTTTGGGCATGAACTAATTAATTAAATATTTTGCAACAATTAAATGCTGGAAGAGGAGAGTAAAATTTAGTATGCCTGGCGAGAAGTTATTTTATTTTTCTTGTGATAGAAATGCAGTATTTTTCTTGATTTGTGCACTGAAGGTGGGCAAATATTTGAGAAGTTGTAAATTAGTATTTCTGACAAAATTAGAAGCGTGAATAAAGATGTATTAGAACCAAAAAATATTCCAGTTATTTTTGAATTTTTTGAAGAATTGTGAGGATGCCACCAGAAAGATAAGTGGAGTTTGGGATCCATGTAAAACCAAGTACAATTCTTATAAACAAATTCCCCTACGGAATGTCTCTTAAGAAATTGTAGGAATTAAAGTATTAATTACAAGAATTTATAGACAAGAGATTTATTAGACCCAACAATTCACCCTGGAGTATGCTAGTACTATTTATTAAAAAAAATGATGGATTAATGAGATTGTGCATTGATTATAGAGTGTTAAACAAAGTTATAATTAAAAATAAATATTCACTGTTAAAGATTGATGATTCATTTGATCAGTTTGAAGGAGCTATAATATTTTTCAGGATTGATCTGGGGTTAGAATATCATCAGGTCAAAGTCAAGGATATAGATGTCACTAAGATTGTTTTGGATCAAAGGATCATTATGAATTTCTTGTAATGCTATTTGGTATAACTAATGCTCCTATAGTTTTATGGATCTGATGAAGCACATTTTCAAGCCTTTTGTGGATCAATTTATTATTATTTTTATTGATAATATTTTTATCTATTCTAAATTTGATAAAGAGTATGCTGATCATTTGAGGATAGTTCTAGATCTAAGAAAGAATAAGTTATATGTAAAATTTTTAAAATGTAAGTTCTGGATGTACAGTGTTGTATTTTTAGGTCATATCATTAGTAGCAAAGTAGTTTCCGTTGATTCTTGGGAAATAAAAGCAATATTGGAATAGCTTATACCTAAAAATGTTATAGACGCTTTTTTAGATCTGGTAGGTTATTATAGAAGATTTGTTAAGAGTTTCTCACAGATTATAATGCTTCTATCCAATTTAATGAAAAAGAATGTCATATTCCAGTGGACAGATTGTGAGCAGACTTTTTAGTAATTGAAGAAGCATTTGACAATTATGACAATTTTAGCTATTCTATCAAGCACCGAGGGATTTTAAGTATTTAGTGATGTTCATTAAAATATTTGGGTTGTGTATGATGAGTAAGAGTGATTGTATTTCCTGCATACAACTAAAATCTCCTGAAAAAAATTATCTAACTGATGATTTATAATTGACAGCTATTGTATTTGCTCTCAAGATCTATACTCACTAATTTTATGGAGTGAAATGCGAGATATTTATTGATTATCAGAGCCTTAAATATATTTTTACATAGAAAGAATTGAATATGAGGATGATTGAAATTCATTAAAGATTATGACCTAGATATTCAATATTGTCCAAGCAAAGAAAATGTGGTAGTGTTGGCTAGATCCTCGTAGAGGAGTCAGAGCTGATCAAAGACATTGATGCTTTGCAGTTGGAGGTAAGAAAATTTTGGGTATTTAAGCCTATTGACGCATAATCGACTCTAACCGGGTAGAATCAAAGCGACACATAAATTAAATTATAAATATTCAAAAAATTATTGAGCAGATTCAAATTGGTAAGAAACAAGACTTTATTGTAGATACATAAGATGTTATTAAGAGGAAAATTCAATTATGGGTGTAAAGTGGCATTGAATTGAGGCAAGAAATTTCATAGGAGCTTATTATGTAGGATATACTATATATCCAAGCAATTCAAAGATGTATAAAGATTTGAAAGTTGCATTTTGGTGGCAATGTATGAAGAAAGATATAGTTGAGTATATTTCTAAATGTCAAGCTTATTAAATTGTTAAGGCAGAACATTAAAGACCTAATGAATTGTTACAGTCATTGCCAATACTTGGATGGCAATGAGAAGAAATTGCAATGATCTTTATTATGGGATTTTCTAGATTGCAAGATCACTATAGTATTTGGATACTTATTGACAAATTGACTAAACTAGTGCATTTTGCCATTAACTAGATGCACTAAGTGAATAAATTAACCAAGTTGTATGTTTAAGAGATTGTTAAACTTCATAGTATTCTAAAGGTGATTGTCTTTGATGATATATTTACTTAGATTATGGATAGAGAGAGGCTTGGGCACTCAATTTCATTTGAGCACAATATTTCATCCGCAGACTAATGGATGGTTAGAGAGAACAATTCAAGTCTTAAAGGATTTATTGAGGTTATGTGTTCTTGACTTTGATGTAGCTAGGAAGATCACATACTTGTGATTAAGTTTGTCTATAATAACAATTACTAATCTAGCATTTAGATGATTCTGTATGAAGCATTATATGGTAGGAAGTGCAAGACCTTGTTTAGTTAGGGTGAAGTAAGAGAAGGACAACTGTTAGGTCCAGAGTTAGTTAATCAAGTCACAGAGAAAATCGATTAATCAAAGATAGACAGCTTAGAATCACAACATAAATACTATGATTTGAGGCATGAGCATTGAGTTTCAAGTTAGAGAATTTGTATTTATGAAAGTAAAATATATAAAAAGAATTAGTAGATTTGGTTAGCGAGGTAACCTGAGCCTTAGATATGTAGAACCTTTTGAAATAATTAAAAGGGTGGAAAAAATTGCTTACAAGCTTGTTCTACCAATTGATTTAGCAGATATCCATAATAATTTTCATATATTAATGTTAAGAAAATGGATTAAGCAGAGATTCCACATACAAAAATTGAAATACAACTAGATATAACTTATGTTTTGGAGCCAGAGAGAATTTTGAAATTTGATGTAAAGAAAGTGAGAAATAATCAAATTTTTTATTTTAAGATTAAATATAAACACATGCCACTTAAAGAAGCCACCTGGTAGAATGAACAAGAAATGTGATAGATATTTCCTTTCCTATTTGAATGATTGCTAAGAAATTTTGAGGATGAATTTTTTTATGAGAGGGAGGATTGTAATATCCAAAATATACAAAATGGTAAAACTAATGCATTTTGAATATATATATATATATATATATATATATAATGCATCTAAAATTTTCTTAAATAAGATATAAAAATCAATTAAAATTTAGTTAGTTTTATTGTTTTTTGGCAGTTATTGCAACAATCACTGTAACAACTATTGTTCAATCATAATACTTGATAACATGCTTTACTTGCTATTACATTCTTATAAGTCTCAATTGTTCATGAATGTTCCTTCTTATATCATGTTTTGAGTTTACTTTAGCACTACTTTGTCTCACTAGGCTATTAGCATACAATATCACACGTTGACTTTCAAGTAGGAGCAAAGAAGGGGTAATAGCTGGACAACCCTTTTAATTTATATGTTTTGGTGCACAATTTTGAAAGAATAAAAATGACTTTTTGGGGTATGTATAATTTATGTTTTGTTACCTTTAGTTGCTTTAGCCGACCCCACTTAGTGGGATAAAGGCTTGTTGTTGTTGTACCTTTAGTTGTTCTATATTTATGTTAGGATTTGATTTTACATGCTTCATTTTATGTGATTTAAATATGAAATGATTATTAGAAAAATTTAAAATATAAGAATTTATTTGTGATGATTTGATGAGATTCAGTTTTCATTTACTTGTCTTAAATCCGTATATGTCAGGATGAGTCGGAAGCTGCGTCTGATTGAGTCGTCCAATTCTATTACACCTCAAATCAATCTTTGAAAAAGGAGTTGCTTGGGGTGTGACAAATATACTTTATTTTGAAGATGGTTATAATAAATTTTATGATGCGTTGAGGAAGCTACCATCATTGATTCTCCATTATTTGACCTTCCAACTATAATGATCAAATATAAATGGAGAAGATTAATTAGTGATTACTATTGCTACTGAACCACTTATATTACATTAGGAGAGGACCATTAAGGAAGTTAATTGCTAATGCACCACCACCTGCCATTGTGATTGTCTATCACATAATCAAAGATGAAAGTCGACACTTTGGAGACATTGCAGCCTAATAAAAAGACTATTGATAAACATGATCACTAAAGCTATACCACTCAACCTCTCCCCACCATGATTACTTGCCATAATGATTATGTGATGAAGAATAGTGGATGATAGACATTCCTTTTGAGGGAATCTATCTATTATGATATTTTTTTTAATATCACAAAATGTGATTCATAACTCTTAAACATATCACTAGTTCTACATCCATAACATAGAGGAAATATGCTTATCTTCAAAGAAAATTGATGACTTAGAGAGATTCTATGTTGAAAATGTGAAAGAGTCTTGAGTGAAGATAAATAAAGCTAGAGAAGTGATGGGAGAAATGGCACAGAAATGGTAAGACAGTAGAGCGAGAGAATGGGGATCTATGATGTGGATGGAGATCTATTAATGTCGAAGATAAATGTTGTTGTGGAAAGTAAATGACTAGTATTCAATTATGTTTGCTATTAATCATTAAGAAAGTGCTGCAACTATGTGGTATGAGAGAAAATGCGAGAGGCTATGCATGAGGAAGAAGGTAAAATGTAATGGCAATGCTTTATATTGGAAATATTAAAAAATATGAAAGGTTAATGAGAAAAGGGTGAAGGCTAGTAATTGTTTGGGTTTTTTTGTGAAAAAAGTTGAAATGTCTAATAAAAACACAAAAATGGCGGGTGGCATTTTGAATTCTAACCCATCCTTTTTTAACATGGAGTAAGTTGAGTTTCTCTCTCACACTTTTGTAGCTAATGTAGATATTAATTAAGATAAAAATGCAATAATTAAAACCTATATTAGAAGTAGAATATATTAGATAGAAGTGGAGGTCTTCTTATTTAGGCATTAATGACGATAGATATTTTTTCTTTTTTTGATAAATAATATATGCACAAGGAAATAACCTCATGTAATGTATAAGATAATAAAGAAATATTCTTTGCACTATAATTTAAGAAATTAAGTTCTATATAATTATTTTTAAAAATATTAATAAACTTATTAATTTGGAGAGTACACTTATATTATATGAGATTAATTTTAGAATGTTAAAACTTAAGGTTGTCAAGGCAATGGTTTTGGTTCATGTTTGACAATTTGACATAACGACTAAAACTCAACATGTTTATCAAACATGTCAAAATCTCAACTCTATTAAATAGAATACAACCCAAGTAACTTATTTAGATATATATTGCAAGTCAAATTTGGGTTCAAAATTGGGTTCATGAATTAAAATCAGTCAAATTGTCAATCTCGGTTAAATTTGAATTGCATAAGTTAGATCAATTTCACGCATGTCAACTTGAATTTGACTTGAAAAATTAAACTAGTTAGATTCTTAGAACTAAACCTAACCCGAAAGTTAATTAGGTTAACTCGAACTTAGATTTTTTTTGGTGGAGTCCGTATTAGGTTGTCATGCTGGATCAATTATTAACATCCTCGGATAAAATTGATTAATAACTTTATCTTCGATGATGGAATGATATATATGTATAATATTCTAAAGATTAGGTGTTATGTTGCATGAAGCTAATTTTTAATGATATAATTGATTAATATTTTCTATTCTCAATTAATGAATAAAAAATGAGACATCTTTGTTTTTAAAATATTAAACTATGAAAATAGTAGACATTATCTCTTTGATTAAGTAAATATTTAAAAGTTGAAATGGAATTTAAAATATTTAATATTTTTTAATATTAGAAAAAAAAATTTGAATTTACTTTTTTATTACTTGAGGAGAAAACACAATTAGTAAAATACATAATTTCATAGATTTGATTAGATAGATATGACTTACCCTTTTTAAATTTAATAAATTTCCTCATTTCTAAAATGTAATTCAAAAAATTGATAGGCTTACTTAAAAATGTGCTCTCTTTTTATTTGCAAAGTTAAAATGTTTCAACAAGGAGTTTTCTTGCTCATTTTGTAGTAATATATATTCTAAATACATCACATTACTTGAAATTTTATTTTGCACTATACTAAACACACAAAGGTTAAAATTCCCTTTATTTATTTTGCTTTACACTCAAAAGTAATCTAACCAAACAACCCCTTAAGCTTATCATCATCTCTTAATTCCTTGTGATTATTATTATAATTCCTCATTTTAGCATTGATTATTCTATGACTTTTAAACCTATTACATAAAACTTTTTTTGCACAATTTCTATCCATATATTATTTTTATTCTTCTTAATCTTTTGATAGTAATTTGTTCTATTCATCTTATAGTGCATTTTTATCCTTGGTTGTGCATGTCCAAATATAAGACGTTTCTCCGTTATCTTATTTTCATTATATGTTATTCTCATCTCTCATTTATTTTATTTTTTGTTGTTTTAATAATGCATCTATCATAACATTATCTTGTGCACTTTGAAAATTTTCGTCCGACCTCTCAATGAAGAGAGTCTAGATTTGTGAAAATTTTAGAAGATGAAATAAGTAGATAAGACACTACCCAAAATTTTTTTAATTTTGTGAGGACTTTATATGGTTCTACGCTTCTATCGCAAAGCACTTATAGAATTAATCCTTCCAAATGATAAGAAAAAATATTCAATTAAGGTTAATTGTTAGACACCAATTACTTACGCATAGTAGTAGCAAATGGAGTGTAGATATTATGAAATTCATCATTAGCTTTAATTATCATGGTTGAGTGAATGATGACGATCAAGATCTCAGTCACCATCCCTACCGCTATCATCGCTTACTTGGTTAGAGGAGAATGAATCAACCTCGATTGAATGATTCTTTGCTGCGAAAGGTTGAAGAACCTTCTAAACTTGGGTTCATGTTTGTCTAAGGAGATAATTT
The DNA here is from genome assembly GCA_021442155.1 of Cymbidium sinense. Classification (NCBI taxonomy): domain Eukaryota; kingdom Viridiplantae; phylum Streptophyta; class Magnoliopsida; order Asparagales; family Orchidaceae; genus Cymbidium; species Cymbidium sinense. The sequence continues at coordinate 187,140,655 of CM038221.1, forward strand.
TAAGTTCATCTTAGTCAAAATAGGATTTTTTGCCCTATCAAGTGTACTCTATAATTCATAACTTAAGGATAGAGTCATTAGGGAACATATGAGCTAATGATCGCATATAACGCTATCGAGCCGCCACCCAATTAGTAATTAGAAGTGATCATATGTGAAGTTCTTACTAAATCAGAGACACATACCACATCCTTACTAAGAAAAAAAGATTGTTTGAGTGAACATATCGATTGAGCTTTTGGAAGATTTTTTAATTTGTCATCTTGACAAATAGTATATAGGTAGATGAATTGTTTTGCTTTTAAGTTTTTGAAGATTGAATTTTATTTAATTAGTACATTGAATAAAATATTTTTAGTCATTTCATAATTGATTAGGATTAAAATTTGAAATAATTTAGTATTGAATTGAAGTTTTTGATAACAATAAACCCATTCGATTGAAATTTACCATTAATATAATTTTCATCAGGGTAGACTTTGCCAATTCTGTTTGCTTGCTTATAGAGGATCGGGCCTATAATATTTGTGTGTGAATATTGCATAGATCAACTTAAATATTTATCTTATTGCAAACTTTGTCGACTTTAACTTCAATTGTAGAAGTTCAGGTTTTAAGTTGCAACTTGTAATCATATTTTCAAACCTAATTTTGAGAGTTTACATTTTGGATATGAAATTTCAATATTAAGCCGTTTGATAGTCGTATGCAAATGTATAAATCAATTTTTCTTTTTAGTGATTAATCACATAATTTGCAACTAGTCTTATTGACTACAATCTTTGTGAGGAGGATCGAATTGGTTATGGGGAACTTACGGCTTTTGACATTTAAGTTAAGCTGCCCATTAGCGGTGCATATGCATCGCCTTTAAGAACTAAACTTGTGAAATGTATGTCTTTTTTCAAAGTAATTATCACTTTATAAAATATTTATACACTTTTCAAGGCAAAGTAGCTTTGAATCTACTCAGTTTTGACCTGTTCAACATCCTCACACTAGCTCTAGGCTTTTGGGGTGGTGTCGGGGCTCATGCGGGCAATTTAACACAATTGATCTTTGTGTAATTTTAAGAGATCTACGTGCTTTCTAAGGAATTTAAAATTGAGAAATTCCTCGTAAAGTGCATAAATCATCCAAGAACACTTGCACATTACTCGAGATATCAAAATTGAGTTGGCACTACTTTGTAATGCATGTATATATCGATCTTTTATTTATAATGATATTAGGATATTAATTCCAGGCATAAATAACCTCGTGATGTGTGCATAATTAACATTTAGAAAGTTTGATTGATTACATATAGCTTGATGTAATGAGATTGGATGTAGAGATTGTCTCGTAATGCATGTAAATGTTTCATCCATTGACTTAAAAATTTGCATAAGTTTTGGAGCATTTTAATCAGGCTATAAGGTCACTCCAAAGTACAAGCAATAAATTCACTTTCATTCAAATATTTGCACGAATTTCTAAGAATTTCAAAGCATTCAAATTGGATGAGTACACTACTTTTTATACATCCAGGTTGACATCCATTTAGTTACATTTTCCCTCTAATATTGTTGGACTTTGAATGATTAGTTGTTAATTTGTGCCGTTGATGGGATTTTAAGTTCATCGTTAATCTCATTCATTCTCTCCTCCTCTTTGGGTGGTTTGATGTGAGCTGTCACATAATTCAACCATTCATTAATATGCCACATGAATGCTTATTAGCAAGCCATTTCACCTCATTCTCACTTGTGAGTGAGCTATCAGATTCAATGCAACTTTACTTTAAGTCTAATTTGAGTCTCAATTTCATTAGAAAACTAATCCTTCAATCTAACATAATCTTTGATTTGCCTAATATATATATTCTGAGCTTCACTTATATTTGGCTTCAGTCTTCTTGGTTTTTTCATGATATGACATGTTGCATTCCAATATTTGAAGTGTTTTGCTTATATTGAATAAACATTTAGTTTGTTGGCTATTTTCAGTTGAATGATTGCAAGTTTAATCTCAACTTATAAGTTTTATATTTAGGTGCTTGGTTCAATTACAAATTTAATTACCCATTTATGCTTCAAGTATTCTTTTAATTTGCCCCATTTGCATTTGTTGTTAATCCATATTTCGATAGAATTTTGGTAGTCTCCTGGCGTCATCTTTATGTAGGGGGTTCCTTTGGGAGTGTTAGGCCTTCCCACCACATTTATAGGAAATGTGCATGATAGATGTCTTTCGATACGGCGGTCAAAGGTTTTCAAACATATTATGCTTATGAGAAGTGTCACATAGGCTTTTAACACCTATATAGAAAGTGCATCCTAATTTTCTCCGCGTTGAAGCAATACAAACGAGTATTTAACATCTAACAAATCTTGCAATTATATTGACATAACAAGTACATGTATTTAATAATTCATGCATTACACTTTCAAATATACGATTAGTATCTTCCAAGATTATCGATGTATATGTGGATATATCGAGAGGCCTTCTCACGCTTATGAGAAGTGTGTATGATAAGTGATACACACCCCACGGGGATTTTATACCCATCACTTATAAGAAGCATCACATAGGCCTTCAAATATCTGCATTTGAAAATACATTCTAATTTTCCTCCTCGTGTTGAAGCAACACAGCGAGTACTTATAATTTAGCAAATTTCCCCCTGTATTGAAGTAATATAATTGATACTTATATTTTTTTTGGAATTTCTCACAATTTTACTTTTAAATGAATTTCAAGGTGAAATGTGGCAAATGATATGGATTTCAAGATGAAGCAAGTAGGGAAGGGGAGGAAATTTTTCTCTACCTTTTCTTTGGCTGTTTGGTTTCTAGAGAGAGAGAGTGAGGAGAGAGGCTAGAGAAAAGGCTTGAGAGAGGTGTGAGGTATGGGTGGTTTCTAGAGAGAGAGAGAGAGAGGCTAGAGAGAAAGGAGCCTGAGAGAGAGTGTGATCATGGGCTGGTTTCTAGAGAGAGAGAGAGAGAGTGAGGAGAGAGAGGCCAGAGAAAGAGAGGCCAGAGACGAGAGAGAGTGAGTACATGTGGTTAGAAAGAGAGGGAGAGAAAAGAAAAGAGAAAGGAGGAGAGAGAGTTGAGTTAGATGGCTTAAAGCCAGAAAAGAGGCATACTTGTGTCAAGGAAAAGAGATAGAGAGGGTGAATCGAGTCATGAAAGAAAGGGTATGAACAGAAAAGATTTCGGATGATCCAAAGTGGATGCCCAGGAGAGTGAGGTGGTCTTGATTGCAACCCAAGAGGATGAGGAATCGGAGAGAGAGAGAGAGAGAGAGAGAGAGAGAGAGAGAGAGAGAGAGGGGCCAAATGTGGGGATACCACCTTCGATGGCAAGCATGGGAGCTGCAGAGAAGTAGGCGGAGCCTGGCCTGGGTGAGTGGACTGATGAGATCAGCTGATGCCATGTTAGAATGGGATGATGAGAGACAGACGAGAAAGAGATGAGGTGGAAGAGGAACTTGTGAGGATTGAGAAAGATGGTTGTATGGCCGATGTGCACAGGGAGGATGTCCAACAACCTGCTAGTGGGAGTCGCTCGTGTGAGTGGATTCTGAGTTATAAAAAATATATAGATTTTCTTTTTGGTTAGATTTAGGTTATTAAATAAAGTCCAATTTTGATTAATTTTGACTTTTGTAGTTATATCACCACATAGGCAATATAAACATATATTTTAGGTTAGTTCATCATTCTGATCGCAACGACATAATCCATTTTGCGATTGGAGGCCGTTTGGTTAATTTTGACATCGAATCAAAGTCAATTTCTGCTCAAATCACGCGACATTGCATTCACTCACTCGAAACTTACGCAGATTCGTTCGAATTGATCTCAATCACTCTCATTTAATAGGTTTTGATGTTTTAGCGATAACAACATTGTCAATTTCACGAACAGAGGTTGTTTGACGTCGTGGTCTCTAGACTCCAATATGAGCGTAGGCGCATTGATGACTCGTCTTCTCAATCGATCGACCGTTAGATTGTGCAAAATGCATATTTCAATCAATTTCGACGTTTCAGAAGCAATGGTGAAATCAATCTTGCGAAGCCGCTTATCGATTGTGGTGACGATTGTGTTATTTTGGCTTTGATTTATGCAACATTGCATTCGTGGTCTGTCGAATTCGCTGTTTTTGCTCGCTTTGACTCATGGATGTATGTGGAGGTCAACATATCATTTATGTTATAGTTCATTTAGCTATCAAAAACTTTCTTTTGGCTCTCGAATGCTTGGATCCATATAATATTTTTAATTGTAATTTTATAAAATTTATCTTTTAAGTACAACATATTCTTTTATCAATCTTATTCCCAAGAAGTTTTCCATTTTAATCATTTAACTTTAACTGTAGACTATCTATACCTCAAATTATTTTGTATAATAAATCTAACTTATTTATATCTATCACATCATTTAGAATCTAGTTATATTGACTGTAAATTCTTAATATCAAACGTACTAAAATTATTTTTTAGATAGTCAATCTTTAAATTCTAACCCATTATATTCTAAATATTATTTACTGTTGCAATATTGTAACTTTTCACTTATTCCTATTGGTGTCATGTCGGTGTCTTGCTATTTAGAATTTCTTCGTTTACAAAAAGCAGTATACCAAAGTCTCCTAGCTTGAATATCATTTAGAAGCTTCTCCAAAATCAATTAAAAAGATACCAATTTAATATTGATCGATATGCAATTATATTTGGGAATTGTTTGGTCATTCATATACTATTTATAATATTCTAGTATTATTCAATATTTAATCATGCATATCATTAATAATTTCCAACATAACTTTGATACTTCTTTTTTCTCAGTGCTCAACAAATCAGTTCTTTTGGTGCTTGATCATATACCTTCTCAAGATCAATAAAAGATATTATAAAAATACTGTTTGCTCTATATATTTTTATTAAATATTTTAGCACAAAAAAATATCTGGTAGATTTGTCTCCTATGAAATCAAATTGATTCTTTGTGCTAATGAAATTTAACGTCTATGTTTTAACTCTCTCCTATTATTTTACTATATTACTGAATATAAGTTTGATTCTTCTATAATTACTGTACTTTTGGATATCTCATTTTTTTTATATATCAATACCAAATTGCTTCTTCAATCATTTGACATCTCTCTCTAATTTTAAAATTTCATTAAAAAATTAATTTGTTAATCAAACTACTATAATATTATCCATAGCTCTCAAAATCTCAATATTAATCTTATTCTAATTTTGATGCTGGATTGATGAACTGTTCTGATTGTGCTTCATTAATAGTCATATTTCCATTCAAGCCCCCAATTTGTTATATAATTGGTTTTGCATTTAGAGATTTGATGATTACATATTATCATTGAACATTTTTTTTGCATTCAGAAACTGATTTTGAGATTGTTAAATTCCTCCCAGGAGCCAGTGCAGTTTCAGGATTTTTGCCTCAGCTTGCAGTTTACCATTTGACTATGTGAAGACTCAGATTCAGAAGATGCAGCCTGATCCCACTGGAAAATATCCCTATACTGGTTCATTGGACTGTGCCCTGAAAACCCTAAAGAGTGGGGGACCTTTCAAATTCTACACTGGATTCCCTGTATACTGCGTGAGGATTGCACCGCATGTCATGGTAACATTTCCTTCCACCTTGTTCATAGAAAAAGTCACAAATTGCATCTTATATCATTGGAATTATCTGTGCAAAAAAGGTGTATTAAATTAAGATTTGCTTACATACTACATATTTTATATATATATATATATATATATAGGAACCAGCCTCAATTCTTAGATAGGGCAAATTCATATGTTAGGACAAAATTAAAGGGCAAAAATAAATTTCAATAGAGAAAAATGACTTATTTAGTTACCTCTTATAAGAGAAATTATAAAATTCAGAGGAGTTATCCTCCTTAATAATGCTGGATCCTACCTCTATATATGACACTTTTCTATGCTTGTGAAGGTACAGTAAAAGTAAATGGTAGTGATGTTTTGATGTGATATGAGAGATTTAGGAGTTATTTTTATAAACAATAAAGTTTAGATGTTAGATATATTAATACATAAGAATTATAGATATGCATGTAAATCCCCATTTCTCATGTTTAATACGCTGATTCATGAACTATATTGGCTGCAGATGACGTGGATCTTCTTGAACCAAATTCAGAAGCTTGAGAAAAAATCGGGATTTAGAGAATTTGATGGTATTTATTCTTACATCTATTTTTAATAATATTCCAGCTTTTTTATATCTGTAGCTGAGTCTGGTTTCGGCAACTTAACAGCCATTGATCCATTCTGTTTTCATTCAATATCTTCGAGAAAAATATGATAATCCTCTACTTCGTTGTTTTAATTATTTTCGGCATTTTTAAGCTGGTATAATTGCTGACCAGCCAAAAACCCATGTGTCATGAAAACTTCCTTATGAATTTCCTGTAACCTTATACAAGTTTTTTAATAACATGAGTAACTTTTTTGTGCTTGAGTGTTCTCAAGTAAGGGGAGTGTCTTTACTTGGTTTTTTTATATTTTTTTATTTTTTAACCTCTGAATTTAGTCTTAAAAGTAACATTCTTAAGTCTAAGTTCAAAGATATGGTTGATCCTTAAGTGATTTGAGTAATGAGGTCAAATAACAAAGTATGCTGTGGAGAAGAGATTCAGTACTTCTCATGTTTGCACGAGTGCTTGATGTAAAATGCATTTTCAATTAAAACATTAAAAGGTCTCTTTACTAAAAAAGCTTTCAAAAAATAAATTTTCTTTTTTTTTTTTCAATTGAGACATTTATCAACCAGTTAAGTTTACAAAGTAAACTTGGTGTGAACTATAACTCAATGGAATGAATGCTTCATCACCACTAGGTAGGAGAGGTTTATTAATGAAGAAATTCCTCAATTTTTACAAGAAAATAATAATTGACTATTTAGCATTAATCTTTCAATATCCAATGCTTCAATGAAATTTTAGTATTTTTTGGGAACTTTATATCTTGTTGATGTAGACAAATACAAGAGCAACAGCACTTCTCAGAAACACAATGTTCTTTAAGGTTATTCTACACATGTCATCTTCAAGCATGAAAACCCAACTGGCCCATGCACTTAACCTTATATGTTTTGATGCTTTATTTGATATGACATGTACATGTATCATTGCAAATGAACAAATTGGTCTATTGATTTATTGATGCATGTGTTTTAACTCATATGAAATTGCTAAAATGAATTTAGAATTATTAGATAGTGATTCTCATTATTAAGCCAGATTAGCTACCAAGTTGAAAACACATCTTATTATCATCAACATTTTTCAAGATTCACAACAGCTAGGGAAAGAGGTGGAATGTAAAAAAGTTTTGGGTTTAGGGTAAATTTGCCAAAATGAACTTAGAATTATTAGATAGTGATACTAGATGAGTTGAAATAATGTGCTTAGTTTATGTTTTTTTTTTAAAGTGAAAATATGTTTTACAATACTTGAAAATCTTGTTTATTTGTCTTTAAGTATAAATAATACTTTGAATAAATATTATATTAGTTACTTCTTAACTAATATTTAGAAATCTTTTTCATTACTTCCTTTATTCCTTCAATTAGGACAATAGGTTGCTAATTATGAAAGATCAGTTAGATTGAAGGTCAGGTCATGATAAAATGATATCAGAGACAGGTTTTATTAGAATTTAAAATTTTGTATGAATGCATAAGACATAAATTTAGAAATATAAAATACCTTGAGTGCAAGTTGGGACTACAAATAAATATTAGGATACACATCACAAGTTATAATTGAGTATTGATGAACAAATAACTTGTAAATATTAGAAAATTGGCTATGAAGAAACAAAATAATGGAAATGAGGCTAGCTCTAACATAACAATTTGGGGCATTTACATAAATACCACATGATTTTTATATATTTACATATCTAACACTCTAATTTTCATATTTACATAAATAACATCCAAGTCTTTAATAATCACCTAAAAAATAAAGTGAAATACATCTTTTCATGTATTGGATAAATACTATAAAGTGAAATACACCTTTTTCATGTATTGGAGAAATATGTGTGAGTGTGTGTGGACTTACAATAAATATTTAAAGGTATACAAATAATCCTCAATAATGGATGTATCATTACCCATTGTAGCATATACACCTTTATAGACAGAGGACTTAAAAGTATTTCAAAAGTTGCACCTTTTTATTTCTGAAGAACATCTAACCAATTGGTAGCAAAAAATTCTAATAAAATAAATGGAAAAGATTTTAGAGGGTATGCAATGTTTGAGCAATATGAAAGTTTCAATCATAGTCCTTGCTTTGAAGCATGAGGGCTAAGCATTAGTGGAATAATCAAAAGTGGGTTTACCTCAGCAATAGGTTTAATAATATATTTAATCTCACATTTCTCTTTTAAATATGCACCTTATGCATAAGCAATATTATGAATAGAAAATATGTTCATTTTTCCTTTAATTAAGACAATGGGTAGCTAATCATGGAAGATTAGTTAAATTTAAGCCTATGGTCGTGACATAACTTGACTTAAAGCACTTGGCCTTTGAGCCAACTTAATTCATAAGATAAATTATCATCATGAGAGTTATTCACTTATGTATTTTGTCCCAAGGCCAAATAGACAGGATAGTTCAAAATGATTGGTATGGCCATTTGTAAGAACTTGGAGAACATATTTAAAGTCAGCCAATGATTTTATCTAGTTCCACTTTTTAATTGGAAATCATTAATATATATTTAATGTAATCTATTTTATAGTAAACCTTCATTAATTCATACCATACATTTTATTTACCTTTTTTTTTACAAATGTAAAATTTTTTAATATAGCTACCCACACCTATAAATAAAGGGTTAGAGGGCAAATCTAAAAAAAACAAAAAATATTAACTTAAGTCATGTACTTTCTAGCAATAAAAAAATTATAAAGCTTCTCTCCTAACTCTCTTTCTATTTATTTTTTAGCCTCTCATTTCTTAGACAATTATTTTGATAAAAATAAAGCTATTATTTATAGGCAAATTTTGATTCAATAAGCACACATATAATCACTCAAAATGTCTAAATAGAGTAAATTATTAAATTAATCCAAACTTTTAGATATGTCCATTCCAATCATTGACTAAAGTGTTTATTTAAGCCCATGAGATTATCAAATCTTAACCAATTTTATCCCACCATTAATTTTATCATTTTTTTGATAAAGATAGTAGAAGTATGTTTTATGCATTTGAACTTCTTATCGCTAATCCAATTAATTTTAGTTGGTATTAAGCTATATAATTGACTTTTGATGTAGGGGTATCATTTTTGCCGTCTTCATAAAATCTAAATTTATATATTTAAAACATTGGGCTTTTATATTGTAGTTTGAGTTGGATGTTATTGAACTTATATATATTTATTTGTATCACAATGTTATATTTTGGGCTTATATGTATTGAATTATTCTTATGGCATAACCCATGTATGGATTTCATATTATTAGGTATGGTAATGATGGTTTGGCAATTGATGTATGATTGATAATAGTGATATATGTGATTATGATGGTAGGTATGAAAATAAAGATGATAGGTAAAAGTTTAGTGGTACATTTGAATATTGAGGTAAGTTTTGTCTATTGAAACTCTCCTTCTTAATCATAAAAATAGGGAGAATCTTATAATTATAAGCACTTTGCTTTAGAATAAACCATTATTCTTGAATTTATTTTACTCGTCTTATATGATTTTTTTCTAAGTGAATGACTACTTTAGTATGTGAGTTTATAACCCATGGAGGAGGACTTTTAGGGAAGGAATAGGATCTCCATAATGACAAATTATTGTAAAAGTTGACTTCAAATTATTCATACTTCTTCACTAGTAACTTTAAATCTACTATAGTTTAGATTATTCATAACTTTCCAACCCTTCCTTTACACATAGGAATTAGACATCGAGGGTGATTAATATAATAATAGCTTGAATCATTTCACCATCATCACTTTCTTGTTATCATATTTATGCTTAATAGTAGTACTTGTTTATTATTATGCTTAAAATTTAAAAATTATTAGTTAATCAAATTCATAATGCAATAAATTACATTTGTCTTATATCATATTTTTGTATCAGAGCAAATATGTTTTCTTCGAAACATGTAGGGTTTCTTAGAAACATGTTGTTAGGTGTTGAATTATATTTCCTACATTAATTTGAACTTATAATCAATTATTAAAGCTAAATGGAAAGCTATAGATCATTATTTAATTAGACAATTTACTCACTATAATTGTATCTTTAATTTTGTTACATTTGCATATTATACTAAATAAAATATTATTTGTACCAAAATTTTTATTGTATAGTTTTTGTAATAGCTCTCATTATATTAGCCATAAATTTGTCATTTCTAATCAAATTTTATGAATTAGTACTTGATTTTAATTTAATCGATAAGATTTATAACTTCATAAAAATAAGGTTCTTCAAATTCAACCATCTAAATATCAAAACCTAAAAGTGAATAATAAAATTTACTATAAAAAAATAATATATAATTATATCAACTCATAGTGAGCATAGGTATCAATATCAAATTTTAGATTGGAGGAATGATGATTCTTGTACATTCTTATCAAAGAAAATAAAAAAAGCTTATTCTTGTGCACCAAAAAATCTATAATAAATTTTAAAAAAAGTTTTGAAACATTATAATAAAAAATTGGTAGGTTAACATCATCTTCGCTAAAATTGATATATTGTTTTATCATCAATCAGAGGATAAAATGTTATTTTGCTGACCCCATTTTTCCCCGCCTCATCTACCTTTCCTTATTATTCTTCACCCTATCCTATAAATTTATATCCTATGGACAACTTTCAAGTACCCCGAGATGGATGGCATATTGATCGAGTTCAAATGGTGTAAACAAATGAATATGCCATTTAAGTAATAAAATGATGAGAAAAATTTTATTCCCACAAGAATATCTTAGAAAATTTTACTATGTTAAGTACCAATCTAATACTAATCTTGATTTTTATTCGTCAATTTGAAAATTTACTTAAGTTAAATTAATCTAAAATTATAAAAGCTACTTTTAAATATAGGATTTTTTACTTAATTATACACAATATATTCTGAATTTATGGTTGCATGATTGTTTCAATAGACTTTATTCAATTAGGAGCAATTTTATCCTTTTAACTTTGCCAAGATCAAAAAGACATAATCACTATAATTAATTAGTTATGTTTCTCTTTTAGATCTTCTCTTTCTCAATACACTTACAAACTTAAAAACACTAACATAGAAAGCACACTTGCTAAAATCTTGTACAATTGTAAATAATGGCCTTTTTATACATGCCACAGCCCTCTCTCAGCTAATACACGTCCCCTCAAAGAGCTTCCAAATTGACTGCTTAAACTATTAGAAATTGCATTTGTTGAGTCGTAGTATCACATTTCCTAATTGCATCACTCCATTGCTAGACCTTTTTTTTTGCTTAAAAATGAATAGATCCAGCACCACGGTGCCAGTCGTTCAATGCCAAGTGCTCTGGTTTATATTTTCATGCATTTCTAAGGCTTCTTTTGGTGTCGTTGTGCTGCTCTACTAGTGCACATATGTACTAGTCATCTAGTGCTACATGGTTAGATTTTGTCTCTACACTTAATTTTGCCTCGATTTAGAGCCAGAAAAGAAAACAGAAAGTGAATATAGAATTCGAATACTTTACATTGTTTGGTTATGAAAGAAATACATATAAACTATATTTTGTTTGATCGATATGAAAGTAAAGTAAATACCAGTATTGTGAATACTCTTGTATATTTAGAAATTAGTAAAATTTTTTCATTAATTGAAATATTAAATTAATAAATTAATTATATATTAAAATATAAATATTTTATAAATAAAATTTATTATTTAGTTAAAAAAAGATTATAATATATTTATTTTAAAAGTAGAAAACAACAATACGATATGATTTATATAACTTGAACTGATAAATAAATTTATTTTAATGATATCTATTATTTATTTTAAAATATTTTTTTATTTTGTTTTCATAGGAAGCTATATATATATATATATATTAAAAATTATATAATCTTTTTAGGTCAAATAATGACCTAAAAAATTCTGAAATTTCTATAAGATGAGAGCAAAATAAGAGTACATGTATATCTGCAACAAAGTATGACAAAAATCAAAGAAAAATATGAATAATGAACTCAGATTAAAAAATCGCAATGTAATTTCAAATTCACAAAATTAATACTAAACTTATTAAAATTCTTAAAGATAACAATTTCAGAGAGCTCTAAACTTGGTTCATTCGATGCTCATGGAGCCAGATGCAAGTGTATGAAGAGCAAAAGACTACTGGAACTAGCTGGATGGCTATCAGAAATCAAATCCATTCCTTGCGAAATAAATTACTAAAAAATGATGTTATTTATGAAAAATTGAAAGGATTATTCGATAATTTGATAAGAAACTGGATGATTTTCTGATTTAGGACATGTCTTGCATAATTAGGAGGATGATTAACCATAAGAAAACAAAAAATATTTCGGAAAAATGGTTGCACCATTTATATGTCTTTCAAGTCATCCTTCACACCTCATAAATAAGTTAATTTGGCATCAAAGATCTGTTTCATACCGAAATCAATCACAATGTTTTGGATTTCAAAGCAACCGCATCTCCACATGAGGGGTAAAAGAAATGAAGTAATACCACATTTTGCGAACAAAAAAAAAAAACAATGCAATCTCTTTAACAACACCGAAGGTGGATTAAGGAGAAAATTACCATTAATTGAAGATATCACAAGAGAATAAGATGTAAAGCCCGGAGCACAACATTCATTGTCATTACAAGGTAGATTGGAGTGAAATGATCGAGAAATTTTCTAACCTCAGATATCATACATGCTTCAACATTTCCATGGGAAACATAGAGATATTCCATGAAAGGCATCCACCAAGAGATTACAGAGCTCACAACTAAATCCTAAAGCTTCAAAGATCCACGATCCACTGCTAGATATTTCGCTTAAGTGATCAGAAAGTTTTCCGCATTTGTCATACATAGGCATGATTTCAACTTAAGTTGATGTAATATGCAAGGCTAACCTTTACACATTTATCATTGCCCTCTCACAATAGAAGAAACAAAGCACATTGATCCATGCTAAGCATGCAACACCAACTGATTTCATGTTCAAGAGAAGGCTTTGATAGGAGATTTTTCTGCTAAACTCATCAAGTTATTCCCCATTAATGTAAGAAAAATCAAAAGCTCATTAACATTAGAAAAGTTGAATCAATAGTCTTATGTGATAGGAGGATATTATGAAGACATAAGATAGCTTTTATAACTCAAAATTATGACAATAATGTTGTATGTAACCAAGCTATAACAAATAGACATGAATATCCAAGTTGAGTATGGTAAAATTGAGAATGCTAAGATCGATATGCGAAATTAGTAAGGAGGGAGAGATTAGAAGCTAAGCATGAAAAAAAAGATAAATGAAAACAATATAATCGAGAATGATAATAAGGAATTGTCATAGAAGGCTCAGCTCACACACCAAAGGATGCAAATATGAGCATCCAAACTTCAGAAGGTCATCACATGAGCTACTACCAAACCAAAAGGGAGTGAGATCATCACCCATCATAGCCAACAAACCTGAGGAGGTAACACCCAGCTTGTTGATAGTCTTGTGAGCTTTATTACCGCAAAACCTAAACAAAATCATATCTAAAATAGAGAGGAAATTGCAAAGAGTCAATGATAAGGAGTCCCATTCAAGAAAAGTATCATCAATATAGTCATCGACATGAGAATACATAAACATAAGAGAATGAGCCATCTTAGCCGGACCTCATGAAAAGCATATCCAAGAAAGAAAGCAAACCAAAGATATAATCCCTCCACAAGAAAACATCAGAGGAGACAACTTGCTGAAATTCTGCTAATCAAGTCAATGAGCCTATAATTAACACCATCCTAAACATATGATATATAAATGAAACTTTCAGGGCAAGAAACAACCCCCTTTTTAATTTCCATATTAGTAATTTGAAAAAAATAATTGTAAAGGAAGGCAGCATAGCTCATCACAGGGAATGGACTGCAACTAACCAAAAATAGCACCAAGTAGAGAGAGAGTACCCTCCAATGAGATTCGGGACCAAAATTGGATAATAAACTCAAAAAACAACAAGAAGACAAAGAAAAGACAAAGAATCGTCATAATACCACTCTTTTCAATAGACATGATAAGACTGTTCAAACCTAACTGAGATGGGAATAGAGACAAGAGGTAATGCGATCACAACAATCATGAGATGAACAAGAGTCTACATAAACAAAGACGGGGCTTTAAAACCAACCCCAACAAAGAAAAATAGCTAATGCAACATTGGAACCCACTGGAAGAAAATTCAACAAGTGAATTGAGATGAGTATCAACATTAGAGTCCATAAAAATAAGACAGAGATAACCAAGGCAAAACCAAACTACAGAATTAAAGAAGACAAGAACATCCAAGACAGGAAGGGACAGCAAGATGGCCATAAAACCTCTCCACAAATTTCACTAAACTCACTCCACAAATTATTTCAAATTCCACTAACATGATAAAATAGCAACTGTTTAGATCAGAAGATCATAATAAAGTTCCAGAAATATCAAATATAGAAATAAAAACTTGACATAAATGAATGAGGAGGACGCCGGTGTGGCATTGTGAAAAGAAGAAAGAAAAGATTGTAGAAATTTGAAATAGCTACTCAATGGATCTAACAATAACCCAACAACAAGCTTAATCTAATCAAGGACAATGGACAAAGACTGATTCAACAGGGGAAAAAACTTAGAACCAATGGACAGATTAAACCAAACAAACACCGGAATCAAATCCAACCAAATCAGAGAAAAAAAGATTAAAAAGCTAGAGAATACATCACATTCTCTTAAGAAGATTATAAGCATGATTGTAATAAGTCAAAATGAAGAAAAATAGGATAAATAATACTTATATATAGTAATAAGTTAACTAAATTATATAAGAGATTATACATCAATTAATAAATAATAATACTTAATAAACAACACTAATATTAAAATTATAAGTATAATGACTAGTGATCAAAAATAATATTGATTTATAATAGTTAATCTTTGCTCTACTCAATCCACACCCACTAAAATTGGGTATCACATTAAACGTATATCATTTGCAATGCCAATAGAAATTTATCTCTTGGCTTATTAACTCAAACAACACTATAAATACTTGAAAACTTCACCTTTAAGTACAAACATCACATTCTCTCAACAAATCACTGCACATTGCATTCGGATGATAGCAAAGTAGTGTTAACCATTATTTACCCTTCAATCTAAAAAACTAACTCTGATGATTTTTCATCAGGTGTCAAAAGAACAAAATCAATGTTTTTAACAAAACTACAACAGAGATGTGAAGCACCTATATGGTGCACTTTAGAAAAGTACAGAAGAATGAAAGAAATCCCTTTATCTGACTTCCACGCATCCCCACCGTTTCCTCACGAAGCTCCTAAGAACCTAAAGTTCCGAAGCCAATAGATAGATAATGGAATTCGAAATAGTACAAGAATCAGAGGATAAGCATGCACCGCACATAACAAACTGATTTCAAACCTATATTCTTTCTTATCCGCTTGGAATCTAGATCGAATACAGTTGCAATATAATCAAAGAGTTCAAAAACAAAGAAAGAAAATTCTCTTAAAAGACAAATCGCCAGAATAAGATCTAAAGAAAATGGGTAATCAAACGAGGTGGAGAAAAAAATCAGAAGGCAACCGAGTTGTGTAAGAGAGTCGAAGGCAACCGAGCAGAGCGAGAAGGAAAGTTCGTGAACTTGAAAGTATCAATGCAATCCAGAAAGGGAGGAAAAGGAATGTACTCTCGGATATGGAAGAGTTCTAAGGTTTATGGTCGGCCACAAGGTTCTACAACAGAAGTTGGAAAAGAACTGAGCAATGTCAATGTGATCTCACCTTCCCACAGATTTGCGGCTCTCTTCTCTCTCAAACCGGCAAAGGCGGGTATGCAAAGATTAGAGACGAGGAGTTCTACGGGTTGTTAACGACTTCTCGAATTCGCCGATTTGGGCTTTACACGGAAAATGGGGAAAAAAAAAATATCAGAATTTTACACGTAATTACATTACAGCAAACTCAAAAGGAAGAATGCAGATTTGGATTACATTACATTAATTACGAACCAAACAGCCCCTTAATTTCTTCACTTTTGGCACTACGACGCTGTACCGCACAGCGCCTAGGCATTAGTCTTAAAACTTTTGATTTTCTTCCTTGTCTTATATGAGTTCTTACCAAAAAATATTCAAAATAATGAAAATAAATCAAAACTTAATATTAATTAAATATAAAATACATAAAAAATATAGAAAAAAATAATAAATTTTTATTCTTATCAATCACTCCCAAACTCAAATTATTACTTGTTCTTAAGTAATCCTATGTATTTTCATGAATATTTAAATTTATTTGATAGCAAAATATTTAAAATTTAAAATCATTAACTAATGATTTCAATTGAAACATAGCCTTACATATTTCATCATTAAATATGAAAATTAACTAAACTATAATAGCTTAAAATTTTAATTAAGCTATTTTCTTAATTAAGTTTCTTCTATGCTCAATAATGATATAGTTGATTCATATGAATTTTAGTCAATTGATTGCTATAAATTGTTATCTCCTATTATTTAACTAATTACAATATGATTTTCTCTCTTGAATTCAACACAGTTTAAGTTAATAAATTTATTGAAGTGTTAGATTATAAGGAAATATCAAGTACTATTATTGTATGATACTTACTCTCAAATATTTTTTCTCTTATTATTATTATTATTATTATATACACAATTATGCCTTTTTTTTAATTTCAAGAGGATCAACTTATTAGTCAAATATCTTTAATTTTAATTGATTTTCATGCTTTTCATTCTCTTAAATTTCTAATGTTAATTCAAATGAATTATTAATTTTCACTATATATACTAATCTCTAATTGATACTAATAACTATTATATTAAAAAAATAATAATATCAATTTATAACGTAACAACCAATTAAATTCATAAATAAGCATCTACTTGTGGGGTGTGTTACTAAAATTCTTAACTCATTAAAAATTACTAATTCTTATAAAAAAATTTATTTATTAATAGTTTAGGTTATAATTCATAATTTAATAACTTTGATGCAAGGCCTATGTTCAAGGTTAAAATATAATTTAATTAATTTTAATTCTAAAGGTTTGCTTAATCAAATACACATTGAAGCTTCAAAAAATAATATATAATTAACAAAGACAAGCAATAATAAAGTTGCAATTTTACTAGAGATTAAAATTTACAAAATAGATTACAACACTATAGTGCTGCACTCTAAAAACATGAAACTAACATCAAATAAAACAAAGTACAGCTCAACCTCCCCCAAACTCATTTGTTATAGAAAACTAAAAACAAAAAAAAAAAGACACAAACAAACAAAAAATTTGATCACAAAATAAATTAAAATAAAGAACTTCTCAATCTTATTCTTCTTCTTTTTCTTTTTTCATTCTCATCATCCTCCTCTTCTTCATCTTCTGCTGCTAAACTTTGACTGGCATGAGGCTAGAACTATGGTGCTGTAAGGAAATAGATATGATCATTACTAACATTCAACTGACAGTTATGAAACATGTGGGCTAAGGCTTAGTTAAACTCATCCATAAAAGAAACTATTGTTGTTGTTGCTCCATGTAGTAGTCAAACATTCTCCTCATCTCCGGTGCCACATGTTGCTTTCACCTTATGTTGTAACTCAGTCACCTACTCAAGTAGACTCACTCATGATTTTGGAGGATCGAGGTCTAGAGAGTGGTGTGCAATGTGAAGAATTCTTTCCAGGCTCATACTTAGATCCATAAGATACAATTCTCCCTATCGAGAGAGCCTTTGGAACTAGCAGCTTCTTATTTGGATCTCCTAAAGCCCCAACCCTAATGCAAAGTTGATAGATGATTGAGGAGTGCTCACAGTAGCACTACCCTTGATCATGTCAAGAATAGAATTATGAATAATTTTACTACTATAAACAACCCTTTTTAAATGGTAACATTTAGGATGGCTCTATCCCTACTTAACTTACTAACATCCCCACTTAACATCAAATTAGAAAATATGAAATAAAGCCAAGCCATTGCATCAACAATCATGCCAGCTACAAGAAAATTAATTAGTTTCTCTTCCCTCTTTTTCCACTATGCGTGTGATTCTCTAAAAATGAGAACCTAATAATCTTAACAAAATTAGGGTGTTCATTGTAGTAAGTAGTGTACTTGTCATTTCTATATCTCTTAGCTTTAAAATAGTATTAACGGTAGTAATCTCAAAATTTACCCATTTCCTTCTCACAAAAAAAAAAAAAAAATCTAAAGTCTTGTTACTCTTTAGCATTTGCAAAGAACTTTCTAACTACTGGTACTATACATGAGAGATTTCATATGCTAACTTTTGTGTACTGGTTCTATCTATTTCCCCCATGACTAAAAAACTCCCTCATAAATCAATTTTTTTATAATGAGGGCAGTAGTATACCTCTCCTCCGCTTTCACACTCACAAACTCTTATAGGCATATGATGTAGAGTTCTTTCTATTTAGAATGATTTATGGTGTTTAGAAATGTATCATCATAAGAACACCACGTAGATCTTAAGGAGTATTTATTGAAATGATTGAGTATGACATTAATAAATGAAATATTATCTCAAAAGATAGAAGTATCATTATACGATAGATTTAATCATCTAATAAGGACCCCTAAGGCTGATGGGTCTATGTATACCAAAGATATTTTTCCTATCTTACATGGATAAAGTAAGACAAGATTCATGTTAAACTAGGTTATAAGTTCCCAATTAGAGCAAGAACCCATTGTTAATTACATATTAGAAGATGGGGTCTCCTAAGAAAAGTCTTTATTAAAGTAGCCAATCATCACCTTTATAGATATTTTTTATGGATTTCAATGATTATGATCAAATGATTGCTCATTTTGTAGAATCAATTTAGAAAACTCAAATGAAAATAACTCTTGTCAAAATCTAAGGGGAATAAGTATGGAGAATTTAGGTACTAGGAAGCCTATTAAACGCTCCAATCTATCTTACAATTGAGTTTTATATATTTAAAGGGAGATCTATTATGTTTGAGTTGACATGTTATTAGAATGCTAGGACTTCTATTCCAACAACATAAGATTGCAAAATTGTCTAAGAAGTGGCGACTTATTCCCATAGTAATGAAGAAACGAGTAGCCTCAGATCCTAGAACTATTGTACTTCAGCACAAACAAGAAGCTCAACTTCTACTCAGAGAAGTGGGATATATTAGCACATTCTTATCTAGGAATGCAAACTTATCTAACTCTTCTAGACTTACAACTACCTGGAAAGCCTGTTAGCTAACACCACCTATGCATTAAATCTATGTGGACAAGTCTTATTTAAGTGCAAGATGGTTAGGTTATTATTTATTATGAAAATAAAATTAAAACACTAAACTCACTCCTTAGGATTCTAAGATCATGATTGGATTGATAATGCTTCTAATTAATGCAACAAAATTTTAACTTTTAAATATTTTTAGACACAAAATTTATTTAAAAGACTTAGGATTGCAATTATGCCTACAATGACATGTAGTTAGATAGAGGTTATGAGCTAAATCAAAAGAGAAGACAAACTTTTTCTTGAAGGGTAGTCATCTTCATAAGTTAGATGTCCCCTTATGTGCAATGGGAGAAAGACCCTATTTAAGGAAGAATGAAGAAATATGCAATCATGATTCATAAATTCTAGGAGGGCTTCTAGTTATTTTTAGTATTTATATCTAAGGCTTTAAGAGAATGAAGTTATAAGTTGTATTAATTTGAGTTGATTAATTAATATTGGATAGAAAAATTTGTTGTCTTAAGAACCTATCATACAAACTAGGCTTTCATAACACCAGCATAAAATCGTAGAAAAAAAACCTATAAAAAGCATGATATTCTATTGTGCACCTAAAATAAATACACCAAAAACATCAAATTAATTAAAGAGAAAGGCCAGTGCTGTTGGGATCCATTATACACTTAAGAAGAAAAGAATAAAAATGGATAACCTAGCTTTATCATTATACTGTCTGGCCTAAGCTAAGCATTACATAAAATAGAGTTAATGTGGGTCTTCATATCTTCAGCTTCAAATATTAGGCGCTCGAGGTTTCATAAGGCCTCCTAGGTCAATGCCTTCTAACCACTGCTCATGCTTATCTCATGGCTCCAGTCCTAATCTTATTAGTAATTACATTTAAAAAGAAAAATAAAATTCTAACTACACCTACAAAATATAAGTTAGCTAGAACACACATACATACCAAAGCAATTATGTTATATATAATGGGGCTTGATTCTAATAGTGTCCAAGCCCACATGTCCTAACGGGTTATGCTTGGGGATATATAGCACATGCAAATAAAATTTGTCAATTTTAAACTTATTATGACATCTCCTTTTATTGAGCACAACCTCCTGCAAAAAGTAATGTTAGTCTAATATCACCCCAACATCCATTCTATGAGCATGCACCCTAACATTTAGTCCAAAATATAACATTAAAAAAAAATCAATCCATAATAAAGCACCATCCTATGTTAATACTAGTATCCAAGGCCTATCAATCTAAAATGTGTGTTGAGGTTAGTGTGGTATGACAAAGTTAGGCTTTAATATTTCAGTTGTACTATATGATCAGTAATTTAATTTTTTAACAAGGATGATCATGATTAATATTTTAGATATAGATTTTATATTATAGATTTCGATCTCAATTCAAGTTGGTCTTAATGTTTTGAAGAGCATGGAAAATTATAAACTCTATTTGGGTAGAACCCATTCCTTTTCAATACTCTAATCCTAAGTTAGATATAAAAAGATGAATTTTATGATTTTTAATCATTTAATGAAGTATTAAGTTGTGATTAAGTCCTACATTTGAATTAAGTCTAAATAAGGTTATAGTCATGTGAGGGACATCTTAGGATCAATGGGTATTAGTTACAATTCTATTTATAATACCTATTTAACTTTTCTCATCACTACAATATATTATTTTTAAATATCATTTCCATTTTTCTAATTAAGAAAATCTTTTAATATATTTAAATACCACTTAGGGATGTTTCATGTATGTATGTATATCTCATCTTTTACATTAATTAGGAATTTAGATAAATAATATATGCATATGCATGTATTTTGCAAAAGAAAATTAAACACCTGCATATATAAGTATACATACACATAAACTAAGCATTTGCAAGTGCGTGCCATTATAAACCAGAAGATCAAGATATTAAGACCTCCTTCAGACTAGTGGCCCTCAGGTGTTCAAACTATATACTTGCTAGCTATGTATATGCATGTGTAAATATGTATGCAATGAACAAGTTATTTTAAAATTTTTAGTAATTAATAAGATTTTTTGAAAAATAATTAATCTACATATGCATCTTTCTTTGCAACTGTTAAGTACATGTTATTATCAAACTAGGGTGTTAGATATATCCAAGATCTCATTCGACTAATAACCTTACAACCGGGTCTCTAGACTATGTACTTTAGAGGCCGTATCAATGATACATATGGTTATTGTGTGTGTGTGTGTGTGTGTGTGTTCATAGTTTTGATATTTACTATTGATAATAGCATTAATAACATAACTTAACACTTGGAATTTTTAGACATGAATGCATGAATATGTAATTAGATAGACAAATGTAAGTCAGAGACGAATGACTAAGTGCCACTAAGAAGTTTACTTAAACTATCAATCCCCAAACTAATCATATGAGCATAACACCACTGAAACTTAATTAAAATTTTTGTTTAAGGTATTTGAATTAAGGTTATTTAAACACATTTGAGGGGATTAAACACTCTAAAATTATGCCATAATCTTCTTTACTCATTAAATGATTAAAAGTTGGATAAATGATTTTTATGATTTAATTAGGGTTTAATAATCATTTAATGTAATTAAGTTCAAAAAATCTCAAAATTTTAATTGGACATGAAATATAAGTTAAAAATTATGGAAAAAAAGTTCAAAATATGCATTAACATAAATAAAAGATATCTTAAAAATTCTAATGCATTTGGGCTTATAATTTATGAATAATTAAATAAATAAGCAAAACCCCAAATCATAAATTACACTTAAAATAACCCAAACCAATCGTGGCTTTTAATTTCATTGAAAACCTCTATGTTAGTTGAGCACAAAGAGGGGTTTATCATAATTTTGGATACCTACATAATTAGTTATCAAATATTTTTAAGTTCTAGGTCATTTAATGAATTATTAATTATTAATTAATCATAATAATGATGATTTTGAGTTTTAATGATAATCCGAGATCTTGATAATATTATTAAGTGTTTTTATTTTAGGTGATTATATTTATGTATTTAAATATAAATTTGGTAATTTATTTAATTAATTATTAAGTAAATTTGGCTATTAAGTGCTTTAAAATTCATAACTTTTGATATAATCACCAAAATATCATGTAAATTTTATGAGAAGTGTACATTGGCATGAACCTACCATAAAAAAATTTAAAGTTAATTAAGCATATATTTTAAGATTAATTAAAAATTTATTATTTTTGATAATTTTTAAATTATCCTAAAAAAACTTAGAAGAATTTAGAGATTTATTTTTGTTGTATTGCTCTTTGAAATATGCATTTAGAGAGTGTCATGCAATTTTTAACTTAATGATTAATTTGTTATAAAATTTTAAAGTTTAAGCTAAATTAATTCAATTAATTGAATTTTTAATTTCCTATTAAGCCCTAATTCAATGATTTTTGTGATTTTATCAAATCATAAAGTTTAATTAATTTTTATAAAATCCTTGATATTGGTTAAAATGTTTTTAGTTAATTTGATGTTATCTTATAATTATTTTATTTTTAAATTAATTATTTTATGTAAATTATCCTTAAAGAACCTCAAAAATCATATTTTTTTTTTATCTAAGGGTTTGATTAAATTAAAATTTTTATGATTAGTAGATATTTGCTATAAGTTATTACTGTGAAAATTTTAATTTTGTTTGAGTTGTACTTTGAGAGTTATTAAGGGATCATCATTTTCAATAATTTCTAAATTAAGCACAAAATATTTAATAAAACTTAATGATTTTAATTTTGTTAGATTTCTTTCTAAAATATGCATTAATAGAGAGATTACTTATAATTTTTTTTGGTTAAGTGGTTGATTTATTATAAATTTTTGAAATTTTTGTTCAAATAAATCAATTAATTGAATTTTTAATTCTTTAATAAACCCTAATTAAGTGGTTTTTGAGATTATAAATAATTGAGAGGGCTGAAATATTTTTTTAAGTTCATGGTTATGTTTTAGAGTGCTTTGATCTATTTTGATAAATTTTTATAATTTTTTTTATAAATTTTAATTAATTATTTATTTAAAAATCAATCAATGAAGTTCAAATTTTAATAACTCCTAAACTAAAAGCCCATTTGACTTGAAAATTTAATGATAGGTGGGGATTAACATCAAGTTTAATTCCTGAAAATTTTAGCTCAATTAGATTAGAATTTTGAGATTAATTTAAAATTATCATTTTTGATAATTTTTAATATATTCTCAAAATCGTCAATAAAATTTGATAATTTTGGTTTCATTAGATTTCTCTTAAAAAGATGAATCCATAGATGAATCCATTAGATTTCTCTCAATGAGTTCAGCATCAATAAGGGATAGGACCTGTCTATTTTAGATCTTTATTGAAATGGACTCATCTTTCAGACATGCAAATTCTTTGGTAAGTTTGGCCAAAGCATTTGCTACTGCATTCTTTGCTCAGGGAACCTTGTAGATCGTGACTTCATGGATTTAGGCCAACAGCTTCATGGTATACTCGTGGTAATGACGAAGCTTAGGTTTGAGAACCTTGTAGGACCCTACAATATGATTGATGACCAACTGAGAATCCCCAAAGATGTTAATGCTCTTGACACAAACCATGATAACTAACTCCAGATTGGCAATTAAAGTCTCATACTCGGCTTCATTGTTGTTTCAAGGGTTGGAAAGATAGTATGAGAATCTCATCATATCGCGATCTAGAGTCAGAAGAACTATTCCTACCTCTGTCGTTCCTGGGAGAGTAGATCGTAGTGCTTCCCCTTAATGAAAAGAAGCTGCACCATCAAAATACATCTCCCATCTGTGGTTGTCAACCTCTCATAAGTTCATGATTTGTTCATTTGGTAGATCGCCACTAAGCGAAGAATCAGCAGGAAGTGGGTGTGTTGCTAAGAAATCTGCTAGTGCTTGTCCTTTTACCACACAGAGGGATACGAATGTGATATCAAACTATGAGAAAATCATGAACCAACGTGCCAATCGTCTGGATAGTGTTGGTCATGTCATGAGATACTGCAGTAGATTGATTCTAAAAATCAAGTTCACTTTTTGAGAAAGCATATAGTGTCATAGCTTTTGAGAGGCAAAGATTAAAGCTAGGCAATGTTTCTCAATATGTGGATAGTTCGGAGGAGGATGGTGGAGGTAGTATTGAGCATTTTGCCTTTCTTTCTTGGGCCACAGAGCAGAGAGTCATCCAATGTAGGATGAGTGGCCTGCCTGGGATAGGGGCTACTAGAACTGGTGGCTTCACCAAATACTGCTTGATATCTTCAAAGCATTGTCGGCACTTATCATCCCACTTGAACTTGACATCCTTTTTGACAAGTGCTGAGAATGGCTTGCATCTCCCCGATAGGTTTGAGATAAAGCGCCTTAGATACGCCAGCCGTCCTTGGAAAGATGTGAGTTGAGTTAAACTCTTAGGAGGTGGCATTTCTAAGATAGCTTTAATCTTTTTTGGATCTATTTCTATTCCCCGGTGTCGAACAATAAAACCAAGGAACTTCCTTGAAGCTACTCTGAATGCACACTTTAGGGGGTTCATTTTGTGGTTATATTATCTTAATCGTTCGAAAACTACTCTCAAGTCAAAGAGGTGGTCTTCCTTTTCTCTGCTCTTGGCTACTAGATCATCAACATAAAACTCAACCTGATGATGGATGAGTTCATTGAAGATCTGAGTCATGGCCCGTTGGTATGTAGCACCAACATTTTTAAGGCCAAAAGGCATGACCCTATTACATAAGATTCTGATCGAGGTTCGAAAAGTTGTGTTTCTTTCATCTTCAAGAGACATCTTGATTTGGTTGTAGTTAGATGACCCATCCATGAAAGAGAATACTGCATGAGATGAGGTGATGTCCACCATTAATTCTGATATAGGAAGAGGAAACTCATCCTTAGGACATGCCTTGTTTAAGTCCCTAAAATCGACGCATATGCGAATTTGGTCATTCTTCTTCTTAAATGGTACGACATTGGCTAACTATATAGGATATTTTTCTTCCGTGATGAAACTAGCATTAATCAATTTTTTAACTTCAGAAATGACCCATTGTTCGATTTCTAATCGCATGCATCAAGGAGCTTGCTTGATAGGGTCATCATTAGGATCGATTTCTAGTTTGTGGAATGCTATGTCAGGAGATAATCCAGGCATCTCTTCATAACTCCATGCAAAGCAGTCTTTAAACTCAATAAATATCCTAACTAAGTCATTGGTTCCTTCTTCATTCAGCAATGAACTGAGGTATGTCGGACGTGGATTTTCTTCTGTCCTGAGATTGATTTAGTTTGTCAATTATTGAATGGATTTCTTCTTCAAATTCTGGAGGTACATCCTTGATTTGAAGATCATCTAAATCATCTAAAATTTCTAAACACACATCCTCATAAGAGTTGTTGTTATGTGAAAAGAACCCATAAGACTCAAATGATAATAACCAAGAATCATCTCATCGACCGACTACCATGAATCTTAGTCCCGATTTTGATTGTCCGCTCCATGTTATTCCATACTCTTCGTGCTCTGTACCATGTATGAGGAACCAAACCATTCTGTATAAGATTATGAACACAAGGCGAGTAAAAGTTAAATGCTAATTCCATTAATTCTTTAAATGAATCATCCTCAAGTTCTACATTAACTTCAAGACTTGAGGATGATGGCCCAAAAAGAATCTCCTTGGCTTTGCATCCAAGGAAGACTTAGGAGCTTCCTTAACTACTAAACCTTCTGCTTTTTGAGATGAAAGTGAGGTTAGAGCTAAGGTTCCCAGCTGCTGTCTGATAGTTTTACATGCATTTGATTTGAATACTTTGCTTTGTTTGGAGGCCTGATCTTCATCGCCGTCTGGATCGAAAGTCACCTCTAAAGGAACCCCCTAAGAGGGGTTGGCTGGTAAACTAATCACATTAGACTCATCCTTTGAGTTGGATTCCAAATCTATGTGAATAGTAAGGGTACTCCTACGAACTAGAACATAACCCTTATTGGTTGATGGCCAACCAGGGGGTCTTCCACCTTTAAGACTGCCTCTGTTTCTGCCTCTACCTCTGCCTGGTGGAGGTTGAGTCATTCTACCCATATGTCCACATGACGGAATGAACTATGGGTAGAATGTGATATGCGACTCTATTTCTTCCTCAATTCCTCTATCTTGTTCACTTGGATTTTCCTTTTTCTTTTCTTTTTTTTCTTTTTCTTTTGCTTCATTTTCATTTTCTTTTGCATTTGCATTTGAATTTTATCCAAGTTCACAGGAAAGGGTGTTTTGAGGAAGATAGTAGGTCGCATCCTCATATATCTCAACCTCTAAGCGAAAATGGCTTTTCATCTCCTTTGACACGATTCAATCCCATCCTTCGAACTTGATGCACTAATGGAGGAAAATCATATTGTTCGATGTATCCAAGGCCCATCGAGCAAAGTAAATGAAGTATTCAAATCAATGATATAAAACTTGGCTTCAGCCTTCCAAATACCTATCTCCAAAGGTAACACTATAGAACCTAAAGCCCACTCGCCTTGTTCATTGAATCCTCTTAACATCATCCGGTCTCCTCGGAGTGTGGAGATGTCAATCCTCAAATAGGCAAGGGTCTTTAGACTCATAATGTTCACCGATGCACCTGGATAGACGAGAACTCTGGCACGTTTGAATCTGTCTATGTCAACTATAATGTAGAGGGGACGATTGTGCTGCATATCCTCAAGAAGTAGGTCTTCATCTATGAAAGTGATCCCCTAAGCTTCTCTGGAATAATGTGCCTCCTCACCCATAGCGAAAGCTAACATATTTTAGATCAATGAGAGCCTTGATTAATGATTCCCTCATCTCTTTGGATAAGACAAGGGCATCATATATGCTTAGCTTTGATGGAAACTTTCTTAGATGAGAGAGACATTGTAGTCCCTCACCGATCCTCAAAGCATATCCAAGGGTGGATCATCCTGGAGGGGCTTCGATCCTCAACCAATGACTTGTTTACCTCTATCTTAAGGTGTTGCCCTAGGAGGTAGAACCCCACTACGAGGTTAACGGTGATCTCTTGTAGGTGGTAATGGAAGGTTCTACCGCACATCGCTCACCTAGCTTCTCCTATGGGACCCTCAATCGGATGATTCTAAGTCTATCTCAAGAATGAACCTAGTATTCGTGAGTGGAAAATCTAACTCAATCGAAAGAGAAGATCGAAATTATTATAGTTTTTTTTACTTGAAGAGTTGTCATTAGGAATAGAAGTAGACAACCCATCAGAAGTGACACATATGTAGTTCAAACTAGCTTTATTCTTCAAATTCTTAGATTTGATAGGAGGTACAAAGTAAAAATCAAGTAAAGTAAGTGGGGTAAGGTATTTGATGCTCTTATCTACCGATACAAGAGTTCTACTAGTAGAAGAAGAAGAGATAGCTAAAGTAAGAGGTGTTGCATGTGGTAGAACCAGAGAGGCTACTGCATGGTTGCCATCGACTATCTGCAGCACTTGTCGCTACCCCTTTCCCCAAGTTGTCCTGAACAACTTGTAAACCTCCTTTGATGTTGGAAGTTTGAGCTACCTCAGGAACCTACAGGGAAAGTTTCTTAATTTTATTTAGAATCTTCTTAGAGGTACAAAATAAGGAGATATCCCAACCTTCTTTGATTTTGGAAGGATCGTAAGTATCCCCAAGGATTACCCTAATGGAACTGGATGGTTGTTCCATAAGGTATTCCTTCAGGATTACTATATCACCGGTCTTAAAGTTGTGTTCAAGCCAGTCCTTAAATGTAAAGCAATCTTCCAAAACATGACCTAGCATACGGTGGTAGGGACAAAAGTTGGGGTCATGGCTTTTGCCCACTTCCTCTAGTCTCCTAGGTTCGAAAAATCAGCTTCTTTAAGAGATTCTAAAGATCTTCCGACACCTCCTCTTAAATGAATAAGTCTTGTTGAGTTTATCCAAAAGTGTGGACCATAGCTACTTGGAAGTGAGTATGTGTACCACGAACATGATGATGGTGAGGAGGAGACGGCAGCCATGGATGTGCTGTGCAGGGTTGAGGTGGTAGAGAGGTGGAAGCTGAGGTGGTCTCGATCTCTAGCTTCATCTACCGATGTCGCCACCGGCTTCTTCTCATATACCTTTTGAAACTTTAATTTGGGCAACTGATCTTGACAAGGCAACCATTTGGTCTCTCCTTGTAGACTAGCCGTCTTGTTGATTAACTTCTCAAAAGTTTTGATAGTGAAGCCCTTAAGCATGAAGGTGACCGGGCCATGGATATTGTTTAGAAAAATCTCAATGGCATGATGTTCAGACAGCTGTAGCTTGCATTTCATACTATGGTTATGCCATCTGAGAATATAGTCAACAAGGGACTCACTTGGGCGTTGTTGTGACACAACGAGATCGCCCATAATGACCCTTGATGATGAGTTGCTCCAGCAAACCTCTTGATGAAGAGTTGCTCCAACTCAAAGAAATGTCTTCAACGAACATTGGGAAGTTCATACAAATGCTATACCGCTAAGCTATTAATGAAGAGACAAAAGAATAAAGTGTCACTGCCATCGCCAAAATAACGCTCTAAAATGTGCGATGTCTTCGGTTCCCGCCATCAAAACTTTTGAAGGAAGGTGGCACAAACCCTTAGGATATTGGATTGCATCAAATTCTCCGGTAGGTCTACCTTTGAACCGATGATCCTCCTGCTTGAGCCAATGCTTCTTCACTCGCTCAACCATGGACTTGATATCTTTTTCCTGTATGGAGGTACTATCCACTACCTTCCTATACATGCTAGTGTTACCTTGCTCTACTAGAGGTAAGGTCTTGGTGGATCCAAGACATGCACCAACTCTGGCTGACTGGTCTTAGCTATGGTAGGATGAACTATCGGGGCTTGATTCTACAATGCTAAGATAGCTACTAACAGATCTTCGAGCCTCTTCTCCATCCTCTCTATCTTTTCATCTTTCGCATCTGCTAGGAGGTGTCAGTCGAGCCATTCCCTACTCGCTCAACACCTTCCATAGTGTTGCTCTCTAAGGAGGGAACCCGTTTACCATCCATGCAAACCCCATTGAGTCTCCCAACAAATCATCTTCATTGGGATCAAAGCTTTCTTCTCATCGCACCCATATCCTAGACCTCTTTCTTCTCATGAGATAATGAGCTACTATATCATCTAGAGAATGATCTATTGAACTGCACAAATGACTTTGTCTGATCGGTGGGATCATCATACTGAGGCACGACCTCCCCACCGGAGATCAATCATGTGAGGCTAGCGAAGAAATGCACTCACCGCCACTAACTATGTATGGGGTGACACTCCTAAGAGGCTCTATCATCATGGGTGCAACTGGACTGCCACCCTCTCCCTCTACAACTACTGCAACCATCTCTATGTCCTAATGCGGTGGTGGTGGTGAAGGGACGACCACTATGCTTCGGGGTCGCCATTCCTTCCTCACCGTGATTGGGGTAGAAGGTCGAGCAGGAGAGCTCGACCTCTCCACAGTAGGCGGTGTGCATGGAATGGGATCCCTTGGCCATAGTCGGATCACCAACGGGGGTCTTTTCTCCCTAGATATGGCCTTCATGGCCTTCGGTGGAATAGAAGATGTTGGAACATGAATATGAGCGTGGGCGTAGCGGGTGTGGAGACACCTCGACTCTCTCTTATGAGCTTCTATCGTATGATGAGTGGTCCCGTAAGTAAAATACTATTTGTATGATCGACACGGGTAGTGCGTCGATCAGGAAAATCAATGAGTGCAAAAGCCACTGACTTCTAGCTGAACCTATGTTTCTCCTTGATGGTAATGTGAATAGATGTATGGGATTCTCTAGCCCTCTCCTATCTAAGCTACCTCTCCACATTGCGGGGGATCACGGATCTCAAGTCAAACTAAGCCCTGAACTCAGATCGTTTGTAGGCCCCGCCTACCCGATGTGGAACTAAACGAAGGCCGACATATGACCTCCTACCCTGACTGACTGGTGGCTGATAATGAACCGCTGGTGGAGGTGAAGTAGAGATCTTCCTGCCATCCTCTCTGTCAGACCTAGAGAGAGAATGGAATGGGTTCGCTGTAACCAGTGGGAAAACCAATGTGGGCAACTCCTCCATAACTGACTTGGTAGCTGCCTCCATCTCCCTAGCAATGCGTGTATGGTATCGCTTTATCATGAAGTTCTTGTTCCTCCTTTGGATCTTGGTAGCAGCGAGAGAAACTAGACCCAACCAAAAGGGGAGACAATCACAGGATCGAGGAGCCTTACCCTTTGAGGGTGCTAATGAGTGGGTGCTAGCCCTCACGGTAGCACAGAAACAATGAGCTCTGACACTATCATTGTCCGACGCTAGGCGATGGAACTACCACACCTTCCTCTTCAAAGGGGATCTCAAAATCGTCAATCTAAATGATCTTTAGTCACTATGCTAGCATGGTGAGGGAGTGCCCTCACAGTAATCCTCGCCTCAAAGCCCAAAGTGGATGAGATGGGTAGTGTCAGGCATGGGAGGTTTGATCCAAGGCCAAATCCATCCCATGAGGAAAGGTAAACACATATCGGCGGTCATTTATCAATTCTGCACTTAACTGAAAAATGTCGTTGAATATGAGTCTGCAATGTTGAAAATAAACTTGAATAAGATTTGTTGATTTGAATTTGAATTTAGAATTTGAACCCTACAACATCTTGAAAGTGTTAAGTCGGGTTCAAAATTTAGAAAGATTTGATATTTGATTGAAAGAGGAATAGAATCCAATTTCAATAAATTTGGGTATGTTGAAAATGGGTTCAAATATTTTTTAAGATGCTTCCATAGGTTCAAATTTGAATTTTGATTTTCATTTTGATTTGAGGACCCTTCATCCAAATTTGAGTATGTTAAAGTAAAGGGTCAATTTGATTTTTGTTTGAGGATTTTGATTTTTGAAATTCACTTAGCAAATTTGGGTTATGCTAAGTGGTGTTTGAAAACAATTGTTTCTTCTTCTTTGTTTGCTTTGTTTTGTGAATCATTTGTGATTTTAAAAATGGAATCCTCATTTAGCAAATTTAGGTATGCTAAATGAAGAATCCAAGTGTGTTTTGTTTTTTTTAATTTTTGAAAATAGGATCCTTAGCAAATTTGAGTATGCTAAGAAAATCATAATGTGTATCTTTTGTTTTGGATTTTATTTTGAAAAAAGGATCCTTAGCAAATTTGGGTATGAAATCTAATGTGTTTCTTTTATTTTTAGAGATTTTGATTTTGAAAAATGGAGACTTCACTTTAGCAGATGTGGTATGCTAGAGTGAAGTTCCAATAGTGTGTTTAAAATTTTGTTTTTGAAATGTGGAGACTTCACTTTAACAAATGGGGTGTGCTAAAATGAAGTTCCAAAAGTGTTTTAAAATTTTTTTTTGGAAATGAAGATTTCACTTAGCAGATTTTGGGTATGCTAAATGAAATTTCAAGATGTGTTTCAAAATTTTGTGTTTGATTTTATTTTGAAAATGGGGACTTCACTTTAGCAAATGTGGTATGCTAAAATGAAGTTCCCAAAATTGTTTTGAAAATTTTGTTATGTTTTATTGATTTTGAAAAGAAAGATTTCCATTTAACAAATTTATGTATGTAAGATGAAAATCATTTATGTTTCATTTTTTAAATATGTATTTTCATGTGTGATTATTGCTTTTTGAAAGAGGAAATCCCAACTTCACCATATATGGAATATGTTAAGTGGCATTTCAAAATAATGTTATTTTATTTGGAAATGGAATCTTCATTCAATAAATTTGGGTATATTGAATGGAGAGGTTTCATATGTGCTTTTGCAAAAGTTTATTTTTGGTTTTGATTGAAAATGAAACCTCCATCCAATAAATGTGGGCATATTGAATGGAGAGGTTCATATATGCTTTTGGAAAATTTATTTTTTTATTTTGTTTGAAAAGGTGAAAATTCCAACTTAAAACATGTAGGATGTGTTGAATGGAATTTCAAAGTTGTGATTTTAGCTTGAAGATGTAGCATCCATCCAACACATTTGGATGTATTGAATGAAAGGCCCATCTTCAAATTTTTGCTTTTGAAAGTTTGAATTTTATTATTGAAACTGAAATCTTCATCAAAATGAATAGAGTGAAGAAATTCATTTATGTTTTTTTAGAAAAAATATGATTGTTGGAATTTTTTTTTTTTTTTGAAAATGAAGTCTTCATCAAAATGAATTGAGTGAAGAAGTTCATTTGTGCTATTAGAAAATTATGATTATTGAAATTTTATTTATGTAAAGATGATCCTACATATAACAATCATGAAGATTGTTAGATGAAGGTGATTTAAGAAATTTTTTGTGTAAAACATTTTATTATGTGCATTTTGAAAGAGTGCTTTTTGAAAAGCAAAATTTTTATGGAAGATTTATTTTGTCTTAATTTTTAGAAGGAGCCTTTCCTTACCATAAAAATGGTAGGGAGGAAGTCTTTAATCATTTTTCTTTTTTATTAAATTATTATTTTTTTTTACCCATTGGGGAATCAGGGGTTTTAAGACCAACACGAGGTGAGGTCCTAAAACCTAAAGATGTTATTAGCAACTTAAGGATGAAATAAGCTAAGTGCCATGAGAAAGATAGTCTTGGATTCATACAAAGTACAAACCCACTATCAATATTTAGAGATTGATCATTTACCCAAGATGGAGAGAAAGGAACCATCCCAATGAGTTATAAGAATCGGGTGAAAATTTATATTGAGAATATCACCATCATATCATTCTCTCCTTCTTCTTCTTTGATTCTCTCTTCTTATCTTCATCTCTCTTAGAAGAAAGATGAAGATAAAAGAAATAGAAAAAATTCAATATGATGATGATTGCTTCTTTCTTTAGATGGACACCATATAGAATTAATGTCTTATTAGGGTGATTTAACATTGAGAAAAATGTATTATCTGAAGAAGATAAACCACCTACAATGGACCTAATCACCTAAATAAGGACTCTAAGACTTATGGGTCTGAGATGATGTACAGATTCTTCCCTTTACATGGAAAAGTAAAGTAGGGTTTATTTTTTTTGGTTTGTTAAGTTCCCATGGAGGTAAGCTAGTTAATTCACAAGAACAGATTCCTTAGGAATACTCTTGATTAAGGTAAATGATCATTGTCTCCAAGATTTTAATAGGTAGAAACTATCAATGGAATTTATTTTAGAAGATCATGAGATTGATCAAAGAGAGTTATTATCAAAGCCAAAGGAAAATAGTAGGATGCTGATATTAGCATCTTAACTATGTTGGGATTTATGTTTTGAAATTGATTTAATTTGAGTTTTTTTATTAATCGCTTACAAATTAATTAATATTATGAGAAGAAAAGAATCTCATGAAACAAGATTTCTAAGGTAATATTGATTTGTGAAGAGATATATTTGTAATTAAGAATAGAGTATTTTCTAACAAATGGTAAAGACAGATTCTCACTCCATTTCTTTTATTTTAAATAATATGCATTTTATCTATATGCAAATAGAAATTCTGATGAATTAAATATTACTTAAGAAAATTGAATGCTTTATGATGCATGATTTTCATTAAGTAGAAAAGATTTTTTATCCATTTTTTCACATGCATGTATGTATGAAATGTAAGTGAGTATACTTTTTTAACTATTTACAACTTAGGGCTACCTCATCCAGGGTTGTCATATATACCTTTCTTAAATACAACACATGTACAAAAGAAATGAATGGAAAAAGAAAGATGCAAAGTTTGTATTTGTTTATTTGTTTTGTTTATGCAATTTATATGTACAAGTGGATGTCCTTCTTAGTGAACATGGAATGAGGTTTATTTATGTGTTCTTTTCAAATGAACTATACACTTTTGATCTATTCAAAACTATGCTACCTATGCACATCTTCATATTTATATGCAAGCTTATAAATAATTATAAGTAGCACACTTTCAGTTTTAGGTATTTGATTTATAGATTTTGAAAATAGTTTTGATTTATAGTGATAATAGCCATTCATATTTTTACTTTAGCCAAAACATGCAATTTGACATAAAGAAAATATTTCATTTTAATTTGATTTTGAAAAGCATGAATGCATGAAATTCATATGACATACACATTTAGCATGTTAGGAAAGAACTAAAGTGATGAAAGCATGTAAACACATTCACCTAATTAATTCCTAAAGATAATCTTATGAAATAAGAAAGCTTAAAAGCAAATCAAATTTTTTAAAGGAGGTTTGATTTTGTTTTGAGTTTGATTTAATTTGAGAAATGTGAGGTGAGTTTCTACCCATTCCACATATGTTTATTTTTAGTTTAATTTTTAGGATTATGATTTTTTATATTTTATTTAGGTTAAGATGAATTAAGTGTGTTAATTACCCTTACCACACCTTAGCATAGTTAATCAAATAATTATGAGCCAATGAGATGACATAAAATCACAAGGAATTTAAATTTGCACCTAGGAATAAAAGGGCCTAATGCAATTTGGCTCATGATTAATGATTAATTAAACTAAGGGGTTTAACTTAAGTACTTTCATAACCCCTCTCACACATGTGAGTTGGATTTTGATTTCCTTAATGTACTTAGGTTATTGAACACCTAAGCATCTACCCAAGATAGATTAATTGAGTTCTGAAAAGTTTTAGAATTTTATGAAATTAATTAAGGGGATAATTAGTGAATTAACCCTTAATTAAGGTTGGATTAAGGAAGAAAGGGGTTTAAGGAATATCTTAAGGAAAGTATCCCAAAATTATTCCCAAACCTCATATTCACTTAATCAAAACTTAATTGACTCAATGGAGGGTTAAACCACTAATTATACCCTTAATTAAGCTTAATTATTAAGGAGTGATTAAGAATGACTAGCAATTCCTCTAATTAAGCCACCAATAAATCCCAAGAAAATTAGGGGAGGTAGAGTCATCCCTAATTATGCACAAGAAGTTTGGGATTAATCAATGGAATTAGAGGTAATTAAAATAACATTCTAATAAAACCCAAATCTAGAGAAAATACTATTCAAAAAATCATTTTTAGAATATTCTATGTTCAATTATCTATCCAATGCAATTTATTTCATATTTTTTTATTTTTCTAGGCATAGATATGAATTTAGGAAGTTTCCATGGTTAATTATTTAATAGCCTAATTAAATGTTTAATCCCATTCGCCATGCGGAGGACATGCGCATGCTTTCCGCGTGGCATGGAGATTGATATTAAAGTGTCATTAACATTGTCATGCGGCTTTCTCCTCATTTCGATCAAGGATGAGCGAGGTTAAAGCCATGATCTAAGGGATTAAAACATGATCTACATGTCTTAATCATGGTCCATCCAAAAATGTGGATGGATGGCCCATGATCTATCCTATATTTCTATGAAGAATGGACACCGTCCATCTTCTAGGATGATCCAGCTCGATTGAGCTCAGTTGATGATACCCACACCATCTAAGCACAAGGCAAACACATCTAATGGCTAGATTTCATGGATTAAAATCCACTTCATGACCACATTGAACTTAAGCTTTAATGGCTAACCTCAGAGGTGATCACCGCCGATTCCCTTGGAAGCTTCGTCGGAGACTAAGCTTTGTTGAAGGTTTGGGGTGGGTAGATCCTCATGGGCCAACTCTCTTGACTTGAGCTCGTCTTGATCAAGCTCTCCTCCCTTGGGAACTTTGTGTGAAGGCTTGGGTGAGTTCAATCGAGCTCCAATGAAAAGAGATTGGGTTGGTGGAGTGTGGAGTAAGTTTAATTTTGAGTGGAGCTCCCATTTTCAAGAAATGAAAATGGAAAATGGATTGCTTTAGGAGCTTGGAGGCTAGAAATCACTTCTCTGCTTCCTCTTGCTTCAATTAGGGGTGATTGAATTGGGGGGGATATCTCCCCTTGAGCAATCGGGGAGCAAGCTTCCATTTTGATCCAATTGAGCATGGAATGGGTTTGTTAGGTTGTTAGGGTGTCCTTGAATTCAGTTTGGCTAGAAGGAGTGGGTGGTGGCAATGTGCTTTAATTGAGTGGAGGGGGATTCCATGTGCTCAATTTCAAGGATGTGGTGGATTTTGGGTTTGGGTTGGGACCATCAAACCATGTCATCACTAGGTCCATTAGTGACCATTTGGTCCACTAAGAGGATGCCAAGTGTCCATGAAAGTGACCAAATTCAAGTGGATTTTAATTTTGGGTTACCCTATGGCCTAGGGTAAAATGGTCATTTGACTTGATTTTAGTTTGGATATGTTTGATATGATTGAAAATGGGTTAGGCCAAGTTTCATTGAATTTGGAGTTGGTTTGATATGATTTGGCTCATGTTGTTGACCCATTTAGGTCAAAATGTCAACTTGGGTCAAGTTGACCAATTGGTCAAGTCAAACCAAGGTTGGGTCAAGTTCATATGACCATTTGAAAGTTTTGGTGGCTTTGGTTTGATTCAATTTGGTTTTGATTTGGTTTTGGTTCATTTGATTTCAAGTTGACATGACCCATTTGACCTATTTGGGTTAGGTCATGGGTTGGTTCATGTTTGGTTGGTCATATGATTGGTATCTTTGTTTCCAATCAATTTTGGTTTAATTTGATTTTGGCTCAATATGACCCTTTAGGTCAAGTTGGGTTCATGGTCAATTGGGCTAGGTTGGGTCTAGTTGGCCAATTGGGGCTTTGGTCAAGTTCAACAATCATTTTGGAATGAACTTGACCCATTGGTTTCAATCAATTTGGCTTAGATCAAGTTTTGACACATTTTGACTTTTTAGGTCAAGTTGGGTCAACTTGGGTCAAGTGGCCAATTAGGTTAAACTCAAATGTTGACTTGGTCAGGTTCAAATATTGATCATGAATGAACTTATGTCAATGGTTTCAATCAATTTGGCCTATGGTGGGTTTTGGCTATGTTGGGTTTCATTTTGGCTAAGTGTTGACTTGGTCAACCCTTTGGTTTGCCTTGGCTTAATCCAATTTGGGTGATTGATCATCTCATGATGATTGCTGATCCTAATGAGAGGCTTAGATGGGCTTAGTTCAATCCAATTTGGTTAGGATTAAAATTTGACTCATAAGGGATACTTTAAGTCACTTTGGGTCAAGTGAGCCTAAGTGGGTAAAATGGCTTGGTCGAAGCTTGATTTGAGTTTGATTGAACTCACATATGGACTTATGATTGAAATATAAATCCATTTGCAAGTGGTTTGAAGTCAAATGAGTTTTGATTCATTTGACAATTTCAAGTTCAAAGGGTGAACAAGAGGTTGAATTGGGTTTGATTTTGAATTGAGTTTTGGTTAAGTGATTGAAGTTTGTGTTTATATTTGGATTCATGATTGTAGGATTGATTGAATCATGAAGAAAAACTAAGATTTTGGCTTGATTTGAATTGGATTTGGCTAAGTTCAAGAGTTTGACTTGAAAAGCTTAGGTTGAATTTTCAGTAAAATTGAGTCTGAATTTTGGATTTGGTTTTGGTTGTTTGAATTTATATTTCATTTATATATGTGAATATAAATGAAAATATAAATGGGTTATGAGAAAATTTCATGAATTTTTTGTGATTTGAAGTTGATTTTAGCTAAGTCCATAAGAGGGGATCAAAGGACTTAAGAAAGATTTGTGATTTGATCATAGATTTTTGGATTTGATTTTTGGGCTTAGTTTGATTGATTTGAATTTATATTTCATTTATATATGTGAATATAAATGAGTTTGAGAGAATTTCATGAGTTTGAATTGATTTTTGGCTAAGTCCATTAAGAGGAAATCAAAGTGACTTAGAAAGATTTTGGAATTTGATTTGGATTTCAATCATGGGTTTTCATGGATTTCAATCATGTGATTTATGATTTGAGAAAATCATTGAATTGATTAAGGTTTGATTTGAGTTTAAGTTGATATGATTTGGAGTTTGACTTGAAGGAAGGAAGTGAGAAGAGAATGTGGTTCAAGCA
Source organism: Cymbidium sinense (assembly GCA_021442155.1). Taxonomy (NCBI): domain Eukaryota; kingdom Viridiplantae; phylum Streptophyta; class Magnoliopsida; order Asparagales; family Orchidaceae; genus Cymbidium; species Cymbidium sinense. The sequence goes on from CM038221.1 coordinate 187,179,270, forward strand.
AATTTTCCTAACACCCAAGACATGACCTATTCTATGGCTCTTCTAAGTCTCTAGGCTAGGTTGGTGTCCACTAATCACTATAGATGTCTTAAGACTAAGGATCTCTTAAAGTCTAAAGGAGTCCTATGTCTAAGATGGAGGGGTGAGAGCTCTTTCTAAAAATGAGGCCAACACTTATATGGATCAATGTTATATTGTCCCATAATATGCATATTGAGAAACTGATGGTGTTAACATTTGGACTTAAAATTGATCCATTTTTTTAATGGTCAAATTGATTCAAAATCTTCTTGGAGCTAATATATTGATTAATATTTTGATTGGATGCTTATGTTGAAGAGTGTGGTGTTATTTTGGATATGAGGGACACCACGTAGATGTAGGGGTACTTATTGAAGTGGTGGTATGACGACATATATATCTCAAAGATAGATCACACCTAATGGACCAATCACCTAATAAGGACTCCTAAGGCATGATGGGTCATCGAATGTACCAGAGATTTTTCCCCTACTTTACATGGGTGAATAAAGCAGGGTTTATATTAAACTGGGTTCTTAAGTTTCCTATGGAGGGAAGCCTCCATAGTTAATTATATCTTAGGAAATGAGATTCCCTAAGAATACTCTCGATTAATGTAGACAATTATTATCTCCAAAGATTTCAAAGGTTATCTATCAAAGAATTATAAAGTCATATTTGGAAAGTTCAAGGAGAAGACTTATTTTGGAATCCAAATGAGATAAGTAGGGAATGCTCATGAAAGCTAGAGCATTGCAATATATCATATGATTGTATATATTTAAAAGTGAAGATATTTATTCATTTGAGTTGAATTTTCATTAGATTTCTAAGGCTTATAATCTGCCAACACAAGGTTATGGGAATGCCTAAGAGGTGAGAATTTATGCTTGTAGCTCGAAGGAAACAACTACCTCGAATCCTAAATCTGGGGAACTTTTAGCACAAGAGGGAGTAAACCTAAGTGATAGGTGGACATATGGGCTTATCCTCATAAGAGGAAGTAAACATGTCTGACTTCTAGACTTATAACCGCCTGAGTGGCAAACACCTAAAAAGCATGAAGTTTATCTTATGAATTGAAAGATAGCTAGTTTATTTAATTTGAAAGAGACTAAAGTCCTAAACTCACTCCCTAAGAGACTAGAGCATGAGTGGTATGAGCATATGACTTAATCAACAAGTGCAAAATATTTTCAAATTTAATTTCATTTTGACACACTATTTTAGACAAAGGTCTTAGGATTTTTTAGGCTTAAATGCATGATGAAATGGATTATTGGCTAAATCAAAAGAGAGGGGTGAAGCTCATCGTGGGTTGCACTCAAGTTCCCTATTTTGTAAGGATGGAGGCCCTCATTTTTAGCATGAGTGATATAAGATGCATGATGTGAGACATACAACATACACTTGCTAAATCTTTTAATTAATTGATTATAGCTTATGATTTATATGAGATTATGAGTTATTTAATACTTTAATTATGAGTGATTAGTCGTAAAAATTTATTTTTTATCCTAAGAGCCAGTATCCATGCCATTAAAGCATCAAACAAAAACTATGAAAAGATGCAATGATGTGCAATCTAAGCAAATCATCAATCAATTTTATAAACTAACATAAAAGAATAATAGGCTGGCGCGATCGGGTGCCACCGTACAACCCGAAAAAGAAAAGATGGGCAATCGAGCTCTACCCTTATACAATAATGTATATAAAAGAATAATTATAATCATAAATGAATACATGCTATGGGGGTCTTTATTCTTCATTTCTTCATTACCTTTATTTCTTTCACTTATGATTGTGCTTCAAAGGCATCACAGAGCCTCCCAGGACTAAGCCTTCTAACCACTGCTCATCCAAACCCTCCCCCACTAATCCTAATTCCTAATGCAAAATTATATTTTATAGGGAAAAGTAAATCTAACTACACCTGCAAAATAGAGATTAGCTAAACATACATTCAATCCCAAGCAGTTATATGTATAATTCAAACATCGCACCCTGCACATGGGTAACCAAACCCACCTGTCTTAACTTGGATTATGCTTAAGGGTTTAAGCAACCTACAAAGAGAGAATTTATATTTATTTTTAAGCATCCCCTTAAGCACAATCTCCTATAGAAGACATGATTTGGCTAAGAACGACCTAACATCCAAACTACGAAACATACACCCTAACATCAAGCCTAAAATATTACATCACAAAATAAAACATACATCACATCATACACCATCTTAACATAGAGCTAGATGTGGTGGCTTAATTCCAATATGTGTGCTAAGGCTTTGTGTGGTATGTCTTAATTAAGCATTAAAGTTATATTTTTCTAAGTTCAGAAATTGTTCAAGTTAACATGATGGTGGGTTTCATTTGAAGTTATTTAATTGATTTATGAATTTTAATTTATATTTTATTTTATTTTATATGATTTACACTTAGCAACTAAGTGTTATAAAGAGAAGGAAGAGGATTACTCTTTTTCATTCCTAACTTAAGACACTTTCTAAAGCATATTAATTTGATTTAGTTCTCTGTTGACCTCACTTTTGGAGTGAGTTCTCAACATCCTCTTCTTAGACTTAGGAGTCTTCTAGACACTAAGACTTTCTTAGTCATAAAACACTTATAGTGATTAGGTGAACATTTAACTTAGAAGGGAGATCATGGATTAGATGCCTTAGGGACTTAAGAAAATCCCATCCCTATAGCCTAAACCCAATCCATGTACACCTTCTTAAATTCAATTCAAATCCAAATTTCCCTCAAACTCAATTTCAAACTCAAATTCAAATCCAAATCCAAATTCCAAATCAAATGATTGAAGCCATGATCAAATCCTTCCTAAGCATGATCTTATCCTATGGACTTAGCTTAGCCAAATCAATCAAATTCAATTGATTTTCCCCAAGACCAATTCCAACCTCACCATCCCAAATCCAAACCCCAAACCAAATGATTGAAACCCATAATCAAATCCAAAATCAAAATCCTCCTTAAAGCCTTGTGATTGAATTAGACTTAGCCAAATCTCCACCCAATTCAACCCAAATTTTGATTGATCTCTCATGAATCATTTATATCTTATTTATATTCACATGTATAAATGAGATATAAACTCAAATAGCCAAAACTAAATCAAACTAAATCCAAATCCAACCAAGACCTCTCTTAAGCCATATGGACCTACCTCCATGAGCTTAACCAAATCTTAACCAAAATCAACCTAAAATCAATTGACTTCTTTATAAATCAATTATTCCTTTATTTATATTCACAAGTATAAATGAAACCTTCATCTCAATGATCAAAACAAAATCAAACTAAATCAATTTCCTACTTAAGCTCTTTTGACCTACCTCCATGAGCTTAGTCAAATTTACTTTCAAATCACTCCAAACTCAAGTGATTTTCTCATAAATCATTTGTATCTTCATTTATATTCACAAATATAAATGAAATATATATTCATATGACCAAAACCAAGTCCAAAATCAAGTCAAAACCCAATTCAAGACCTTTAAGGCAATTCCTTAAACTTGGCCAACTCTTATCCAAATCAAATCAAAACCAATTGATTTTCTCTTGAATCAATTATTCATTCAATCATCTATCTAAATATAAATGAAACCTACAGTCATCAAACAAAATTCAAGTCAACCCAAGTCAAGCCCAACTTAGCCCTTTTGGCTTGGAAATTCTAAATGAAACAAAATCTATCATAGCCCAAATTGGTTGTAATTTGATTTATATTTCAATCCTAAACTCATATATAAATCCAACTAAACCTTAATCAAACCAAAATCAAGCTGATTGACCCATTTAGGTCCACTTGATCCAAAGTGTCCTGGAGGATCTTTTTGAGCCAAATTTTAATCCTGCCCAAATTGGATTGAACCAAACCCATACAAGCCTTATATCATGATCAACAATCATCCTAGGATAATCAATTGCCTTAAATTGGGTCAAAGCAAGTCAACTTGGTCATTTGACCAAGTTAACCCTTAACTTAAATGAAACTCAAACTAGCCAAAATTCACCATACACCAAATTGATTGAAACCATTGATTCACACCAACCCATAATGAAACATGACTTGACCTTCAATTAAGCCAAACCAAACCCAATTGGCCATTTATCCAAGTTGACCCAAATTGACCTAAAAGGCTAAAATAGGTCAAATCAAAATTAAAACAATGGCTCAAGTTCATTCCAAATCGATTATTGAACTTGACCAAAGCCATTGAGCTAATTTGACCAAATGGTCAACCTAACCTAACTTATCCTAAATTGACCTAAAGGATCAAATTGGCCAAAATTCAAATTAAATCCAGATTGATTCAAACTAATGCTTAAAATCATTTTCAATTAACCAATTCAACTTGAACCAACACCCAACCCAAGCCAATTTGACCAATTTGGTTAAATTGGTCAACTTAACCCATTTGACCTATATGAATCCAAATGAGCCAAATCAAAATCTAAATCAAATTGATTGAAATCAATTGAACCAATGCACTCCAAATGGTCATGTGAACTTGACCCAACCCTTGGTTTGACCGAATTTGACCAATTAGTCAACTTGACCCAACCTAACCCAATTTGACCTAAATAGGTCAAATTAAGCCAAATCAAACAAAATGAACTGTAAATCACTTAAAAATTTGGGGTAACCTACTTTTGACTCATCTCAAATCTGACCAAATTATATCCAATGCCAAATGACCACTTTGCCCTTGGGTCAAGGGCATCCCATGAGACAAAGCACCTATTTGGTCATTTCTTGGCCAGCACCCATCCATTGGTCCAATTAGGCACCAAGGACACTGGCTAACCTGGCCTAGGGGTTGGTTGGGTTGGCCATAACCCATATGAGATAAAATCACCTCCTCATTTTCATTGGAGCATGTGGCAAGCAAGGACTCCCACTCCCCTTGCCTTGGCTGCATTCTCACACCCTCCTCCACTCAGGTGAAGCCAACCAAAGTGATTCTCTGCCTAATTTGAGCTCCCCTTGGCAGTCATTTATTAAAAATGGCCAAATCAACCATTGTCATCTGATCCTTAGAATGAGGGGGTATACCCCCTCATTCTCACACAAAGCCATTCACTTGCACTTGATTCAACCTTAGTAGCCAGAGACACACATCCCGAAGTAATTTCCAAGGTTCCCGAGCTCCCCAAACTTTCTCCTTCTCAATTTTATGCAAAACTAAAATAGGGGAGATCACCTTCGATTCCCATTTGCTCAAACCTCTACCAAAGTGCAATTAACTTTGCATACACCTTTCTTGGAGTTAGACGAGCAAGAACGAATTATTTATCGATTCCTCTGACCGTTGGAAGTGGAAGTTCGATCAAAGTCGATCACCTACGCCTAGTGCATTGGCCTTCCAAGTAAACTACACCAAATCAAAGCTTGTGCCACTTGATAGGGCTTCATTCTCTACAAAAGCTTTCAATGAACCTTTGATCATAAGCTCCGTGAGGTATGACATTAAAAGCGATCCTTAGCTCAAAATGGTTTGGTCCTTTGTCAAGAAAAGTTGCATGTCATGAGATTTTCACCGGTTCTCTTTTATTTTGCTTTCCCAAGGTGTCAATTTGATCTTCATTCGAGCTCGAGTATCTCAGATTGAGCGACAAATGATGGATGGTCTCTGTCTCTCGTCGCTTGGGAAGAGATAAATCATGAACTGTCCATTCCGCATGATCGGAATGGATTGTCCTGATCAAATCACACTAGATTAATCAGATTAATCCTTATTAACCATAGTTTTGATCATGGTGATCATCCTCATGAAAATCCATCGCCATCTGCGTCATGGACGCGGAAACTTAAAGAACCATTCCTGTGACGCGATGTGGAAAGTGCGACACGTTAGCGTGCCATGTGGCATCAGCTGGATTAAGGTTAATTAGGACCAAGTAATTTGATTTTAATTACTAAAACTTCATAAATTCACCATAAATTATAAAAAAATTAGAAAAATACAAATAAATATTCAGAGAACAATTTAATAAAAATATTTTCAATTTGTTGTATGTATGTTTAGCTAACATCTATTTTACAGGTGTAGTTAGATTTATTTTTCCTATTATTTATGTAATTTTGCATTAGGAATTATGATTAGTGTTATGGGGGCATAATGATGAGCATTAACTAAAAGGCTTTATCCTGGGCGGCCATGTGATTCCTTTGAAGTGGAGCAAACCAAATCAAAGAAGGGGGAAGATACATGAAGACATGAAGAATGAAGACCCCCCAACACTTATTCATTTGTAAATTGTAGTTATTCTTTCATATTTCAGGTTGTATAAGGGTAGAGCTTGGCTTTTTTCTTTTCTTGTTGTAGGCATAACTACACCTCGTTATTCTTTATGGTAGGTGATGAAATATTTGATGTTATATTTAGCTCGTGCCTTAGAAATTACATGCCTCTTCATAATTTCTTTATGATTGCTATTTGTTGTATGGCCTGGAGGCGATTAGGCTCTTAGAAAAAATAAATCTTTTACCCAACTACAACTCATAACTAAAGTTTTAAATAATTCATAACCTCACAATAAAAGCCTAAGCATTAAATAAGATAATTAAAAGATTTAACAACTTCTTAGCTAAATATTGTATGTTTCACATCATGTATGCATATTATTTCATTCTTGAAAATAGAGGATTTTCATCCTTACATGATAGGGGAATGCTTGACCTGTGAGGGCATCCCTTGTGATGGAAAACACCCCATTCTTATTGATTTAGCTAACAATCTTATTTTATCATGCATATAGGCATACAAAATTCCGAAGGCTTTATTAAAATAAAGTATCGAAAATCAAATAAAATTTGAAAAGATTTGCATTTATAGATTAAGTCATTACTCATACCACTCATGTTCTAGTCTCTTTTGGGACTGGGTTTAAGGATTCTAGTCTCTTTCTAAATAATAAAAATTTAACTATCTTGTAAAATCATACAACTTGCCTACTTGGTTTTAAAGCATAGGATGTGGCTACCACTCCAGACGGTTGTAAGCCCAACAGTCAGGTGGGTTATTCTCTCTTATGGAGATAAATCATATACTCATTTTCGTTTAGATTTAGGTCATGCTTTGTCTCTTGTTAAAGGTCCCTAGATTTAGGATCCGAGGTAGTTGTTTTCTTCAAGCTACTAGCATAAATCCTCACATCTTAGGCATTTTCATGACCTTATGTTGTTAGATTATAAGTCTTAGTTTTCTAACAAAAATGACAACTTTAATTAAATAAATATTTTCAATTTCAAACATAAAAAGCCCAACCATAGGATAGATTGGAATGCTCACTAGATCTCTTAGAATCATGAGCATTCCCTATCTATGTTCTTTGACTTTCAAAAATAAGTCTTCTCCTTGAATAATCCCATTTGATTTTCCAAACATAACCAGTCCTTTGATAGTATAGCCTTGAAATCTTTAAAGACCTTAATTTTTTTACTTTAATCAAGAGTATTCTAGGGAATTCCATTCTAGGTTGTAATTAACTATGGGGGCTTGCCTCCATAGGGAACTTAATGAACCTGGCTTAAAATAAACCCTTCTTTACTTTTTCATATAAAGTAGGAAAAAAATCTCTGGTACATTCGAAGACCCATCATGCATTAGGAGTTTTTATTAGGTGATTAGGTCCATTATAGGGTGGTGATTTCTATCTTTCAAGATAGTGCATCATTCCTTAATGTCATACCCGATCACTTCAATAAGTATTCCTAAAGATCTACGTGGTGTCCCATACCTCAAAAATAAACACCACATTATCTTTAGTGAATGACTTATTAAATAATTTTTTAATTGATCCTAAGTTTATGTTAACTTTAAATGACCTTATCCAATATGAAAGGCTTCTTAAGATTAATATAATTGTATTACTATTACATGAAGTATACTAAGTCATTCCTTTCCATCACATGTAACAGGCATATGATTTAATACTTAACATATTTATACATGCAATATATTTTAGCACACTTAAAAAATGATGAATGTGTATGTTTAGAATTTGTATTTTTATTTTGGTTCAATTAAATAAACATATAAATTAAAGCTCTATCCAAATTCCAATACCAAAATACATAGGGATCGGATCACATAAGTATGTGTCATTGTTAACTAGGAAAGTGAGATAATCAAATGCCTCGTTGGGGCAAGATAAAGCCTCATATTCCTGAGATGTCCAGACTATATACTTAGTAACATTACAAACCTATGTAAATTTATACATGAATAAGAAAAATAGAGCACTAATTTATACATAACATGACTTAGGTGAATATGGATGCATGCACTTTTAGTAGAAAAGGAGGATCCTAATTCCTTATCTAAATACACACATGTATGTATAAAAGATATAAATGAGTACGTGCCACATAATGGAAGTGAGGTAATCAAATGACCTCCTTGAGGCTAGCTAAAGCCTCATTCTCGTGGATGTCCAAACTATATACTTGTTTCTTAGATACATATAGATGTATGAATAACTAAAGAAGAAGGAGAATCATGCAAAGTTGTATTTTTATTTGATTGAATCATTTATGTATGTGAATTAAAGTTCTATCCAAATTCTAATACCAAAATACATATGAATGAAACTGAATGAGTACATGCTATTGTTAAACTAGGGAAGTGAGGTAATCAAATGACCTTCTTGGGGCTACTTAAAGCCTCATATTCAGGATGTCTAACTATATACCCATTATTTTCAAACTTATGTAAATCTATATATGAATCATAAGAAAGAGAGCTTTATTTAACATGCTTAAGCTATAAACACATGTGAATCCTATGTGTATTCATAACTACTATCACTCCACATATTATTATCAATTTATAAAATTTTGGAAAGTAGATTTGAATTTATTAGTGATAATAGCCACACATATATTAAGTTAAGCCAACACATGCAAGCTGACATAAAAAAATTCATTTGGTTTGTTTAAATTTGAAAACATGAATGCATGAAATCATATGGCATACAACATTTAAAGTGATCGGAAAGGAATAACTAAGTACAAACACACATGATTCATTCAACTAATTAACTCCTAAGGACAATCACATCAAATAAACTCATTTAAAGAAAACCAAAGTTCATTATCAGTTTATAATTTTTATCAATTTCAAAGGGGAGAACTTATCATTTATTGTATTAATCCCATTCCCATATTGGTGAACTGATTTGATTCAAGAGAAGGTAATTAAGGGGATTTTATGAATTAATTAAGTTAGATTCTTAGTTAAATAAATTAATTACCCTTGCTTATGCTTCTTTGATTTGATTAACCACTTAATTATACAAATGCATGAACATGTGAGAAAATAAAATTGCAATGCTCCTAAAAGGACGCAAATGGCTCATAATTAAGGGTTAATTAAATTAAAAACCTAATTAAGTACTTTTATGATTTTTTCACACTTATGGGCTAATCATAATTTCTTTAAGGGTCTTTATGTTATTAAACACATAAAGAGGAACCCTTAATTCCATTGCTAATTATCTGATGTGATCATGATTTTAATTTAATTAACTAATTAACCCTTAATTAATCTTCACATTAATTAACTTTCTTTAAAATGAACGGACTTAGGAAAGAAGTTAGGAAAGAGGTCCCAACCCCTCCCTTGACCATTCAATGTTAGATAGTGATTAGTGAGTTTAATTAATTAATTTCTTACTATTTATGGTGTTAATTAGCCATTAAGTGGATTAAGAGAGTAATTAGGGCTTAGATGATCAATTCTCCTAATTAACCAAGCAATAAATCTCAAGAAAATTATGAGAGGCAGAGGTCAACCCATTAAACTAACACACAAAGTTTGTGATCAATTACTTAAGTAATTAGAGGCTTAAGTAAGCTAATTATGCTTTTATTTAAACTTTAATTAAGCCTTAATCACTGTTCAAAATTAATTAGAATTATTTTTAATTAAATCTCTTCAATTTTACCTTTAAAATGAGTATTTATTTAAATTTTTTCGGATTTTTTTTATAATTTGTTATGAATTTTCAAAGATTCAGCCATTAAATCAAGTTAATTAAGCCTAATCCTGTCGGCGCCATGCGGAGCGCTGACATGGTGAGCTTTCCACATGGCACCGCGGGATTGCTACTTAAAAGCATCCGAGTCAATGCTACGTGGTTGGTGATGAATGTGGTTTCGTCCGGACCGTCTGATCTAAGATCTGATGGTAGAGATTAAACCTGCTATTCTTATAAGATAAAATGAGATTGGATCAAACGGATTAATCATGACTATCTACTCCGATCACCCAGAACAGATGGTGTGTGATCTATCATCCCTCGAACGACGACAAATGGACACTGTCTGCCTTCCTTCCCTCAATCCAAGCTCACCCAAGCTCAGATGACCACGAAAATGATCCCACACCTTCACAAGGAAGATCTGAAGGGATCAAATGGTCAAAATTGCATGACATACAACTTTCCTTCGAAAAGGACCAAAAAATTCACCAAAGCTCAGTTTAAACGAAATTACCTCACCGGAGCTCAAGATTGACGGTGCAACGCTTAAGGAAGCTTCACTTGGATGAGACAAGGCCTTGCTGAGCAGTACACATGATGGTTCCTTGTCGTTGGGTCGGTGGACAATGACCCGATGATTTACAGATGGACGTTGATCAAAATGGCACCACTGATGGTCGTGGAGCTTAGGGGAAGTTTCGTTCTCACTCGACGGAGGCAGGGGAAGGTGTGGGTAAAATTAATTTGAGTTTGGTTGAGATTTGAGGGAACTGGATCGAAGAAGGCCTTACCCTATTTTGGATCAATGGAGTCCAACATTGAGAAGGAACGAAAATGCTTGGGGGCTTGGGGAAGGGCTCAAGTAGTTTGTTTTAGTGTGCTCGAGCTCTCTGAGGATTCAATTGTGTCATTTGAGTCAAAATGAGGGGGTATATTCCCCCCCCCCTGCCTCCCTCGGATCGAATGGCTCAGATTTCTCCCTCAAATTCGGCTGATTAGCCATCGTTCAAGTGCCGGAAAGGTCAAGTTCAAGCAAAGGTAGCTCGATTTGGTTGGCCAAGAGGCTTGGTTGGTGGCTCAAGGCAACCTCCTTCTTCTTTGGATCCAATGGGTTCGGCTAAGGTGAGGAAATGAGTTAACTCACCTCTCTTTGGTCCATGATCGACCTAGCCCACTTAGGTCAGGCTAGGCATGTAGGTTAGGTCCTTATTTGGGTATTGGATGATTGTCAAGTGATAAAGGGGGAAGTTGACTTGCCAAAAATGGGTATAATCCCATGTGGGGAGGTTTATCCAATGGATAATGCTTTGGATTAGGTTTAATTCATGTTCGGCTGGTTTGGGGATGACCCAAAATGAGTCTAGGATGGGTTAGGTCAGATTTCAATGGGTTTGGACTTGGTTTGAGTGAGTTTGGCTCAATTTTACCTATGAAGCTCAAATTAGGCTAGGTTGGAAAGTTGATCAATTGGTCAAATTGAGTCAAACTAAGACTTGGTTCAAGTTCAAATGAGTATTTGAAGTATTTTGGTTTAATTGGTTTGAGTCAATTTGGCTTGGATTTGATTTTGGCTCATTTTAGTTCATATAAGTTAAATGGATGAAGTTGAACAATTTGATCAAATTGGTCAAATTGGCTTGGGTTAAGGGTTGATTTGGTTTTGATTGATTAATTGAAGATGATCTTAGGCTTCAATTTCAATTAATTTAGATTTGGTTTTGATTTTAGGCTAATTTGACCCTTTAGGTCTATCTGGGCTAAGTGGGTCAATTGAGGCTTTGGTCAAGTTCAATAATCAATTTGGAATGAACTTGAGCCATTGGTTGCAATCAATTTTTATTATATTTTGATTTGACCCAAATTGGTCTTTTAGGTCAAATTGGGTCAAGAGGGCCAATTGAGTTTGGTTTGACTCAATTGAGGGTCAAGTTATGTTCAATTATTGATTATAGGTTGGCATGAATCATTGGTTTTAATAAATTTGGCTTGTGTTGAGATTTGGCTAGTTTGGTTTATGTAGGTTAAGTGAGTTGATTTGGTCAAATAACCAAGTTGACTTGGTTTGGACCCAATTGATGCCACTTGATCAATCAAGGATGATTGATGATCATCATAGGAGGTTTTGGTTAAATTGGTTCAATCCAATTTGGGTTGTATTGAAGTTTGATTTAAATAGATCACATTGGTCACTTTGAGTCAAGTAGACCTATCAGGCTTTTAGTTGAATTGATTTTAGGTTGAATTGAGTTTAGTTGAATTCATATATGGATTTAAGATTGATTTATAGCTTTGATTATATTTTATTTAGGTTTGAATGGATTCTGGTTCATTTGAATATTTCAAGTCAAATGGGTTGGGCTAGGTTTGATTGAAATGATTTTAGCTTAGGTGATTGATTGCAGAATTAATTTATATTTGGGATGATGATTGGGGAAATAATTGATTCATAAGAAAATTAATTGAATTTTAATTGGATTGAAGGAAATTTTGGCTAATTCCATGGGATCAAATCATATGGCTTAGGCTAAGTTTGATTTGAAGTTGAGTTTGATTATAGATTTTGGTAAATTGATTGAAGGGTTGAATTGATTTTAAGGAAATCAATTGAATTTGGACTGATTTGAATTTATCTTGGCTAAGTCCATAGAATTGAATTATGGGCTTAGGATAGGTTTGATTTTGATTTGATTTTGATTATAGGTTTCAATCATTTGGTTTGGAATTTGGATTTGATTTTGGTATTTGAATTTGGATGAATTGAATTCAAGGTTTGGTTTAGGCTAAAGAGGTAGGCATTGATTGGGTTTAGGCTATAGGGTAGGTAGTCCCACTAAGTCCTAAGGCATAGTCTAATCCAATGATTAACTCTTCTAAGTCTCTAGGCTTAGGTTAAGTGTTCACTTAATTAGTGGAAGTGACTAAGGAAGTTTTAGTGTCTAGAAGACTATTAAATCTAAGAAGAGGAGATTAAGTCATCACTCCAAAAATGAGGTCAACAAAAGGACCCCCAATAGATGTGGTGTGGCGAAGACACCACATTGCGCAACCAGGTGATCAACAATGTCCAGAAGATTGCAAGCTCTAATAGAAATGATCTATACTTAACTCGAGAGGTAGATAACTTCACGATCTTAGTGCAATGCAACTCATCTCATGCCAAGGGAATAAGAAAGTCAGAAGGATTTGATGAGGATTTCATGTCGAGGACATGAAGGAGGATTCATTGGAGAATCACACATGAATCAGACATGAGAGAAACTTATGCTAGGGCATAAGGAGGAAATCTGCTAGGGATTGAGATTTGAGTGGATTTGCTCTAATCATTTGATTTGGTTTATGGAAGGGAGATCCGGTAGGGATACACGCTTAAATCCACTGGGGATCAATGTTGGATTTGTTTAATATGAGGCATATTCGCTGGGGATATGCCCCATATTTAAACAAATCAAAACAAATCCAACCTTAATCCCTAGTGGATTTAAGCATGTATCCCTAGGGTCTAAATCCGCTAGGGATCAAGGTTAGATTTATTTTGATTTGTTTAAATATAGGGCATATCCGTTGGGGATATAGGTTTGAATCCACTGGGGATCAAGACTGGTTTTAATTTATTTTAATTTGTTATGGTTCCACTAGGGAGAAGGGTTTTGAATTTGATTTGTTTGTTTGATTTGCTTATATGATTCGAGCTCCATTAGGGAGAAGGGTGTGACTTAACTCCATTGAGGAGGATCAAGTTGGATTTAATTTGGTTTGATTTGAGGGCATATCCACTGGGAATATGAGCTCGGTGACATTTGATTGATTTTTAATTTTGATTTGATTTATGAACACTATCGGTGTGCGATGGACCCACTAAGAAGGAGTCATGGGGCCTTGTCCTATATTAGATTTATAAATCCAAAGGGTAGGATACTGGATACGGGGTAGAGGTATCCAACCTAAGAGTTCCTTTGTTAACGACGCGGTCTTTGGGAAGAAAGCGCAAGGACTTACATCTTCCAAAGCATACAGGGTGACTGTTGGACGCATAATAAATCGAACCCGACCTAGGGTGACTACTGAGTGAGTATCATTGGGGACTTATGTCAACTCAAGAGTAGTCATAATTAATTTCATTTGATTTTATTTAATTTGATTTTGGTTGATCGAATTTGACTTAGTTTGATTTAATTTATGGACCCTATCGGTGTGCGATGGACCCACTGAGGAGGGGCTATGTCGGCCTTGGCCTATCTCAGATTTACCGATCCAAAGGGATAGTATACCGGCTGCGGGGTAGAACTATCCAACCTAAGGGTTTCCTTTTGACATGCAACGACTATGCTAAGAAGAAAGTGTGAGGACTTATATCTTCCAAAGTTGAAACAGCCGCTGGGGTGATTTGTTGGATGCACAACACAACAAATCAAACCCAACCAGTGGTGAGTCTTCTGAGACTTATGTCAACTCAAGAGTAGTCGGTGATTCTTATAGAGTTTTCGACACGCTCTAAAGATTAGATGCTTGGAAAAAAAATCTTTGGGAGGTTCTCCAGATCCACAAATGAATATACATTTTGTTTATTTATATGTTTATGTGGAGCTTGTTGGCGTGCAATGGACTGTATTGAGAAGGGGCTATGTCAGCTTGCACTTATCTCAGATTTACCAATCCAAAGGGAGAGTCTGCACATCCGCAGTAGAAACCTTCCAACCATATGGGTACTAGAAAGGGGAAGTCAATCTAATAACGGGTAGTGTCTAGATGGGGTCATAAGGACATGATCCAAATAGAGTGCCCACAAGAGAGGTGCCGCTAAGGGCGTTATCCTGATCCATGAAAAGATAGCATTGTTATGCGTCAACTCAAGGAGGATGTGCAGGACTTATATATGTAGTGGCATCCAGGGTGGGTCACTATCGACATAGCCAAAGCAACTGCCAGTTGCGATCAATCTAAGAAGAAGAGAGACTTACTTATCATCTTCATAGATGGAAATGGTCATTGGGATAGTCTATCGGGGTTACTACTAAGCGGGGAGTCCCGAGGAAGGACTGGACCCAGACTTAAAGTAGTCAGGAGGAAAGGAGTCGATGGGGGGACTTATCTTAAACCTTAAATATACTGACCCGGTGTCCTAGAAAGATAATAGACTTACATCATTTTAAACAAAGTCAACACGAGGTAGCTTACCGGCCGCGTAGTAAGGCCTACCATACTAATAAGGCGCTCATCAGTGTGCAATGGTTAAAAGAAGAAGAAAGCATAGCAGACTTACATCCTCCAAAGTAAAAAAAAGAACACTAGGGTGACACACTAGCGATGAATCGACGACTGAAGCGATTCTTGAGTGAGTGAGGGGAGTTATCTCAACTCAAAGTAGCCCGAGACAAAAGATATGTGTTTATTTTGTGTTTTGTGTGTAATTTTTGTTTGTGTTGTGTTGATGAAAGATAGGATGCCGCTTGGGCTCTCTTGCACCTACCATAAACATGCCATGGCAGATTCGTAGACAGAAATGCTTTCAATTTGAAGAGATTGAATTTGAAATGAAAATTTTTTTTTTATGGTAATTGCTTTCAAACATGATTTTATGGATAATATTTTTTTAGATAGAGCCCATTGATTGGAAGCATCGTGCTCTTTTTATGATTGATAAGTTGATATGATCCTCCTTGGTAGGCTTTCTATAGCAAAAGGGTCTTCTCAAGTGGGTTCAAACTTGCCTCCCATCTTGTAACAGGCAACAATTGGTCTCCTTAGAACTAAAATAAGCTTTCTTACTTGAAAAGCTCTAGGGCAAACAAACTTGTTGTGAGCTTGAATCATTTTGGCTTTATACAACTTGAGGTTTTGGCATGTCCGTAGGCGTCTCTCCTCCAAACCTTCGAGCTCTTCTAACTACATTGGCATTTTGCTGTGATCTTGCTACCACATCTATCTTTAGTGATGAGAGTTGGACTTAATGGTAGAACTATTTGACCCATACACCTAAGGAGAAAGGGGTGGGAGTTGGAGTTCAGAGGTGATGTGAAGCCCACAAAGCTTCAACTAACTGCCATTGCCGCTTGTTCGTCGAGTGTCTTCTTGAGTATTTGGATGAGAGTTTTGTTGAAGGTTTCTACTAGGCCATTTCCTCACGGATAGTAGATGGTAGAGTATCTCCAATCTAGCTGTGGCTCTGAGCAAAGTTATTGATTTTGGTGCTCTTGAATGTCGTACCATTATCAGATATAATTCAGCGAGGCATATTAAATTTTTTTTAATTGATCCTAAGTTTAGGTTAACTTTAAATGACCTTATCTAATATGAAAGGCTTCTTAAGATTAATCTAATTGAATTACTAGCACATGAAGTATATTAAGTCATTTATTTCCATCGCATGTAGCATGCATATGATTTAATACTTAGCATATTTATGCATGCAATATATTTTAGCACACTTAAATGATGGTGAATGTGTATGTTTGGAATTTGTAATTTTGTTTTGGATGAATTATATAAACATATAAATTAATGTTTTATCCAAATTACAATGCCAAAATATATAGGGATGGGATCACATAAGTACGTGTCATTGTTAGCCAGGGAAATGCGATAATCAAATGACTTCCTTGGGGCTAGCTAAAACCTTGTATTCCTGGGATGTCTAGACTATATACTTATTAACATTCCAA
Organism: Cymbidium sinense; assembly: GCA_021442155.1. Classification (NCBI taxonomy): domain Eukaryota; kingdom Viridiplantae; phylum Streptophyta; class Magnoliopsida; order Asparagales; family Orchidaceae; genus Cymbidium; species Cymbidium sinense. The sequence goes on from CM038221.1 coordinate 187,195,969, forward strand.
ACCTATGTAAATCTATACATGAATAAGGAAAAGAGAGCACTAATTTATATATAACATGTTCTAATAACTTAGGTGAATATGGATGCATACTTTTAGTAGAAAGGAGGATCCTAATTCCTTAAATAAATACACACATGTATGTACAAAAGATATAAGTGAGTATGTGCCATTGTTAACTAGGGAAGTGAGGTAATCAAATGACCTCTTTGGGGCTATCTAAAGTCTCGTATTCTCGGGATGTCCAGACTATATACTTGCTTTCTTAAATACATATAGATGTATGAATAACTAAAGGAAGGAGAATCATGCAAAGTTGTATTTTTATTTGATTGAATTATTTATGTATGTGAATTAAAGTTCTATCCAAATTCTAATACCAAAATACATAGGAATGAAACTAAATGAGTACGTGTTGTTGTTAAACCAGTGAGGTAATCAAATGACCTCCTTAAGCTACATAAAGTCTCATATTTCTGGGATATCCAGACTATATACCCATTATTGTTCAAACTTATGTAAATCTATATATGAACCATAGGAAAGAGAGCTTTATTTAACATGCTTAAGCTATAAACACATGTGAATCCTATTCATAACTACTATGACTCCACATTTTATTATCAATTTATAAACTTTTAAAAAGTAGATTTGAATTTATTTGTGATAATAGCCACACATATATTAAATTAAGCCAACATATGCAATCTTAGATAAAGAAAATTCGTTTGATTTGTTTAAATTTGAAAACGTGAATGCATGAAACTATATGGCATACAACATTTAAAATGATTGGAAATGAATAACTAAGTACGAACGCATGGTTCATTCAACTAAATTAATTCCTAAGGATAATCATGTCAAATAAATTCATTTAAAGAATACCAAAGTTCATTATCAATTTATGATTTTGATCAATGTCAAAGAGGAGAACTTATCATTTGCTATTTGGTTCAAGAGATTAAGTTGGATTCTTAATTAAATCAATTAATTACCCTTGCCTATGCTTCTATGATTTGATTAATTAATTAAGTTGGATTCTTAATTAAATCAATTAATTACCCTTGCCTATGCTTCTATGATTTGATTAACCACTTAATTATGAGCCACAAATGACATGAATATATGAGAAAATAAAATTGCAATGCTCCTAAAAGGACCTAATGCAAATGGCTCATAATTAAGAGTTAATTATATTAAAAAAACCTAATTAAGTACTTTTATAATTTTCTCACACTTATGGGCTAATTATAATTTCTTTAAGGGTCTTTATATTATTAAACACATAAAGAGGAACCCTTAGTTCCATTGCTAATTATCTATTGTGGTCATGATTTTAATTTAATTAATTAAGCCATTTAATTAACTAATTAACCCGTAATTAATCTTCACATTAATTAACTCTCTTTCAAAATGAGGTGGACTTGGAAAAGAAAGGAAGAAGGTCAACCCCACTCCCGTCCATTCACGTTAAAAGTGATTAGTGAGTTTAATTAATTAATTTGTTATTATTTAAGGTGTTAATTAACCATTAAGTGGATCAAGAGAGTAATTAAAGCTTAGATGATCAATTCCTCTAATTAACCAAGCAAGAAATCCCAAAAAAATTATGGGAGGCAGAGGTCATCCCATTAAACTAACACACCAAGTTTTGGATCAATTACTTAAGTAATTAGGGCTTAATTAAGCTAATTAAATTTTCATTTAATTTTAATTAAGTCTTAATCACTATTCAAATTTAATTGGAATTAATTTTAATTAAATCTCCTCTATTTTACCTTTAAAATGAGTATTTATTTAAATTTTTTGAATTTTTTATAATTTGTTATGAATTTTTAAAGATTCAACCATTAAATTAAGTTAATTAAACATAATTAAGCCTAATCCCATCGGTGCCATGTAACCACTGGCATGGCATGCTTTCCACTAGGAACCATGCGATTGGCTACTTAAATCCAAATTCGCACTGGTATGGTGATGTAGTTTCATCCCACTTTCGAAGATCGAGCGGTTTAAAGCCACGGTTCTTATAGGATAAAATGAGATCGGATCTAATCGATCAATCATGACCGTCTGTTCCAATCACGCGGAATGAATGGGGTCTAATCTATCATCCCCCAAGTGATGGGGAGGCGGACCATACCATCCTTCCTTCAGCTCAAGCTCACTCGGATGACCACAAAAATGATCCCACACCTTCACAAGGAAGATCCGAAGGGATCCAATGATCAAAATTGCATGACATACAACTTTCCTTTGAAAAGGCCCAAAAAAAATTCACCAAAGCTTAATTTAATGGAAATTACCTCGTCGAAGCTCATGACTGGCGGTGTAATGCTTGAGGAAGCTTTGCCTGGACAAGGCGAGTCCCTACTAAGTAGCACACATGATGGTTCCTTGTCGTTGGCTCGGTGGACCATGAGCAGATGATTCTGAGGGGATCAAAATGAAATGACACCTCGATGTTAGCTTAGGGAAGTTTTGTTCTCGCAGAGGTGAGGTAGGTGTGGGTGAAATTAATTTGAGTTTGGTTGAGATTTGAGGGAGTTAGATCGAAAAAGGCCTTGTGCTATTTCAGATCAATGGAGTCCGATGTTGGGAAGGAACGAGAAGGCTTGGGGGCTTGGGGAAATGCTCAAAGAGTTCATTTTGGTGTGCTCGACCTCTCTGGAGATTCAATTTTGTGTTTTGAGTTGAAATGAGAGGGGTATATCCCCCCTCCCTTGGATCAAATGATCAGATTGCTCCCTCTGGGTCGTCATCCAAGCAAGGTCAAGGTCAAGCTAAGGTGGTTTGATTTGGCCAGAGGCTTGGTTGGTGGCTCAAGGCAGCCTCCTTCATCTTTGGATCCAATGGGTTCATCTAAGGTGGGGAGGTGAGTTAACTCACCTCCCTTTGGTCCATGGAGCCCACTTGGGTCAGCTAGGCATGTATTAGGTTTGGGGAGAAGTTGACTTGCCAAAATGGGTATAATCCCATGTGGGATATGGATTGCATTCAATTCAGGTTGGGCTAGTTTGGGGCTAACCAAATGTGAGTCTAGGATGGGTTTGGTCATATTTCAATGGATTTGGCCTTGGTTTGAGTGGGTTTGGCTCAATTTGACCTATGTATGTCAAATTGGGTAGGTTGGGTCAAGTTGACCAATTGATCAAATTAAGTCAAACCAAGACTTGGGTCAAGTTCAAATGAGTATTTGAAGTGTTTTAGTTTAATTGATTTGAGTTAATTTGACTTGAAATTGATTTTGGCTCATTTGAGTTCATATAGGTCAAATGGGTCAAGTTGACCAATTTGATCAAATTGGCCAAATTTTCTTAGTTTAGAGGTTGATTTAGGTTTGATTGATCAATTAAAGATGACCGTAGGATTTACAATTAATTTAGATTTGGTTTTGATTTTAGGCCAATTTTTAGGTCAATTTGGGCTAAGTGGGTCAATTGGGTTCAATTGAAGCTTTGGTCAAGTTTAACAATCAATTTGGAATGAACTTGATGCATTGGTTGCAATTAATTTAGATTATATTTTGATTTGACCCAATTTGGTCTTTTAGGTGAAATTGGGTCAAGTTGGGTCAAGAGGGCCAATTGGGTTTATTTTGGCTTAATTAAGGGTCAAGTCATGTTTAAGTATTGATTATAGGTTAGCATGAATCATTAGTTTCAATCAATTTAGCTTGGGTTGAGATTTGGCTAGTTTGGTTTATGTAGGTTAAGTGGGTTGACTTGGTCAAATGACCAAGTTAACTTGTTTATTGATGACAATTGATCAAAGGATGATTGATGATCATTATAGGAGGTTTTGGTTAAGTTGGTTCAATCCAATTTGAATTAAATTGAAGTTTGGTTCAAATAGGTCAAATTGGTCACTTTGGGTCAAGTGGAGCAATTGGGATTAGTTGAATCAATTTTGGGTTGAATTGTGTCTAGTTGAATGTATATATGGATTTAAGATTGATCTATAGCTTTGATTGCAATTGATTTGGGTTTGATTGGATTCTAGTTCATTTAAATATTTCAAGTCAAATGGGTTAGGCTAGGTTTGATTGAATTGATTTTGGTTTAGGTGATTGATTGTAGATTTGATTTATATTTGGGATGATGATTGGGGAAATAATTGATTCATGAGAAAATCAATTGAATTTGATTTGAATTGAAGGAAATTTTGACTAAGTCCATGGGATCAAATCATATGGCTTAGGCTAAGTTTCATTTATTTGGTTTTGATTTGAAGTTGAGTTTGATTATAGATTTTGATAAATTGATTGAAGGGTTGAATTGATTTTGAGGAAATCAATTGAATTTGGATTGATTTGACTTGTCCATGATTGAATTATGGGCTTAGGATAGTTTGATTTGGATTTGATTTTGATTAAAGGTTTCGATTATTTGGTTTGGAATTTGGATTTGAATTTGATATTTGAATTTGAGGTTTGGTTTAGGCCAAAGAGGTAGGCATAGATTAGGTTTAGCCTACATGGTAGGTAAGTCTCCCTAAGTCCTAAGGTGTAATCTAATCTTATGATTAACTCTTCTAAGTCTCTAGGCTTAGGTTAAGTGTTCACTTAATTACTAGAAGTGTCTTATGACTAAGAAAGTCATAGTGTCTAGCATAATCTAAGAAGAGGAGATTGAGTCCTCACTCCAAAAGTGAGGTTAATATAGTGATAACTTTATTTTATCAATATAAAACTAAATTATCATATTATGTCATATTTGAGTAATCTTGCTTTATTTACTTTACATGAGAAAACTAACTATTATGAATGGAACTTATATATAAATCTTGAGGATGTGGATCACCAAAATGAAAATATCATTGACTAGATTATGGTGGACTCTTGTAAAGAGACCAATGATGTAAAGGAAACCTTAAATGGATCTCACCTTACTATTATGCATTGTGTATTAGTAATCCTGTGAGTTAAAACTAATTGGAGGTGCATGTTAATTTTTTATACTAATTATTTTAAGAGTGGTGAGAAGAATTGCATGAATGTTATTGCTACATTCACTTTAGATAGGATGAAACTCACCCTAGAGTCTCACCTATAATAATATAAAGTCATTTGGGTAAATAAAATCTATATCTCCTAATGTTTTCTTATTCACATTCAATTAAGAAAATGTATTCATAAATTTGTTTTGATGTTCTTCTAATGGATGTTGTCTATATACACCTAGGTAGACTTTGGCTTTTTTGACATGGATGTCAAAAAATTAACATATTCTTTTATTTTCTTACAAATGAATTATTTTAATTTTAACTAATCTAAAGAGGTCACTCCATAATTGCCTTAAATTCTCTCACCACTTATAAAAGGAAGATCATTCATATTATTAAGTAAATATTAGTTTTAATAGGGAGGTTAATGAGACATCAATTTTGTCTTAGTTGTCATAATTTTCATTAATTGATGATTAAATCCTTTCCCATCTAAGATGAGAATATCAGCTAAGTGTCAGATATTCTTGAAAACTCATTGTGGAAAAAATTTATGACACCACATAGAGTTTAGAATTTCTTATTTAGATGAGTAAATACATCATTAAGGATTAATATATTATCCCAAAAGATAAACATGTTATCATATAATGGATTTAATCATTTAATAAAAGACTCCTAAGGCTAATGGGTCTTTCATGTACACGAGTTTTCCACCTATGAAAGAAGCGGTGTTTATTTTTTAAGCTGGGTTCATGGTTCCTATATGGGCAAGCCTTATAGTTATATCTTAGGAAGAAGGGTCTCTTCCTAAGAATACTCTTGATTAAAGAAATATGGTATTATTTCTATGGAGTTCTAATTTAGTTTTTAAAGGAATGATATTTGGAATTTCAATTGGGAATGATTCAAAGTGGAAAGAGCTCTTTTTGGAGGCCAAATGGGATGAAGTAGGAAATGTCTGTTGATACTAGGATGCCCAGTAGGCATTCCAACTATCCTATCATTGTGCTTTAAGTTTTGAAATTTAATTTAGATTTTGAGTTGATATTTTCTTAGAAGTCTAGGGCTTAGATTCTAGCAGCACAAGATTGTAGAAATGCCTAGGGTTGAAGACTTACTCTAAAGAGGATGCTTCAGAACCTAAGTCAATATGTGTTTTTGACACAAGTCAGATGCTCAACTAAATTTCATTTTGGGAATTATCGATCATTCCTCTCACTTGAGGGAACAAACCTATCCCCGACTCTTCTGGACTTACAATACTCCTGGAGGGGTTGCCAGCTAACACCACCTAAGTGCATTTTAAATTCATGATGCCAAGTCTTATGTATGTAAGATGGCTAGGCTATTATCTTTTTAGGAAAGGAATCTAAAAATCCTAAACTCACTCCCTAATCCCTTAGATCATGTAGGGAATGAAATGCACTAACTAATGCACATTTTTCAAATTTTAAATATTTTGACTCAAGATTCTTTTGAAGACATAGGGTATGCAATTTTATGCCTACATTGTACACAATTAGAATTGATTATGGGCCAAATCAATAAAAGAAGGTAGGCTTTGCCAAGAAGGTGGTCATCCTTACAAGTCGATGCCCTTATGCAATGGGTAAAGTGCCCAATTTAAGAATTCAAAGCAATATGATTGCATGATTTTTGAGAGCTAATTATTTCTAATTGATTTTAAGTTTTGTCTAAGGCTTTAGTTTAAATGAAGTTTCAAGTTTTCTTTATTTTTGTTTCAATTATTTAGATTTAGATTGGGTAGAAATTTTAATTTTTTTTTCTATGAGCCTACATCCAGCTATTTATCATAGAAAGCATAACGTCAAAAGAAACCTAGAAAATCAGGTTGATTCTATTGCACACCTAAAATAAATCAAGTCAATTTTAATTTAAAAAAAAGGTCAATGCGACTAGGTACCGCTATACACTCTAGGAGAAAGAGAAAATGAAAAGTAGCTCTACCCTTATATAGTCCAGCCTAGAACTACAATTTAGATCTATGAGTCTTCTTTCTATGACTGTCTCCTTCTTCAGGGACCTCCATTTGGTTTTACAAGGGACCACTACACCTATCTTCCAAGGTCAGCTCCTACTAATCCTAGACCCCATAGATCTTAACATAATTCTAAGCTAAATTTACATTTCAAATTCAAAATAAATCCTAAGCCCTACAAAACAGATGTTAGGAAAATACAAACAACACATGATAGTTATATTTCACAAACATACGGGCTTAACATTAGCTGCTTGTCAAGCCCACCTGTCCTATGGGTTATGATTAAGGACTTAAGCACACATGCAAGAAAATAACATTTTTAATTTATTTATAATAGTAGTCATTTCTAGCATAGCCTCTTAGAGATGCCAATATTAGTTCTAAAAAGAACGTCCTATCATCTAGTTTAATGGGCAAACGATCTTAGACATGTAGTCTAAAGTCGTACACCACAAATACATGTAAAGTACATCACAACACAACAAAAAATATCATAGAGAATTATAGAGCGACATAATCTAAGTCCAGGGTTTGTGACCTAATGATTTAGTGTATGAAGGAATAGGCTTGTATAACAAGACTTTGCTAGGCCTTTTTAGTTTAAGTTTCACTTTAAAATTTGAAGTTTTTTTTTATTTTTACCTTTGAATGGTTTCAATTCAAATGATTTAATAATTTATTTTCATTTTCAAGTTCACTTTTACTTTGTTAAAGTGAAGCTTATATTTTCAAGAATGAAGAGGAGAATAGATTCCACTTTTGGGTGGAAACCATTCTATTCAACATCCTAAATTCTAATGAAGCCTTCATCTTAAGATGAAGATTCTTCCTAAAAGTATAATTAAGATTCTTAAGTATCTTAATTAATCTTTTTAATTTTATTTATATGATTTGGGTTTGAATTTAATTTGGTTTGATGTTTCAATTCTTTTGAAATTTAATTCTTCATTTTATTTCTTTGATTTGATATAATTTTTCATTTTTTATTTAGTTTATTTTCATTCGACTTGAATTGTTTCATTTGATTTGGATTGGGTTAATATTTAGTTTTCATTAATGTTTTATTTGATTTGAATTGGTTTAACATTTATTTTGAATTATGTTTATGTTTATGTTTATTAAATTCATGTTCATTTGATTTGGTTTATGTTAACCTAGACAATTGGATTAGTGTTTTAATCCATTCTTAGGTTACATTGATTATGGATTTAAGGTTGTATTAATTGGTTTGATTATGAGTTAATTAGCCCTAAGGTTTAATTAAACTTAACATTTCATTATTAGTTTCATTAATCCTTAAGTATGGAACTGATCAACTTCTTTGATTTAGAATGTTGGAGAATAATCTTTGAGTGTTTTGATGTTAATAAGGATTATTTCAAGTTATTTTATGAATTTTATGAATTATGAATTTTTTTTAATTCATTATTTGATTTATATTGACCTAGAGGTTTGGAAATTCAATAATTCTCAATCCAAAGGTCAATTGAGTTTGAAATTTTTATGGCAAGTGGGGTACCTTGCCAATTTCATTTTAATTAGATGTGTAATTAAGGTGTAATTAAGGTTTTAATTATTTTATTAAACTCTAAATTAAGCCTAATTTAATAATGCTTATTTGAGGATTTTATTTTTTCCTTGATTCCTCTCAAAGATGCAAAAGAGGGTTTGTTCATATTTTTAAAATTTGGTTGGTTTATTATGATTTATTTAAGTTTTGGTTAATTATTTGAATTATTTAATTAACTTAATTCCCAAATTAAATCATTTTATGATTTATCAAGTTTCCAATGGATTTCGTTAGTGTTTTTAAGTTCATTAAGGTTTGTTATATTGATTTGAAGTGATTTGATTCATTTTTATGATTATTTCATTTAATTTTAATTTATTTAATTAAAATTGAAGTTTAGGGTTTGAAATTTGATATTTCTTGAATTACGTTGAGATAATTTATGAAACTTTTTTCTAAGGTGTGTTTTAACCTCAATATTTGTTCTCCAAAGTTTCATTTCAATTGGATTAATGGTTTGAGATTAATTTGAGTTTAATTGATTTCATTTAAGATTAAATTAAGGTAGATTTACCCAAAATTAATTGAGGGTTTTAGGCTTAATGGATTCCACTCATTGAGATGAATCCATAGAGCCCTCATTTGTAGTTATTTATTTATATTTTATTTTCTATGATTTTTTAAAGTTTTAGGTATTTTTAATAATTTTTAATTAATTAAAATGGGATTGATCGTTTTAAAATGACGGCATTGATGTAGCATTAACGTGGCACCTTTGCCACATAGCACGGTGCCACTGGGCTACGCGGAATCCATGTGGTGGCCACGTCAAAAGTGGCACCATGCTGGACGGATCTCGACCATCCAATCAAAGATCGGACAATCCCGATTTATTCTGCAGTTTCCTTAGGGGGTTTAATCAGATCATGTGGCTAGATCTCGACTGTCCGTTCCAAAAAGAAGAATCGAAAGATGAAGATCATTCCCTGAGCATCTCTAGCGAGAACATCATTCATCAAATGATCAAGGATTGATTGCAATCATGATCAGATTGATCCTCATGGGGATCAAATTCATTTCACAAAAGGACAAAATTTGAATATTATAGAAGTTGGTTGTGAGGCATACCTCAACTCGGATGATCTGGGATCGACTCGAACACCTTTGCCTCTATGTGATGAAGTCTTGGACATGACTTGGTGGCTTGCCTCCCCAAATGCCTTGGAGACCAACGTGCAGCAATTTTCCATCTAGTTTGGTCATTCTACGGCTCGCCGATGGTGAGGGGTCATGGTGAGGATTTATTTGAGGTCACCTCAGAACATGTTGGAACGTTCAATTTGAGGTGAAACACTTCCCCTAGTGTTTTGCCTTAAAAAGTCGATCGGTGGCCGCCGGATTTGGCCAAATTTCGGCTTGCCAAAGGCGAGAGGTCGGGGGAATGCTTCCTTTCTTCTTCTCTTTCTTTGTGAGTGCTTTGAGATGAAAGAGGGAGAGGAAAGGTTCTCCTCCCTCTCTTTTCATACATGGTCAAGCTATGTATTTGACCTTCTAGGTGGCTAGATTGCCACCAGCGGTGGGATGGTCGACCAAAGGATGGATTTTGTCCCTCTTGGCCTTATGAGCATCTTGGGGATAAGAAGTTTAGGGATGAATTCATTTCCTCCTCTTTGGTAGAGCTTGGTCTCCATGGCCTTCTCCCTTGCCGCTCTTCATTTCCCTTATGGAGGAAGCCAATTCCACCCTTGCTTGAGGCTTGGTCAATTGATTCTAAGCCTTGGAACCATCCTCCAAGAGGTCAAAAGGTGTCTTGGATAAAATTCAAAGGATTTTATGATGGGAGGAGGAGGAATCTACTAAGTATATTTACTTGGTCCAAACCTTAACACATTTCCCTTTGGTTTCATTTATGGCTTTTGGCATCACTACCATAACATTTAGGCTAGTATGTGGCTGCCCAAATCAAACTCAATGTGAGTTTGAGGGTAAATCCAAATCCATTTGAATTGGATTTGAAATTTGAACCCAATTCAAGCATTTGGATTCAAAGTATTTTGGTTTTGATTCAATTCACTGAATTTTGGATTCAATCATCTTTAATTGATGATTTATTATGTTTTGATTTGATTAATTCATTTAGGGTTTGAATTAATTCTGTATTTCATTTCATTTCAGCCCATTTAGGCCTAAATGTGTTTAGCTCGATTCCAAATGGGTTCAAATGACCAATTTGACTCAATTTTATTTTATTTGGACACCAATCATGCTTAATTACATGTGCGAGATGATTTGGAGTGTTTGCTTTCATTTAATTTCAATTTGAACCCATTTGACTCAAAGTAGGCTTCATGGGTTAAGCTTGGGTTCATTTGGATCAAATGTCCAATTTGATCAAATTGGACCCAATGATGGATTGCATTATATTTGTTTATCATTTCTAAATGATTTTGAGTAATCAAATTAAATTGATTTCAATTTGATTTGGGTTTGAACCTAATAGGACTCATTTAGGTTCATTTAGGCTAAGTGGTCTAATTATCCTAAGCAAGGCCTAAAGAAATTTAAATTTCTTTAGATTCATGATTAAACATATTTATTTGATCATTTGGAACATTTAGAATGATTTTATTTGGTCAAATTTTATGGGTTGACTTTTTTTGGGTGGGACCCACCTAAGTCAAACCTATGTCAAATGGGGGTGACTAGATTTGACTTTGATTTGGATTTATTGATTTTGATTTATTTGGATATGTTTTAATTTAATCCAAATTTGAAATTTGGGTTAAGTCTACACCATTAAGCATTAGAGACTGATGTACTAGGTCATTAGATGTAGACTCCTAAGCACTTAATTAGGAGGTTCTTAATCTAAGATTATGTATCCTAATTATTAATTTCAGAAGTGATGTTAACCTCATCCAAAAATGAGATCAATACTCATTTAGCTTCTCTTATTAAGGATCATCTAACATGTTATAGAATTGATTCATAGATCATCACTTTCAATTTGCCCTATTATTATATGATCCTAAATAAATATGTGGAGCTCAATTTGCAGATTCATGATTTTATATCAAGAGGTTTTATCTAAGAGAGATTATCTGCATGCATAGTCTCTACCAAGTTATATATATGTGAAAAGGTTGGAGTAGCTCTCAATAAAATAAGATTAGTGAGGGTGGACTTAGATGGTTTGGTCACATAAAACATCAATTGTCCGATGACCTAGTTAGAAGAGTAGATGTATTATATTTGACTTATGTCAAGAAAGGCATATGTAGACCTAAAAATACTTGGTTAGGAAGTATAAGTAATGACCTTATTTTATTAGAATTAAATGTGAATATAACTGTTGACCTCATTTTTGGATGAGGTTAACATCATTCATAATCCTAGCAATTAGATCCCCTAATCTTAGATTAGGAGTTCCCTAATTAAATGCTTAGGATACTATGCCTAATGGCTAGATAAACAAACAAAAATAAAATAACAAATTGAATCAAACATTGAATTTGAAACTAAAATCAAATTTGAAATTTAAACTAAACATAGAACTAAATCAAACTCAAATACCCTAGCATGAAAGCTCAAGATATCCTAGTAAATTCTTCTAAGACTTAACCTAATCTAATTAGAATTAGGCGAATCCAAATCAAGTTCAAACTTAATAAAATTAAACAAAATAAAAACCAAATATATATGAACTGAAATCTAAATTCAAATAAGCCTGAATTGAGGTAATTGGGTTTGATTAACCAAATTAGCTCATTTAAGCTCAAAATCACCTAAATCTAAGAAAAGTCAAATAAAATTAAAAAAATTAAAATTAAATCAAATAAAAAGCATAAAATCAATGCACAAATATAAAAGAACTCAAAAATAAATCTAAGTGAGGTTCAGACTGGTCAATCGGACCATTCGACCTAAAGTTGACCAATATGAGCCCCACCAAGTCAAAAGTTAAACTATCAAAATTTAGCCAATTTGAACCACTCCAAGAGCTCAAAATCATCACATGAATTTAAATAAAACAAAACTCAAAAATAAATCTTATTGAGACTTAGGTTGGCTAATTAAGCCAACCAAGTAGGCTTAAATTAACCCAATTAAGTCAAATTCAAATTAAACCAAATCATTTTAAAATCATAAATGAATATAATTCAATGATTATTTGTTTTCAATTTGATCAATTTGATTACTTAATCCAAATGAATCCAAAGTAGCCCATTAAACCCAATTTAGGTCATAATTTTAAAAAAATTATTAACAACAAATTAAATGAAATTAATCACTTCAATTCATACCAAACACTTAATCAAAGCATGATTAGAACCTAAACACTGCTTGAATAGGTCAAATCAAATATTTAACTTAATTGAATATAATTTAACTTCTTTTGATTAAAATGGGTTAAGGTTAAATCAAGTTGGATTTAAATCAAATCAGTTTAATAAACCTTAAAAAAATCATTAATGAATAATTAAGCATGATTAAAGCCTTACTACAAAATCAAAGAACCAACTAAAAAAACACTTTAGTCAAATTGGGTTTGCAAAGTTTAACCAAAATCAACCCAAATAAAGCCACCCTAATTCATAAATCCTTTAAAATTTGATTAGGTTTGATAACATTCCAATTTAAATGATAAATGAGTAAGTAAAAAAAAAAATGTATACATATATAAAATCCAAACTCATTTAAAGACTCAATCAAAACTTCACATGCCCAATAGTAATAAAATTATACTTAATTAAACTTTAATATCATCTAACTCCCTGAGTTAGAGAAGAGCACCACTAAATCCTAGTGGATCTTATCCCTAATTTATGAAATAATAATAAAAATAATAATTCCCATGGAAGTCAAAGAAAGCCACCAAGCTTTTTTCCAAAAGAGATCATCTTGCACATGGCCATATATGGGGATAATTTCTTCTGATTCCTCATCCTTAGATTTTTAGGGTGATGGCTTAAGCTGGCTAATCACCTCTTATGAGAAGAAGACAAACCTTGCAATCACCCATGGCCAACCATAGTTGACTTCTCCTCCATGGAAGCTCATGACCAATAGAGAAAGAAGAGGAAAGAGAGTTCATATCCTCATTCCAACCATCCAGACACCAACCATGGAGTGAGAGTAGAGAATTGGATTTCTTCCTAAAGCTTATTATCACTGGCGAGCAAAAATCCAACGGAAGTCAATGGCATGGTTTACGACCAAACATGGAAACAAGGAAGGATCGCTCCTTCCCCTCAATTGACCTTCCCTACACCTTCCTTGGATGGAGACAAACCCAAACAAACTCTTCCCCAAGTATCTCACCCGGGTGAGCAGAAAAAAACGAGGCATGAGGGGTGGAGGCGTTGGTGTTCCCCACCATGGTGAGGAGGCAAAGGGGCATACTCACCTAGAAGCTTTGTCTCGTGCCTAGAAATGTTTTTGAAACGTCAATGCAGCCGGACATGAGCTCTAGCAAGGTAATTTACAAAACTGTAGCCGGCCACTAGGTGTTGGTGTTCTATGAAATGAAATCTTGAGATTTTAGGAAGAATCTATATAGAAACCTTGCAAATTTTATTCTATGAGGCCTTTTATTTTTCCTTAGATGAGCACTCTTTAGCTTTACTAGTGAGAGTAGCAAGACAATTTTATTTATTTCATCTAGAATCTCATATGTTTCCTCATTTATGATTAAATATATATTTTCATCATATGAAACTAATCATGCTTTTTGCAAATAAAATTTTAAAATAAGTTATAATCACCATAATACTGTACAACTAACACTTGTTTGCATGAGATCTCATAACATTAAACTTTATATGTATATATCATCTTTCATAAATAATGTAATTGTTAAGATCGTAAGGATATGTTGTTTAAATTGATTAATATGATAAACAACCAAAGTTTGAGTCTTGTTCATAAGCCTTCCTTAATATATTTTTTTTTTAAAATTTTTTTACTTAAAATAATATTTATATTTATTATAATAATGCATCTATCATTTAATTATTTTTTGCAATGTGTGCCTTAAAACTTCTAATAAAGTAATCAGGGATAAGAGATTGTAATCTTTGTAACATTAGTGACACTTTTTGAAATATCACTTGTCATCAAGTTATATAGATTTTCATAGAAGAAAGCATGAGCCTGCCACTTAAAGCTAACTTAATTCTCTAGATAGGCAACCATAGTTGGGTTCATAAAATGTAATTTGTTAAAGTACTTATAGAACTCAATATCTTTATAAATCTTAAAAGCTAAGTGATTTAGTTGGTGAACTTGTGATTTAACACTTAAAGGGTAATTGTGTTTTGATCTATTGCTCTTAACCTCAAACATGTTTTTTGTTTGCCAATTTCGTAGTTTGCAAGCTCTATGAATATTTCTTTAAAGTGCAACAAATATAATGCATATCATTACTTGATTTTTTTTCATTTATAAATTGAATGTTTTTTCTATGTTGCCCAACATCTAAATAAATTGTGGACAAATTTATGATTAAGATAATTATATTAATATCCAATGCATTATAGGTTCTTTCAGGCATTGACACTTATAGAATAAGAGTTGCATTTGCTCTTTATGTTTTAAATGTTTTCTTTTAGCTCTAAGGTACATAAGAAATTAAAACTTCTCACCTTTTTGGTTAATTTCAAATAAATCATAAATTAGGGTTGTAATCTCTAATGGACACTTTAATATAAAATATTCATGAAGTCAACATCATCTACAGCCTATATGTCCACACATCATCTACTTTTGTATGTAGCACGTCTATATCATCACTTAAACAAACATAAGATGATGGGTTGACTAATCTTGTGCCAATTTTATTTACACAAAAAATTATAATTAAAATCTTTTTTTTAAGAGTAATAAACACATATATTGAAGGCCAATGTTTAATTAGTTTTGGTATTTCAATCAAGAAATAAAGTAAGACCATAATCTATTAATAACTCAAAGGATTTGAAATTATGAATTGTGCTCTACCAAAATTGTGTATCGCATCTAGTTTAAGAATAAATTAATTTTTATTAATATCAGTAATTTTGTATGTTAGATTTATGAGATCTTTAAGTAAATAAAGTAGGGTGAACATCATTGTTGGTAAGAGGTGTTTATCTGACTATGAACTGATCACGAGTTAGAAAATTGACAAGAGACGAAATAAAGTAGGGTGAAAGCAATGGAGATGTGGAAGGGCTTAATGTCATTTTTTATATACAGTAAAGATATGTATATTTTGATGTAAAATAAACTATGATATGTGTTTTTTTTCAATAAATAATTAGGGAATTTACATACATACTATATAATTTTGATGTATTTATATATATCTAATATTTAAATTTTAATTTTTATATATATAACACTATAATTTTCAATATCTTATCAAGAATATCATCTTACTCATTTTCAAAAAGTAAAATATATATTTTTAAGTATAGAAAAGTATTATATAAGTATATATCTAAGTTTAGATATTAGATATATAAATTCATAAGAATTGTGTGGTATTTATATAAACTTTCTAAATAGATGTATAAATTCAAATTTGCATTTAAAAACAAAAAAGTTATATAAAAAGCGGCTGCTTCTGCGCTTTCGTAATAGTCGCTTTACCGGTGGAGCTTCATTGGTGAATTCGATCCTTTCGCCATGGTGAACGAAGAGGTCGGAAGCAAGCTTGTACGCTTCCTTTATTTCGTCGGGGCTGGAGGTGTTGTCCTCTACTCCTCTCTTTCCTAACCCTAGTATTTCGTCAATTCCTCTTCATACTGCTTTACATTACGACCAAATCAAAATCATTGGAAATTTTTCCTTTTTCCAGTGATCTGCACTAAGGGCATTAATCTATGGAGGGAGCATGAGCAGAAGGCAGCTCTTAAAGCGGCCGAAGCCTCTTCTCCAGCGCCAGCTGAGATGGTGAACGCGGTCGCTTCGAAATCTTGAATCCTGGTTGGAGCCTAGTGCATTCAAAGTTTTGTTCTTTTATACTCCTGTCTTTCATTTTGTGATAAACGTTTATAGCTTTTGCGGTCGAATCAGCAAATTTAGTTTGCTTCTCTGCTTTGGTTTGGCTGATTGTAAATGATAACTGATGACGGTTCGATTCAAGGGATCATAGTTTGAGGTGTTTAATTGATAAATAATGTGTTTCCATGCTATATATATGATTATCATGTTTTCTTTTTCTCGTTTTGTGTTTTAGGCTGGTGTTGTTGTTAACCCTTCGTATTCTTAGCTTTTCTAATGATTGCATTCCAAAACCTATTTTCTAAAAGCAGTATATGTTTACTAAGCTTTCGTATTCGTTTTTAATGGGCGCAGAACAGTTAAGTTGCCTTCATTGTATTGTGGAATGATGATTCAGGTCAAATCCATGGATTTGGCGAGGAATGCATGAACATGTCACCTATACTGTATTCTTGGCCCACGCCTCCATGAAAGGAAGAGATCTACAAAGGTATCGGAGTATCAAGTATGAGGGATTACTACTGTAGCAGTTGGTTCTAAGTCGTTGCTTGACTTGGGAAGGAGAAGGTTCTGTGGAGCCATTGGCCAAGAGGAATTAGAAGCAGAAGAGGTAGTAAAATAAGAGAAGTAGGATGAGAAGAATCAGAGGGAGGGGAAGGATGACCTGTTGACGAAGGAGAAGAGAAGAAACGAGGGATGGAAGATGGAGAGAAGGAGACAAATGTATAGGGAAGAAAGGGGTATTATTCATATTTTCATTCATTAATAATCCTAATTCGTAACAAGCCATCCTACTTATAGGAGGGTCCTGGAGGGATCCAAATTATAAGATATAATTACAACTAATTTAAACAAAAAACAACATAAAGCATCATAAAATATCCTAATATCTTGTGCGTGATTACATTTATTATTTTGTAAAGCTGCAAAAAATCTTTTTCTAATGAGTTGAAGGTGGCTGAAGGTGGATGAGTGGAAGGTGGAAACAAGTAGCGTGTAGATTATGATCTCCAGAGTAGCCTCGCTATGATAGATTTGGAGGTTTTTTTTGCGGATGAGCCTAGGGAGCCTGGAACATATACAAGGGGGCTTCGGCTCAGGCTAGTGTTTTGGATGGGCATCTCCTAGGTGGCCTCCCAATAGTAGATCAGGATGTTTGGGTTTAGGGCACCCAAAGATGGTGTGGTACAATAGTTACAATGGTCACAACATGATTTAGAGCGTGTTACAACTTCAGTGGCACCACAAACTCTTTATGGACAAGCTTAGAGATATGTATAGGTGGAACGTCTCATGGGGGGATCGGTGTTGATGGCTGTTTGAATAGGAACTTTTGCTTTCAAATCATGAAATTGGTGGCAATAGTTAGAATAGTCACAGCATAATTTTGAACATGTTGCAATTTTGGTGTCACCACAAACTCTTTATGGACATGCTTAGAGGTATGCATATGTGGAACGAGGTATGCATATTTTGAACATGTTACAATTTTGAACAAGTTTTGGTTACTGCAAGCAAGTGTTCAGCTCTTTATCATTCAATGTCACAACAGATTTTAGATTGCAGGAAATCAGAATTGCAATGGGTTTCTTTGTTATTTGTAGCAAATAATTAAGCCAGTTCAGCAGTTTAACAATGAGTTAAGCACAAAGCAGCATATTTATTTCAATTGTTCAACATAGAGCAGAGCAGTGAAGTGGGGATGTAATCAATCAAAACATGAGCATAGAAACTTCAGTTTTTGAACCTGTACATTGTTCATACATAAATCAGCAGTTGAAGTTTAACATCATCAGAAGATATCACAAAACTAAGATCTTGAGAGGCAGCTAAAAATGTGACATTTCAAAGCAGTTAGAATGAGGGAATTGAAGTGCTGTAACAGCAGAAATAATGTAGAGATATGAATTAATGTTCTGGATCAGCAATTTTACCAGACATTTCAGTAGACAGGATTAAAACATCAGCTAAAAACCACAACAATACTTCTAGTTAGATTAAAGCCAGAAAACAACAACATAGATAGCTGTTCAATGGGAAAAATGGATTTAGACTATTTCAATGCCAGGTAACAGAGAACAAAAGAGCAGGAATAAAGCAATATTTAGCAGCAATTCAAACCTAGTAACAAGGGGAATTATTGAAAATTGTTCCATAGCAAACGTAAGTCTGTCAGGAATGTTATAACCAGAATTTGGCAAGGCTCATAAGCAGAAATCAGGAAATTAAAAAATTATTAAACAATTTGATGTGCTTAAACAACAATATTGATAAGCAAATAAGCATCGAGAACTGCTTAAACTTAGGTTGAATATAAGCAGTAAAGTGATTTTGAACAATAAACAACACAATTCGGCAATTGGATTTTAGCAGGCACTCTTGGCATATGGAATTAGCAGTTGTTTTCAGGACGTTTATTTAACATTTGAACAACTTCAGAATAGCAGTCAAATGAGATTAGGTATTGGAAACCAACAGTTAGCAGTAGAGAGCGTTTTGGTTGTATGGAAATCAAAGCAAGTGAGCAGGGACAAGAAAATAGGGAGTGACGCCAATAATCCAGTGAACACTTGAATTGCAGAACATTAAACAATGGATTGAAGCATAAATTAAAAGAAACCAAGGATCAATTGATGGATAATTGATCCTTGCAGAATCATTTTCTCTAATACTAAATTAATGTTGAAAGGACTAGATTTGGAATACATAATCATGTCATCGCTGCATCTCCTTTGCCAGTTTCTCCATGGAAGGTAGAGATGACGAGGGATTGCTACTATAGAGTAGGAGGGAATGGCATTCTGCTTGCTGTCTTGTTGGATTTGGACAAGGGAGAGGTTGAAATTTTGAGAAGATGAAGAGGTACAGACTAATAGAGTAGGAAGGAGTAGGATGAGAGGAATTAGAAGATTGAGGAAGAGCGTGGCCAGCCTAGCAAAGGGAAAAAAGGAAGGAGAGGAGAGGAGAGAAATTTAGAGTGGGAAAAGTGACTTCATTCATATTTCTATTCTTCAATAATCCCAGTACATCTTAGGTCATTCTGTTTATAAGAGAAGGGCTCCAAATTATGGGATTTAGTCAAAACGTACTAAAACATAAAGTAACATCACATAAAGCATTGTAAATATCTTAATATTTGGTCTATGATCATTTGTCATCGAAGGGTGTACCTTTTTTATATCCATGTACTTCGCAAGAGTACTTATAAGCATAATATGATATTTTTTGATCTCTCAACATAAACTTTAAATTTTGGATCTCTTCTTGCTATTTATTTTGTAGGAATTAATAAATTTTGTGTTTTGGTGTTCTTTTCATTCTTTGGTGCTTATTTTGTAGGAACTTATGAATGACCTTGCTTTAGCAAGATTGGAGGTGTTTAATGTTAATTATTTGTTATGTGTTTGGCATGCATTAACCTATTAGGGAAGCTGTCTTTATCTTGATCCACTTTTATGATATAGGACTACTAAGCCATTGAAAATTTGAATTTCTTTTTGGGTGTTTTTTTATGGCTTTTAAAGCTCTTTATGTGCAATTGCTTTCCTAATCTGATTACCCATTCCTCACAAATTCTTCTCTAGTAAATCTATTGTTTTTGCACTATAATACAACAACAACAACAACAACAAGCCTTAATCCCACTAGGTGGGGTCGGCTAAATGAATCCTTCGTATCCATTGTGTCCTATTATGTCAAATTCTCATTTAAATCAAGTATACTAAGATCATTTTTATACATCTTAACCAAGTCTTTTAGGTCTACCTCTACCTTTCTTAACATAAGGCAAATCTAATCTCTACTCTCTCATGGTCATCAGTGACGCTTTATGTGGCCAAACCATCTAAGGTGACTCTCCTAATCTTATCTATCTTTAATTTTTCCAACTTTTCCATATACTTATTTTTTCTATCTCTAAGAGTAAAGCTCATCCACCTAAGCATCCTCATCTCTTTATTTCTTAGTCTTTGCTTATTGGCCAACATTACCATAAGTCATTGCGGTCTTACCACCATCTTATAAAATTTTCTTAAGTTTAAGTGAAACTTTTCTATCACATAATAGGCGGATGCATTCCTCCACTTCAACCATCCAACTTGAATTCTACTAATAACATCTCCATCTATTTCACCATCATTTTGAACAATGAGCCTAAATATCTCAGCTCTTATTAATGACTTGTTACAACTCTGGCTATTAATTCTACAACTAAAATTACACTCCATATATTCGGGTTTAGATCTACTTAAATAAAAACTTTAGACTCTAGAGTTGACCTCCATAATTCAAGTTTGTTGGACTCCCTCTCTAGTCTTATCAACAAGAAGAATGTCAGAAAAGCATACACCAAGGTACATCTTCTTGTAAATGCCTAAGTAAGAATATCCATAACTAAAGTAAAAGATAAGGGCTTTGATCCTTGATGTAATCCAATGAAATAGGAAAATATTTTGTCAATCCTCCTTGTGTTTGGACACAAGTCACTCAGTATACATATCCTTAATGACTTGAATATAACCAATATTAACTCCTTTACGTTTCTAGAACTCTCCAAAGAACATCTCTTGAAACTTTATCATAACTTTCTAAATCAATAAATATCATATGTAGATCCTCCTTATTTTCTCTATGCTTCTCCATCAAACCCCTTAACAAATGTATAGCATCCATAGTAGATCTACATGAAACCAAAGCGATTGTGAGAAACTTCTTATCACATCGTAACTTGTTCAATTACTCTCTCCCATAATTTTAATGTATGGCATTTTAATTTAATTCCTCTATAATTTGCACACTCTTGTGCATCACTTTTATTCTTAAATATAGGAACCAACAAACTCTTTCTCCACTCATTTGACATCTTTTTAATTTTTAAAATGACATTAAAAAGATTTGTAAGCCAAGAAATTCCTTGATCTCCTAAACATTTTCGCACTTCTATTGGAATATTATCCGGTCCTACTGTTTTTTCACATTTCATTTTCTTTAAAGCTTTACTAACTTTAGATTTACTAATACGATGATAAAAATGAAATTCTCTATTTTTGTTTAGGGTATTAAGGTTGCTAAAATCAATCGTACTTTCAGATCCTTGATTGAAAAGTTTATCAAAATACCTCATCCACCTATTTTCAATATCTTTTCTAAAAAAGATTTTATTATTTTCATCCTTACTATCACTTCTATGTTTCTTATCTCTTTTGGTTTCTTATACATATATCTTTCCTTATTCTTATCATTGTATAAATAAAAATAAATTTTTCAGATCATATATTCTTTAGAATCTCTACTAACTTTATATCTTTTCCAATTCTCCGAATTTTACATCTAAACCAAGTTTTATAACAATACTTATTTTTTATCTTTTTTTTTCTTTTCACCACCAACTATTCTTATTAAGAAGCTTTTCCTTTTAATTCTCCAAGCACATCTTTTCTTGTTTTTGCACTATAATAATTTAGTTCAATTTCTGTTTTTAAAATAGCATGTAAAATGCTTTCTTTAGTTATTGTCATGATATTATTTGAATGAAAATGCCTTAGGTCACCATTAAAACTTTACCCCAAGAACTTCCATGTATCATCTCAAGTAGTTGGGGTAAGACTAATGATGATGTTGATGATGACAATGAGTTTCAGGTACGATGCAAATTGAATGGTTAGATCATCGACCCTATTACATTTTTTATGTATCAACACCCATAAAGGAAAGAATCTAAGAGGAATAGTGACCAAAACCCTAGTAGACCAAGATCCTTTTGATCATATAAGTCATTACTTTGTACTTTATTTAGGAAGGCACACATGGAATTAAGGCTAATCATTTTCTTTTTACTTGCTTTCTTTTATATTCTCCATGTGTGGATTCCTTTTAATCATATTTTTGTGAACATACTTTCTAGGTGTGTTTAAAAATACATTAACTACAATGATTAATTTAGAATTTTCAATTTTTTTAATGATTAAATTTGAATATTCAATTTTTCTTATTGCTTGATTTAAATATTTTTAATTTAGATTGTTTATGTGTGCTAGTTATCTTGGCATTCCTAACACTTGAAAATATAATATTACATGACTCAAAAAATAAATAAAATAATTTTGCACTTTAAATTTGATCTTGATGGCAGTTGAGCTAACTCGTGTATATTTTGTCATTGGCTTTTTTGAGTCATTAATGCACTTTAGGACTTGATATTATTAATTTAAGCTTAACCTAAAGTACATTAGCTTATATTTGCACTAAAATTAATCAATAATGTTAGTTTGTACCATAGTATATTTTCATTAAAATTTTGAATAAAGCTTAAGATCATGGGATTAATATATTTAAAATTAATTATAATATAAAATGATATCACATAAACATTATAAAATATCTTCATATTCAATCGACTATCATTTTCATCGAAGGTTATACCATTTTTAAGATCCATGTACTTCTTAAGAACTACTTGTTAGCATAGAATGCCATCTTTTGAGCCTTGCACTATAAACTTCAAGTTTTGGGGTACTTTTTAGGAACTAATATACTTCTTGTGGCACATTTTATTCTTTGATGTTTATAGGAACTAGTGAATGGCATTGTTTTATGTAAGATTAGATGAGAGCATTAACCTATTCACAGAAGTCACCTTTCTTTTGATCAACTTTTATGCTAGAGCACTACATTCTTTGCCAGATTGTTGCTTTCACTTAGTCTATTTTTCTGCTAGCCTATTGAAAATTGCAACTCTCATATTATGCTAATTTATGGCTTATAAAGCGCTCCCTGCTCCTATTTCTTACAAATTCTTCTTGAGTAAATTTATTTTTTGTGCTATAAAAATAGTCCATATAATTTTAGTTTATTAAAAGTAGATTTGTAAAATATTTTCTTAGTTGTTAACATAACATTATTTAGATGAAAATGTGTTAGCTCCCTATAAAATATATTCCTTAGTTGTTAACATGACATTTTCCTTATAAAATATTTTCCCCATTAAAGTTTTATCGCATAACCATTTTCAAATATGATCACAAGTAGTTGGGATAAGGCTTATAATGATGGTAATGATTATGTTGATGGCTAGATTGTGGATTCTATTACAATTCTTATGCTTCAAGGTCCGTAAGTGAAAGATCCTAAGGAGAATTGTGGTCAAAACTCTAGTAGGTCAATGAACTTTTTGATATTTCAAGTCATTACTTTGAAATGGACATAAAGACTAGCCATTTTTTTTGTACTTGCTTTTTCTCAAGACCTTGCAATCAATTAAATCACATTCTATTCTTGCCAACATTCTCCTTTATATAGGATTTTAAACACTATTTACATGAATGGAGTTATGCACAACACCTCCTATTTCTATAGAGGTGTTGTGCTATAAAATAGTTCATTTCTTCTTTATAACACCTATTTATATAGGCTTTTAAACACATTCTCCTTTATAAAGCTCCCTGCTTCTATTTCTTACAAATTCTTCTTGAGTAAATCTATTTTTTGTGCTATAAAAATTGTCCATATAATTTTAGTTTATTAAAAGTAGATTTGTAAAATATTTTTCTTAGTTATTAACATGACATTATTTAGATGAAAATGCATTGGTTCCGTATAAAATATTTTCCTTAGTTGTTAACATGGCATTTTCCCTATAAAATATTTTCCTCATTAAAGTTTTATCATAACCATTTTCACATATGATCACTAGTAGGTGGGATAATGCTAAGAATGATGGTAATGATTATGTTGATGGCTAGATTGTGGATTCTATTACACTTCTTATGCTTCAAGGTCCATAAGTGAAAGATCCTAAGGAGAATTGTGGTCAAAACTCTAGTAGGTCAATGAACTTTTTGATATTTCAAGTCATTACTTTGAAATGGACTTAAAGGCTAGCCATTTTTTTGTACTTACTTTCTCTCAAGGCCTTGCATCTCTTTTAAATCACATTCTATTCGTGCCAACATTCTCCTTTATATAGGCTTTTAAACACATTATTATTTACATGAATGGTCTTATGCACAACACCTCTATTGTTTTTGATCAGGACTATCATGTATTCTATCCTATTTGTTTCGCTTTCTATCATATTATTAGTGTGGTCTGGCAAAGCGTTTTTATCATTGGTTTTATTTCTTATCTCTATGCATTTCACTTCACCAAGCCCTTACATGCTCACCTCGGTTACCTAAATGACATAATTTTTTTTTCAACAAGTGCTGAAACAACTTCCATATGTAAACAATTTAGGGTATATATTCAAAATTTATTAATAATGTTTAAGTTCATGTAGCAAAATTCAATTGATGAAAATCATAAAAATTGAAATCCTTTTCAAATTATAATTCTATTAGTATTATCTTTTTTTTTTTTATCTTATTCTAAGAATGAAGTTGGCTCTCATGGAAATGATTTTTAATATGGTCTCACACCTGTTAATTGTAGAACTTCCATTCATAGGCATTTAAGTCTAGAGATTTTCTGCCTAAATTAAATATTGAAAAGTTACATATCTTGAAACAAAACTTCTGATAAATATGAAAGATAATTCTAAACTAGCTAAAAAATATCCTTATTGAGCAAATAATTATATATTCTGTTGCGAATATCTTTGGCTTTTTGGTGTTTTTTTTTGGAATTTTTTATTCTTGTAAGATATTCTTAAGATTTAGGGTAAGCTCGAAGCAATGATTATGTTAACTTTTATTATATTTTGGAGGTTATAGGTTTGAGTCAAGAAATTGACTCTCTGCAAATGCAGAATAATATTGCATATATACTAGCTTCTCTATAGACTCTGTAATAACGCTAGCTTCATGTATTGAGTGGCTTTTTATTTTACTTATTTGGTTGTTAATCATTATGATGAGGTATTAATCTTGTTGTTTGTGCATCTCAGTGTATTACTGCATGTCATACATTCTTAGTCATAATTTACACTAATATAAACCAGTAATTTTTATGTTTTATATTTCTATATATGATGCTTTTGTTCTTGATTATTTTTTCTCTTTTTGTAAGCGAGAGAACTAAAAAGATTGAAGGGATCTGTCTTCTTTTAAGAATACAAAACAATTTGCAAGGGGATTCAAACCCTTCCTTCTGATACGGAAACACCCTTCAAGTTCCTGTTGCATGATAGCAGCTAAGAAAAATGATTTATTTTTTGGAAAATTTTTATATCAATATCTATCACATCCTCTAAGACTTCCAGCTTAAACCATCCTATTCAAAGAGTTTGAGCAGTCAGAATGTATCCGCTTGTAGTGAGAAGTTGGCAGGTATAACTCATAGATTGTGAGGGAGTTGGAGCTTGGGAGCCCTCATTCTTTTGTTGGCACCCAAAGACTTATTGACCATTAGATTTTTGAAAGTGGTAAGAGTTGGCATTAGGCAACACACTACTTTAAAAAGTAAAACAACATTTTAGTTACATTAAAGATAATATTTAATGAAATTCTTTTTATTGAATACATGAATGGCTTGATGCCCTACATATAGCTGAATTGGACATCCTTTTGACCAGTTGTCTCCACGCTGGCACTCGCTTAGCAAGTCTCACAGATGCGAGAATACATTTTGGCTCCTCTTAGCTAATAGTTTTCTCACATTTTGCTCCTACTCTATGTTTACTCATCATTTGGAGAGATAAGTAACTGTGAGATGCTCAATGAGAGTACGTGAAACAAAAACTGAAAACATCATAAATAAGGTAGTAATATGATCATGGTGACATCTTAAACATGCAAGACTTAAAGGATTGTAAGAATTTTAGATCCTACATACTCTTCAAATATAGATAGTCTTGATTCAATGAATCATATTAATATGTTATTAATGTTAATTATTTAATAGCTATAAATGATTTAAATGTCCTCAATTCTACTTACTCTCCTTTTCTCTGTTTATTTACGAAAAGTCTACTAGTAAAGTTTTGGTATAATTAATGATATTTTTGATTTAATGTCCTCAATGGTATGGTAAGCATGGGTTATACCAAGAAGTAGAAGGGAGACAATTTGGGAAGTAGAATTGAATAAGGAAACTTCCATCAACATCGAAAAGCTGGAGTTTGTCATCATAAGATAGCTTGTAGAAACGAAGGAAAGAGTGATAAGGATGATCTAGAGTGTTGGTGTGCCTCTCAAGAGCTACTCTTAGTCATAGAGTGGAGATGCTTGTATGATCTTTTGATCTAGAGCTAGAGCTTAGCTATTGACACTATAGTTTAGAATCTATTATCTAGATAGTGAAGACTCAACTTCAACTTGTCATTAAGAAGAGAAGAGACAAATAAGTGAAGACTCAACAATTGTTGATAAATACTTTCTTGAAGAAGATTGTTGAGGCCAAGCCTCTAGCCAAATTCAAGATCCCTCATCTTGATTCATACAAAGTGAAAATTGATCCAATGGATCATATCATCTACTTTGAGTTTACTATTTTACTTAACATCTCTAACACTTTGAAGTACAGATTGTTTTCATAGCCTTTAAGGAAGCGCCCCTTAGTTGGTTAACATATTTTTCTTTTGGCGTGACTATTTTTTTATTGAATTTAGGAAGGTTTTTATCATTCAATTTGCCAGCATGCTGGCCATTGGAGGACTTGTAGGCTCTTTTATAGATGAAGCATAAGCCTTGTGAATTGCTAAATAATTTTATTATCAAGTTCTAGATGGAGATGTTAAAAGTTGGGGAATTAAAACTAACTGGGCTCAATTCACCCAATTAAGCACTATTGAAGAGTCATTCTGATATGCTCAATTCACAATAATTGAAGAATTTGAGTTGCTAGAGTTCATCAATAGTCACCTCAACTAGAGAAGTATAACTATGAATTTGGTCCTTCGACATCAAGGTGATCAAAAGGTACAACTTGATTTGAAAATTTCAAAGATTTCCTAGGTACCGGTGAATTTGTCCTAGGAATGCAAGGTCAGAGAATAAGTTACATAGAGAATAAATAAGAAAATTTTCGTGCCAGCGATTTCATCATTTTAAGTGATGAGCTTGAAATGTCATTCGTCCTATCGAGCATTAGAGGGAGAGTTAATACCTTCAATTCATCACTATCCTACTTACACTCTGCTGGGAGCGTGTATGGTCGAGCTTGTTGCAACCATTCAAAATAAAGAGTAGTTTAATAGGCTTGCAACCATAAACTGGTGATCATCTAAGAGATCAATCCATGTAATATGCCTTCCATAAGGATCATGGACACAACACTAAAGACTGCTAATATTTTATAAGTCTTGTTGAGGAATTGGTTAAAGTGGGTAAATTGAAAGAGTTTATTCTTGCAGAGCCAAGTAGGAAACTAAAAAAAGTGCTCATGGATAAAGTGAGGAATGAGTCTATGTTGACATAAGTGATCCACATTACTGGAATTGTTTTGGCCATACTTGATGATAGGTTAAACAAGCATCAAATGACTTTGGTTGGAAGAGATGAACTTAGCTAGTATTTCAAGAGTTTCATCAATTGATGTTTGTGCTCATCACTTTTTTGAAGCAGATAAGACCTGTTAGTGTTAATTCATATGATGACACTATTGCTAATCACAATACTATTCACAAATTAGTGGATTGATTGATAGTATTTTAATTGATAAAAGGAGTTCTATAAAGATAATTTTTAATAATGTTTATGATAAAATGAATTTGGGAACTTTTGCCTACCCCAACTGCAAGAGCTTAGATCGCTTTTCAAGGAAAAGGCGAGAAACAAAGGAATGATTATTTTTTTCTAATCATTTGGGAAGAATGAAACAAACAATTAAAATTATGGCCAATTTCATCATAGGGTTTGTTTGGGATAACTGCAGCAATATGAAAATGCAGATATGAAACTGCTATAGAGGAAGTTGTTATTTGAAAGCTCTTATTGCTAAAGCTGTAGTGTTGTTTGGAAAGTAGTTACAAAATTGTTGTGTTGTACCTACTTGTTAAACTAATGATAGAAATGCCTATTGTTAATTTTAGAGAATATTTTACTTCTCAAAAAAAAATTTATTCTTTCTATCTTTACAAAGAGTAATAATTTACTTAAAAAATATGAATTAGTTTATTTTTTTGTTTCATTCATTTAATTTCATTAGAATAACATCAAATGTAATGACAAAAACAAACTTTCACAATTTCATAAATAGCTATATGTTCAATGTTTTACATCTGGAAAATATGTCACATAACACTTAATAATAATATGAACAGTAAAATTATAATTGCAAAAGTAATGCCATCATATTTGCTTTCAGTCCAAATGATTAAGTCTTTTAAAAACTGTTTTCTCTTATTCTGCTCTCCACATGTGGTCACTATCTAAAGTTGTCTTGTCATATTCATCAGCTCATTTGAAGAAGTTACAATCATCCTGTGTTTGATTTTTAGGGCACTTATAAAATCTTCTTTCATAGTTACCTTCTTGATATGAAGTGATAACATAGCATTGCAAATCATAGATAGATTAGACAATTCTCTTGAGATTCTTAAATTCATTTTTCCTTGAGACATTGTGTTAGTAGCAAAATATTGATATATATATATATATATATATATACAAAATAAAATTTGGAAAACGAATCAAAACAAAAAGATTAACATTGTCATGAAAGTAGTTGTACAACAAAACTTGCTAGTTTCAATGTGCCTTTAGATATAAGTACTAATGTCTCCTCATTTGGAGAAATAATTACAACGAAAATCCGAAATCAATCTTTTGGACAAACTTTTATATTTCATTATACTTTGTGAAATTCAAAACTATAACTTGATAAACTTAATAGGAATGATTCTCACATCACTCAAAAAATAAAGTATATGCGATTTGGTCTCACAGCATGATCATCTCTCAATTTTTTTTTTCCATCTTGTGATTGTGATTCTTTTACAATCTGATTAAACTTTGGCATAAATGCCTTATCTTGTATTCAGATGCCTCAAGAGGAACATATATTTGATCCTCATCAACTATCTTAAATTTTTTGTTACCATGTGACAGATGCCTTCTTATGTAGTTGTGCACAATCATTATTGCTCGGAATATTTTAGCTTTTTTTTTGAAAGAGTAACGTGTCTTGTAGAATAACCCACTTTTTCTAAACACCAAAAGCCCTCTTAGTCACACCATGTAACGAATAGTGTGCTTGTTAAACATTTCTTTTCTTCCTCGAGCTGTTTTACTTCTTTTAAAATCAGGAATATGATATCTTATTTTTGAATAAGGCTTTATGAATCCTTCCTGCATTGGGTATCTAACATCAATAAGATAGTATTTTTTTTGTGCAAACAAATCACAATTGTCTCAAAAATACTCCTTTTTCATATTAATGATAAATGTGAAGTATATGTTGAAGTCACATGTTGTCATGATGTTTTGGGTTGGCTCATAATGATCAATATATGTTATATTGTCATTTTAGGGTTGCAAGCATCAACATATGTTCCATCAAATAGCTCTAATATAGTTCTGCATAAAGTAATTTGTCCTTGTTATTGAGAGATATTTTATTTACTAAACCAAAAAAATAATTGAACCTATAGGTGCACCTTGAAATATGACATATAATAGGGGTTGTTTGAAATTTTTGATGTACTTGTATGAAATATTGGATCAATAGGCTTTATCATCTTAGTAGATAAACTAACTAATATGTTTAAACTTACAGAAAAGTACATATTGATTGTTTCAGTTGAATGCTGAGATTGCTCGTATGCTACTGTTCTTGACACATTATGGGGTAATATGCATAAAGTGATATTTAGAACTTTTCATGTCTTTGTCATAGAAGAATCGTGGACCCCTGGAAGGCTTCCAACTTATTGAAAAGATCAATAAATATTTTTGGTGACGTACAAGACATACTGCAAAATCTACCTAGATGACTTGCAAGTAATTTTCCAATCCATTTGTCACCAATATATACTGAAGTCATATATGACGTTTTACAAAGATACGACTCATAATACTCATTTAACAAACACACTGCAGTAGTTTTACTGCATCAATCATCTTCATTAACATCCATATTTGCAATCACGAATAGGTGCAGTGCAGATACATTAATTCATAAACCATAAATTTGTGATTGCATGAAGCTGAAAACCAGTACATTGCTAGCAGTTGGTAAGGAAAATAAATAAATTCCAGTTAATAAAAAACAACCGTAGTTTAGAGATACATCCTTCCAGAAACTATGGATATGGTTAAACACAACAGTTCAGAAACAATACAATACAAAGATTTCCTAAACACAACAATACATAAATTATGCAGATATGGTTAAACATTATGGCTTTCGAAGAAGTGATGAAGGTAGTGAACTCTTTTGTCAGTGATAATAGGCTCTTCAAAAAATTTGATTGCAAAAAGATAAAGAGGCATATCATCAAAAACTTCTTTGGTTTGATCAAATACTTTAATGGCATCACACATCAAAGGTGGTGTCTTCATTGTAGTTGATGAGCTCATGTTTGCACATGTAGAGACCAATTGAAAATTTTGCTCTCTTAGAAAGGCTACTCACATCCTATTCTTTTTCCCACCTTTGGGTCGTAAAGAAGATGAATATTTATGGTTACTACTAGGAGGTTTGAAAGATACTTCGACTGGGTCATCTGAGCTAACCCCCTTCTCTTCACAATTCTGAATCTCATTTGAACTTTCATTTACTTGCTGACTTGGAGTCCAAGCATGAATTCTATTGGCAACAACTCCTCCAAATATTATATCGAGCTTCTTTTCTAATTCAGAATCTATATCATAATATTTAAAACTTTTTGAATGAGGCAAGACCTACATTAAAAAATGAAATAAATTTAAATGTCATTTACTCATGCATGTGTGAAAAAGTAAGATAAAAAAGTTTTAATTTGTCATTTTTCGCTATCATTTCTTTCCACCACTCGTTTGATGTATCAATAGTCTTTTTAATAGTGTCATAGCCTAGCCTAGTTTCACCTTATTCTAGCTCCTTCCGCACTTTCCAGTTCTTCTTATGCCATCTCATTTATTCTTTAACTGAGCTCTATCATATTTTCTTCTTGTTCGTTCTTTGAAATTCTTTATTATATTTAGCCAACTCTCTCTATTAAAGTGAGTGGTTGGCCAATTCCTTGCCTCAATCTCTTTTAAGCGGACATCACAGAAGGCTGGCTTAATGTCTCTATCCGAAGTTGCCCATGCACCATCTTTAGGTTTCTCCTTTATGCTCCCATGTAATAGGAGAACAATTACTTTTAATATGTTACCACATATCAAACCTAATAAAAATATGTTTTGTACATATCAAACATTCCATTTATTGAAGTAAATGAGTATAATTTGTAATTCAGCAACATCATTAAAAGTTGGAGCATCTAATGCACAAAGTTAAAACAAATTTTGTAATTACAAAAGAATAAAATTTAAATTGTAAATATATTTTAGTTATAATCTATTCCCAATCAATCAAACCTACCTAAAATATGTTTTCTATTCACAATCACATTTCAATCTCATTGATGATTATGTAACCACTACTATACATTTCTATCTCATTGCAAAGAATTATATAAATTTTTATATGCACTAAAAAAATGAGATTTTAATAAAAGCCGGCATGAACTTATAATAGTAGTCATACACACAAGAAGACAAGGATAAAAAACAGAAACTTGCAGACAATAATTATCAAAAACATTTATGATGAATAATCATCAACCCAGTAATAAGTGGAAGGCTTGCAAATCCTAAACCAGAAGATAGAGGTATTTCAAAAAAGAAAGCCAAACATAATTGCAAACAGAAACTTCCCAATCAACAATTTTATTTCTGCATTAATAAAACAGCCCCATCTTAATATATTCCAATTACTGCACAACAGATGCGAATACACATCGCCATTACGCCCTGAATCTCATCCGAAATCTTCAATATCTAAGTAACGGAAGCCAACTACCCGTAAAATTTTATGTTTCTCAATCAAAAGAATAAGGAAGATTAACCTTACTTCAGAAAGAAATAATCAATAGAGTGGGAGATCATTATCATTAAGGGTTGTTTTGGTTGCTCAGATGAGAGTAAACCAAATGCAATGAATTTAATTTTTTTGAGTGTTTGGTATGGTGCAAAGTAAAATTTCAATGCATTTATAGATAAATACATTAATGGCATTTGGGTGTATTTGAATTCGTCCGATGGCAATTCCAAATACATCACAAAGGCTGTCGGCTAGTAATCGCAATTGCATCGCCGCGCGCGCCGCGCCACCGCCGATGCCTTCAGCCACCAGACCATCGCTACCACCGGCTGCTGCCATTTATCGGACGCCACCGCCAAATCTAAAAAAATACTTTATATTACATTTATTTTGTCAAACAAGAAAAAGAATTTCATGTACTTGTAGAGTTTTCAATCAAATAAGTTAAAGTAATTCAAATACACTGTATTCCTTTTGCACTGCATTTAGTTTACTTTACACTCTAAATGCAGACAACCAAACAACCCCTAATCTATTGAAGAGAACTTCATAACTAGAGAAAATCACACAAGAACTTTCTCCAATAAGAAAAATTTTGCAGAAAAAAGGAGCTAGACTGACCTTGACCCTTGTTGTCTCTGCGGTAAAGCCAAAGAGCAACTGAGAGAAGGTCAAGAAAGCCCACAGTGCCACAAATCACCAACACCTTCCTCTCCACCTCTCATAAATCCAAACTTCTCTCTCTCTCTCTCTCTCTCTCTCTCTCTCTCCCTCTCTATCTCTTTCTCCCTCCCCCTCACACCCTCTTTCGCCCTACACATAAAATAACAAGACAAAGTTGCAATGGTGTATCACAATTTGCAGCGACGCATGGGTGAACTCCTCAAAGAAAAAAGATAGATTTCTAATTACATGAGATCACATTGTTCACGGGTTCTTACCTAGAGCTTTGCTAGAATTGGAATAGGGAGCCTTTCGCTCGCTGCCCCCCCCGCCACTCATGAATGTAGTGCGAAGGTGTTTGATTGCTGGAGATTTCGGATGCCGCTGCTGCCCTAGGAGAAAAGTCGTTGTGATGAGAGACGCTCAACTTATCAAGCTCTTGCTGGTCCTTTCCACATTTGCGGATGGTCAAGTTTGGAAAAAAATCACCAAAAGGTGGAATACTCGTTGTAGGTAGGCATATGAGGTCTTGCACTACGGGTTCTTGTTGCAACTAATTAGCTTGATTGGTTATAACACTACCCCCAAATGGTCCATCATCGTGTGTTTGGGAACGCACCACAATCCCGACGCTCTCTCAAACAACCCCATAGTCAACGCTCTTGCAACTTCAATGTCATCTTCAGTTGATCTCTCTTGAATACCTTCAAAACAGTCATCTCAATTTACCATGTCTCTATGAAGTATCCTATAGGTGGATAGAAAATTATTATGTGAGGTGACTCGTAAATGACAAGTTATTTGAAGATTATTAGAAGTGCTCAGGAGAAAGTACTCAAACTTTCTAGTTCAAAGTGAGTTTGGACTTGAAGCTGATGAGGAGATCATGAATTTAATTTTGTTGTTAGAATTGAAGAAATAATGATCAATTTACTATATCAGCAAAGTTCTCCATGGTGTTAGTTGCGCTACTCATTTATAGAGAGGTTAGCATGGGCTCTCATGGCAACTACTTGGCTCACAATGATTTGGATGCATTTAATTCATTTCATCATTGATCATCCATTAGTCCATGCTAATAAAGCTGGATCACTCTAATGACTTCTCAAATGAGCTATTGAACTTAGAGGGTTCCATATTTCATACATGCCAAAGGTTGAAATTCAAGCAATCATTATCTAACTTCTTGGTTGACTTTATCTTAGTTGATATAGAGGAAGAGGAGATTACAAAGGATGAGGAATTATGAAGTTATTTGTTGACGGAGTAATCTGAAAAGAAAGGATTAGCATAAAGATGATTTTGAGAAGTCCTGCAGGAATGCTACTTTATCATAATGTTAAATTTGCTTTTCAATTTATGAAGTTTTGATTGTTAGCTTTTTTAAGTGAATGGGCAATTTAAAGCTAAAGGAGATAATATTCAAATAAACTTGTTCAAAGTTAAATTGATGATTAGTAAATTTAAATGCTTCAAGATTGAGTACATCTCTATAGATCAAAATAAGCTTGCCTATCTTCTTTTCAAAACTAGAAATCTTGGCAGAATAATTTTAGAATTTTCACAGCCAAGTATTGATTAAAATGAGATCATGGAAGTCAACTGATAAGCAGAGCCAAGTCGGATTGATTCAATTATTAAATATTTAAAGTTGAGGACAATTGCAACTACAGTCAAAGATCCTAGACGGTTGAAAATTAAAGTTGCATTATATTTTCTCATTGATGACAAACTATTCAGGAAGCCACAACATATCTCAGGTGTGTGATGGAGAATGAAATTATTGATATTTTGAAGGAGATCCTTTCGAGCCAATATGAAAGTCAACCCAGGAACTTTATATATATAATTATGAGGCCTCTAAGGAAAAAAATTATTTAAGTATATGATCATTTGATTGATTATTATATGAAGTACATTCCCCACTTAGTGAGATAAAGGCTTGTTATTGTTATTGTTGTTGTATGGTCATTTGACAAATGGGGCATGATCAAATTGAATCATCATGATTGATTATTTCACTAAATGGATTGAAGCAAACGTATTCGCAAAGACCATAGTCAAAGTTATCCTTAATTTTTGGATTGACACCACATGCCAACATGGGTTGTCTATAGTAATCATCAATGATAATGGACCTAAATTCCTAGATAAGAAAATCATAGAGTTCTGTTGGAGTTAATGAAATTAGCTCAAATTTGTTATTGTTCATCATTTAAAAATGCATTGCTTAATAACACAAACATTGTTCAATGGCAATATTTGCTTAAATTTATGTAGTATTTATAGTCATTCAATAATGAAATTTGCTTAATAATCATGGTTACTTAAAAGTATTAAATAGTGAAAGTCGCTATATAATTAAACTCACTCAATAGCAACGATTACTTAATAAGTTTTCTCAATATCTATTTTATGCATTATTTAAAGTTATTCGATGATTAATTTGCTCAACAATTGAAGTAGCTCAATGATGGAATTCATGTTATATGTAAAATTGCTCATGTTTAATTTGCATGGTATTTAAAGTCACTCAAAATATTGATTATCAATAGCAAGGTATAAGCAAATTTTACATCATCAAAATTTTTATAAGTGCATGTATAATATATGGAAAAGGAGAATACTATTTTCAAACATTCATGACACTCATCATCATCTTCTTCCAAGCTTGACTCTTCCATAGGTGATTTGAATTTTTTAAAATCTCTAAGATGGAATAATCTCGGCCAGCTCAGCTAAAGTGAATTTGATTCAATCAATGAATTTGGTGGAGAGAATCTCTTTGTACTCAATCATTTGAGTCAAGTCATTAAAGAATTCCTTGGTTGTCTTTAAGTTTCTACGATTTTCTTGTGGAGTCACTACATGCTCTTCAAGATTTTTAATTGATGATAAGATAGATTCTAACTCTTGGCATCTTTTCTCAGATATTACGATTGCCATTACCAACTGATTCTTTCCCATGAATTTCATTGTTTAAATTTGGCTATTTTTTAGCATTTTTCTTGTTTCTCTATCCTATTTTTAGAGTCTTGTTTAATTTTTTTATTGTTGATTCCAAACTCCAAGAGCATTTGGTTATTGAATTATTTGACGACACATTCTTCTTTAGTTTGCTATGGTATAATTAGGGTTGTTAAAAAACTTGTTTCAAACTTGTTCAACATGGTTAACTGGTTTAACACCTAACAAACATTTTATGCTCGATTTATAAACGAAATGAACATGAACAATTGTTCGATCGGTTTCGATGAGCAAATAAAAAATTATATTATATATTTTTTGGATTATTATATTTTGAGCTATTTCGAGCTAATACGAGCCATTTCGAATAATTTGAGTTGAACCTAACAAATGAAATTTCGAA
This sequence comes from Cymbidium sinense, assembly GCA_021442155.1. Taxonomy (NCBI): domain Eukaryota; kingdom Viridiplantae; phylum Streptophyta; class Magnoliopsida; order Asparagales; family Orchidaceae; genus Cymbidium; species Cymbidium sinense. The sequence continues at coordinate 187,232,386 of CM038221.1, forward strand.
ATATTTCAAACACGAGAACACCTAACAAAACAATTTTCAAACGAAATAACACCTAACAAGTAATTTTCAAACGAAATAACACGAACAAGGGTTCGGCTCGCTCAAGCTCGGCTTGTTTACACCTCTAGGTATAATTATATTGCCAACTCATCTCATTTTCTTTCATTACAACATACAAGAATTTTGTGGCTGAGTTCATAAGTAGTCAATGAGATGCCATCCTTGGAGGTGTTGAATCCACTAAAAAATTAATTTGAGCATATTTATTGTCTATTTTTTTTTGGTTAAAACATTTTTATGAGGGTAATGGTAGAATATCTACTGAAGTCATAGTGGGAGTAGATTCAAAGGCCATTTGGGATTACTTTTTTTTTTTTTTTTTTTTTTAGTATTTATTTTATTTTACTTAAGTTTTAGTTCGAAATAAAATATATTTTGGAGGTGATAGCTGTTTTTAAAATCACTCAAAACTTCTACGAGTTATTTTGAGTATTTTTAAAAACATTGTGATTTATTTTCAAAAGCAAAAAATGAGAACACTTAAAAAATATGTTAGCTAAACATATTTTTAAAAATAATATAAAAATTAAAACATTAAACATAAAATATAATTGACCTCAAACTGCCCATTAGTTATAATATGCTTTTGTTTTGAGCTGCTAAGACTCCACTTGTTTTTCTTTCCTTCAACTTCAATAGGGAGAGCTCTCTTCTCACTAGCTTCCTTTGTTGCTAGATTTTCATTTATTATTATTCCATTGTGCAATCAGATAGGGCTGGGGCTTCTTACTGGAATGGATTCTTTTGAACTCGTCATCAGAGCTTGGGTTTCAACCTAAGAAGTTGTGGCGACTTCACGAAGCGTTGCCATCCTTAGAGGAGAACCTTATGGGAAGGTGTCGCCTAGGATTTGACTCTCCCTCAGTCTAGTCATTGGAGGTATTATTTCTACCGACTTATCCTCGTAGTTGGGTACAGTGCACTAGCCGCTTCTTTGTTGCATCCATTTCCAAAAACAATTCAAGCGATGAATCTTTTGAGATATCCACCTCAGTTTGAGCTCCTATGAGAAGTAAAATATATAATTGTTAAGAACTTGGGGAACTTGTAAGGGCGAATTCAACTTTAAAAATGATAGAAAGAGAGGAGCACCTTACTTGATAAGTGAGTTTAGAATACAGGAATGGGAGCATGACTTCACATTTAAGCCGATACTCTCTCTTAGAAAGAAGGGGCGGCTCCAATTTCATCTTTGAAAATAAAATCAACTTGGTCGATATTGTCCACTTTTTGGCCTACTTCACGAAACAAAAGCGATCCTTTCACTTTTTTTTATTTATTCTCCGGCTGGGCGTCTTGAAGTTGTGGGAAGAAATAGCATTAACCTGCCCCTGAAGGTCTTACAGAGAAAGGTAGCATTATTTAAAATATAAGCTAATTTTGGGCATAAAAGGGAAGCTGAGACAGCTGAAACTGACCTGCATAAAAGCATAGTTTGTCTTTCACAGTTGTATTGGCATATTTATTCTTGGGAACCTGCAATGTGGAGTCATCATTGAAGATGTACTGCAATTTTATCAAATAAGCTTTTACCACAGACGTCTTTAAGTGGCTGCATATGTTTGCTTCTATGAAGGACTTGGCATTATTCTTGAAAGCAACAGCATTGCGAACGATGGAGGAGTTGTGGAAGAAGGAAACTCTGAGGAAAAGTTCTTGTGGGCATTCATCAAAGGCGTAAAGAGTGGACAGTGACACCCATCAACTGTTTATAACCTTACCTCGACGATGAAATTGAAGGCAATCTTGGAAACATCAAACGCTGTCATTTCAAATCTTGAAATTGGAAGTTTAAAATTTATTCCTAATTATTTTCTATCATTACTTTCGAGCTTTTGATATATACAAACATATAAGTCATTTAAAAATGTCATCTCAAAAATGGTGAATAAAACTAACATTTTTATTTCAAATTTAGGGGATATTTGTTGGCTGAATTTGAAATGCAGCATAAAAAAATGAAATATAAAGTGAAAGTAATGCATTTAAATTATTTTTAGATTTTATGGTTGAAAACACTATAAGTATAGCAGTTCACTTTTTCTTGTTTGGTAAAGCAAGATAATGCAAAGTAAAATATCATGTGGCGTGATGGATAGCAGGACAAATGTTGAAGAAGTAATTTGCGAGTGATATGTCTATGGTATTGTTGAAGGCGGTGGCAATGGGCGATTGACATGGTCGGACAACAGAGGTGAACGGCTACGACGACTGGTACTGCGGGACGGAGATCGACGCCGGCTGCCGTCAATTGTGGTGGGTTCTTTATGGGTGTTTGAAATAATCATAACTTTGATATATTCAAAATTCAATCAAATCCAGACAAATTTGTAATACACTAAAAATGAGCTACAATTATTTTTGGAATTCATTAAATTTTTACATTTAAAATTCTTCATATTAAACATCAAAATTCTTAAAAGCCCTACATTCTAAATACTTTGCACTCATTTTTCACCAAATCAAATAACCCCTTAGTTATTACATCATATGGGAAACTTCATGGTGTGACTTGAACTTGACCTCTCATCAGACACAAAAGTGCTGAAAGAAAAAATCGAAAAGATAGATCAGAAGTGACTTCATCAGATTTTCTCTCTCTTTGAATTAGCCGCTTCAATATGATGAACTCATTACCTACAAATAATTGATTCGTCCTAATCCAACTCAAAGTATCTGTGATTCAACATCAATTCGTCTTTCAACTCTGATGCCTCTTACCATGGGGATTCAACAAACTAAAAGAATGAAGACTTCACATTGACAAGTAGTTTTTCAAGATCAAATTTTTTTACTCACAATTGCTCTTCAAAGAGATGACTTCACCAGACTAACTTTAGTTGATAGATCTTCATTCTTCCTTAAAGTGCCATTTTAGATAACTTTATCAAATTAGAGTCGCACTTCGGATATCCTGAGAACGTTTTCACATGCCTGAGGTGGAAGTCCTTCCTTTATTAGTAATTTTTCTCTGAGAATCTGGAACTCACTGATAGAACCTCGTCTGCAGCAATTTCCAACTACTCCTTTTGAAAATCTAAATAATTAAGCAACAGCAAGAGGAGTGGGGAAATAGAAGTTGCTGGAGCAAGTCCTTAAGCAACAGCAAGAGGAGTGGGGATTGACGGCTTTGCAACTGCAGTCGAACCTTGAACTACTTTCTGTCACAGGATAAACTTTGCTAACTTATTTTTATTTATTTTATTCTTTCTAGAAGATTTTTTTCTCTTATGCTTCCCAAAAATGCTAGCTAAGAGATCTTTTTTAGAATGTCAATTTTATCTTTTGGTATTTTCATTTTTTTTTACATAGAATTGAAGTATTAAATTCATTTGAGCCAATTTAATCATAAATTTATAAACATAATGTATAAAAAAAAACTTAAATTCAAAATTTCTTGATTGAAAATCTAAATTTTTAACCATTAGCCTCTTGCACAGGAGCTTATATTTCAATGAGAACTCTCATGAGCTGAGCAGAAAAATGCAAAAGAGCAATCTCAATGAAGGTCACATTTATAGGTTCTTGGAAAGCTAAAGTGGACAAAAGGACAAAGCTTTGTAATCATGCTAATTAATTGTGGCCAAATATTAAGTATTAAATAATTAGAATAGTTTTTATTTAATTTATCTATTTTTTAAAAATGACTTATTAAAGTGACAAGATAATCAGATAACTATATATATATATATATATATATATATATATATATATATATATATATATATATATATATATATATATATATATATATATATATATATATATATATATATATATATATATATATATATATCAATATATTTTCATGACTCAAGCCTGAGGATCATTCGCTACACTCAAAAGGCTAACTCACCAAGTCTTAGGAACTCGGTTGATCTACAATGAAGTTGGTTGAGATCTGGTTTCATTTTCGGAGGTCACAAAGTTTAAATTTTGGTCAAATCTTAGAGAATGTGTAAGTGTGCACTGGTTATAAAAATGACTCAAATAATTTAAAAAAAATAAAATAAAATTCTGCACCCTCTGAAACAGTATTTTGTCATACTAATTTTTTTAGTTATCATATGCAAGTGAAGTGCAGACGAAATTTATCTTTTATTTTATTCAAATGTATTTTAAATTCTGTTATTTGCATTTTTATTTAAAGGTTTTGCATTTTTCAAACTAAATAAAAAATTTAGTAAAATCTTCAACGTAAAATTTTATTGAATAATAATATTTATGAAAATTTTGTGAAGATGACATATTTGAGGAAATGTTTATTGAAACATTTCTTCAATGAATGATCAAATATCATCGCTTCTAAAGTTTTAGGGTTTTGTTTGAGGTAGTTGTAATTTATTTAAAAATTGGTTGTAAAGATGTTGCGGAGAAAGTAATTTTTTTAAAAGTTATGTGTTATTAAAAATATATATATTTTTTTTGAAAAATTCAAAAAGTAATTTTTTTGATAGTCATCATACTCTAATAATTTTGATTCTCAAAATAATTTTTTATCATAAAATTTTCTGAAAAAATAATAAAAAGTTGATAGTGAAACAAAATTATTTTATTTTCTAGTTGTTTTCTGAAAAAAAAAATAAAATTATTAAAAATTATCTCAAACATACCCGTAATTTGCTTTATTATTAGGCTGACTAATTTTAGAAAGGCAGTTATAGGTTCAAGATCTGCATGGCTTTGATTAAAGCTAATGCATGATTGATTAATATTATTGTTGTTGTTTTACAGGAATTTTCGAGTATATTAATGCCTCTATTTTTATATGACATTATCTCAATCATCCAAAAATATATATTAAGTACATTAAAATAATAAATTCTTTAATGAAATTTGAGAGTCTATTAACCATACATTTTGAGAGAACAAATCTTGAAGCACTGATTATGACCACTAAGACGGGTATGGATGTGTAGTATGCGCCAGATTTCAAGGTTACAGACTCATCCCAGTGAACATGCCATCAGCCTGGCAGGCTCAAGGGCGCTGTCATGCCTATTGAGGTCATGGTCACAAGGCACCGCTGGGCTCGATAGCGGGTCGTAAGCGACCAGGTCATGGCGTCCCGACGGCGGGTCGCGGAACTGACGCGGCGAGCGGCTGGGATGGCGATGCGCGCGCGCTGGTCGCTGGCTGAGGCCGGGCGAAATGGCGTATGGGGCTGCGCTGGTCGGCGGTTGGCACCGCGAGCCACGCCGGTTGCGGCGGGCCGATATCAGCATGCGCGCTGGCCTGAGATGGTGATTTTGACGATTTTACCCTTTTTCCTGGGGGGTCTATAAAACCCCTGGGGCGGAAAAGGCACACATCTTCAATGCTCTGCTTATCTTCTTCTTGAGCGAGGGTCGCTTGAGGATCAAGTCTGAATTCATATGAGGCTCGATTTTCCCTCAAAAGAGGCATTAACTGCCCTTGTCGGACCGACCGGGTTTGGTGGCGATCAAGACCCGTAGTTCATACGGGCGAGGCTGCTTTCCCTCAAAGAGCCGCTGATCGCTTTGTTGACCGACCGGTTTGAGGCATCAAGGCCCGTAGTTCATACTGGCGAGGCTCCGCTTTCCCTCAAAAGAGCGTTGATCGCCTTGTCGAACGACCGATTGGGCGATCAAGGCCCGTAGTTCATCTGGGCGAGGTTCGCTTTTCCTCGAAAGAGGCATTGACCCTTGTCGGACCGAGGTGAGGCGATCAAGACCCGTAGTTCATACTGGCGAGGCTCCGCTTTTCCCTCGAAAGAGGCGCGAATCGCGCTTGTGAATGATCGGGTTTGAGGTGATCAAGGCCCGTAGTTCATACTGAGGTTCAATTTCAAAGAGGTGTTGACCGCCCTTGTCGGACCGACCCGGTTCGGAGGCGATCAAGGCCCGCGGTACATACGTCGTGTCTACAGTTTTCCCTCAAAAGAGGCGTCAATTGTACTCGTCGGACCGACCGGGTTTGAAGGCGATCAAGGTGACGATAACCGGAGACGGGGGTTGACGACGATGCCCGACGATGGTGGCTGACAACCACTGTGACCTGCGACGGTGGTCGGCGAGGATAACTAGCGATGATGGTGGTGACCGGCGGAGATTGTCGACGATGGTCGGTGGCAGTGACCGGCGACGGCAGTGGTTGGCCACGGGGTGGTCGATAGTAACCGCGACGGCGACGATACTAGCGTCGGTAGTCGGCGGGGATGACCGGCGACAATGTTGGTGACCAGCAAAGATTGTCGGCGATGGTCGGCGGAAGTGACCGGCAACGTAGATGGCGCGGACCGCGACGAGAGGATTTTTTGATGGCGACGCTAACCCGGAAGAGGTTGAATTGAATCCGCTGAGGATTTTGACCCATCCGAGGTTGTTTGTTAGAGTATTACCCGATGACGTTAACCTCTGTGGAGGAGGCCGTGGGAAGTCCACCAAGGACCTTTTGACCTATCCTAGGTTGTTTGTCAGAATCTTTGTTCGATGACGTTAACCTATGTGGAAGAGGTTGAATTGAATCCGCTGAGGATTTTGACCCATCCGCGGTTGTTTATCAGAGTGTCACCCGATGACGTTAACCTATGTGAAAGAGGTTGAATTGAATCTGCTGAGGATTTTTGACCTATCCGAGGTTGTTTGTCAGGGTGTTACCCGATGTCGTTAACCTGTATGGAAGAGGTCGAATTGAATTCGCTAAGAATTTTTGATCTATCCGAGGTTGTATGTCGGTTACCGATGACGCTAACTCAGATAGATGAGGTCAATTGAATCGCCGAGATTTTGACCTATCCAGGTTGTTTGTCGTGGTGTTACCCGGCGACGCAACTGTATGGAAGAGGTCGAATTGAATCCAAGGATTTTTGACCTATCAGAGGTTGTTTGTCAGGGTGTTACTTGATGACGTTAACCTGTATAGATGAGGTCGAATTGAATCCGTTGAGGATTTTTGACCAATCCGAGGTTGTTTGTCAGGGTGTTACCTGATGACATTAACCTGTATGGATGAGGTCGAATTGACCAAGGATTTTGACATATCCGGTTGTTTGTCGGGTGTTACCATGACGTTAACTGTATGGAAGAGGTCGGGGAAGTCCACCAAGGACCTTTTGACCTATCCTAGGTTGTTTGTCAGAGTCTTTGTTCGATGACGTTAACCTGTATAGAAGAGGTCGAATCTAAACATCTGTTTGTGGTTGTAGCCAAAGTTGCTTATTAATCTTGGTCTTATTTTTCCATGAGTATGCTTGGAAAATCATAATTTGCAAAGCTATATCTCTTCTCAATGTTGAAATATCCTCCAACTTTGACTTGTTTCTTGGGATGGTAATCGATTAGATGCTTAACAAGGGCGATCTTCTGAGATTAAGAGTTTCCCCCCAATTTTTGACAAAATCTAAAGGAACGAAGTTTGATGAATATTCATTCTTCGCTTGCGCTCCTTAAGAGCTTGAAATGTTCTACCTCGATGGTGGTTTTGATCTTGTTGGAAAACTTAGTCGTCATACAAGATGAAATAATGAGAATCAGTTTTCCACAGACGGCGCCAAACTGTTGCGTGCTTCGACTAGTGGAATTTTCAGGATCATATCAATTGTGTTAAAGCTAATAGGTAATCTTATCTAAAGCATTCATCAAACACTTAGTACCTATAATTTGTTCATTCATAAAGTTCTGTCTTTCAAAGTAAAATCCAATCAATCAATTCTGTGATTGCTCGATGCCTTTTGTAAGTCAACTCAACGATCACTCCCTCAATTCCTATATTAAAGTGATATAATAGAATTTTAAAATAAATATATGACCAATAGGGTAAGAGAAAGAATTTTTTAACTATTAAAGAAAGACAAGATGCAATTATGATTCTAATTTTACGTAAATATAGTATATCATAAATACAACTATAATTTCATATGCACAAATTAAATAAAGATAAAAAATATAATAACTATATATATATATATATATATATATATATATATATATATATATATATATATATATATATATATATATATATATATATATATATATATACAGATAAGATATCAAAAATGATATATAAATTTTGATGTTAGATTTCTTTTATCAGCACTCATCACTATAACTTTGTTGTCTTATTTTATTTAATTATGGAGTTATATTTTTTCATTAAATATAAAAATAAATTAAACATTCAGTCCACAAAAAGTCTTAATATTATTTAATAAATAAATGTAAAAAATATGCATGTCAATCATTTAATGCCTATGATATATCTTGATGGCTAGCACTTATCATTTGAGTGATTTGGAATGCACAAAAGCTACTCTCATAGCTAGTGTTGGTGTGACTACATTACTTCCCTCATTTGATTTTTGTATGACAATATGGATGTTGAGGTAGAGTTATAGATAGTATTAAATAATGTCATAAGTAATAAGATGTCACCGACATTAACCTAATTTCATGCAAAATGATCCTATAGCATAACATGGTGATTGTGTGATGGTGCGTAGGTTTGTGGAAAGCAAACTCTCCTATGATCTACTCTAGTGCATGTCATATGAAGGCCACTTTAGCTAGTATACTGAGGCGTGGCGCCCAAATGCATCTTAAACTAGCACTATGTTTGGGCATATAGAATGACTAGGATTTACATATATAAATGAACTTAGATCTAGTGCTATAAATGATTCTAATCTCATAACTGATGGACTTGTTATAGCCATTGACGCAACCACAGTAAGACCATCCTCCTTAGCCCATCCTAATATTTGATGTTTTTAATGTGCATTCTCCATTATATATTGTAGCATAATTCTTTTATTATATTTATCATATATTGTATGAGGTTATCATTCTCTCCGTTAAAAAAGTTAAAAGCTCCTCAAAGTTCAAAAAGTGATTATTATACATAAAATTTAAGTTTAGAAAATATGTTAAATTATGTAATTACATATTACAATCTTTTGTAAGTACAATTGATCTTTCTCTTGAAGCTTTAAGTTAGTAAATTTGTGTGGGATTTGTTAGAAACTATAATGAGCATAAAGATATCCAAAAATAAATATATGTCAGATATTAGTCAAATTGATCCACATCAATTTTTCCTAGACCATTAGCTCTTTGCATCTAAGTCTCCATCAACAATAATAATCTGCTATACCATGTTAAACTATTTCGAGGATGCATGCATGCTAAATCAATTGGCTAAACTTACACCCATTAGTTTTTCATTGTTAAATAGGATAATTGTATGATTCAAAGATGGCATATGTAAAAATAATTCAAATTAATAAGAAAATAATAGCTATAAATTAATAATCATTAAAATTTTAAAACTACTGCCTGTTAAAAAAAAAAAGAAAAAAACAATCAATTTTCATCCTTTAAATCTTAAAATTACTTGCAAGCATTTCTTGCAGTAAGTCTTTATTGTACCTATAAGAAAGCTTTTCTTTAATTGTAGAAGATAATTGACCAAAACTTTTCTCACCCTACTCTTTTTAGTGTAGCATAAATAGGGTTGGTCTTTTCGAGAGCAAATTTATAATAGATAAAACTAATTAACCATATTAGCATTGTTGGGCTTCATTATCTCTTTCCACTCTCTAAGTGTCTTAACATTGTACCTCCTAATGCAAATTCTTCACAAGAGACAAGCTTGCACCTCACACCTAGAGGTGTGAAGTATATGAGAATAACCTAATATAAATAAAATATAAGTATAAATGTCTTTGAAACTCATGTATATCATGACTATTTATTACTCTCAACCAAATATCCACCTAAGTCAGCTTAGTGATATGTATATTTAGGCATAGGTTTGGCACATTCAAAATGTGGATGATATATTAGGATTTATTATAATAGTCAAATGGCATTTACTATTTACATTATGTTATGGATGGATATGCACCTACGACATAAGTTATTACGCACACTTAAATTGTTTTGTCTAGAAACTATATACAATATAGTGACATCATAGATGCATGATTGTATGATTGTATGATTGAATGGAATTTTTTTTTTTTTCAAGAGTAGTGTTTAGATCCAAGATGTAGAAATAGCAGGGACAAAATAAGTAACTTTCTAAAATAAATTAAAATTAAAAAATTGACTTCTTACATTGACATAAATAGGCAAACAAAAAATTAAAGAAAAAATTTTAAGAAAAAAATAGCCCATAAAATCTTGATTTTTGATGAAGAGAGATTAAAAAAACTTGATTTTTGATGACCTTCCATTTCAAACTATTTAAATTAAATTTTTTAGTGTAGTAATTTTTTATCCATAAAATCTTCATAATAAACTTATTTGCAAGGTAAAAAAAATAATTTTATAACACGTTCTTTATACTTACAAGAAATTGGGTTTAAAAGTAGAAAAGATAAAATTTAGGGGGATCTACATACATACCACACAATTCTTATCTATTTACATATCTAATACCTAAACTTTAATTTATATATATATATACTATCCTAATCTTCATTATCACATCAAAAATATCATCATCACTCACTTTTTAAAAGTGAAATGCACCTTTCAAAGCATAGAAAAGTATTAGGTAAGTAAATATCTAACTTTAAGTGTTAGATATGTAAATACATAAGATTTGTGTGATATGTATGTAAATCTTCCTAAAATTTAATATTTACATATAAATTCTTAAAATATTATTATTAAATAAAAAATAAAAAGGATATATTTGAATTGTTTTATATAATTTTGATTTTTATATATGAGAGCAACTATGACACTTAAGAGGGTGGAGGGGTGAATTTGGTGTTAGTAAGAAGTTTACAAATTAAAACATAACATTAGTTTTATTATTTTTTAATTTAAAACATAGACAAATCAAAATCATAATGTAACAAAAATAAAGTGCATACACACACACCACACACACACAGAGAGAGAGAGAGAGAGAGAGAGAGAGAGAGAGAGAGAGAGATAACAAACACAATTTTAAGTGGTTCGACCAAAACCCCATACAAGCCTATGTCTATGCCTAACCATCCTATCTAGGAAACTACTATCCCAATAAAAATATATTTCAACCGTACTCACTTACAATGGACTAAGTAGAACATCTATAATAATCATGTACTCTCCTATAGTGGAGCAAGTACAACTCCAACCAAAACAACTTTTAAAGCACAATAACAAAATACAATAATAACAAGTTTTGACACAATGAAATCATAAAAAATCTAGTAATCTGCTTCAAATAAAATGGTGATCTAACAACATAAAATGATAACCTTACAACAATTTGCAATTTAAAGTAAATTTGATAAAGTAAATAGCTCAGTTGATTTTAATGAGAAATAATAAGTTAATTTAAAAAAAAAATTTAGCAGAATATTTATCTTAATGCAAATAATAGACTAATGAAAAAATAATTTTAAAGTGAACACACAATAGTCTATTATGTAATAAATTAATTTCACCAAATATCAAATTTAATTTCAATAGTGATTATGACTAGTTTTAATGTAACAATGTAAGTTTGATTGATTTTCACTAAAATAGTTTATTTAAGTATGGGATAATAAATTTTAGCAAGCTATAATTTACTTTAAGCTAGGATTAAAGTCTAGAATGCCTTGATTGGTGAATACAAAATTAAATATAATTTATATGACTTAAACCATAAAAAAATCAATAAATTTTATGATAATTTCAATAAATTTAGTGAATGAAAAATAATTCCAGCAAAAATAAACTTATGTTGAAATCAAAATTTTGCTCCAATGTGATTCAAATGATAATAGAGCTTTAAAATGATGCTATGAAACAATTTTAAGCAAATCAAATATTTTGGTAATGAAATAATAATTTCAAAAAAATACTATTTTATTCCACTCAAAATAAAGCTCCAAAATGATTTTAATAAAGGACCTTACAAATAAACCTTAAGTTAAATGATTTTAAGCACACAAATAAATTTGTAAAAAATAAAAAATCTAGCAAGTAAAAATAATTCTTACAAACTATCACAATAGTTTTTCACAAATATGATTAGATTCAAATGACAAAGTGAATGACCTTTCCATAAAAAAATAATTCCAAAAGAAAGAAAAGCAAACTTTGAGGATAAGAGATTTTACTAATTATGATAATAATTTATCAAAATTTTTGAAGAAGATTTATAGATCTCTACGAGAATCACAAATAGAAATTTGTATTAAAATAAAAAATTTGAGAAATCTTGAAGATAAACAAGTTTTAATAGATCTAAGATGTTTGGATATTATACTAATTATTCAACTACACAAACATCAAAATCATAAAGTAGGCAATAATAAATGAAAATGAAAATTTTAAAGAAACTTAGTATATACTACATCTTGTGCAAGGGATGAAAGATTTAACCAATAAGCTTCAACCTTAAAAGAAATTCTTCTCTTTGCTTGCACCAAATGATCTACTAAAGATCTACAAAACACAAGGAGGAATAGTTGTTAAGAGAGCTCATGGTTTGGATAGGAAAGGAGGTTGCTTATGGTCATCCAAATGAAAATGGTAACTTTAGAGTTTTGGTTTAAGAAACATATTTAAATGATAGGCCATTAAGGTCCATGATTTAGGAGGAGGTCATTTTGGAAGGTGTTGATGCAAAAATAAATAAATTAATCAATGTAATAATGGCTGACCCTAGCAATAATCAAAATAAGAAGGTTTTAATGCATGCATTCAATTCAAATGGCCCAAGAAATAAAAAAAAAGCAATTGAATTTATTTGGGATGGACTTTGAATAAATTAACAAAATAAAACTTAAAAATAATCATGAGAATTTTGACCAAAACAAGAAGGGATGAGGAAATGATTTATATAAAAGTTTAATTTATTCATTTAATATAATAAAACCAACAAAATGAAGTAGCTAAAATCATAATTAAACTAAAATAAAATTATAAAATCAATGAAAATAATTAGTCATAAATTTATATAAATTTACATTTAATTTAAATGGCATTTCACAAGATAATATTTTATTAAATTAAATAAATAAGAAATTTACAAAACTAGAAATTCAAATAAGTTTAATAAAAATATTAAAAGTAAAATAATTAAGAAAATAATGAAGTAATTAAAATTTTAATTTTGAAAAATGTATTTCAACCAAAATAATTTTTTTAAATGATAATTTTATAATTAAAACAATCATGAGTCAAATAATGTGCATATGATTTACTAAAATGAAAATGTACAAATTGTTTTAATATAAAATCAAATTTATGCTTAATGTGATTATGAAATAATAAAAGTATTTAATTTAATTTAAAATGAGCTTATTTGTCAACTTGATCACAAATATATGAAACAAGACTCTAATCTTAATCAATCCTTTATGAAATAGCACTTGAGTTTCTCTAGCTTATTGAGTTTTGTTGAGTCTTATACTTTTTTTTTTTTACCATCTCCTTATAAACCATTAGTATTTACAAATATATGTTCAAAATCTAAATTATGGGTCTATGTGCTCATTGAGCTAACAATGTTCCATTTTTTTGATGATAATAAACTTATATTAGTAATGTGAGTAGATGAAGGCACAAAGTGACCTTGCATCACACTTTTCAAATCAAATTCATCAAAATAATTGATATACTCATCGTGAATGTAGGCACAAAAAAAAATTAAGAAACTAACATACTTACTTCTCACCTTTTAGCAACATCAAAAGATAATAAAATGAAGCAAAAAATAAATTAAATATTTGGATCTAACATACTAAGCATGCATCTCAAAATACAAAAAACATTCTTCATGCAAAGATTTTATAAAAGTATCATCAATTTTTAAATCAATACTAATAAATTCAATTTTAACATCACCTTAAGAACATGAACCATAGTAAAACTGTCTAATTTCTATATGCTTGATCCGGGAGTACTGGATAAGATTTTTAGTTAAACTAATGACACTAGTATTGTCACACTTAATCAAGATTTGATCTATATTAATTCTAAAATATTCTAATTATTACTTTAACCAAAAGACCCATGCAATACAACTACAAACAATTATGTACTCAGGTTCAACACTAGATGAAATCTTAGAATTCTAATTTCTGGAGGACTAAGATAAAAGAGATTATCCTAAAAATTGATATGTGTTTGATGTACTTTTTCTATTTATTTTACATCCAAAGAAAGTCGAGTAAAAAGTAACTAAGTCACATAATAAAGAAGTTTTAGGATACTACAAATCTAACCTAGATGTGCCTATCAAATGACAAAAAAGTATGGTTGATTTCTATTAAATGGAATTAGTTTAGTTTGGCCCGAAAATGAGCACATAACTAAATAACAAATATAATATCATGCATGTAGCAACAAGGTATAATAATGAACCTATCATACTCCTATAAAGCTTCTGATCAACTGATTTTTTTGATTCATCTAAATTAATTTTAGTAGATAAGTCATGAGAGTTTTACTAGATTTGAATCTCTTTATAACATACCTTTTAATTAAATCATTTGAGTATTTAGTTTGAAAAAAAGATGCCATTTTCTTGTTGCTTCATTTGAATATCCAAGAAAAGGTTAAGCTCTCCCATCATACTCATTTCAAACATCTTAGACATCAAAGTTAAAAACTCATAACCCAAAGATTCATTGCTACTTCTAAATAATATATGATCTACATAAATTTATAACACAATTAAATCATCACTTATGTTTTTAAGGAATGATATCTATTCAACTCTCTCTAAATCTATGATTTATCAAAAGAAAATTATTTAGCTTATCATACAAAGAAATTTAGGTGTGAAAGATTGAGGATTTGTTTGGGATAGTTGCGGCTGTCTGAAAAAGCAATGGTAGAGATACTGCAGAAGAAGTTATTATTTGAAGAAGCTACAGTGGGTATTCAAATTTTTAAATTTTTAAAAAATCAAATCATAGCTTTATGACTGTCACTACAGAGAGCCAGATCAGGTTGAAAAACATAATTTTTTCACTGCAGATTTTCAAAATGCAGCTAAAATACAGTCCGAACAAAATACTTAAATGACATTACGATGTACTGTGACACCGCACCACAACACTACTGTTGCCCCAAACAGCTCTTAAGAGCACAAGATTTTGGGAATTTTGATGGGAAAGGGCAGAAGATAAGATTACAAGAAATAGGGCTTAAAGGAGAAAAGATAAATTTTGATATTTACATATAATTTCTAAAAGTATTATTATTAAATAAAAATAAAAATTATTTATTTGAATTATTTAATATAATTATGATATTTATATAATTAAAAGATAGTTAAATAAACTAATATTAAAAAATATATGATCGATAATTATTTTTAAATATAATTGATATTAAATACAATTAAATATTTAAATTTGAGGTGATAATATTTAAATATAATATGTTATATAGAAAAATTACTCTAAATTTAGAGTTGACGAGCACCCTTCTTAATTATCATTTAATTTTATTAATGTCCGAAATGACATATATTTGAAATCATATATTAATATTTCTTTTATCATAATATTTTTTCATATATTTGAAATCATATATTAATATTTCTTTTATCATAATATTTCAAAAAAAATATGTAATGACATCATATTCATCACCAATGCACATGCTTGAATTCACTGGCGTTTGCAAGTTACAATGCCGTTACAAACTAATAACCTGATGTGCAAAGCATCTTAGCTTATTGATTGAGAGCTTTAATTTTCAACCAAGAAGTCTTAAGTTAAAGTTTTTGCATATGCATTATCTGCGTGAATTTACGATTAAATTCACTTAAATATAAAAAAAAAACTACTAATCTTATTTTGTGGGTTAACACTTCATCGATTAATACTCATGTTGTGATTGTGGTGCTTCTATCAGGTGCGCATGGTATACCTAAAAAAATTAGGGAATGATTTAAATGAAGTGGTTTTATAATGTCAGTTTTAGTAATCTAATGTAAATAAAATACAAATATGTTGAATAACTTTGTATTTGATGTAAATAAAAACATCACAAATTATTAAGAGATTATTTGCGATTTATTTTATCTTTTATTTTAATTTATTTATATTTTATTCTAAAATAAAATATGTTTGATAGTGCTAAGTATTTTTAAAAATATTTAAAATATCTATTTTTTTTTGAGTATTTTTAAAAATAATGTTATTATTTAAAAATTAAAATAATAAAAAACTCTGTTAAAACACACTAAATGAATATATTTTTAAAAATAAAAAAAAAAAAAAAATTCAACATAATTTTGATCCCAAACAAATCCTAAGGTATTTCAAATCTCTCGAATAACCTCTTGTCCTTTAATTGAAGTTCCATGAAATCGAGCAAAAGTTTAAATCGTTGCAGGTGCATCATCCCAGAATCGCTTAAGCTCGTGAAACTTTCATGGCCTCGCACAGCTTCACCTCCTACATCTTCTTTTATTGCTGCGCTTAGTACCTGATAAACACCACAAGTCGCACAGTCTAAGTTCTGATGATCTCAGATCACGTATTTAAAATATAGTTGAATATTTTATAATATTATTTGAGTCTTAAATAGTTTCTAACTTTGAGATGAATCTAATGAGCATAAAATCTCTTAATTCTGATTTTATTTAGGGATTCAAAAATTTAAAACACATCTCATGATCAATGGAATTATTATGAGTCATCGGATTGAGTGGTTTGAATTTTGTGTATATTCATAAGGAATGTCACTCTCCCAAAAATCTATAAATAAACTCTCATTATTCATATAAAGAGACATAAGTTAGAAAGAAGAGATAGCTCTGACACTTGAAAAATCACTCAACCACCATTAATGCCCAATCACCTCCGATCGCCACTTGCTGGCTATTGTCGCTTGACCGATATTTCAATCATTGGCTAACTATATTATCTTAACTATCGATTTGAATATACCGTTATCACGGCATCATTGTCAACAATATTGACAAAATGACATCGTTCATCATTGATGTATGCTATTGACTCACTCAGGTTATATGATCGATGCCCACTGTTGACACATGTCATTATCTATAAAATTAGAGCATATCATCGGCTCATGCCATCACTTATATTATAGTTTGTTCTCTATAATTCATGTTTATTATATCAACTCTTTCCTAAGCTATGAAGAAGGACATTATTTATAACTGCCAATATATACTAGTGGAACTATTTTAATTAGGACAGACTCTGTGATTTTTTCTCTCTTTTGGAGTTTTATAAGTAAAAACTCATATCTCCTATGACTCATTTTTTTATTTGTGTGTTATATCTTTATATAAAGCTAAGACGTTAAGCACCTTTTTTCTCTACCATCGTGAATGTTTTGCATGCAACATGAAGCATTTGGAGAAATTAACTTTGCTTGGCATTGACCTTTTCATTTCTTCCCTGAGTTTATTTTACCATTTGTTTCGAATATATACATAAATTAGTGAAGATAATGTCGGTTTGGAATAAGCTATATAGTTTATATTTCATGACAGAATTTATCTAAAGTTTTTAATTGTAGAATTTTGGATAATTTTTTTTAAAAGCTTTTTCAAATGTGAGATAAGATTCATTATAAATAAAGCGCTAACTAAATGTATTAGATTGTTAGTAATGTTGGTGAATGAGGTTTGTCGTAAATTATGTTTTAAGTATGTTCATGGGTATTAGAAGTGCTCATGGCTTTAAAGATATTGTGAACTAAGGTGTTATTCAAATGATTAATTTGAATTGAGGTTACAAATAAGCAATATAAATTAAAATTGATACCAAAGAAACATATAGTCATATTCATGAGAGGGATGAAGATAAGATAATATTGTTGGATCATAAGGATTCATATTCTTTTATAGAAAAATAACATTTGTTGGTATGGTATAATGATTTCTAATTTTATGCCAAAGATATAGTGATAAGTGTTAAAATAGTGAAAAGTTTTTATAATTTTAATGCCTTTATTATGTATTTTCAAGTTAAATATATTTATTTTAAGTATATTTCAATTTGTAACAGAAAAATTATTAAAAAAAGAAAAAAAAGAAAAAAAAAAGGCCCAACGCCACAACGCTATAGTTGGCTTAAATTGGGGCAATTTTACAGCAAGGTTAATGCCTAGGTGGTATATCAAAAAGTCCGCGATGTCATATCAGACTCATTTTGGGATAGTTTTACAGCAAGCTTAGCAGCTAGGCTCTTTATAAGCATGGCTGTGGTGCTATACTAGAGAAAAAAATGAGATAAAAGCAGCAAGTATAGTACCACAGTGCCATTTCTAGCACCTCAGCGCTACGACCCGACAAAATAGATTCATGACGGTTCAGCGATGGTTTCGAATAGTTTTTGAGGCCATTATGATAGGAGTGTCTGGACAACCAATCAAGCTATATCCGTGCTATATATAGAGGATAATTTCAAGAAAAATGATATTTCCCAAGACTTTTCTTTCTTGTTTTAGTTTTATTTGTAAGACGGTGAGTATGTGAGACAATGATAGTACTTGGAGAGTGACACTCTAAGTGTGTTGTGTGTTGTGAATGTGTGTGTGTGTGTGTGTGTGTGTGTGGAGTGTGTGATAGAGGTTAAAATCAGGAGATGAAGGAGAAGGATACACAACCATAGGAGATATATGTACTCTTTCCTTTTACTCTTTCTTTTTCTTTAAAGTTTCTAGTACTTCTTCCATATATTTAAGTATTGTAATTGTATTTTACTCTCTAGGATGTTGAACTAAGTGTTTGAGCTCTAAATTTATGTGAGATTTGAATGTTTGTGTTATATTAGACTATATTTTGTGAATTAATATAAGAAAATTATCTATTATTTAATTAAATATGATGTTTTGCTTCTTTTCATATTTCATTTATTTGTAATATGATTAATCACAAAGTTAAAATTAAGTGTGATCTAGAGATATCAATAGAATCCTGAAGAAGAAGTAGGAAAAAAAAGTAAACAAATGTACTAAAGAATCATTAATGTGCTAGATAGTCAACAAGTGCTAAATAGTCACTAAACATATGATTATTTTAAGAATTTGCAATCCTTTAAAGAGAAATATGGATTAATCAACTAGTCAAAATTTACTTGGCACTAGATAGAAAACTAGATAAATGGATTGATTTGATTATACATGTTTAGAGATAGAGAGTATTTTGCTCCTAGTTGATACCACAAGCTTTAAATTAGTCAACTATATAGTTTAGTATAATACATAGTTTAAAAGATTTCATAAATTTAGAGTACTTATTTTTAAATTAAGAAAAGTACATATATTTTTTTTATAAAAGTATAAAAAATATAAAAATATATTATTTTATTATCTTGCAAAATAATAGATAGTCATTTTAATTTTGCATTTGCATTTTATTGGATAAAAACTAGATTTTAAAAGATTAGTACTTGACTTAATATAAATTAATATCTAATTTTGCTATAATCCTTATGTGAATGATACTCTATTCATGCTATATTGCTTGATTCGATACACTTTATATAAGGTTAAAAAATAATGATCAAGTTTTTTACTATTATCCGGATTGAAGTAAAATAGTAATCTATATTAAATTAATATTAGTCTTCTTGAACAATTTTTAATTCAACATTTTTGTTCTATGTATTTGTGTTATGTGTTAAGTGAAAATCCTTGTACATGTTTGGTGTATTAAATTAATATTAGTCTTCTTGAATAGTTTTTAATTCAACATTTTTGTTATATGTATTTGTGTTATGTGTTAAGTGTGAAATATCTTTGTACTTGTTTCGTGTATTACTATTTTAGTTTTAAATCAAAGTTGTGATTTTGAAACTTTGCATGTGTGAGATAAAATTATAGAATTATTGTCATTGAACATAGAAATCATTGATCTAAGTGCATAAATGCTTAATTATTTAGCCAATAGATTCAATGATTCATTCTCAAATACATATAATCTAAGTTGGAGGAATCATCCTAACTTCTCATGAAACAATATTAATTTAACCTTTAATCAAACTGAGAATATGGAAAATTGAAATAACAGGTATTTTAATAATGATGAAAATTATACACCTATAGTTCCGTTAAGGTATCCTCAAATTGAACTTAAAGAGAAGAAACATTCACTTGAAGACTTATTGTTGCAAATGAGAATTCAATTATATAGTCAAACTGGTTCTATTAAAAAATTAAATATCCAACTAGAATAATTGGCTAATAATGTTGTAAATAGACCTCAAGATAGTCTATCTTGTGATACAAAAATTAATCCCAAAGAAATGGATAAAGAGCAAGATAATGTGATAAAATTTAGAAGTGAAAAGGACCTAGGAGAGGTAAAGATTAATAAGGATAAACTTGAAATTGAAATTTGAAATTTAAAAGATATTATTGACAAAAAGATTAAAAAAATGAAATTAATGAGAAAAAGAAAGCTGAGAGAGAGGCCTTTTGAAAAATGAGAGAGAGACCACCTCCACCATTCCCTTAAAGACTCCAAAAATAATTAGACAATAAATCCTCCAAGATTAAAGAAGGAAGTGTAATTGAGGATTGTGATATATCATTGAATAAAAATTTATTAGAAGAAGTCGTAATTAAGGATAAGCAAGAGAATGATGATAATCCATTTCTTAAATCTGCTCCTAAGGAAATTAAAGGAAATGGTGAGCTATTAGATGTGTTTGTTAGTACTTTTAAGTCATTTATCTCAAAGGCATTAGATGTGGAGTTAAAATCATTACCTAATAATTTATGGTATGCTTAATTAAGTGAATAATCATCTTTACTAATCATAATTTTTAAGAATTTGAATGGTGTTAAAAAATAGTGGATGAAAATCTTGAGGATCATTAAAAAGCAATGAATTGGATGTTTGCTGACATAAAATATCTATCAGATTGGTTTATTTTTAAATCTTTAAAATGTAAAAAAGTCGAGCTAAGAACATTTAAATCTTAAATTAACCACTTGTTGGGAGGCAACCCAGTATATATTAGTAGTATATTTAGTGTTTATTAAGAAGGATTAGGAGTTGAAGATCCATTAGAAGGATATTGCATTGTTGGGAGGCTTAAGAATTGGATTAAGGGCAAAAGCTCTTTTCCATCTTTGAGTTTCTAGAATAGTGTCTTACAATCAAGTCTGGAAATATTTTCTTCTTCTAAAGTGAATATATATATATATATATATATATATATATATATTGTATATAGGCTCAGTGCCTAGGCATTGCATAGGGGTTCTGCACTATATAAAAAAATATATATAATAAATAAATAATAAAGAGAAAAGGAAAAAGCAAGTTGACTAGTTGACCAACGCCTAGGAACTCCCAAAGTAGCGCTGCGGTGCTAGTCAAAAGGGTCATTCTTGGATAAACATATTTAATAATAAATGACAAAAAAAAAATCAAAAGCTTATGATATAATGATAGCGCATAAATGCTCCATCTATCACATTTTTAGTAAGTTGTCGATAACATAATTAATATCATAAATATATCTTTTTGATGGAAATAGAAACCACCTTGACCAGTTGACTAGTGTGTAGGCATTGCATGCAAAGCGATGCAACGCTATACCATGCAAAATAGAGCGTAGAGGCTAGCGCAAAGGTGCTGAATAAACAACGCCATTGCACTAGGTCTGACCTATATATCATACCCCTAGGTAGCTGAATTTTTCATTCTAAAGCCCCGTTCTTTAAATTTTCTTGCACCCTTCCTCCTTTGCATTTTTCCAAATCTAGAAAGCCAAAATGCTGGTCAAGTATGTTAACAAGAACAAGAAGAGGGAGACCATAAGCGGCTTCGATTGTTTTATTAGCGCTAAGGTGGAAAAGAGGTACTAGCATGCTCTCATTCATAAACAACTTATCTCAGAGAGAGGATTCTACAATCCGGTTGGGAGCATGGAAAGAATTATCAATGAGCAAGGCTATGAACATTTCACATATGATAATAAAGTTTGCATAATCTCCATGCTGCGATAATTCTTTGTCAATGTGAAGGAGCATCAGGAAAACAAGATTTTTATGAGAGGAAAATGAGTAAGTTTTGATAGTATTACAATTAATGCAAATTACAAATTATAAACTTATATATATAATGAATATCTTTTCTATTATAATAGTCATCCGCACTTTGATGAAATTCTTAGATTCCTCGCTTTTATAAATGCTAATTTTCAATGGAAACATTAGGAGGAAAGGATTATCATTTTTTCTGTTGTCGACATGACCACTAAGGCTAAAGCTTAGCATTACTTCATTTCTGTTAAGTTGATGCCCACTGATAATATCAGTGAGGTAATTAAGGATAGAAATATTTTGAATTATGAAATTAAAAAAATTTATTATAGACATATGAAAAATAATTTATAATTCAATTTGTAATATGATTAAGGATAATGCTATAATAAGCTTTGATCCCCCCTCGCTTATTTATGCTATATGTCTTTTAGCTGGTGCGATGGAGGAACGAGATGAAGAGATTCTTATACAAAAGGCTTCCTTCACAAAAGGATAATTGAAGGATTAGGATCAAGAATGGAAGCAAGAGAAACTCACGCACTCCTCAATCCAGATTTCTATTCTCTAAAATTTTAAACGAGCAATACCAAACAATTATAGGAGAAGTCTCTAATTCTAAAAAGGGGGTTAGTGAAAGTAGCAGACGATAACAATATTTAGAACAAAAATTTGATTATCATATGAGTCAGTAGTAGCATTAGTTTTTATATATGGTTGAGTTCAACTCAGCACTCGTTCACATATTTGAAAGCTGTGACTTTAATATTGGCCCAATCAATGTTTCTTTCCATATAGCACCGCTATATCAACCATATGTCACCTAGTTAGAGCCAAGAGGAGGAGGAGGATTATTAGGATAGCTTTATAATTTTATGAATTTTGTGTAATTTTATGTATTTGAGTATTTTTATTTTTATGTATTTGTTTCTATTCAATAAATTTATTATTAAATTTTATTTCTTACATGTGCTTTGTTTAAACGTGATGTTAGTAATCCCAAACATTAATTATTATACCTCTTGGCATTGATATGCTTGCAATTTAAAATTTGAAGTTAGTGTGAAAACTATTTGAAATTATTGGACGCTAAAATTTAATTAAACAAAATTTTAACTCAAAAAAAATAGAAATTAGATTTAAAGTTTTATTTAATCATTGAATTGTTTCCAAAATAATAATAACCAAAAATCTTAAAAAACTACTAATTTTTGTTAAGTTACAAATTTCTTTAAGCTTACAAATCACACATATGAGATTATTAATGAATTTTATGAATTGATATGTGGTGTTTAATTTTGGATGTGGTGTGTGTGTGTGTGGGGAGACCACATAGATCGTAAGGACTTATTGAAGTGATTGGTACTTGAGATATGATATACTATTTTGAAAGATAGACATCACCCTTCAATGGACCTAATCACCTAATAAGGACTCCTAATGCATGATGGATCTTTGAATGTACAAGAGATTTTTTGCTTGCTTTACATGGATGAATAATGCAGGGTTTATATTAAATCGATTCTTAAGTTCCCTATGGAGGCAAGCTCCATAGTTAATTACATCCTAAAGAATAAAATCCCCAAGAATACTCTCGTAAAGTAGACAATTATTATCTCCAAAGATTTTAAGGTTAGACTATTAAAGGATTTATGTTTAGAAAATTAATTGGGAAAGTTCAAGGAGAAGATTTATTTTGGAATCCAAAGGAGGAAGTAGGAAATGCTCATGATACTAGGAGGCCTAGTGAGCATTCCAATATACCCTATAATTAGGCTTTATATATTTGAAAGTGAAGAGATTTATTTATTTGAGTTGAATTTTATTAGATTGCTAGGGCTTATAATCCATCAACACAAGGTCGTGAAAATGCATAAGAGGTAAGGATTTATGCTCTTAGCCTGAAGGAAACTAGCAACATTGGATCTTAAGTCTAGGGAGCATTAGTATGAGCTAAAGCATGACCTAAATCTAAGCGATAGTTGGACATAAGGGTTCATCTTCACTAGTGAGGATAAACCGTCCGACTTCTAGACTTATAACCACTTGGAGTGGCCTCCAGTTAACACCTCCTACGATTTTAAAATAATGTAGTTTGGTCTTATGAATTGCAAGATAGCTAGGGTAGTTACTTAATTAGAAAGAGATTAAAGTCTTAAACTCACTTCCTAAGAGACTAGAGCATGAGTGGTGTGAGCATATGACTTAATCTATAAATGCAAAATCTTTTCAAATTTTATTTCATCTTTGACACATCAATCAGACAAGGGCTATAGGATTTTTTAATACATGATGAAATAGATTATTGGCCAAATCAAAAAAGAGAGGGTAAAGCTCCGTCGTCAGGGGTTGCTCTCATAGGTCATGCGCCTCTATTGTAAGGGCCATCATTTTACAAGAGTGATTCAAGATGATATATATGATGTGAGACATACAACCATACAGTTAAGAGGTTGCTAAATCTTTTAACTATTTTATTTATGTCCTAGGCTTTATGGTAAGGTTATGAATTGCTTAAAATTTAGTTGTGAGTGATTAGTTGGATAGAAAATTTATTTTTATAATAAGAGTCTACCGCATCCAGGTTACACATTAAAGCATCAAACATGAAGAAAATATAAAATGCATGACATCCTAATGTGCAATTTAAATAAATCATCAATCAATTTTATAAACTACCACAAAAGAATAAGAGTATCTTTTTATGCAACAGAAAAAAAAAAAAAAGATGGGTAGCCGAGCTCTACTATTATATAATTCAAAATATGAAAGAATAAATATAATTAGAATGAATACACACTATGGGGGTCTTCATTCTTTACTCTTCCATCTTTCTCCTTTTTTCTCTTGATTTGGTTTGCTCTTTCTTTGATTTAGATGTGTTTGCTTCAAAGGCATCACAGAGCACTCCAGGACAAAGCCTTTTGGCCACTGCTCATCCTAATCCCTCATAGTACTAATCCTAATTCATATTGCAAAAATACATCAATATAGGAAAAGTAAATCTAACTACATATGCAAAATAGAGGTTAGCTAAGCATACATACATTCCCAAGCAGTTATATATATAATTTAGACTCAGCACCCTGCACATGGGTAACCAAACCTAGCTTTCTTAACTTGGATTATGCTTAGAGATTTAAACAATCTGAAAAGAGATCATTTATATTTTTTTAAGCATCCCCTTAAGCACAACTCCCTATAAAATATGATTAGGCTAAGAAGCCCTAACATCCAGGTTCTAAGTATATACCTTGACATCTAAAAACATTACATCAAAAATAAATATATACATTACATCATACACCATCCTAACATAGAGCTAGAAGTGGTAACTTAATTCTAATGTGTGTTAAGATCTTGTGTGGTATATCTTAACTAAGTATTAGAGTTATATTTTTTTCTAAGTTTGGAAACTATTCAAGTTAACATGAAGGTGTGTTTTATTTGAAGTTATTTAATTGGTTTGTGAATTTTAATTTGTATTTTATTTTGTTTCATATGACTTACACTTAGCATCTAAGTGTTATAAAGAGAGAAAAGAGGATTGCCCTATTTCATCCCTTAAGCCACTTTATAAAGCATATTAATTTGCTTTAGTTATCTTTTAATGAATGGCTTATTAAATATTTTGATTAATCCTAAGTTTAGGTTAACTCTAAATAACTTTATCTAATATGAAATGCTTCTTTAGATTAATCTAATTGAATTACTACCACATGATATATATATATATATATATTAAATCATTCCTTCCACCACATATAACATGCATATGATCCAATCCTAAGTGTATCTATACATACAATATGTTTTAGTACACTTGAATGATGAATGTTGTTTATGTTTGAAGTTTACATTTCATTTGATTAAATTATTTGATGTACGTAAATTTAAAGCTTCATCCAAATTCTTATACAAAAATAAAAAATACATAGGGATAAAATTAAATAGGTACGTGCCATTATTACCCAGGGAAGTGAAGTAATCAAATGACCTCCTCGGGGCTAGTTAAAGCCTCGTATTCATGGGATGTCTAGATTATATACCCATTTGCATTCAAACATATGTAAATTTGCATACATAAATAACTCCAAATCACGATTAAATAATTCAATCACTTGAACATTATGGATGCATGCATTTTAATAGAAGAGGAGATTTCCATTCTTTAATCACATATACATACACATGCACAAAGAAATAAACAAGTACGTGTCATTGTTAATCGGGGAAGTGAAGTATTCAAATGACTTCTTTGGGGCTTGCTGAAGCCTTGTATTCTCAGGATGTCCATACTATATACTTGCTTATTTAGATACAAATGAATGTGTGCACAATTAAGAGAATGAAAATCAGGCAAAAGTTATATTTTCTTTAATTGAATTATTTATGTATATGAATTAAAGCTCTATCCAAATTTTAATATCAAGATACATAAGAATAAAATCAAATGAGTACGCGTCATTGTTTAACCAAGAAAGTGAGGTAATCAATTGACCTTCTTGGGGCTAGCTAAAGCCTCGTATTCTCGGGATGTCCAGACTATATACTTACTACCATTCAAACTTATGTAAATCAACATATGAATAAAAGAAAGAAGACTTCACTTCATATACTTAGCCTATAAGCACATGCACCTCCTATGTAATTATAACTATCATCATAACATATGTTGTTATCCATTTATAAACTTTTAGAAAATATATTTGGATTTAATAATGATAATATCCATACATATGATAAGTTAATCCAACATATGCAAGCTTTACATAAAGAAATTTTATTTGATTTAATTAATTTTGAAAGACATGAATGCATGAAATCAAATGACATACAATATTTAATATGATTGGAAAAGAATAATCAAATATAAACACATGATCTATTCAATCAAATTAATTCCTAAGGACAATCATATTAAATAAAGTTATTTAAAGTAAACCAAAGCTTTTTTATCAATTTAGTTTTGGGTTTTCGATTTGATTTAAAGAGGAGGAGAATTTATCATTGTTATTTTAATTCCATTCCCACATTGGTAATTTGATTTAGTTTAATAAAATATAATTAGGTGAATTTTATGAATTAATTAAGTTGGATCCTTAATTAAATCAATTAATTCCCCTTACCTATGCTTCTTTAATTTGATTAACCACTTAATTATGAGCCACAAACAATATGAACATGTGAGTAAATAAAGTTGAAATGATCCTACAAGGACCTAATGCAAATGGCTCATAATTAAGAGTTAATTAAATTGAAGAACCTAATTAGGTACTTTTATGATTTTCCCACACTTATGGGCTAATCATAATTCCCTTAGTGGTCTTTATGTTACTAAACACATAAAGAGGAACCCTTAATTTTATTGTTAATTATGAGATGTGATTATGATTTTAATTTGATTAATTAAGCCATTTAATTATTTAATTAATATTTAATTGATCTTGAAATTAATCAATTTTCTTTCAAAATGAAATGGACTTAGGAAAAGAAGCTAGGAAAGAGGTCCTAACCTCATTCTCCTTGTCCATTCACTGTTAGACAGTGATTAGCAAGCTTAATTAATTAAGCTTGTTGTTGATTAGGGTGTTAATTAATTATTAAGTTATTTAAGAGGGTAATTAGGGATTAAATGTCTAATTCCTCTAATTAACCAAGCAATAAATCTCAAGAAAATTATGAAAGCCAGAGGTCATTCCACTAAACTAACACAAAAATTTTGGGATCAATTACTCAGGTAATTAAGGGGTAATTAAGCTAATTAAGTTTGTAATTAAACTCCAATTAAGCCTTAATTACTATTTAAAATTATTTGAATTTAATTTTGAATGATTCTCCTCTAAAATACCATCAAAATAAGTATTTATTTGTATTTTTAATTTTTCTATAATTTGTTATGAATTTTTGAAGTTTCATCCATTAATTAATTAATTAAGCCTTAATTAAGCCTACTCCCATCGGCACCATGCGGACCACTGACGTGGCACACATTCCATGTGGCACAGCTGGATTGGCTACCTAAAGTTGTCCGATGCGATGCATACATGGCGATGGTGGACGTGCTTTTTTATCCACTGTCTGATATAAGATCGGATGGCTAGGATTAACCCCACAATTTTAATAGGATTAAATTCGATTTTATCTAGCAAATAATCATGATCGTCCGTTCCAATCTCACAGAATGGACGGTGAGTGATCATTCATCTCCCGAGCGATGAGAGACGAGCACCATCCACTTTCCGTCACTCGATTCGAGCTCACCCTAGCTCGGATCAATTCAAGATTCAACCCACACCATCACGAGGTAGATTTGAAAGGATCTACTAGTCAGATTTGCATGACATACAAACTTTTTTCGAAAAGGCCAACACTTTTTAACCAAAAGCTTAGTTTAATGGAATTACCTCATTGGAGCTTCAAGACTGATGGCACAATGCTTGAGGAAGCTTCTCCTGGAAGAGGTGAGGCCATCTTGATGCATGATTTCTTGCCAATTGCTCTTAGAGAGAACCGTCACTATGCAAGTGGACGTTGATCGAAGTCATACTTTTGGTGGTCAGAGGGCTCGGGAAGCGAATCGTTCTTGCTCGACGGAGGTTGTGGAAGGTGTGGGTGAAAGGAATTTGAGTTTGGTTGAGAATTGAGAGACTTGGATCAGAAATGGAGCTGCCCTATTTCAGAATAGTGAGCTCTGATGTTAGGATGGCTTGGAGTGCTTGAGGAGAGCTTTGGGGATTTCAAAAACACTCTTAGAAGCTCTTTGAGAGTGCAAGTCTTCAAATTTGCCAATACTGTCCAATTTGATCCATGAATTTTGCTGTTGTATGTAGAGAGGTCGGTGTCAACTCCACTTAGCTTGGTTTGGTTGGCCAGAAGTTGGGTTTGTGGTTTAAGGTGGCAACCCTAACTCACCTCCTCTTGGTCCATGGCCGACCTAGCCCACTTGGGTCAGGCTAGGTGGGTAGGTCAGGTCCTCATTTGGGTAAGAAGTGGTGCCAAGGAGAGAGGAGAAGAGTTGACTTTCCAAATTTGGGTTTGGTTTCATGTGGGAAAAAATCCAATGGGTAAGGCTTTGGATTGGACCCAATTTAGGTTGGGCTAGTTTGGGGCTGACCCAAGTGAGTTTATGATGGGTTGGGTCAAGTCTAATTGGGAATGGCTTGGTTTAAGTGGGTTTGGCTCAATTTGATCCTTATAGGTCAAATTGGGCTAGGTTGGGTTAGGTTGATCAATTGGTCAAATTAGATCAAACCAAGGGTTGAGTCATGTTTAAATGATTATTTGGGATGTTTTAGTTCAATTGATTTGGGTTAATTTGACATAGATTTGGTGTTGGCTTTCTTGGAGTCATATGGGTCAAATGGGTCAAGTTGACCAATTTGACCAAATTGGCCAAATTGGCTTGGGTTAGGGTTTGATTTAGGTTTTTTGACCAATTAAAAATGATTGTTGGCTTCAATTTCAATTAATTTGGATTTGGGAATGATTAAGGCCAATTTGACCCTTTAGGTCAATTTGGGCTAAATGGGTCAACTGAGTTCAATTTAGTCAACTAGGTTCAATTATGGCTCTGGTCAAATTCAACAATCAATTTAAAATAAACTTGAGCCATTGGTTGCAATTGATTTGGGTTAGATCTTGATTTGGCCCAATTTGGTCTTTTAGGTCAAATTGGGCCAACTAGGGTCAAAGGGCCAATTAGGTTAGGTTTTGCTCAATTGATGGCTAAGTCACGTTCAATCATTGATCATAGCTTGGTGTGGACCATTGGTTTCAATTAATTTGGCTTAGGATGAAATTTGACTAATTTGATTCAAATGGGTTAAGAGGGTTGACTTGGTCAAATGGCTAAGTTGACTTAGTTTGACCCAATTTATGACAATTGATCAATCAAGAGTGATTGATGATGATGATGATAAGAGGTTTAGATTGGTTTGGTTCAATCTAATTTGGGTTAAATTAAAATTTGGTTCAAATAGGTCCTTTAGGTCACTTTGGGTCAAGTGGGCCTATTGGGTTTAGTTGAGTTGATTTTGGGTTGAATTGAATTTAGTTGAGTCTATATATGGATTTGATTTATAGATTTGATTGCAATTAATTTGGGTTCAAATATATTTTGGTTCATTTGAATATTTCAAGTCAAATAGGGTAAGTTGGGTTTGATTTGGATTGATTTGATTTTGGCTTAATGATTTTGATTGTAGGTTTGGTTTATATTTTGGGATGATGATTGAAGGAATAGTTGATTAATGAGAAAATCAATTAATTTTGATTTGAATTGAAGGAGATTTAGCTAAGTCCATGAGATTAAATTATATGGCTTAGGATAGGTTTGAATTTGGTTTAGGACATTTGAATGTAGGTTTCATCTATATTTGGGAAGATGATTGAAGAAATAATTGATTCATAAGAAAATCAATTGAAATCCATTTGAATTGAAGGAATTTTGGCTAAGTCCATAGGATCAAATCATAAGGCGTAGGATAAGTTTGCTTCATTTGAATTGATTATATATTTCAATTATTTAGTTTATAATTTAAATTTGGATTTGGTTTGTGAATTTGGATGAATTGAATTTGAGGTTTGGTTTAGGCCAAAGAGGTTGGCATATATTAGGTTTAGGCTATAGAGTAGATAAATCTCCCTAAATCCTAAGGTAATTCTATGATTAACCCTTCTAAGTCGAGTACACTTAACTGCTGGAAGTGTCTTATGACTAAGGAAGTCTTAGTATGTAGAAGACTCTTAAATCTAAGAAGAGGAGATTGGATCTTTACTCCAAAAGTGCGATCAACAAAAGGACCCCTAATAGGTGTGGTTTAATTGACAAAGCACACTGCATGTATTAGCATTGATCGAGGCGATCAATAATATTCAAAAGATTGCAAGAACTAACGGAAATGATCTACACTTAAACCCAAGAGGTAGATAGAATCACGATCTTAGTGCGATGCAGCTCACCTCATGCCAAGGGCGTAAGGGAGAAATTCACTAAGGATAAAGATTTGATTGAATTTGTTTGGTAGGCATCCGCTATGGATGAAGACTAGATTTAATTTATTTTAATTTATTTGATTTGATTCATGGCAAATCTGGATCTTGTTGACCTCATTTTAGAATGAGCTCCTCATCCCAGGCATAGGACTCTCTTAGACTTTAAGAGTTTCTTAGTCTTAAGGCACATCTAGTGATTAGGCAGACACTCAACCTAGCCCTAGAAACTTAGAAGAGTTAGCCATAAGAATAGGTCATGCCTTAGAGGTGTTGGAAAAATTTGTATATCCTTAGCTTGAACCATTCTTCACCTTCCTTCCTTCAAGTCAAACTCCAAATCATTCTTATTTGATTTTCTCCAAACTCCAATAAACTCCATGTGATTGAAATCCATAATTGAAATCTATGATTGAAACACATGAATGAAATTTCTAAGTCCAAAAATTTCTTAAGTCCAAATATAAAAACAAACTTCAATCACCAAACCAAAATCCAATTCCAAAATCAAACCTCAAATCCATTCATATTCTTCCTTTGAATATGAAATTATCAAATAGATCAAAACCCATTTGACTTCAAACCACTTGCAAATGGATTTATATTTCAATCATAAGTCCATATTCAAGTTCAATCAAACAAACCAAGCTTTGACCAAGCCATTTTGACTCACTTAGGCTCACTTGACCCAAAGTGACCTAAAGTACCCTTATGAGCCAAATTCTAACCAAATTTGATTGAATCAAACTCATCTATGCCTCTCATCATGATCAACAATCATCATGGGATGATCAATCAATCAAATTAGGTTAAACTAAGTCAAACCTAAGGGTTGACCAAGTCAACACTTAGGAAAAATGAAACCTAACATAGCCAAAATCCACCATAGATCAAATTGATTGAAACCATTGATCTAAGTTCATTCATGATGTTTGAACTTGACCAAGTCAATAACCTTGCTTGTTGGCACTTGACCCAAGTTGACCTAAAAAGTTAAAATGTGTCAAAACTTGATCTAAGCCAAATTGATTGAAAACATTGGGTCAAGTTCATTCCAAATCACTTGTTGAACTTGACCAAAGCCTCAATTAGACCTTTAATTGACTTTGAACCCAACTTGACTTAAAGAGGTCATGTTGAGCCAAATTCAAACTTAAACCAAAATTGATTGGAAAAAAGATACCGTCCACTCCATATGATTAACTAAACCTAAACCTATGACCCACAACCAAATAGGTCAAATGGGTCAACTTGACCCATTTGACCTAAATGAAGTCATATGAGCCAAACTCAAACCTAAACCAAATTGAATCAAACCAAAGCCACCAAAACATTTCAAATGGTCATATGAACTTGACCCAACCCTTGGTTTGATCTAATTTGACCAATTGGTCAACTTGACCCATTTTGACCTAAGTGGGTCAACATGAGCCAAACCATATCAAATGAACCCCAAATCCAATGAAACTTGGCCAAACTTATTTTATCAACATACCCAACATATCCAAATTCAAAAATTGGCCAAATGACCATTCTACCTCTAGGCCATTGAACAAATTTTTGTCAAATTCATGGGGAATTTGGTCAAGCCCTATTCATATCAACTTGATACCTTCCTAATAGGTCAAGTGAACCCTATGGAGGGTGGTGCACCCAACCCAATGGGTTTGGGTCAGTCAAATGGACCCAAGGCCAAAACTGACCCTAGCTCAAATTGGCTAATTTGAAAACCTCCCTCCACTTGATTTGAAGCACATGGGAGGTTACTAATCCACTCCTAAGCTCAAACTGACCATGTGCCAACTTCAAAAAACCCAAATAACCCTTTTCATATGGTCAATTGGATCAAAATGGCAAGCCATGCTTGTAGTCGATTGCCATAGATATACTAATTCCATTTGAATTCAACACCCTCATCATCGATTAATGCTAGAGAATGTTAGAATGGAGAGCATTCCAGCTTCCTAGGAAGGAATTGAAATTAGGCATTCTCGATTTTCTTCGTTTGAAAATAAGGGAGCTTAACAGATTTCCAAACTTCTTCCACACTACAATCCACTTCAATTCTCTTTACACACTCCCTCAAGGGATCAAGTTGAGTACACCCAAGCTCTCATTCAAGTTCCCAAAGTAAGGAGAAGTTCAATTTGATCAAAGCCACAAAGGGGAGCAAGGGGGGTTGGTCCATTGAGTAGTCCACATAACCTCAAGCTATCTCCATCTGTCAGAAGCTTCTCAAATCGGCGGTGATCACCTCCGATGAGGTATAGAATTTTTAGACCATTAGACTTAGGAGGTGTTGATCTTTTATGAAAAAAGTGTCATGGCATGAGAATTCCACCGTTAGATGTGATCTTCTATGCTTTGTGATGGTGTGTGTAAAGTTTTATTTTAATTTAAGCTTAATCAAGCTCGAATCTTCCCTTAGATCATGGATGGTCTCCATTGATCCTCGGGAAGAACAAGGATAATCCCAGCCATCCATCCCATTTTGGATGGACGGTTGAGATTAACCGCATGTTTTAGAATCAATTTATCCTTTTAAAAAGCGGGTTGATTCCGCCGTTCGATCCTTTCGTGGATTCCGCATCCCGCCACCCCGCGGTGATCATTTAAGTAACTCGCTCACGGCATGATGTGCAAAGCGCCTTGTGACCGCATGTCGCTATGGGCTAAGGGATTAATTAAGGTTTTAATTAATTTTAATTAATTCTCTAGGCTTTAAAAATTTATATCTCCCTAAATAAAAATTAGAAAGTATGAAATAAATTTATACTGAAAGATAATTCCATCTAGAATAACTAAAATTGATTTTATGGGATTTTGAATCATATTTTTCTCTGATTTTGGGTTTTAATGGAAATTTTATTTTGTTAATTATCCCTTAATTAATCCTCTGATTAATCCCAAACTTCTGGGGTATGTTTTGGGGGATGACTTCTATCTCCTCTAATTTTCTTGGGATTTATTGAAGGCTTAATTGGGGAATTACAAATGCATTTCCTAATTACTCACTTAATATAATTAAGGATAATTAAGGGCTTGATTAGTGTTTAAATCCCTTATTAGAGTTAATTAAGATCAGATCCAGTGAATAAGAGATTTAGGGAATAATTTTGGGGCATTTACTCTAAGCTATTCCCTAAACCCCCTTTTCTTTCTTTAATCCTCTGTTAATTAAGGGCTAATTCATTAATTATCCTCTTAATTAATTTCTGAAAATTCTAAAAAAAAAACTTCCAGAACTTAATTAATCTACTTTGGGTAGATGCTTAGGTGTTCAAGAGCCTAAGTTCAATTAAGGAAATCAAATCCTAACTCATATGTGTGAGGTGTGTTTTGAAATTATTTATGTTAAACTCCTTAGCTTAATTAACCATTAATCATGAGCCAAATTGCATTAGGCCCTTTTCTTCTTAGGTGCATTGCAAATTTAAATTCCTTGTGATGTTTTATGTCATCTCATTGGCTCATAATTACTTGGTTAACTATGCTAAGGTGGTGTCGGTAAGGGTTAATTAACTTGTTTAATTCATACCTCAACCTAATAAACATCTAAAATGAATATAATCATCTAAAAAAATTAAATAAAAATATCAAACACATGTGGGAATGGGTTACGAACAGCAAACTCAACTCACATTTTCAAAATTAAATCAAACTCAAGATCAAATAAAAATCACATTAAATAAACTTTGATTTACTTTAAGCTTTCTTATTTCATAAGATTATCTTTAAGATTTAATTAAAGTGGATGTGTTTACATGCTTTCATTGCTTTAGTTCTTTCCCCCAACATGCTAAATATGTGTGTCATGTGGTTTCATGCATTCATACTTTTCAAAATCTAAATTCAAAATGAAAATGTTTACTTTATGTTAAATTTGCATGTGTTGGCTAAAGTAGAAATATGAGTGGCTATTATAACTACTAAATTATAATTATTTTCAAAATATATGAATCAATTATCAAAACTAAAAGTGTGCTACTTATATTTTAATTATAAGCTTGCATGTGAGAGAATATAAGGAAGTGCTTAGTGTAGGTTCTCCTTCTCTTTTCTTTTTGTGATGTGTGGTTCATTTGAAAAGAACCTAACACTTGCATAATTCCATATCCTATTCATTCCTATGCTATCACTTAAGAAGGATACCTATACTTGCACATATAAATTGCATAAACAAAATGTATCAATTAATACCAACTTTTGCATTCTTTCTTTTCCATTCATTTCTTTTATAAACATGCTTGTATTTAAGGAAAGTGGTATATTAGTCTAGACAACCCCAAGGTTGTGAGTCTTTAAGTAGCCCTAAGTAGGTCTTGTATCTTACACCTTTGGTTAACAATGGCGCTGTACTTACTTATGCCTTTCTTACTTTCATGTGTGCATGTGAAAATTAGATTAGAAATCTATTTTCTACTTAATGAAAATCATGCATCATAAACTTCTAAATATCCTTTAAGGAATCAATTTGAATGCATCATAAAGTGTGTTAAACATTCTCATTTGTGTGTATAGATATGCTTAGGATTCATTCATATGCATGTTATACATGTTGGGAAAGAAATGAAGTGATGTATGTTTTGTGAATATTGTTTATTTTATTTAATCTTAAAATGCCTTTCTTTTTGAATGGGTTTGTTTAGAGTTCATCTAAACTTAGGATTAATTAAAACACCTAATTAAACAGTCACTAAACAAAATCAAAACATGAATCTACTTTAGGTTAGGGAAGGAAAAGAAGTTCTCTTCTCTTTCCTCTCTTCATAACTTAGTAATTAATTGTAGGATTCAATTGAACCTAATCAAAACATGAAATAAAATCAACCCAAAATAATTAAATCACTTAAATGAAACCCTCCTCTAAATTGAACATGCTTCGCACTTAGAAAATTTTAACTTGAAGCCATTGCTAAGCATACCACACAAACCTCCAAAGCACACATATTAGGCTAAGTCACGACTTCTAGCTTTAGATTAGGGTGGTGCATGGTTTGATGCTTGCTTTTGTTTTGTGATATATGTTTTAGACTGGATGTTAGGATGTATGCTCATAGAATGAATGGTAGAATGATCTTAGTCTAACCATTATTTTCTACAGGGGATTGTGCTTAAGGGGCATTATAATAAATAAAAATATAAATGCTTTTGCTATGCAGGTACTTATTCCTCCTAAGCATAATCCAATAGGCTAGGTGTACTTAGTCACCCATGTGTGGGGTGAAAATTCCAATATACGTGCTTGAGATTTGGTGGTTTGTTTAGCTAACCTTTGTTTTGCAGGTATTAGCTAGATTTACTTTTCCTTTTCTTGTAAATTTTGCAATTAGGATTTTGGAATGCTTGTTATGGGGATTAGGATGAGTATTGGTCATAAGATCTTATCTTATGCACCATGTGAAGCCTTTGGAACATCCACCTTCCAACCATCCAAAAGAAGAAACCAAAGAAGAAAGAAGAAAAGATGAAGAAAGAAGAAAAGAAGAATGAAGGAATGAAACTTGAAGTCCCCCATAACAATGAATTCCTTGCTTATTTGTAATTTAATTTATTTGTAATCCAGGTTGTATAAGGGTAGAGCTCAACTACCCAATTTGTCTTCGGGTTGTACGGTGGTACCCGACCACAACGACCTCTTATTCTTTTTGCGATTAGCTTTATAAATTGTTTGTTGATTTGTTTAGCTTTTGCATTAAGTGGCATCTTTTTCTAGTTTCTTCCTTACTTTTTGTATGACCTGGATGTGGGCTAGGCTCTTAGGAAAAAATAAATCTTTTACCAAATCTAACAACTCAAAACTAAAAAATAAAGAATTCATAACCTCACCTAAAGCTTAGTTTTAAAATCAAGATAAAAGAATTAGCAACCCCTTAGCTAGATGAGTATTTCTTTTACAATATCATATGCAAATGCATCTTATTTCACTCTTGATTGGGGGGCTTTCACCTTTGCTAGAGAAATTTGGCTTGACCTTTGAGAGCCATGGTGGAAATACACCTCCTCTCTTCTCACTGATTTTGGCTAATAACTTTATTTCTCATGCTTTAGGCATATGAATCCTATTAGCCTGAGTCAAAATAATTATCCAAAAATAAAAATAAAATAAAATTTGAATTGCATTAGATTTAGGTTATTTGAAGCAATTCCTTACATGACCTAGTCTCTTTAGGGAGTGAGTTTAAGGACTTAGTCTCTT
This sequence comes from Cymbidium sinense, assembly GCA_021442155.1. Lineage (NCBI taxonomy): Eukaryota > Viridiplantae > Streptophyta > Magnoliopsida > Asparagales > Orchidaceae > Cymbidium > Cymbidium sinense. The sequence continues at coordinate 187,269,583 of CM038221.1, forward strand.
TCTAAATAAATAATAGTCTAACTATCTTTCTAACATGTATTTAAAATCATAGGAGGAGTTAGTTGATGGCCACCTCCAGGCAGTTGTATGTCCAAGCAATTGGGTGGTTTGTCCTCTCTTATGGAGGCAAACCAATTACCCATTTTCACCTTTGATTTAGGTTGTACTTTTGTCCCTCGTCGAAGGTCCCAAGATTTTGGTTCTGAGGTTGCTTCTCCTTCTTGCGGGCCATAAGCATATATCCTCATCTCTTAGGAATTTCCTTAATCTTGTGTTATGGAATCATAAGTCTTAAATTTCTAATGAAAAATGTAACTCAAATAAATTAAATCAATTTCAAAAATGTAAAGTCCAATCATAGAATAGTTTGAGATACTCGTTAGGTTTCTTAACATCGTGGGCATCTCCTACTTAGCTTCCTTTTGGCTTCAATAATAACTCCCTCTCTTTGATCAATCTCATTCGATCTTCAAAAATGAACTAATAGATTGATAGTTATTTCTTATTGAAATTTTTGAAGACAACAATCATTTACCTTAATCGAGAGTATTTCAAAGGGATCTCATCCTTTATGATGTAATTAACTATGGGGGCTTGCCCTTGTAGGAAACTTAACGAACCCGATTTAAAATAAACCCTATTTTACTTTTTCATGTAAAGTAGAGGAAGAATCTCTGGTACATATGTATACCCATTATCCTTAGGATTCCTTATTGAGGTGATTAGGTCCATTAAAGGGTGGTGACTTCTATCTCTCGAGATAGTACACTATTCCTTGATGACATACCCAATCACCTGAATAAGCACATCTGCGGATCTGCATGGCATCCCAAAATGACAATTTTTATATTCTTGCTTTTTACCCACAGATTGAAGGCGACTATATAGAAATTTTTCTCTACAAATACATGCTTGAATTTGATTTGATTTAGTTTTTGTTTGATTAGAGGACAGATCCAATGGGGATATAAGCTTGAATATGCTAGGGATCAAGACTGGATTTGATGGATCTAATTTGTTTAAATGTTGTACATATTTGCTCAGGATATCAGCCTAAATTCACTTGGGATAAAGATCGGGTTTAATTTATTTTAAATTGGTTATGGCTCCACTAGGGATGTTGGTTTTGAATTTGATTTATTTGTTTGACTTGTTTATATGATTTGGGCTCCACTAGAGAGAAGGGTGTGATTTAACTCCACTAGGGAGAATCAGGTTGGGTTTAATTTAATTTGGATTGAGGGCATATCCACCAAGGATATGAGTTCGGTGGGATTTGATTAATTTAAATTGATTTGATTTAATTTATGGACCCTGTTGGTGTGCGATGGACCCACTCAGAAGAGGCCACAGGGGCCTTCTCTTATCTTAGATTTACAAATCCAATGGGATAGTCTGCCGGCTGTGGGTTAGAGATATCCAACCTAAAAGTTGTCTTTCTGTGTGCAAGAGCTGTGCTAAAAAGAAAGCATAGCAGACTTACATATTTTAAAGCTGAAACAACCGCTGGGGTGACTTATTGGATGCACAACAAATTAAACCTGACCTAGGGAGACTATTGAGTGAGTGCCGCTGGGGACTTATGTCAACTCAAGAGTAGTCAATGTTAATTTCCTTTGATTTTGATATGGTTTGTTTAAATTTAGTTTAGTTTAATTTAATTTATGGAGCCTATCGGTGTGCGATGGACCCACTGAGAAGGGGTTATATCAGCCTGGACCTATCTCAGATTTATAAATTCAAAGGAATAGTCTACCAGCTATGGGGTAGAGCTGTCCTACCTAAAAGTTGCCTTTCGGGGTGCAATAGTTGCGCTAGAAAGTAAGCATAACAGACGTACATCTTTTAAAGCCAAAATAGCCACTAGGGTGACCTATTGGATGCGTAACAAATTGAACCCGATGTAGGGAAACTATTGAGTGAGTGCCACTGGGGACTTACGTCAACTCAAGAGTAGTCGGCAATTCCCATAGGGAGTTTTTCTTACACTGCCCTAAAGATTGGATGCCTACTTGGAAAAGGTACCACTCGGGGTGTCCTCGTGAACCATAAGAGAATATATATATATATATATATATACCCTGTTGGTGTGCGAGAGACCACACTGAAAAAGGGGCTATAATGACCTTGACCTATTTCAGATTTACTGGACCAAGGGAGAATTTGCACATCTATAGTACATATTCTCTAACCACAGGGGTGGTTGTTGAACTCATTTTTAGGATGAGCTCCCAACCCCTCCATCTTAAACATAGGACTCATCTTATACTTTAAGAGTTCTTTAGTCTTAAGACACATCTAGAAATTAGGTAGACACTCAACCTAGCGCTAGAGACTTAGAAGAGTTAGCCATAGGAATAGGTCATGCTTTAGGGGTGTTAGGAAATTTTCCTACCCTTAGCTTAAACCTTTTCTCACTTCCCTTCTTTCAAGTCAAACTCCAAATCAATATTAATTTATTTTCTCCAAACTCAAATCAACTTCATATGATTGAATTCCATGATTGAAATCTATGATTGAAACCCATGATCAAAATCCATCAAAATTCCTAAGTTCAAATTTCCTAAGTCCTTAATCCTTTCTTAAGAACTTAGCCAAAATCATGATCAAAACCAATTCAAATATTTGAGATTTTATCATAATCCAATTATATTCTCATTTATATTCTCATATATAAATGAAGTATGAATTAAAATCAATCAAATTAAAACTCAAAATTCCAACTCAATTCATGAAATTCTCCTAAGTCCCTTAATTTTCTATTAATGGACTTAGCCTAAATATTGATCAAACCATTTCAAACTCATGGTATTTTCTCAAAACTCATTATATACTCATTTATATTCACATATATAAATAAAATATAAATATAAATCAATCAAATCAAATGCAAAAATCAAATTGCCAATTTGAAATTTTCCTAAGCCCTTTAATTTTCTATTAAAGGATTTATCCAAAACCCTAATCAAACCATTTCAAACTCATGAGATTTTCTCAAAACTCATTTATATTCTAATTTATATTAACATATATAAATGAAATATAAATATAGATCAATCAAATCAAATGCAAAAATTAAATTCCCAATTTAAAATCTTCTTAAGTCCCTTAATTTTAAATTAAAGGACTTATCTAAAATCTTGATCAAACCATTTCAAATTCATGGAATTTTCTCATAATTCTCTTATATTCTCATTTATATTCATATCTATAAATGAAATATAAATATAAATTAATCAAATCAAATTCAAAAATTCAAATCCTACTCCAAATTTTCCTTAGTCCTTTAAATCCTTCTTAATGGACTTAGCCCAAATCATGATTAAACCACTTCAAATCCTTGAAATTTTCTCATGATCAATTTATATTCGCATTTATATTCACATATATAAATGAAATATAAATTTAAACAATCAAAACTAATTCCAAAAGTTAAACTCAAATCAACTCAAAATCCAAGTTAAGCTTTTCAAGTCAAAATCTTGAACTTAGCAAAATCAATTTCAAATCAAGCCAAACTCTTGATTTTCTCTCATGATTCAATCAACCCTACAATCATGAATCCATATATAAATCCAAACTTCAATCAAACAATCAAAACCTAGTTCAAAAATCAAAGCCAAAATCCTTTCATATTCTTCCTTTGAATATGAAATTGTCAAATGGATCAAAATCCATTTGACTTCAAACTACTTGTAAATAGATTTATATTTCAATCATGAGTCCATATACAAGATCAATCAAGTTCAAATCAAGCTTTGACCAAGCCATTTGACCCACTTAGGCTCACTTGACCCAAAGTGACATGAAGTACCCCTATGAGCCAAATTCTAATCCTAACCAAATTGGATTGAACCAAACTAATGTATCCCCCTCATCATGATTAATAATCATCATGTGATGATCAATCAATCAAATTAGGTCAAACCAAGTCAAACCTAAGGGTTGACCAAGTTAATACTTAGCCCAAATTGAAACCTAACATAGCCAAATTCCACCATGGGCAAAATTGATTTAAACCATTGATCTAAGTTTACTTGTGACTTATGTTTGAACTTGACTAAGCCAACATTTGAGCCAAACCTAGTCCAATTGGCCACTTGACCCAAGTTGACCCATTTTGACCTAAAAAGTCAAAATATGTCAAAACTTGATCTAAGCCAAATTGATTGAAACTAATGGGTCAAGTCCATTCCAAATCATTTGTGAAACTTGACCAAAGCCTCAATTGTGACCTAACCTAGCTAATTGACCTTGGGACATGACTAGGGTCATGTTGAGCCAAATTGAACATAACCAAAATTGATTGGAAAAAGATCCACTCCATATGACTAACCTATCCTAAACCTACCCTTGACCTATCTCAAATAGGTCAAATGGGTCAAATCGGTCAACTTGACCCATTTGACCTAAATGAAGTCATATGAGCCAAATTCAAAACCATAGCAAATTGAATCAAACCAAAGCCACAAAATATTTCAAATGGTCATATGAACTTGACCCAACCCTTGGTTTGACCCAATTTGACCAATTGGTCAACTTGACCCAAGTTGACCCATTTTTGACCTAAATGGGTCAACATGAGCCAAACCCTATCAAATGAACTCTAAATCTCATGAAACTTGGCCAAACCTAGTTTCTACACACACCCAATATATCCAAAGTGAAAAATTAACAAAATGACCATTCTAACCCTAGGACATAGAATAAATTTTAGCTTAATCCATGGGTAATTTGGTCAGACCCTCTTCACATTCACTTGAGGCTTTCCTAGAAGCTCAAGGGGACCTAGTGAAGAGTAGTGCACCCAACCCAATGGGTTTGGCTCAGCCCAATTGTCCCTTAGACCAAACTTGAGCCCATGGGTCAAAATACAAAATGCAAAATATCCTTCCCACTCAAATTCAAGCACATGAGAGGCTGGCAATCCACTCCTTGGCTCAAATTGGCCATGTGCACACTCTTAACATATCAAACAACCCACTGCCTATGATTAATTGGTTCAAAATGGTAAGAGGATGGACGATCATCCGATCCTTTAAGGGGAGATATACTTCCCGTAAAAAACTCAAATCCTTCATTCCTCAATTCGATTGAGTACAAGAGAGACTTATGAACCATCATAGAGTGATCCCTAGCCTCCTAGAGCTCTTGCCATTTCTCCATTTCTCGCTTTGAAGCGGTGAAAATAGGGAGCTCAATCCAATCTTGAACTTCCTCTTCACCGAATTTTCATCCAATTGCTCTTGCATACTTCATCAAGGAGCTAAGTCGAGTGCACCCAAGCTTCCTTTGAGTTCCCACAAGGAAAAGGCTTGGATCAAGGCCACAAGCTAGCTAAGGAGGAGGTGGTCCATATACAAATCCACTCAACCTCAAGTGCTCATACACTCAACATAGCTTCGTCTTAACCAGACAAAGCTTCTCCATGGGACTCGAGCGTCGATGATCACCTCCGACGAGGTATGGGATTTTTCGACCATTAAACTCAATGTGGTGTGGAGCTTTGTGTAATAAATTTTAATCCCATGGAGTTTTGATCATTGGATTTGCCGCTCTTTAGTTTTAGATGGTGTGGGTTGAATTTGGTTTGAATCCAAGCTAGATCGACTTGGATCTTCCCCTTGATCATGGGATGGTCTCTTGATCAGAACTTGGGAGATCTCTATCATCCATGCATTTTAGATGACGCTATAATTTCCCATGTTTATATATCTGTTATCCATTTTAAAATTGTGGAGATCTCGATCTGATCACGAGAAGATAAACTGTAGACCTTTGGGATTTGATGTTTAAGTAAATCCCTCATGGTGCGATGTGTGAAAAGTGCGCTGAACGCTACCGCCACACGTCGTGACGTGAGCTAGAGGATTAGTTAGGGTTAATCAAAATATCTTACTTAATTTCTATTAATTTAGGGATCTTCCAAAATTCATAACTCTCTCTGGAAAATTCAAAAAATTATGAAAAAAAATTCTTTGGAAAGCTAATTCAACCTAAAATATTTTAAAATTAATTTCAAGGGGTTTTGAATTATATTTTTCTCTAAATTTGGGTTTTGTTAAAAACTTTATTTTCCTAATTACTTTTTAATTAAGCCTCTAATTAATTCCAAATTTCTTGGGTATGTTTTGAGATGACTCTGCTTTCTCTTATTGAAGGCTTTAGAAGAATTGCATATATAATTCTTAATTACTCTCATTATGTAATTAAGGATAATTTGGGTATGATTAATGGTTTTAATCCATGATTACATTTGATTAAGGTCATATCCAATAAGTAGGAGGTTTATAGAATATTTTTGGGGCATTTTATTTAAGCTATTCCCTAAACCCCCTTTTCTCTCTTTAATCTCTTCTTAATTAAGGGTTAATTCATTAATTATCTCCTTAATTAATTTCTAAAAATTCTAAAAAGTTCCATAACTTAATTAATCTACTTTGGGTAGATGCTTAGGTGTTTAATAGCATAAGTTCAATTAAGAAAATCAAAACCCAATTCGTAAGTATGAAAGGGTGTTTTGAAATTACTTAAGTTAAACCCCTTAGCTTAATTAACCTTTAATTGTGAGCCAAATTGCATTAGGCCTCTTTCTTATTAGGTGCATTGAAAATTTAAATTTTTTGTGAGTTTACAGCATCTCATTGGCTCATAATTATTTGGTTAATTATTCTAAGGTGGTGTAGGTAAGAGTTAATTAAGTTACTTAATTCATACCTTAACCTAATTAATGCATAAAAATGGATCTAATTATCTAAAAATTAAAAAAAATATCAAACACATGTGGGAATGGGTTAGGAACAAAAAACTCATCTTACCTTTTTAAAATTAAATCAAATTTCAAACTAAACAAAAATCACTTTGAATTCACTTTGATTTATTTTAAACTTTCTTATTCCATAAGAATGTCTTTAGGATTTAGTGAAGTGAACTTGTTTACATGCTTTCATTACTTTGAAACTTTCTCCAATATGTTAAATTTGTATGTCATGTGGTTTCATGCATTCATATTTTTCAAATTCAAATTTAAAAAATGAAATTGTTTACTTTATGTCAAATTTGCATGTGTTGGCTAAAGTAGAAATATGAGTGGATATTATCACTACTAAATCAAATTAATTTTTTAAAATACATAAATCACATATCAAATCTAAAAGGATGCTACTTATAGTTTAATTATGAGTTTGCATGTTAAAGAATATAAAGGTATGCTTAACATAGGTTTTCTTTCTTTCTTATGTTGGTATAGTTTTGAATAGGAGTTAGTAAGATGTAAGGTTCATTTGAAAAGAACCTAACACTTACTTAATTCCATAACATATTCATCCCTATGCGATCACCTAAGAAGAGTTACCTATACTTGCATACATAAATTGCATAAATAAAAATGAATCCAATAATGCAAGTTTTGCATTCTTCCTTTCCATTTCATTTCTTTCATACAGATGTTTCTATTTAAGGAAAGTGGTATATTAGTTTGGAAAACCCGAGGTTATAATTACTAAGTAGGTCTTGTACCTTATACCAGTTAACAATGACACTCACTTATGCCTTTCTTACTTTCATGTGTGTATGTGAAAATTTGGATAAGGAAACCCCTTTCTACATAAGAAAAATCATGCATATTCAACTTCTAAATTTCTTAAATAGTTTACTTAGCATGCATCATAAATATATTTATGTCCTTGTTCCATATGCATGTTATATATGTTGTTAATTTATTTGATTCATTTTATTTATACATTTCTTTTTGAATAGGTTTGTTTAGAGTTTATCTAAACTTATGATTAATTAAAAGATTTAATCAAAACATTCACCTAAATAAAACTAAAATGTGAATCTACTTTATTACTTAGGTTAGGGAAGGAAGAGAAGTTCTCTCTCTTTCCTCTCTTAACTTAGTAATTAATTGTAGGATCCACTTAAACCAAATCAAAATATGAAATAAAATCAACCCAAAATAATTAAACAACTTAAATGAAATTCACCTCTAAGTTGAACATGTTCTTCACATTTAGAAACTTTGAACCTAAAACCATAGCTAAGCATACCACACAAACCTTTAAAACACACACATTAGCCTAAGTCATCACTTCTAGCCTTAGGTTAGGTTGGTGCATGGTTTGATGTATATTTTATTTTGTGATATATATTTTAGACTAGATGTTAGGGTGTATGCTTGTAGAATGAATGATAGGATGCTCTTAGTCTAACTATTCTTTTCTGCAGTGGGATTGTGCTTAAGGGGCGCTATCATAACTAAAAATATAAATGCTTTTGCTTGCACGTGCTTTATACCCCTAAGAATAATCCAATAGGCCAGGTGGAGTTAGTCACCCATGTGTGGGGTGATAAGTCTAATATACATGCTTGGGATTTGTGTGATTTGTTTTAGCTAACCTTTATTTTGCAGGTGTTAATTAGATTTCCACTTTTCCTTTTCATGTAAATTTATGCAATTAGGATTTTGGAATGATTGTTATGAGGATTAGGATGAACATTGGTCATAAGATCCTATCTTATGTACCATGTGAAGCCTTGGAGCATCCACCTTCCAACCATCCAAAAGAAGGAACCAAAGAAGAAAAGAAGAAAAGAAGAAAGAAGAAATAAAGCTTGAAGACCCCCATAACAATGAATTCTTTATTTAATTATAATTTAATTTATTTGTAATCCGGGTTGTATAAGAGTAGAGCTCGACTACCCATATTTGATTTTTTTGGGTTTGTGCGGTGGTGCCCGAACACAATGACCTTTTATTCTTTTTGCGATTAGCTTTATAATTTGGTTGATGATTTGTTTAGCTTTTGCATTAAGTAGCATGCTTTTTCTAGTTTCTTCATTGCTTTATGTATGGCCTAGATGTGGATTAGGCTCTTTAGGAAAAAATAAATCTTTTACCCAACTTAACAACTCAAAATAAAAACTAAACAACTCATAAGCTTACATAAAGCTTAAGTTTAAAAAATAAAGATAAAAGAATTAACAACCCCTTAGTTGGATGAGCATCTTTTGTACTATCATGCACAAATGCATCTTATTTCACTCTTGATTGGAGGGTTTCCACCTTTGCCGGGAGAAACTTGGCTTGACCTTTGAGAGCCATGGTGAAACTCACCTCCTCCCTTCTCATTTTTATAACCTTCTTTCTTATGCATTAGTCAAATGAATTCTATTAGCTTGAGTCAAAATAATTGTCCAAAATGAAAATAAAATAAAATTTGAATTGCATTAGATTCAGGTCATTTGAAGCATGCCCTTTACATGATCTAGCCTCTTTAGGGCGTGAGTTTAAGAACTTAATCTCTTTCTAAATAAATAACATCCTAGCTATCTTGCATAAGAATAAAGACCTGCCTACATGTATTTAAAATAGTAAGAGGAGTTAGTTGGCGGCCACCCCTAGGTGGTTGTAAGTCTAAGCTGTCGAGTGGTTTGTCCTCTCTTATGGAGGCAAACCAATTACCCATTTTCGCCTTAAATTTAGGTTGTACTTTTGGCGCTCGCCAAAGCTCCCTAAATTTAGGTTTTGAGATTGCTTCTCCCCTTTTTGGGCCATAAGCATAATTCCTCACCTCTTAGGCATTTTCTTAATCTTATGTTAAGGAATCATAAGTCCTAAATTTTTAATGAAAAATGCAACTCAAACAAACTAAATCAATTTCAAAAATGTAAAGCCTAACTATAGGATAGTTTGAGATGCTCGCTAGGTTTCCTAGCATCGTAAGCATCTCCTACTTACCATCCATTTTGGCATTGATAATAACTCCCTCTTTTGATCTTTCAAAAGTAAACCAATCGATTAATAGTCATTTCCTATTGAAATCATCAAAGATAACGATCATTTACCTTAATCAAGAGTTTTCCTAAGAAATCCTTATTTCTTAAGATGTAATTAACTATGGGGGCTTGCCCCTGTAGGGAACTTAACAAACTTGATTTAAAATAAACCTTGCTTTACTTTTCCATGTAAAAGTAGGGGAAGAATCTCACATATGCAGATTATGTCTTAGGCGTCCTTATTAAGGTGTTTAGGTCCATTAAAGGGTAGTGAATTCTATCTTTCAAGATGGTATACTATTTCGTTGATGACGTGCTCGATGACCTGAATAAGTACATCTACGGATCTGTGTGGCATTATATGCTCACCTCTTTCATTTCCCCCCAATAGATTTGAAAGGCGACTCCCTATAGGAATTTTTCACTACAGTGGTTACTAGGAAAGGAGAACTGTCCAATTCGGTAGTAACCCGGGTAGCGTCTAGATGGGGTTGCAAGGACATGATCTAAATAGAGTGCCCATAGGGGAGGTGCTACTAGGGGTGTTATCTTGATACCTTAAAAAGAAAGCCTATAAGTGTACAGTGGCCAACTCAAGGAGAAATCATAGCAGACTTACATCTATCATAAGTGGTGTATCTACTGGATCGCTATCAGCATAGTGAATGCCAACCAACCTTTGGTGCTCATGCTGTGCGATAATTAGTCTAAGAAGAAGGCATAGTAGACTTACATCTTCATAGATGGAAATGATCATTGGGATATTTTGTAATTGGTGAGACATATGTTATCGACTAGGGGCACTGGAGGGAGTCAGGAAGGACAATTGAAGTAGTCAAAAGGAAAGGAGCCATTAGGGGACTTACCCTAACCCTCAAATATACTCGACTCAGTCGATGCATGAAGGCTAGTCTAAGAAGAAAGTGTAGCAGACTTGCATCTTCTTAAACAAAGCTAACATGAGGTAGTTTACCAGCCACACAGTAAGGCCTATCGTACTAACAAGGTGCTCGTCGGTGTGTAGTGATTAAGCCAAGAAGAAAGCATTGCAGACTTACATCCTCCTAAGCAAAAAGACCATTAGGTGACACACTGGCTGAGTTGTGAATTGACCCGACCTAGAGCAGTTATTGAGTGAGTGCCGCTGGGAGCGTTATCTCAACTTAAAGTAGCCCGAGAGAAAAGATATGTGTTTATTTTATGTGTTTGTGTTATGTTTATGAAAGATTGGATGCCGCTCGAGTTCTTTATACCTACCATAAACACATCATGGAGGATTCCTAGATAGATATGCCTTAAATTGAAGAGATTGAATTTGAAATGAAATTTTCATTGATGATAATTATTTTTAAACAAGATTCTATGGATAATACTTCTTTAGATAGATTGCATTGATTGGAAGCATTGGGCGCTCTCCTTTATGGTTGATAAGTTGATAAAATCCTTCTTGGTAAGCATTCTCTATGGAGAAAAGGCCTTCCCAAGTGGGTTCAAACTTGTCTATCATCTTGCGATGCCAATAATTGGTCTCCTTAGAATTAAAACAAACTCTCCTACTTAAAAAGCTCTAGGATGGATCAACTTGTTGTGAGCTTGAATCTTTTTGGTTTTGTATAACTTGAGGTTCTGGCAGGCCCGTAGGCGTCTCTCCTCTAAACCTTTGAGCTCTTTTAATCGCAACTTAGCATTCTGCTCCATTGTGATCTTGCTTCACATATCTTAGTGATGGGAGTTGGACTTCTAATGGTAGAGACTTGAACCCATACACTAAGGAGAAAGAGGTGAGTTGGAGTTCTAAAGTAGTACAATAACAAAAGTTTCAATTAATTGCTCATGCCATTATCATTTATTATCATCGAGTGTCTTCTTGAGTACTTGGATAAGAGTTTTATTGAAGGCCTCTACTAAGCCATTTGCTCTCGGATAGTATATGGTAGAGTATCTCCTATCTATGCTGTGTCTTCGGGCAAAGTTGTTAATTTTGGTGCTCTTAATTGCAGTACCATTATCAGATATGATTCGGCGAGGCACCCTGAATCTATATATGATATGATTCTTGAAAAACTAGAGCATATGCTAAGTTGTGGGCTCTCTGAGCAGAATCACCTCCACCCATTTGAAAAAGTAGTTGGTAGCAACTAGGATAAATCGATGATCCTTGGAAGAAGGGGGATCGATCAAACCCACTATATCATACCGCATCACTCGAATGGCCACGAGGCCAATGTTGGATGTAGGATGTTGGGTGATTGATGTATGGCCACTTCGTGTACTGGACATTGATGGCATCACCTAGCTACATCCATGAAATTTGTAATCATCGATGGCCAATAATATCCAAGCCTCTTGATTTTGGATTTCATCTTGGGACGGATTGGTGAGCTCTTCATAATCCTGAGTGCACTTAGATCATGATCTTATGGGCTTCGTGCTTGTATAAATAATGTAACCACATATGATCGAAGGACCACTGGTATAAGACATCATCTATGAGGCGTAAGAAAGTTCCCTTTATTTCATCTGATGAGCTTGCGACTTCTCTTGAGGTAGTTTGCCTTTATTTAATTAATCTATGAATGGTTGTCACCAATCCAGCTCCTCATCCTTTTTGGAAACGATAACCTCCCCTTTAAGAGAATACTTTTTGATGAGTTTAATATCAATAAGAGGTAGGGCTTACCTATTTTGGACATCATTTGGTGAGAACTTTTTCTATCTGGTTCCAGGTTTTCTATAGGCACAAGCCCTTATAGTTAATTACCCCTCCCAATACTGAGAGAGCACTTTCCATTAAGGCTAGTCAATGAATCATTAAAGAACAGTATATAATTGGTGAGTGGAGTTTAGAACTTATAAAATTTATTATTTTAATTTAAAACTTTTGTGGGGAGCGATGGCGATCTAGATCCCATGGTTCCATCATCTTGAGGCATGGCGGTCCACAGTCTTAGTCGAGGAGGTAGTGTGACGACCAGGATCCTTGCACATGGGTTTACGTCGTCAGTGTATTCTTGTAGACCTAGGGTGGAGTTTGTCTAAGGGGACAAATATAAGTCAACCTTAGCTAACATAGGGATTTTTTCCCAACCAAATATATTTTACATTTCACAGCTCAAAGAGCAAAGCCATTAGGGAACATATGGGCTATGTCCGTTACCATAATTTAGTGGTGCCATATCACGGTGAACCACCCGGTCAGAGGGCTCATGTCATAACCGCCATTTATGTGATTATGCTCCAAAAAACCATGAGAGAGGGACGGGCGCGTCCTTCAGCTTTAGGAATATTTGAGTGTGAGGATAGTTATGTATTTAATTTGACATTGGCTCTTTGTGAGCAAAAGTTTTCTTAATTTGTCACGAAGATAATTGCGGAGGGTGGATTTATTTTTTATTATTTTAGTTTTAATTTAAATAATTAATTTCATTTTTTATTTATATTTTATTATTTTATTTGAATTTTGATCATTTTATGATTGATTTTAGATTTAAATATATGATCATTTATCATTGAAATGTTAATTATAATTACCCTTCTCGATTATAGGGCTAATATCAATTGATAGACCTTGTCTTCTCTGTCCATTTTCTACAGAGGATCGGGTCTTAATTCATTGTCTCAAGAAGTATAATCCTTCAAAACCTTGTCCACTCTAGCTTGAACATAGAGGATTGGGTTTGAGACTTTTCTTCTTGATGGTTTGAATTTTAGAAACTATGTCAGTTGATTCATATATTGTATTATATGATAGAATTAGCTTCTCAGACATTATTAATTTGAAATTCTTATAATATCAAATTTTTAGGTTTTGTTAAGGACGGTCAGAAAAATCGATTATATAGCATCTGTTCTTTTGTATTTACCTTAATAATTACTTCAACATGCATATGAATATCAGTTCTTTTGAAAATTGCATGGACATTAAGATGTCTAATGTTGAAGTTTTGATGTCAAATTTTGATTTTTAGGTTTTGTTAACCCGGACCCGGTCCGAAGACCAAATCGGGAAGTATAGCATCTGTTCTTTATATTTGACTTAGTAATTACTCCAACATGCATACATATATCTGTTCTTTGGGAATTATATGGACATTAGAATGTCTAAGTTGGAGTTTATATGTCGAATTTTGATTTTTGAGTTTTGTTAACCCGGACCCGGTCCGAAGACCAAACCGGGAAGTGTAGCATCTATTCTTTTGTATTTGACTTAGTGATTACTTCCGCATGCATGTAAGTATCTGTTCTTTTGAAAATTTTGCATGGACATTAAGATGTCTAAGTTGAAGTTTATATGTCAAATTTTAATTTTTGAGTTTTGTTAACGGACGTCGAAGACAAGCAAAGGAAGTATCTCGAGATAGGGTTAATCTTAGTTAGGGATATAACATGAACATTAAAGGAACACCCTTACTTACATGAGAAATCAGCAAGTAATAGGAATGAAAACTGAATACTTTGAACCATTTTAATCAAATAAAATGTTGTTAACATAAAATATAACTGTCATTTTTTCTTGAGTATGTTATGAATCAGATATAGAAATACCCCTTTTATGCAACAAATCAGCAAGAAATATGAGTGAAATAAATTATGTTTGGCTATTTGATCAAATGTAGGGTAATAGACCAAACATAGACTTAAGCCTTTTCATTGGAGATATGATATACATATTATTTTGGCCAAACCCCCTCCCCCCTTTTATGTCATAAATCAGCAAGGGAAATCATTTTGAAGCTCACATGATCAAATATAAAGTAATGGGCCTAGAATGAATTTAGGCACTTGATTTGGGCTAAGAACCCCTTTCTATGTGGCAAATCGAAACATAAATGAAATAAATCATTTTTGAAGGCCCATATGATCAATCACCCATAGCCCATTTTCTCTTGATAAGGGGGGAAGAAGACAAAGATATAGATGTCATATGTCATTTAAAAGGCAAGTGGTTAATTAAAATCCACCTCCTTCACATGCAAGCTCATGACAAATGGGGCACAAGTACCCATTAAATTTTATTAAGAAAAGGCAAGAAAAGTTTATTTTCCTTTAAACCCATTCCTCCTTTTTTTATGGCATTAAGAAGTGGTAATGATGCACAGGGCATGCCACATGTCCATGCATGTGCATAATCGTTATGACAAATGGCATGAATTTAGATGATTTTCTGCATGCAACTTATGACAAGGCACCATGTGTCGATGCCATAAGATAGATGAGAAAGGAGGAGATAATAAATAGAGAGGATTCACCTCTTGAAACTCACTTCTATCTTTTCTTCTCTTTACTACTAGTCCAAGCTCTTTCAATCTTGCAAGAGGGTTAGGTTGTGCCACATAGACTTGTAAGTTCTCTTTCTAACTTGACAATTTTCTATTTTGATATCTTCATGATAGGTGTCATATCATATGGTAGATTTAATTTATTCCATATGTGTTTGCTTCATGTTTTCACTATGTCTCATGGATGTATGTAAATCATGGTGGGAATGACAAGTAAAGTAGGGGAGGCAACTATGTTTGAACACATGTCTAATGTGTATTTCATAACATGTCAAGCTAAATAGAGTCCTAAGGTGAGCATTACACAATGCATGTCATAATGGTCAAATAAGAAAATAGCTTGCATGATATAGAAATACAACATAAGCATTTATATTAACCACTTTATGTCATGCCATAAATAAGATAGCTTTCATTATATGAGATTGCATAAGTATTAAGATATATGACCATTTTAAAGATATTAACCTAAACATTTCAACCTTTCTCTATCTCCCTTTTTTTTAAAGAAAATTTTGGACCTCCTGTCATCCCATATGAGGGGGCCTTCCGCCAAGAAAGGCATGCATGGTAGTGTCATGAGACACCGTGAAAAATTTATTTGGCCACCATGCCAAGCGTGCATGGGTTAGCATAACATATACAGTTTCCTACCATGTTGGAGAAACATGAGTAGTACTTATAGTAATGAATTTAAAGCTTGCATTTGCATAATAAAAGAAGACTTGCATGTATATTTAATTAAGAATAATAATCAAAATTTACAACCTCCTTCCACATGGGGGTTGCATGCCCACCAGAGAAAGGCATGTATGGGTGTATGTGAGACACCACTAATTTTGATAGCATAGCATTTCTCTACCATGTTGGAGACCATTAGTAGGTACTTATAGTAATAAATTTAAAGCTTGCATTTTCATATAAACAAAAGGCTTGCATGCATATTTGATTAGGAGCATAATCAAAATTTATAATAACCTCCTCTCCCCACATGTGGGGTTGCCATGAAGACTTGGCAGCACGCCCACCATGCCAAGAAATGGGTGGATGTCGTGAGACAATGTATTTTGATAGCATAGCATTTCCCATTAATAAGATATCATGATAGAAATGCAAATATGCAAGATAAAAGATGCAATAGAAAGGAAATCAATATAAATCATACTTCATCCCAAAATAAACTTGCTTTTTTCATTCTTCCTCAAATAAAGAGAAAGAAACATACATCACATATTGAGCTTTCAAAGATGAAGTCATAACTAATGAAACTAGGATTTCATTATCACAACTTACTCTCATAATTCAAGAGCAAAAAAAAGCATAGAACAATGTATCTTGCATGATTCCAACCTCAAATACTCATGGACAGACAAACATATAATTGTTTTAATGCAAGATAGAGACTTGGCAATTGCTTTTGAGTAAAGTATCAACAAAGCAAATGCAACTTTAATGAAACTAAGCATCAAAAATGAAAGCTTTAAACTTACAAATACATTTGATTGTACTTCAAAGGCTTATTGACTTAGTGATCACAAAAGAGAAGGAAAACAAGCACAATGCTAACAAAGTCAATCAACCGTCCCCTCACCTTCTTCCTTCTTCTTTTAACATGATGATTATATGAAATTTACTCCATATAGATTAAACAATCACACTATGTTTAATAAGTCCAACAAATCTGAAACTTAGCTTGCCCATTAGGAGCAGCAATAGAAAGTTTAGAGAAACCTAAAGAGTTTGGAATTTTTCTGCAAGCAGAGATTGGATCATGAACCATCGGATAAACCAACATATCACCTGTAGAGGAGAAAGCATCAACTCGTGCGTATGGAGAGAGAAGGACAAAGGAAAGGAGGCAGGGCAAAATAATGGGCTCCTCCTCAACCTTAATTTCAAAGTGAAAGCTTGTAGGATAAATCAAACATCTTAATTTCATACTTTTGCAAATCAGAAAAGAAATCAACAAAATGGTAAACCCCTCACATACATTCATAGAAACAAATGGAACAGAAAGGGATTTGTGTTTATGTCATCAACAAGTAGAACCATTTTCATCTCAGTCCATTTCAATGTCGGATGAGCAGTTAGAAGAAAATAGCTATAGCAAACTAAGTATAAGCGCATTCCCTTAAAGAAGCCTGGATGGCAACAAAGAGATCTTCAAAGCATACAACCAAATAGATTTGACAATCAAGAAATTAATCGCATGAAATCATCATACTCATCACTTCTTTAAGTAAAACCTAGATAACCATAAAACAAGAAAAGGAAGAGGGTTGAATGAACAACCGATTGCAGGGGAAAGAAGAGGAAAAGAGTTAGGTTGGTCTTGGTCGATCCACTCGGGCTCAGAGGGCTCATGAAGGGACGGGGAGGAGGAAAGCAGAGAAAGAGAGAGAGGAAAGCTGTGAGGGAAAGGAGGAAAAACCAGAGAGAAAATGTGAGGAGAATAGCATGAAATGAGGTCAACGTCGTTTGATCTTTGGGCCAGCCGCTTCGATTGGCGAAAGGCGGGTCATTTGATTAGTGGCGAGTTTGGTAAGGATTAAGAGGATTAACCATTAATCTAATTAATTAATATCATTTCACATTAAATTTTTATGGATTTATCAATAAACCCTAATAATATGGGTGTTAATCTTGTGTTTATTATCTGCGAATCTTGGCAATCGATTGCGGAGGTCATTTGAGCAAGTCGGATGGCGATTAGGTTTATAACAACATAGATTGATTGACGTTCACATTTCGAATCAATATGGAAGTTGTTTGATAGGTTTTGATGTTTTGATAAAATCAATTTGCAACGGAGGTCGTTGACGTTGTCGAGCTTCGACTTTGATATCGCATAATTTCATTAAAATTGATTTTAATTATTTGATCAATCATTAATTGATTGATATTTGTTATTTAATTAATTTTAAGATTTTTGGCGCATTCGAAGCCATTTTCAAATTGCGAATTAGATCGTCGATCATCCGATTAGGGGTTTTAAACTCTCGTCATTTATTTAAGTTTAAATGACACATAGTTATATGTCAACAAATGTCCCCCAACAAACATGGTGCATGGAGCGGGTGTTTGTTATGCGTAAAGAAACCGCGGATCTCCAAGAGATTTGCTTGGATGTCCTTAGTTGTAATTTCTACAACTCTTGATAATACCTGATCGTTGCCCTTTGATAGAAGTGAGTATAACTCTCGGGTTGGGCAAGCATTTGAATTTCATCGGTTATTTGCAATAGCTCATTGAGCATATTTGTCATTATGTTGCTTTGTGCTTGATGACTAGATGAAAGAGAGCTTTGACTTATCATCATCAACTTGTCAAGGAAATTTGGTGCATCTTCAGCCCTATGTTTTGTGTTTTGGCGGACTTGTTGAAGACTTCCTCCTGAGAGTTTGAAATTTATATTTTCTCCTCCTGTCCTGGCTTTGTGCCTTAGCGGACTTGATGGAGTTGATGAGTTATGAGATTAACATCTTGATCTATGCTTTGTGCTTTGACAAACTTGTTGAAGAAGACCATCTCGAATTTGGAATTTGTATTTTCCTCTGTCTGCTTTGTGCCTTGGTGGACTTGATGGAGTCGGTGAGATGTCTCTTGTCTGCTTTGTGCTTTGTGGACTTGTTGAAGATTTCATCTCAAAATTTGGGATTTGTATTTTCATCCTGTCCTAGCTTTGTGCCTTAACGGACTTGATGGAGTTTATGAGATAGAAATGTCTTCGGTCCTATGCTTTATGCTTTGATAGACTTGTTGAAGATTTCATCTCGAGGATTCATATCTTGTGCCTCCTTTTAACTTGGCTTCATGCCTTGGTGGATTTGATGGAGGAAGTCTGAATCATCTTATGTCGGGTCTGAAATTACCTTACATACTAGTTTTTTGCTTTTGTGGCTTGTGGAAGGATACATATCGACCTGAGCTTGTGTTGGATCAATGGCAAGAATTCGTCATTGCTTTGCACATGTGATATGTTGATGATAAAACTCCTTAGCATTTAGCTTTTGAACATTGGGATGGCTTCTTTGGTCCTTTACTTTTTGCTTGATTGGACTTACTGAAGAAGAATTTCCTTCGATCTTTGCTTTCTACTTTGATAGACTTACTGAAGGAGTTGAGATTTCACATTTGTATTTGATTCCAAACTTCGGCTTAGTGCCGTAAGGATATCTTTATTTGTTGTAGAATTTTGAGAAGTGACCAATAGGGATAATTTCGATCAGGTTATTCAAACTCACCAAGTTGGAGAGATTTGGGGATTTGGATGCTCTTGTCTTTTGAAGTAGGAGGATCCTACTTGGCCTTTGTGGCATGTTGAGTAAGCAGTCTGTCGGCGACTTCGACCATATTTTGGCATGTTGAGTCACCTTATACTACTTGAGTGGTGGACTTGAGCAATTGATGAAGGATTTTATCCTCGGGTTAGAGATGGGGATCTCTTACTACCTTTGTGGCATGTTGAGTGCGGACACTTTCGACCATATTTGGGCGTGTTGAGTCCGACCTTATACACCAACTCGAGCCTTTAGATTTGAAGTGGGATGATAAATGTATATCCAACTTGATTTGTTGAAGTTTGCAGACTTGAAAATTTTCTTCTTTGGTCAGTAAGACTTTTAAATTGCATTTGAACATATAATTTTGAGTATGCATTAGGGATCTGGCTAGGCATGATGTCAACCCAAAGAAAGAAAATGTCTTACAGAAGCAGATACTTTACTATAAAACTTAAAAAATGCCATCTAACGGGGATTTTATTTTATTTTGAAATGCATTCTTGTGTTACAAGAGAATTTCCAATGAAAATTTTCATAAGTGTTTGACAATAAAGATTTTCAAATGCAGGATTTGTCCAATCACTTTCATGTGTAATATTTCTTTAAATCACAGTTGATTGGCGGCATTGGTCTTTCACCTTTGAAGTCCAGTGATAGGCTCCCCAGATATACCTTTTCAATAACAAAGGTCCCAAATTGTTCAAATTCAATTCTGCGATGAGGGATGATTGGTCTTCTCAGCACCAGGACCAATTCTCCTTCCTGAAAAGCTCGAGGATGTACTGTATGATCGAATGCTTTAGACATCCTCGCCCGATAGATTTCTAGATTTTATTGAGCTTGGAGCCTAACCTCGTCAAGCGCATCAAGCTCTTCCATCCGTAGATGGGCATTCTTATCTTGGGTAAGATTTTGTTGAATGGCTATTTCGGGTGGTAGTTCAACGTGGCACTTTAGAAACACTAGTGCATAGGGAGTAGACTTTGTAGGAGTTTTGTAAGTGCTTCGGTAAGCCCATAGCGCTTCCATGGTATGCCACTCCCTTTTGTTCTTGTGAGAATTTTTAATTTTAGTGTTTTATTAAATGCCTCGCCAAAACCATTTGCTCTCGGATTATAAATTGTGAATATCGCCAATCAATCTTATGGCGATCAATTTAAAAACTTTAGTACTTTTGAAGGCGATCCGTTATAAATGATTCGGTGGGTACACCAAATCTATAGACAATATTGTGGGTAAGAAGTTAGTCTTGTTCATTTGTAACTTCTTTAAATGGTGACTTCAACCCACTTGGAGAAATGTCGGTGGCTACTAAGATGAAGCGGTGACCGGTGATGATGGTGGATCAATTGGTCCAATTTACATCCCCCCTTCAAGCGGCCAAGATGCTATTCGTTGGATGCAGCGATTTGGAGGCGATGAATTATGTTACCTGGACCGACATTCATGGCATCTCTTGGCATGATTGATATAATCTTTTACCATAGGCGGATAGTATCCAATTCTTTTAATTTTGAAAGCCATTTTAGGACGATTGGTGTGCCACAAAGTTTCATGGATTACTTTGTTGGCTTCTTCTATTCCCAAACATGTACCATCTTTCGAAGGATCTACGATGAGTATTGCCAACATAAGCATATAGTTGAAGCCTTTTCTCAAGTTGTGCAGCTATCGACTTATTACTTGGCAATTTGCCTTCTTTGAAGTAGTTGATGAAGGGCTGTCTCCAGTCTTCCTTCTCTTCTACTACAAGAATTTCATTGTGTGGTTTTGGCACTTCCCCAGGTTGGAGGCTTTCTTCTGGAATGGTTTGAAGCTTGTCTTGTTGACTTTGGAAATTTGTAATTTGTAAGGGAGTGTAGGAGCATGATGGTGCACCGATTTGTTTGATGACCCTCTTCCGGTGAGGATTTTAAATTTATTAGGACTCGGACGACTAATTAGTATGTAGTCATTGGTCATCCATACTATTTCTTTAGCTAATTTAGTAAACAATGCGGTCCTTTGTTATTCACAACTCACGCATTTGGAATTTGCTTCATAAGCTCGAGAACTCATTTGTGATAGTAGGCCAATTCAAGCTTGTTGATTTTGTAAAGGCCCAACACTTGATTAATGATGAGTTGAGAATCGCCATAAATTTGTGATTCGGACTCCATGGAAATGGCTTCCTCTAAACCCGCCACCAACGCTTCATATTCTGCTTCGTTGTTGGTTTGGGGTTGAGTTAATTTATAAGAATGTCTCATTATGCCACCTTCAGGTGTGATCAAGATGAGACCGATACCAGCTCGAGCCTTTGGGAGATTTGAGGGTTGAGTGTATTTAATGGATGAAGCTCCATCAAAATACAATTCCCATTTGTTGCTTTTCTTTTTCATATATGCATGATTTGCTCATCAGGAAGATCATCATTAAGCAATGAATCTGCCAGATGGGATGAGCAGCAAGAAAATCTGCTAGAATTTGCCCCTTCCTTTCGGGAACATATGTAATATCAAATCAATGTAAGGACGCCCCATCATGAATTCAACGCTGGTCTTGTCATCAAGAACTTCAACGGATCGATCCTTGAGATAAGGGTAATTTTATGAGATAGCATGTAATGACGTAGCTTTTGGGAAGCAAAAATTAACGCCAAATAATGCTTCTCAATTGGGAAATAATGCGCTTCTGCTCCTATTAGTCTTCGACTAATATAATATAGAGTGTTTTCCTTTCCTTCCTCATTATGTTGTGCCAACAAAGCACCTAGAGATTCCTCTAGTGCTGCTGTGTACAAGATGAGAGGCTTTCCGGATTGCCGCAAGAATGGGTGGGTTCAAGATATTTCTTGATATTGTCAAGGCCTCTTGACATTCTTTGTCCCACTTGAAAGGAGTATCTTTCTTCATTAATTTTGCAAAGGGTCATCACATGATTTGATATAAATCTTCTAATGAACGAGATGTCCTGTATGGAGTGAAGTTGATGAAGACTCCTTGAGGAGGCATTTTGACAATCGCTTTGATTTTGTTGGGATCGATTTCAATCCTCGACAACATATCCAAGGAACTTTCCAAGAGACTCCAAAGGCACTTGAGAGGATTCATCTTGAAATCATATTTTCTGATTCTTTCAAGGATGATCCTTAAATCATCGAGATGATCTTTGCGATCTATACTCTTGACAACAAGGTCATCAACATAGCACTCTACTTTTGATGAATCAACTCATCAAAGATTCGTGTCATAGCCCTTTGGTATGTAGCTCCAAAGATTCTTCAAGCCGAAGGGCATGACCAGATAATATATGCCAATTGGCATCCCGAATGAGGTATGCTTCTCATCTCATCTTGATTTGATTGTAACGATGATCCATCCATAAATGAGAAACATGTCATGGTTTGAAGTGTTATCCACTAACAGCTTCGACAGAAGCAAAAAGTCATCCTTTGGACATGCTTTTTAAATCCTCAAGTCGATACACGACCACCATTCTTCTTTTCACGGGACAATATTATCCAAAAGATTTTTCTTCTCAATAAAACCACCTTCAATGAGCTTCTTGGTTTCTACACTACCGTTTCTTCAACCTCCAATCTCATTCGCCTAGAGGCTTGCTTGACTGGTCGATCCGCTTAATTGCTAATTTGTGAACGCTATATCGGGGATAACGACATTTCAGCATATGTCCAGTAAAGCAATCTCAATTCAGAGCAAAGTTTTTAATTCTTCCACTTTATCTTCGTGAAGTGGGCAGATGAATGAGAGGATCCTCCTCGGTTCCCAAATTAATTTCTTTAAGTTCATCCATAGTGCCTCCCACCATCTTCAAGCTCTTCTGTGCCTGCTTCTACTTCTTCATTATTTGTGAGACTAACATTAAGAATGACATTCTCATCTTCATCATCACTCTCAACTTCTATTCCTGTTATAACGTAACAGGTATATTCTTGTGGACCATTATCTTGGATGAAACCAAGGCCTTTGGTAGTGTGTTTTTCTCTTACCAATGGTTTGAGAACCTTTTGGGTACCACATCATTTCAAAGAGCTTAGTCCTTTGCTTACTTTCTTTAGCCTGGACCCCATGTTTCATGGGTTTTGCATCTTTGGAGAGTAATATTTTGGCATCCTTGTGGGCATAACTTCTTCTTCAGATAGTTGCATTACCCAATCGATCTTCTCTCGACACCCCTCGATTTATAAACAAGCTTCCCCGTGTTTTCTGGAGAGGAGGTACATAGAAGGTCACCGCCTCGACTTTGTGAGTTTCTCGGGGTGATTTCTTTAAAATGTTGAGGGAGGAATGAGTGACTGAGTGTAGTCTCTGCTGCTGATGGATCTATGATTATTTTAAAGTAGGTGCATTGCACCTTACCTTCAAAAGCAGATTCAAACTCATAATCAGAGTCAAAATGTTCTTCTTCAATCTTTACTCGAAGAGTCATGCGGACCTTTGGATTTAGAAGGAACACATTCATCTTCTTCTTCAATCCTAGATGAGGGACAGTTATTGATTTTGGACTTTTTATATCCCTAGGATATTTGGAACAATCTCCTTTCCTTTATTCATTTTATCTTCTCCTTCTTAACTTGTTCTTTTATGGGTTTTGAAGTAGATGCTATTTGCTAGTTATTTTGTTAGCTTTGATTCCTTGGAAGGAAGTAACCCGGCATCTTGATAAATCTTCATTTCATGCACCACTGAAAAAGGTTGCATGTCACCCACAATTTGGCATTCTTCTCCATCCTTTGTATATTTCATATATTAATGCAATGTAGATGGGACAATGCCATACTTATAAAGCCATGGTCGACCCAAAAGGGCTCAAAATGAAGTATCTGCATCGATCACATTAAATTTGGCTTCTGTGTAGAGGTCTCCAAATTTAAGAGGGAGGACGAATGACCCGATAGTTTTCTGTCCCTTCTCATTAAAACCTTGAACCATGACTTTATCTCATCCCAGATGTTGTACATCTAGAGATAGCCATCTAAGAGTTCTCAAGTTCATAAGATTCACGGAGGAACCGGATCAATTAAGATCCGTGTATTATAATTTCATCACTTTCACCGTAACATACAGGGTGATTGTGCTCGCATTCCAGCATTAGATCATCTTCTAAAATGTGACTTGGAGGCTCTTGAACATGCAAGGTCTCTGTTAGATTCAAAGAAAAATATGCTTCAACTTTCCTTTTGAGAGCTTCAATTAAGGTGTTACGAGATCTTGACATTAGAAGTGCTTCAGATACACTAAGCGTAATTTTCCTTAGATGGGATAGAATATTAGTCATCCCTTTTGATGAAGGCTTCTTATTTGAATCCTTAGGGATAACTTTTTCATTGATTTCAATTTCTTTTCCTTTATCCTTTCATTGGCTCTTTCCTATTGGGATGGTAGACACACCACTTCTCAACTATACTTGAGCTACTTCATTTGCATCCAATCTTGATGACTCAGCTTCAAAGATCCGCTCTAATGATATAGAAGATTCGTAATTACCGCCCAACTTTACATTTTTTTTGATATGGTGAGCTCGACATTCATCTTCATTTGGGAAATAGAGTTCTTCTAAGCTGTTATCAACTTCATGCATCATCAAGCAAGACTCAGTAGGAAGTTCTTCAGCTTCTTCCCCTGCTTCTTCATTGATCTGAAGATTTGTAATGAATTCTGCAAGCGTGATAGGTCATCTTGCTGATTGTATATAATCTTCCATATTATTGATGATCCTTTGTGTTACGCTACCATCAATAGTAGTAGTAACATTTTGTGCTACTGCCTTCTTCTTTTATTTAATTTATTTTTTTTTGGCGTTTTCTTAGCCTTCCTCATGGTATTTGTAGCCGCTTTCATGAGATGAACTAGCCTTCCCATAACTTAGGTTTTGTCTCAACTCAAGTACAGGCTCAAGTGGTGATTTTCACTGAATACCTGGAATGCCTTCCAATTGCTTCAACATTTTTACAGTCTTTTTAGAGACTGCGACTTGCCATCTTTCATCATCGACCAGTTTTTCTTTGCCTTTATCATTGCTTGATAATACTGGAGATGAGGTGATTACTTTTGTGGATTCTTTCTTTGGACGCACCAATACACTGTCCGATAATGTGAATTCTCCATTTCTATATTTTCGCTCTAGCCAATCTTTGAATATGTAGCAATCTTCAATAGGATGGTTGAGCACCCAATGGTATGGGCAATAGATTATCACTTGTCCCTCTTCGTGTCTTTACACTCGTAGTTGGAGACCTACTTTGAGTGCATGTTTAAACAAATTTAGCCACACTTTCCTCTTAAAAGAATACTCTTTGTTCGCTTTTCTTTTAGGGTTGGGGCCATTGAGTCATTCGCTCTTTTGTTTGCTTTTGGTCGCCGCTTCACTGACCTCGAGGTACATCATTACCTCCAATGAGCTTGGGTTGTGGAGCGTGATTGAATGACTTTTTTTTCTTGATAAACAGTAGCCTTTTCTTTGTCTACATTATAACCGCAGATCCTTCTTGAATGAGGTGAAATGTGTTTCACCCTTCTTCGATTGCTCTTTGATTTATCTTGGCTATCGAGCGTGACAAATTTAATTTCTCAAATTTAGCCACCCTATCAAGTAGCTCTTGAAATGTGGTAATTGAAGCCATGCAAAGATAAGCCATCTTATCATCGATGTTGCCCATCAATTGGAATTGCATGCTCTTCTAATTGTTGTTCACATTTCATATATTTTACCAACGGTGATATATCTTCATTGATTCTTTTCTTCCTCTTCTCAAGAGCGAGATCAGCAATCGTTGTCTTTTTGACTGCGCTAGCGAACCTTTTAACGAACATGTTTTCAAGTTTGGCAAAAGTCTTGACTGAGTCATTTGACAACTCAGCATACCATTCAAAAGCAGTCGAAGTTAAACTACTAACGAATTGGCGGAATAATAATGCATCATTACCCCCTGTGTTACCACAGATGCTTTGAATGGGCTAGATGTTTGTTTAGATTACCATTTCGTCAAATAGATTAAAATTTGGCATTGAATATCCCTTTGGGTATGGAATTTGATCATACGGATATGGTGACCTTTGCTCACCAATTTTTCGCCTCCCTAAATATATATCTTTGATCTTCTCATTCAAGATAATATCAAGTTGAGAGGTCACCTTCGATATAGTTTGTATATTCTGAGAAGCAGGTTGCCGAGTTGACTCATTTATTTCAATCCTCGCTTCAGGCTCAATTTGGACCCTTGAAGCATGTGAGATAGATTTATTGGAGGATTGTCAGCATCTGAGGCTTGATGATTATTTGGGGAGGTGTTGGACCTCCCAATAATATCTCATTAATCGCATCATTCATCATCGCATCATCATTTCACTCATTTTCATATTCTGAGCGATTTCTTTATCTTTGGCTTTCATCCGAAATTTGCGCTTCAAAGTGGTAGTATCGGTGGATTTTCTTCCCTTTCTTCTTCTTCTTCTTCTTGTTGTTCCTCTCCTGAAGACTCAGAGGATGCTTCCTCTATTTGAACATTTTGTTGTTCTTCAGTTGAGGGGAGGTACCGCTGTATATGCCTATGATATTATGACACTGATGGCTCACCGACTTGTTGTACCACATATACACTGCGTATCCTCCTCTTCTTCTTCATCCCTTGATATGGATTTCGACGTCTCCAATGGACTTCCGATTCCGAGTGTAAAATTAAAATTTCTTCAATTAGAGGGCTTCGATCGAAGTTAACCTCCTCTTGATGGGATGGAGTTGATTGATGATGATCCTGAGGATTCTCCAAGGTGTCTACCATCATATTTATCATGGGGCCCTCTTTTAGGCTCCCATCGAGATTTGAGTTGGGGCGGATCTCCGAATTCACACCATGTCACGCCATGCCTTTGCTCTAAAGCAATCTTTTTGAGGCCTAGCCTCCATATTCTGCTACCTTTCCACCGGACCTTTCGGGATTGACACCCAAGTGTCACACCGATGCTCACCGTGGGACATGGATATGTTGGCATGCCATTTGAGTGGATGAGGTCTCCTTGAGGAGTATAGCATCCTGATAACGACCTTGGTATTCATCGCCCTCTCTCCTTGGCAACAACTTGAGAACCCGATGCACCGGATATAGTTTCCTTCGCAGAGAGAGCTGGGTCACGGTCCGGGAGCTTAATCGACCAGAGTCGCTCCATTTTACCCACTTAAGGTTGTCAAACCGGGTTGGAACACTCACCTTCCACAGTTGATTGTGCAGTACATGGGCAATAAACGAGCTCAAGATTTCTTTTTCTTTCCTCACTAAGCTTGCTTCTGATGAAGAAGCTGATCGTCTCCCCGGTGAAGGTTCACCGGATTGCATTATTCTCGAGGGACAAAGAGATACCGCCCAAGACAACCCTCTTCATTGGTGTCTCAAGGAGCCTCAAAGACCGAAGGCTTTTTGAAGTGACCCAAGCAATAGGGTCACAACTTCGGCCTTTTGAGATTGTCGCACATGGCGCAGATGAGTTTTTACAAGTTGAGAGAACTTGCTCATTCAATATGGGAAAATCCACGCTACCAAACGGATGGTAGCTCTGCTTCCAAAGATTGATGATGACTTAAACGGATGTTGCCACGCCAGAGTAACAAAGGATAGATTCTGAGTGCCATTCGAAGTGTTAGTAAAAAAAATTAGCAATTAAAAATAACCCACTATCACCTTACTTCCAAAAATATGTACGATAAGAAAAACATACTAAGCAAATGCACTAAATAAAATCTCAAATGACTTAAGACTTTATTTAGAAAGCTTTAAGTTGCTTTTAACTTATCATCATTTCATTTTGTTTTCATTTGATTTTTTTTTATACTCCACAATTATAACTTAGATTTGACTAGCCAAAGATGGAAAGAGAAACCTATCCCTGGAGTCGCAAAATCTGGGATCCAAAATTCGCCACCTCTTTCAAAAAAAAGGAAAGAAAGAGTTTTTAAGGTGATAATTTCAAGGTGAATGAATAGATAACACACTACCCAGAGATTTCATTCTCATTTGGTGAGAACTTTTTATATCTGGTTCCAAGTTTCCTATAAAGCAAGCCCCTATAGTTACCCTCCCAATCGAGAGCACTTTCGATTAAGGCTAGTCAATGAATCTAAAGAACCAGTATATAATTGCAGTGAGTGAGTTTAGAACTTATGAAATTTATTATTTTAATTTAAAACTTTTGTGGGGAACGATGACGCCTCCATCAAGATCCCATGGTTATCCGTCATGGGTCCCCGTCCGCTTAAGGAGGAGGAATCAACCCAACGACCGAAGATCCTAAGAACAACACATGGGTCGTCCAAGGTGTCCCAGGACATGAGTTTGTCTAAGGGACAAATATAAGTCAACCTTAGTATTTTTGCCCAACCAAATACATTCTACATTTCACATAACCAAAGAGCAAAGCATTGAACATACGGCGCGAATAATTTAGTGGTGCCATATCATGAACCTGGCTCAGTCATAACCGCCATTTATGTGGTCATATCATGAAAACCACGACAGGACACACGCCCACTACTTTAGAATATTTGAGAGGTAGTTATGTATTTAATTTGACATTGGCTCTTTGAGCAAAGTTTTCTTAATTTGTCACAACAAATAAATATGGAGGGTGGATTTATTTTATTTATTATTTTAGTTTTAATTTAAATAATTAATTTCATTTTTATTTATATTTTGTTATTTTATTTGAATTTTGATCATTTTATGATTGATTTAGATTTGAATATATGATCATTTATCATTGAAATTTTAATTATAATTACCCTTCGATTAGATGTTAATATCAATTGATAGACCTTGTCTCCCGTCCAATTTTCTAGAGGATCGTCTTAATTCATTATCTCAAGAAGTATAATCCTTCAAAACCTTGTCCACTCTTTTGAACATAGAGGATCGGGTTTGGGACTTTTCTTCTGAATTTTCTATGTCGGTTGATTCATATCTTGTATTATATGACAGAATTAGCTTCTTAGATGTTATTAATTTAAAATTCTTATAATATAAATTTTTAGGTTTTGTTAACCCGGACCCGGTCCGAAGACCAAACCGGAATATGTAGCATTTGTTTTTGTATTTACCTTAATAATTACTTCAACATGCATATGAATATCTGCTTTGAAAATTGCATGGACATTAAGATGAATGTTGAAGTTTCATGTCAAATTTTGATTTAAGTTTTGTTAACCGACTCTCAAGACCAAACCGGAAGTATAGCATTCTGTTTCTTTATATTTGACTTAATTACTCCAACATGCATACGAGATTCTTTTGAATTATGGACATTAGAATGTCAAGTTGAGTTTATATGTCAAATTTTGATTTTGAGTTTTGTTAACCGACCCTCCAAGACCAAACCGAAGTAACATCTGTCTTTGTATTTTTAGTGATTACTCACATGCAAGTATCGGATCTTTAAAATTTTGTATGGACATTAAGATGTCTAAGTTGAAGTTTATATGTCAAATTTTAATTTTTTGAGTTTTGTTAACCCAGATAAGACCAAACCGATGTATTGATAGATTGATCTTGTTTATATAACATGAACATTATTTAGGCTATTATACATGAGAAATCAACAATAGGATAATGAGACTTTGAGCCCTTGATCAAATAAAGGATGGACATAAGATAAGGTCATTTATGAGAGTATGAATCATATAGCAAATACCCTTTTTTTTATGCAAAATTTATAGCTAAAATTATGTTGGAAGCCTATTTGATCAAACAAAAGATCAAACAGTAGACTATTTTATTGAAAGATGATATGATATTATTTTGGCCAAAACCCCCTTTATGTCACAAATGATAAAATCATGAAGCTCACATGATCAAATATAAAGTAATGGCAAGAAATGAATTTAAACTTGATTTGCTTAGAACCTTTCTTTGGCAATCAAAAACATAAAGGCTAAAATAAATCATTTTTTAAGGCCCATATGATCAATCACCACATTTTTTCTTGATAGGGGAGGAGAAGACAAAGATATGAGTAGATGTCATATGTCATTTAAGAGGCATATTAATTAAATCCAACATGCAAGCTCATACAAATGCACAAGTACCATTAAATTTATTAAAGATAAGGCAAGAAAGAGTTTATTTTCCCTTTAAATCCATTTAAAATAATGATACGCATGTCCACATGCATGTATAAAATGGCATAATTTAGATGATTTCCTTCATGCATTACACCATATGTTCATGCCATAAGATAGAGAAAGAATTTATAAATAAGAGGATTCATCATGAAACACTCCTATTCACTTTTAGCACTACAAGTCCAAGCTCTTCAATCTTGCAAAGAGGTTACCACACAGACAGTGTCTTCTAACTGATAATTTTCTATTTTGATATCTTCATGATAGTCATGTCATATGGTAGAATTTATTCCATTTTGTTTGCTCACCACCATGTCCATGGATGTAAAATCATGGTAATGACAAGTAAAGAGAACATGTTTGAACACATTTAATGTGTATTTCACAACATGTCAAGCTAAAGAGTTAAAGAGCATAAATGCATCATAATGGTCAACAAGAAAATAGCTTGTATGATATAGAAATTCAACACATAAGTATTTATTAACCAATTTTATGTCATAATTCCATAAATAAGATAGCTTTCATAAGAGAAATAAGCATACATACCTAAAGAAGCATTTTAAGCCAACATGTTAACCTAAGCTCATCTTTTCTTTTCATCTCCATTTTTAAAGAAAATTTTGGTAGCCTCCTCACATCCCATGGGGCTACTTAGATTCCTTCCCACCAAAAGCAGCATGGTGTCGTGAGACACCTAAAAATTTATTTGCCCACCACACCAAGAAAGGCATTAGCATACATAGCAACAAGTTTCCACCATGTTAGAAATATGACTAGGTACTTATAGTAATGAATTTAAAGCTTGCATTAAAAAAAAAAGTTACTTAGATATTTAATTACATAATAATCAAAATTTAATATCCTCCGCCTCCCCATGAGGTCATGAGATGGCCCACCATGCCAAGGCGAGAAAGGTGTATGGTGTCGAGACACTCTGAAATTTTGATAGCATAGCATTTCCTACCATGTTGGAGAACATTAGTAGTACTTATAGTAATAAATTTAAAGCTTGCATTTGCATATATAAACAAAAGAAAGTCGCCATGTATATTTGATTAGCATAATAATCAAAATTTATAACACCTCAGCCTCCCCACATGTGGGGGTTAATGAGAGATTGGCCCACCACAAGAAAGGTGTATGGGGTGGATGTCGAGACACCATGTTGAAATTTTGATAGCATAGTATTTCCCTATTAACAAGATATCAACATGATAGAAATATTCAAATATGCAAGATTAAAGATGCAATAGAAAGGAAATCAATATAAATCATACTTCATCCCAAAATAAACTTTCTTTTCATTCTTTCCTCAAATCAAGAGAAGCATCACATATTAATGACCAAAGTGAGCTTTCAAAGATGAAGTCATGTAAGCTAATGAAATTTCATTATCACAACTTACTCTCATAATTGAAGAGCAAGAACAATGTATCTTGCATTCCAACCTCCAAATACTCATGGACAGCAAACATATAATTATTTTAATGCAAGATAAGACAATTGCTTTTAAGTAAAAGCAAGCACTAGCATGCAAATTTAATGAAACTAAGCACCAAATGAAAGCTTTAAACTTGCACAAAGCAACATTTCAGATTGTATTTCAAAGGCTTATTGACTTAGTGATCACAAAAGAGAGAAAACAAGCACAATGCTAACAAAGTCAATCAACCCCCTCACCTTCCTTCTTTAACATGATGATTATATGAAATTTACTCCATAGATTACAATCACACTATGTTTAATAAGTCCAAGAACTGAACTCTTCCTTTGGAGCTATATTATGAGAACAAGAGCAATAGAAATACTTAGCTTGCCCATTAGAGCAGCAATAGAAAGTTTAGAGAAACCTAAAGAGTTTGGAATTTTTCTACAAGCAGAGATTGGATCATGAACCATCGGATAAACCAACATATCACATGGCAGGAGGAGGAGAAAGCATCAACCCGTGCATCTAGTGGAGAGGAACAGATGGACGAAAGGAAAGGATGAACCGAGGCAAAGATAATGGGCTCCTCGGCTCAACCTTAATTTCAGCAAAGTGAAAGCTTGTAGGATAAATCAAACATCTTAATTTCATACTTTTGCAAATCCAGAAAAGAAATCGAGAGGAAGGAAACCCTCACATACATTAAATAAATACAAATGGAAACAAAAGGATTTGTGTTTATGTCATCAACAAGTAGAGCCATTTTCACATCTCTCCCTCAATGTCAGATGCAAACTAGAAGTTAGGAAGAAAATAGCTATAGCATACAAGTATAATCGATTCCTTCTCAAAAGACCATTTTACAGATGGCAACAAAGAGATCTTCAAAGCATACAACCAAAGAAATAGATTTCAAAAAAAAGAATTAAATCATGAAATCATCATATACTCATCACTTCTTGGTAAAACCTAGATAACCCGAAAGCAAGAAAAGGAAGAGGTTGAATAAAAACAACCCGGAACTGATTGCATGTGGAAAGGAAGAGGAAGAGTTTGGTTGGTCAAGCTTGGTCGATCCACACTCGTTCGCTACTCATGAAGGACTGAGAGAGTCGACGAGAGAGAGAGAGAAAGAGAGGAGGAACCCAGGAGGGGAAGAGCCGAGAGAGGAAAAACTAGAGAGGGAAATGTCAGAGAGGAAATAGAAAAAATCAACGTCACATCTTTAGGCCGACCGCCTGATTGGTCAACAGCCATGGTCATTTTGATTGGTCGAGGGTGTGTGTAAGGATTAAGAGGATTAGTAATTAATCTAATTGCAAATTAATATCATTTGCATTAAATTTTATGGATTTACTTTATGCAATAAACCCTAACAATATGGGTGTCAATCTTAGATGTTTCTGTTATGTCGAACGCAACGGCATGATCGATTTTGCAATCGAAGGTCATTTGAGCAAAGTCGGCAGCGGTCGTAGCGAAATTAGGTTTAAATTATGCGACGTCGCTTGGATTGATCAATGTTCACGCACATTTTGCCGAATCAATCACGGAAGGAGTCGTTTGATAGGTTTTGACATTTCAGCAATGAAGGAGCGATCAATTTCACAAACGGAGGTCATTCGGACATTATCGGGGCTTCCCGACTTCGATGTGAGCATAATTTCATTAAAAATTGATTTTAATTATTTGATCGATCATTAATTGATTCGATATTTGTTATTTAATTAATTTTAATATTTTTGACGCATTGTGAAGCTGAATTTTCAAATTACAGCAAATTAGATCGATCTCGATTGTGATTAGGGGGGTGTTAAACTCTATGTCATTTATTTAAGTTTAAATAACGCATAGTTATAGGTCGACAACCACTAGTTGGGAATCCCCAAAGATGTTGCTGTTCTGGATGCTTAGCGAGATGGCTAACTCCAGACCGAAAATCAGAGCCTCATATTCAGCTTCATTGTTGGTGCATGGATTGAATATATGATATGAGAATCTCATCATATCACGATCTGGAGTTAGGAGAACTATTCTTATGCCTACCTTTCTTGGAAGAGTAGATTGTAGTTCTTCTCCTCTTTGAGAGGAAGCCACACCATCAAAATACATCTCCCAATGATGAATGTTGGTATCCCCTAAGTTCTTGATTTGTTCATTAGGGAGGTCATCACTAAGTGAAGACTCAACAGGAAGTGGGTGTGATGCTAAGAAATCTATGAGTTCCCATCCTTTCAGCATGAGGGGCACGAAAGCAATGTTAAACTATAATAGAATCATGGACCAATGTGCTAACCATCCAGATAACATCGGTCTTGTCATGAGATATTGTAGTGGATTAATTATAGAGATCAAGTTCAATTTTTGAGAAAGCATGTAATGCCGTAGCTTTTGGAATGCAAAGATTAAAGCTAGGCAATGCTTCTCAATGGGTGGGTAGTTTACTTCAATAAGGATTAGATGAAGACTGAGATAGTAGAGTGTATTCTCCTTACCTTCATCATTAGCTTGGGCCAACAAAGCACCAAGGGAGTCATCTAATGCAGTTGTGTATAGTATTAAGGGCTTGCCCAAAATATGGGCTTCTAGAACTAGTGGTGTCATCAGGTACTACTTGATATCTTTGAAGGCATGCTAGCACTTATCATCCCATGTGAACTTGGCATCCTTTTTGACAAGTACTGAGAATGGCTGGCATCTCCTTGATAAGTTGGATATAAAGAGTCTTAAATATGCCAAATATCCCTAGAATGATCTGAGTTGAGTTAAACTTTTTAGGGGTGACATTTCTAATATCACTTTGATCTTCTCTAGATTGATTTCGATTCCACGGTGTTGGACAACAAACCCAAGAAATTTCCCTGAAGCTACTCTAAATGCACACTTTGGGGTGTTCATTTTGAGGTTAAATTATTTTAACTATTTGAATACTACTCTCAAGTCAAAGAGGTGGTCTTCCTTTCCTTTACTTTTAACCACGAGATCATTAACATAGCATTCGACTTGATGATGAATGAGTTTGTCAAAGATTCGAGTCATGACATATTGGTATGTGGCACTGACATTTTTAAAGTCGAAAGACATGATCTTATATCAATAGATTTCGATCGGGGTTCTAAAGGTAGTGTTTCTTTCATCTTTAGGGGCTATCTTTATTTGGTTATATCTAGATGAGCCATCAATGGAAAAGAAGACTGCATGAGACCAAACAATGTCCACCATCAGCTCCAGTATCGGTAGTGGAAATTCTTCTTTCAGATATGCCTTATTTATATCCCTAAAATTGATGCATATGCAAATTTGTCCATTCTTCTTCTTAACTGGGATGACACTGACCAACCAGGTGGGGGTATTTCTCCTCCTGGATGAAGCCAGTATTGATCAATTTTTTGACTTTAGAAATGGCATGTTGTTTAACATCTAATCATATGTGTCTAGAAGCTTGCTTTATAGCATTAGTATTATGCTCTATTGCTAGTTTATGGACTGCTACGTTAGGGGCCAATCCAGACATCTTTTCATAACTCCATGCAAAGTAGTCCTTATACTCAGTGAGCAGCCTAACTAAGTCATTAGTTTCAATTTCATTTAATAAGGAACTGATGCAAGTCGGATGTGAATTATCTTTAATCACTAAGTTGATTTCTTTGAGCTCATCGATGGTTGACTTTATCTCTTCTTTGAACTCTAGCAGTACATCTTTGACTTGAAAATCATCTGGATCATCTAAAGTTTCTAAGCACACCACCTCATATGAGTTAATGTGATTTAAAAAGAACCTATCAGATTCTAAATGATTGGTGATGACTAAGTAGTAATCGTCATCATCGACTAGGCCTATCGTGGCAAAGCCTAGTCCTAGTCTTGATTGAGAGTTTTTGCATTTGTTGATCCATATCCTTTCGAAGTAGTCTGACCTGTGCTTAGACCAAGTATGTGGGATTAACTTTTTCTTTACTAAATTTAGAACACAATATGAGTACAAATCAAAAGATAATTCTATTAAATCTTTATATGAACCATCCTCAAGTTTTACATCAACTTCTTGACTTGAGGATGTTGCTCCAAGAAAGAACCTCTGAGTCTTCATATTTTTGGATGATTTAGGGGCTTCCTTAACTACCAAAGCCTCAACTTTTTGTGAGAAAAGTGGTGTTAGAGCCAAGGTTCTCAACTGATGCCTGACAGTTTTACATAAAGATTTGGATACATTTATACTTTGCTGTGGAGCCCGATCCTCATCATTGTCTGGCTCAAGTATCACCTCCAAAGAAATCTACTCCCAATAAGAGCTGACTGGTGTGCTAACCAGATATGACTCATCCTCAGAACTAGATTCTAAGTCTATATGTATAGCAGATGTACTTATAGTAGGGACATATCTCTATTGGGTGGCCAAAAGAGGTCTTCCCACGCCTCAGGTGACTTCTTCCTCATCCTGGTGGAGGTTGGGTCATCCTCCCCAATTATTCGAATGGAGTAACGAACTATGGCTCTCAGGCTTTACTTCTTCCCCTATCTATTTTTGGCTCCCTTTTATTTTCTTTTTCTTTTTATTTTCTTTATTTTGTCCCACAAGGAGATTTTGACTAAGTTTGCAAGAATAGACTTTTTTGTTTTTGGGGAGGTAGTAGGCTACATCTTCATATATCTCGACCTCATGAACTGTAAATAGTTTAAGATATCCTTTGATACAGTATTCGATCCCACCTCTCATGAACTTTATCCACTGATGTATAGAGGATGAAACTGTATTATTCTAATGTATCCACGGTCTCCCAAGCAAAGCATTGAAAGATGTATCAAAGTCTATTATGTGAAACTTGGCTTCAATCTTCTAATCATCTATCTCCAATGGCAACACTATGGAGCCTGAGGCCCTCTCGCCTTGCTCATTGAAGCCTTTCAACATCATCCTATCCTTTTGGAGTTTAGAGATGTCAATCCTCAAGTAGGCAAGGGTTCTTAGACTCATAATGTTGATTGCTTCACCCAGGTCAACCAGAACTCTGGATAGCCTATATCTATCAACATCGACTATAATGTAAAGAGGATGGTTGTGCTAGATCATACCTAGAAGTAGGTCTTCATCATTGAATATAACTCCTAAGATGTCCTTCGAGTAGTGTGCCTGCTCTCGAGTAGTGGTCAGCCGAGCTAAGCATATCTGTGGATCAAGTAAGGCTTTGATTAGAGATTCTCTCATCTCTTTGGATAAGATAAGGGCGTCATATATGCTTAACTTAGTTGGCAACTTTCTAAGATGAGCTAGGACATTGTAATCAACTCTAGGTTGGTCCTCCGCAAGCATATCCATTGGTGGAG
Organism: Cymbidium sinense; assembly: GCA_021442155.1. Taxonomy (NCBI): domain Eukaryota; kingdom Viridiplantae; phylum Streptophyta; class Magnoliopsida; order Asparagales; family Orchidaceae; genus Cymbidium; species Cymbidium sinense. Next base: position 187,306,791 of record CM038221.1, read on the forward strand.
CATCTTGTGTAGGGGCTATCTACTCACTAGAACTAATGGCTTATTTACCCTTATCCTGAGGTGCTACCTTAAGAGATAAAACTTTGCTATTGCGTAGGATGACTTCAGTGACTTCTTGGAATGATGAGTTTGTGGAAAGTTCTATCTGCTCATCGGCATACCTATAGCTTCTCTTACGAGATCCTTGGAGTGGATGACTCCAAGTCAATCTCAAGAGGTGAACCCGATTGATTCAAAGAAGGAAAATTTGACTATGAATCAGAAAGGAATGGATCAAAACTATTTGAGACATTATTATTATTTTAACTCAAAGAGCTTTCTATAAGAATGAAATTAGAAGCATCAAAGTAGAAAGAATGTAAGTAGAATCAACCTTCTTCATTGACTTCTTTAATTTGGGTGGAGGTACATGATAGAAATCAAGTAAAGTAAGCAGAGCGAGGGATTTTGAGCCCTTAGCCATAGATATGATGCTCCTGCCAGTAAAAGAGGAGTTAGCAGAAGAAGTAATAGTAGCAATAGTGGAGGGAGTGCTAGACTGATCTTTGGTTGCACTATCTGGGCAAGTGTGGTAGGCTTCTTCGTTGGGGCGCCACCCTCTCGAAGTTATCCTTGCAACTAGCAAACCTTCTTGGAGGTTTGAGCTACTTCAGGAACCTTTAAGGAAAGCTTCTTGATCTTAAAAATGATTTTCTTAGAGGTACGAGATAACGAGATATCCCAACCTTCCTTGATCTTAAGAGGATCCGAAGTATCCCCAAGGATTACTCTAACAGAACTAGATAGTTGTTCTAATAAGTATTCCTTAGGGATAACTATGGTTCCTGACTTGTAGCTATGTTTAAGCCAGTCCTTAAAAGTGATACAATCCCCTAAGACATGACCTAACATATGGTGGTAGGGGAAATAGTTAGGATCATCGCTCTTGCCCACTTCTTCTGACCTCTTAGGCTCTAGTAACTTAAAATTAGGTTTTCTCAAGAGATTCTTGAAGATTTTTCTGACTATCTCCCTCTTGAATGTACTGAATCTTTCAGCAAGAGTAGATGGAAAATAGCTACCTCATGGTGGATATGAATATTCTTGGGTGACTGTGTGGTGGCGGGTGGTTGTTGGCATTTGTGGTGGTGGTATGGCGAGGTGGTGGAAAAGGATGTGGCAAAGGAGGATACTAAGTTCATGGCCTTTTATACTAAACTATAACTGGCTACTTTCCTTTGCCCACTGACAGAACTATCCCTGGCTTGTTCTCGAACACCTTCTATGGCTTGGGCCTAGATGATTGATCCGAGATGGGCAACTATTTGGCTTCCTCTTGTAGGCTAGCTGCCTTGTTGGTTAATTGCTTGAATATTTTGATGGTAAAGCCCTTGAGCATGAAGGCGATTGGACCATGGATATTCTTGAGTAGAATCTTAATAGCATGCTATTCAGATAATTATGGTTTGCATTTCATTTTCAGTTACGAGAATGTAATCAACAAAGGACTCATTGGGTTTTTATTTTTCTAGAATGAGGTCACCTACAATCACCCTCTATTGTGCTTCTATGAATCTTTTAATAAAGATATGCTCTAACTCAGTAAAGGTCTTTATCAAACTGTTGGACAGGTCGACGTACCAATCAAATCTAACCCCTATTAAGCTGCTTACGAAAAAGTCAAAATAAGAGTACATCACTGCCATCGACGTTGTAGCAAGCGACACTAAAATGTGCAATGTACAACCATAAGTTCCCACTGCAATCAAAGATCTTGAAGGATGGTGGCACAAAACCCTTAGTGTATTGGATTATATCGAATTCCTACAGATTGGGTGTACCCTATGGAATTGATGAGCTCCCTCTGGCTTATGCCAACACCTCCTTCAAATGTTGTTCCACTATATGCTTAATATCCTTCTCATGCATGGAGGTGCTATACATGACCTTCTTATGCAAACTATCAGCATTGTCATCCATAGGTTTGTACTTAGGATAATCTAAGGTATGCACCAACTCTGGCTAGTCGGCTACTATAGGAGAAGGCTGTGAGATTAGGACTGGGTTCTACAATGCTAAGACCACTTCCATCAACTCCTCTACCCTCTTCTCCATCTTGTCTATTTTGTCATCCTTCTACTTGAGCTGATAGAGGAGGTGTTGAGTTGAGTGAGAGGTGTCACCTTCCTCAACTACAACACCTTCTTGGCTATGATGTTTCCTTTACATGGATCCTCGGGTGTCAACCATGTGGACTTCAGCTATGTCATCGAACATGTCATTCTCATTGGGGTCAAAGTCAACTCTACCCACCTCCTTATCAGAATGGTCACTCCCAACTATCACCTTAATCGCCACACGATAGTCTTCTATGACGCCATCCAAAGAATGATCATCTACTCTCCCCTGCTCTTTATGAACATAGACTGGCTAATGACTGACCATTGGATAATGCTCTATAGACTGTATGCACTGAATGCCTACTGGGGTGGACTCCCTGGCTGACTCCACTAACATGGGGACTCGTCCCCTCCTCTCTTCATCCAATGACTATGAAGGTGGAGCGACCATGACACTCTTGTGTCGCCACTCCCTCCTAACCACAACTGAAGTAGAAGGTCAAGCAGGGGAGCTCGTCTTCACCTCAATGGGTGGAAAAGATGGAGCATGATCCTTGGGCCTTAGTTGGATCACCAAAGGAGAGGGTCTCTCTCTGGACTAGGGTTTATGCAGCTTGGAGGAATTTTGGATGCTAGAACTTGGACTAGTGGAGGTTGGTGATGGTGGAGACACCAGCTGCCTCTCTGCTAGAGATCTCCTTCTACTGATGGTGTGGTGAACTATAATGTTTGAATGATGCTCACAACATTATCAGAAAATCTATCAAAGCGAGGTCGCCAACTTCACCCTCCTCCTCTCTCACTTACCTTGGCGACTCTGCCTGTCTCTCTCTCTCTCTCTCTCTCTCTCTATATATATATATATATATATATATATATATATATATATATATATATATATATATATATATATAACCCCTAACTCCTGGATCACACTCCTCAAGTGTAGTAACTCGAAGCGTCCATGGATTTCGACTCGTGAAGAAGAATGTCCATAGGCTTCTCTCCTCCCTGTCTCAAACTCTGCAGTAATGGGGTGATCGGTGATCATGTAGTAGTCCTTCTCTTCTCTTCTTAAACGGCGGGTGAAACCTACTACCACTTGAGAGTCTCATGAGGGAATCCTCAATGACATGAGAGACATCATCACTCACCTCGTATTGATGCTTAATTTTATGGTCTTGTTTCAGCTCTATCTTAGTGAGCAGGGTGGAACGAGAGCTTGTACCAACCACGAAGGTGGAAGAGACTATCTTAGAAGCTAATATAGCCTTCCCCTTCAAAGGTGGTGCAAGCCCTCATTGAAACCATAGCAGGGGTGACAGACTGTACTGGAACTAACATTGACAGGGTTGTAGGAACCACAACGACCTTCCTCTTCAGTGAGGAAACTCAAAACTAGGTTGCACATCCAAATAAAGAAGTGTATTCTTGCCTGCCACCTCCTCCTTGCTAATGGTGGTGAAGGTTGGCTCCTCACATCTCTAACGACCTCAAAGCCACATCCAAACTAGATCACATGTGTAGTAGCGTGAGTATGGCATGATCTAAGGCCAAATCCATAGCAGAAAGAAACAAGAAGATCAACTTGTTAGACGACATGATTGAAGACTGATTGTAGGAAGAAGAAAAGAACTGGGATGGTATCTCTTCTTTTTGTTGAAACAAAATTGAATCACACCCTTGCCTTGAACTGTTGATTTGAATTATTGACATTTGATTTGATTTTTGGAATTTGAACCCACTCTTAACAAATTTAGATATATTAAGTGGGGTTGATTATCTTGGAGAGATTTAGGAATTTGAGGAGAGACTTTGCCATAAGATTTTGATTTTGATTTGGAACCCTGATTCAACAAATTTAGGTATGTTGAGTGAGGTTCAAATGTTTTGGAGAGACCTTTATAGATGTATTTATTATATTTATCTTTTGTTTGAATTTTAATTTTGGAAACCCTTACTTAGAAAATTTAGGTATGCTAAGTGGAGTTCAATTATATGTTTGAAAGCTTTATGTCTTAATGGTTTGATTATTGTTTGTTAGATATTTTGATGTGTTGATTTGAAAAGAAGAACTCTCATTTAACAAATTTAAGTATGTTAAATGGAGTTCAATTATGTGTTTGGTATTTGTTGATGATTTGATTTTTTGAAAAGGGGAACCCTTATTTGATAAATTTAGGTATGTCAAATAGAGTTCAAATATATGTTTGATGTTTATTTTAATTTTATTTTTGAAAAAGGAGAACTCTTATTTGACAAATTTAGGTATGTTAAATAGAGTTCAAATATATGTTTGATGTTTGTTATTTTGATTTGATTTTTTTTAGAAATGAGACCCATATTTAATAAATTTATGTATGTTAAATTGAGTTCACTTATATGTTTGATTGTTTGTTGATATGTGATTTTATTTTGATTTTGGGGATTGTACTCTCATTTAACAAATATGAGTATGTGAAATGGAGTTCAAAATGTGTGTTGGATATTTTGATTTTAATTTGAATTTGAAAATGGAACTCTCATTTAATAAATATGGGTATGTTAAATGGAGTTCAATTATATATTATTTTGATTTTGAAGAAAGGGAACCTATTAGTTTGAAATTTTTCTATATGGTCGCCTTTATCTATGGGTTAAAGGCAAGAATACAAAAATTCATCTTTTTAGGATACCACATGATCCGAGATGTGCTTGAGGTGATGGTACATCATCAAGGAATAGTGTACTCTAGAGATAGAAGTCACTCCTTTAATGGACCTAATCACCTCAATAAGGACTCCTAAGGACAATAGGTCTACATATGTACCAGAGATTCTTCCCCTACTTTACATGGAAAGTAAAGTAGGATTTATTTTAAATCGGGTTCATTAAGTTCTCTATAGGGGCAAGCCCCCATAATTAATTACATCCTAAAAGATAGGATCTCTTAGGAATACTCTCAATTAAGGTAAATGATTGTTTTCTTCAAAGATTTCAATAGGAAATGACTATCAATCAATTGGTTTATTTTTGAAGATCAAATGGGATTGATCAAAGAGAGGGAGTTATTATTGAAACCAAAAGAAAGATAAGTAGGAGATACCCATGATGATAGGAAACCTAGTGAGCATCTCAAACTATCCTATGATTGGGCTTTACATTTTTGAAATTGATTTAATTTGTTTGAGTTAAATTTTTCATTAAAAATTTAAGACTTATGATTCCATAAGACAAGATTAAGGAAATGCCTAAGAGGTGAGGAATTAAGCTTATGACCCACAAAGGGGAGAAGCAGCCTCAAAATCTAAATCTAGGGAGCTTTAGAGAGGGCTGAAAGCACAACCTAAATCTAAGGTGAAAAATGGGTATTTGGTTTGCCTCCACAAGAGAGGACAAATCACTCAACTACTTGGACTTACAACCACCCTGGGGGTTGCTGCCAACTAACTCCTTTTATGATTTTAAATTTGTGTAGGCAAGTCTTATGCTTTATGCAAGATAGTTCGATTGTTATTTATTTAGAAATATACTAAGTCCTTAAACTCACTCCTTAAAGAGACTAGATCATGTAAGGACATGCTTCAAATGACCTAAATCTAATGCAATTCATATTTCATTTTATTTTTTAAATTTTTGGACAATTATTTTGACTCAAGCTAATAGGATTCATATGTCTGATGCATGAGAAATAAAGTTATTGGCCAAAATCAGTGAGAAGGGAGGAGGTGTGTTTCCACCATAGCTCTCAAAGGTCAAGCCAAGTTTCCCTCGCAAAGGTGGAAGCTTTCCAATTTAGAGTGAAGCAAGATGCATTTGTGCATGATGTTATAAAAGAAATACTCATCCAACTAAGGGGTTGCTAATTCTTTTATCTTGATTTTAAACCTAAGCTCTAGGTGAGGTTATGAGTTCTTTATTTTCAATTTTGAGTTGTTAGATTGGGTAAGAGATTTATTTTTTCCTAAGAGCCTAATCTACATCCAGGACATACATAAAGCAAGGAAGAACATAGGAAAAGGATGTCACTTAATGCGCAAGCTAAAAAAATCATCAATCAATTTATAAAGCTAATGTAAGAGGCCAGTGTGGTGGTACCACATAAAGCAGAAAGGCAAATTGGGTGAACTCTACCCTTATACAACCAAGTTACAAATGAATTAAATACAATTAAGCAAGGAATTCATTGTTATGGGGTCTTCAAGCTTCATTTCATCATTCTTCTTTTCTTCTTTCTTCTTCTTTTCTTCTTTCTTCTTTGGTTCCTTCTTTTGGATGGTTGGAAGGTAGATGTTCTAAAGGCCTCAAATGGTGCATAAGATGATATCTTATGACCAATGCTCATTTTAGTCCCCATAATAATCATTCCAAAATTCTAATTATAAAATTTACATGAAAAGAAAAAGTAAATCAAGCTAACACCTGCAAAACAAAGGTTAGCTAAACAAACCACCAAATCCTAAGCATGTATATTGGACATATCACCCCACACATGGGTGACTAAGTTCACCTGGCCTATTGGGTTATGCTTAGGGTATAAGCACACATAACAAAGTATTTATATTTTTATTTATTACAGCGCCCCTTAAGCACAATCCCCTACAGAAAATAATGGTTAGACTAAGATTTTTCTACCATTCATTCTACGAGTATACATCCTAACATCCAGTCTAAAATATATATCATAAAACAAAAGCAAGCATCAAACCATGCACCGCCCTAACCTAAAGCTAGAAGTGGTGACTTAGCCTAATGTGTGTATTTTGAAAGTTTGTGTGGTATGCTTAGCTATGACTTTAAGTTAGAATTTTCTAAGTGGGAAGCATGTTCAACTTAGAGGAGGGTTTCATTTAAGTGATTTAGTTGATTCGGGTTGATTTTTATTTCATGTTTTGATTAGGTTTAAGTGAATCCTACAATTAATTACTAAGTTTTAAAGAGAGGAAAAGAGAAGAGAACTTCTTTTTCCTTCCCTAACCTAAGTAATTTTTAAAGCATATTATTATTTTTAGTTTTGTTTGGTGAATGTTTTGATTAAGTGTTTTAATTAATCCAAAGTTTAGATGAACTCTAAACAAACCCATTTAAAAAGAAAGACATTTTAAGATTAAATAAAATTAACTAAATTCACAAAACATACATCACTTCATTCTTTTCCAAATATGTATAACATGCATATGAATGAGTCTTAAGCATATCTATATGCACAAATGAGAATGTTTAACACACTTTATGATGCATGCTAAGAAATTCATTTAAGGAAATTTGGAAGTTTATGATGCATGATTTTCATTAAGTAGAAATGGATTTCTTATCCAATTTACACATGCACATATGAAAGTAAGAAAGGTATAAGTGAGTACAGCGCCATCATTAACCAGAGGTGTAAGGTACAAGACCTACTTAGGGCTACTTAAAGCCTCACAACCTTGAGGTTGTCCAGAATAATATATCACTTTCCTTAAATACAAACATGTGTACAAAAGACATGAATGGAAAAGAAAGAATGCAAAAATTTGTATTAGTTGATTCATTTTGTTTATAGCAATTTATATAAAGCATATTCCTTCTTAAGTCATATAGTATAGAATGAATAGGATATGGAATTAGGCAAGTGTTATGTTCTTTTCAAATGAACCACACATCTTACCAAATCCTATTCAAAACTATACTAAAAGAAAAGAGAAGGAGAACCTATACTAAGCACATCCTTATATCTTACTCACATGCAAGCTTATAATTAGAATATAAGTAACACACTTTCAGTTTTGATAATTGATTCATATATTTTGAAAATAATTTGAATTTAATAGTGATAATAGCCATATTCTTACTTTAGCCAACACATGCAAATTTGACATAAAGTAAATATTTCATTTTAAATTGAAAATTTGAAAAGTATGAATGCATGAAACCACATGACACATATTTAGCATGTTGGGAAGAATTAAAGCAATGAAATCTTGTAAACACATTCACTTTAATTAAATAAAGACAATCTTATGAAATAAGAAAGCTTAAAATAAATTAAAGTTTATTTAATGTGATTTTTGTTTGATCTTGAGTTTGATTTAATTTTGAAAATGCGAGTTGAGTTTGATGTTCCTAACCCATTCTCATATGTGTTTAACATCTTTGTTTAATTTTTAGATGATTAGATTTATTTTTAGATTTTGATTAGGTTAAGGTATGAATTAAACAAGTTAATTAACCCTTACCTACACCACCTTAACATAGTTAACCAAATAATTATGAGCCAATGAGATGACATAAAACCTCACAAGGAATTTAAATTTGGAATGCACCAAGGAAATAAAGGGCCTAATGCAATTTGGCTCATGATTAATGGTTAATTAAGCTAAGGGGTTTAACTTAAGTAATTTCAAAACACCCCTCACACATGTGAGTTGAGTTTTCATTTCCTTAATTGAACTTAGGCTCTTGAACACCTAAGCATCTACCTAAAGTAGATTAATTAAGTTCTGGAAAGTTTTAGAAATTTTTAAAAATTAATTAAGAGAGTAATTAATGAATTAAACTTTAATTAAGAGAGAATTAAAGAAAGAAAATTGGATTTAGGGAATAGCTTAGGGGCAATGCTCCAAAATTATTCCCTAGGCCTCCTATTCACTGAATCAAACCTTAATCAACTTTAATAAGGGATTAAAACACTAATCAAACCCTTAATTATTCTTAATTACCTAAAGAGGGTAATTAGGAAATGTATTTGTAATTCCTAAATTAAGCCTTCAATAAATTATAAGAAAATTAGGGGAGATAGAAGTCATCCCTTAAAACATACCCAAGAAGTTTGGGATTGATCAGAGAATTAATTAAAGAGTAATTAGCAAAATTGGATTTCCATTAAAAGGCAAAATCAAAGAAAGATATAATTTAAAATATATTAAAACTAATTTTAGAATATTTGAGATTGATTTACCTTTCACTGAAAATTTACCTCATATTTTTTAGATTTTATTTAGAGATATGAATTTTTAAAGCTTAGAGGATTAATTAGAATTAGTTAAAACCTAATTAATCCCATTAGCCCATAGCTCACATGGCGATGGTGGTCGTTTTACATGCTCTGAGCGGTCACTTAAACATCCCACCAGCTGCACGGATGTGGTTTATACGCTCGATCAAGGATCGAATGGCCAAGAATCACCCTGTGGTTTTAAAAGGATAATTCAATTTTTAAAATGTGTGTTTAATCTCAGCCGTCCATCCAAAATGCACGGATAGACAGTCAGAATTATCTTTGTTCTTCCCTAAGAATTAATCGAGACCATCCATGATCCAAGCCTTGATCCGAGCTTGATTGAGCTCAGATTAGGATAAAATTTTGCACACACCATCATACAGTAATGGCAATCCTATCCAACGGTTGAATTTTCATTCCATGACACTTTCTTTCACAAAAGACCAACACCCCTTAAGTCTAGTGGTCAGAAAATGGCATACCTCACCAAAGGTGATCACCGGCACTCGATTCCCTCGGAGGAGCTTGGTCTAGTTGAGATGAAGCTGTGGTGAAAGAATTAGCTCTCGAGGTTATGTAGATTGCTCTATGAACCAAAATCTCATCCTTTCCTTTGCGACTTTGATCGAATTGAACTTCTCCTTGCCTTAAGAACTTGAGGGAGAGCTTAGGCAAGCTCGATTTGGTCCCCTAAGGGAGTGTGCAAAGGCAATTGAAGTGAATTGGAGTATAGAGGAAATTTGGAAATGAGTGAAGCTCCTTTATTTTCTCTTGAAGAAAACTAAGAATGCTGATTTCAATTCCCTCCTAGGAAACTTATGAACACTCTCTGATGTCTCCTAACACTCTCTAGCACTCAATCAATAATGACGATGTGTGAATTGAAATGAATTAGGGGGAGTATATCTCCCCCTATGAAAATCAGACCGTCGAAGCTATGGTTGCCGTTTCGATCCAATTGACCATATGGAAAGGCTTGTTTGAGCTATTTAAAGTTGGCACATTGTTGGTTTGAGCTTAGGAGTGGATTGGTAACCTCTCATGTGCTTCAAATTGAGTGGAGAGAGGTTTTCAAATTGGCCAATTTGAGCTAGGGTCCTTGGGTCCATTTGGGATGACCCAAACCCATTGGGTTGGGTGCACCACTCTCCATGAGGTCCACTTGACATATTAGGAAGGTATCAAGTTGATATGAAGAGGGATTGACCAAATTCCCCATGGATTAGATTGAAATTTGTTATATGGTCTAGGAGTAGAATGGTCATTTGGTTTATTTTTAAATTTGAATATGTTGGGTATGTTAAGAAAATAGGTTTGGCCAAGTTTCATTGGATTTGGAGTTCATTTGATAAGGTTTGGCTCATGTTGACCCATTTAGGTCAAAATGGGTCAAACTAAGGATTGGGTCAAGTTCATATGACCATTTAAAATGTTTTTGTGGCTTTGGTTTGATTCAATTTGGTTCAGTTTTGAATTTGGATCATATGACTCATTTAGGTCAATAAGTTGACTAATTTGACCCATTTGACCTATTTGAGCTAGGTCATGGGTAAGTTTAGGTTTGGTTGGCCAATTGAGGCTTTGGTCAAGTTCAACAAGTGATTTGGAATGAACTTGACATATTGGTTTAATCAATTTGGCTTAGATCAAGTTTTGACTCATTTTTACTTTTAAGTCAAGTTGGGTCAACTTGGTCAAGTGGCCAATTGGGCTAGGTTAGGCTAAAATGTTAACTTGGTCAAGTTCAAACATATGTCATGAATGAACTTAGATCAATGGTTTCAATCAATTTGGTATATGGTTGATTTTGGCTAGTTTAGGTTTCATTTTGGCTACGTGTTGACTTGGTCAACCCTTAGGCTTGACTTGGTTTGACCCAATTTGATTGATTGATCATCCCATGATGATTGTTGATCATGATGAGAGGCATAGGTGAGTTTGATTCAATCCATTTTGGTTAGGATTAATTTGGCTCATAAGTACTTTAGGTCACTTTGGGTCAAGTGAGCCTAAGTGGGTAAAATGGCTTGGTCAAAGCTTGATTTGAGTTTGATTGAACTTGTATATGGACTTATGATTGAAATATAAATCCATTTGCAATTGGTTTGAAGTCAAATAGGTTTTGATCTATTTGACAATTTCATATTCAAAGGAAGAATATGAATGGATTTGGGGTTTGATTTTTGAATTGGATTTTGGTTTGGTGATTGAAGTTTGTTTTTATATTTGGATTAATGATTTTAGGGTTGATTGAATCATAAAGGAAAATCAAAAGTTTGGCTTGGTTTGAAGTTGATTTGGCTAAGTTCAAGATTCTGATTTGAAAGGCTTAGGTTGGATTTTGAGTGGATTTGAGTTTGATTTTTGGAATTGGTTTTGATTGTTTGAATTTATATTTCATTTATATATGTGAATATAAATTAGAACATAAATGGATTATGAGAAAATTTCATGAGTTTGAATTGGTTTGATCATGATTTAGGCTAAGTCCATTAAAAGGAACTTAAAGGACTTAGGAAATTTTTGGAGTTTGGAGCTTGAATTTTTGAATTTGGTTTGATTAATTTATATTTATATTTCATTTATGTATGAAATATGAAATATAAATGAGTTATGAGAAAATCCCATGAATTTGAATTTATTTAGATTTGATTTTGGCTAAGTCCTTAAAAGAAGATTAAGGACTTAGAAAGATTTGGACTTAGAATTTCATGGGTTTTCAATTATGGATTTCAATTATGGATTTCACATGGAGTTGATTGGAGTTTGGAGAAAATCAAATAAGATTTATTTGGAGTTTGACTTGAAGGAAGGAAAGTGAGGAATGGTTCAAGCTAAGGGTAGGCAAATATTCCTAACACCCATAAGGCATGACCTATTCCTATGGCTAACTCTTCTAAGTCTCTAGGACAAGGTTGAGTGTTCACCTAATCACTAGATGTGTCTTAAGACTAAGGAACTCTTAAAATATAAGAGAAGTCCTATGTCTAACATGGAGGGGTTGAGAGATCATTCTAAAAATGAGGTCAACAGAACCTTCACTTAATAGATTTGGGTATGTTAAGTGAAGTCCAATTTGTATGTTGGTTGCTTTGGTATTAGTTTGAAAAATGAAACTCTCATTTAACAAATATGGGTATGTTAAATGGGTTCAATTATATTTCGTTTATCTTGATTTTATTTTTGGTTTTGTAAAAGGGAACCTTCACTTAACAAATTTGGGCATGTTAAGTGAAGTCCAAGTTATATGTTGGTTATCTTTGATTTTAGTTTGAAAAATAGGATTCTCATTTAACAAATATGAGTATGTTAAATGGAGTTCAATTATATATTATTTTATCTTGATTTTAGTTTAGTTTTAAAAATGAAACTCTCATTTAACAAATTGGGTATGTTAAATGGAGTCTTTTATTTGAAATATTTTGGGTATGTTTGATTTTAATTTTGAAAAGGGGCCCTCATTTAACAATTTTAAGTATGGTAAATAGTTAAATTTTGAATGAGGGTTTGAATATGTTTATGAAAAGAGATCTTTTTGATTTCATTTGAGAAGAGGAACACTCGCAGTATTAACTTAGGTGTAATAAATGAGGTTCAATTAATTTTGTTTGAAAAAGGATTTAAAAGATGTTGATTTTATTTTACTTGACTTTAATTTTAAAAGAGGACATTTATTTGGCCAATTATATTATGTTAAGTTCATATGATTTTTTTTTTTTGAAATAGGTTTTGAAGAAGAATTTTACAAAGGATTTTATTTGCTTTACTTTTGATTCTTTTAAAGTTTTGTCAAATATGAAATGAACCTTGCTTCACTAAGCTAGTGGTAAGAGGTTCCAAATTTTATTTGACTTATATTTTGTCATCTCCTTTCTTTAGTTAATTTATTATTACCTATTGGGGGACTCAATAGGAGTCTTAGGACCTTCATGGGAGTGAGGTCCTAAACCTAAAGGATGATGGCTACCTATGCTTAAGATTGAAACGAGCAAAGGGCCAATGGAAAGAAAGATAGTCTCAGGCTTATAAAAATTTAAGTCCACTATCGATGCTTGGAGATGATAATTGTCTACTAGAGATAAAGAGAGGAGCTATTCCCTAATGGAGTCGCGAGAAAAATTTGTGGTGTTTTGTTGACCTCACTTTTGGAGTGGGGATTCAATCTTCCCATCTTAGATTTAGGAGTCTCCTAGACACTAAGAATTCCTTAGTCATAAGATACTTATAGTGATTAGGTAAACACATAACCTAAACCTAGAGAATTAGAAGGTTAATCATAAGACTAGATTATGCCTCAGGGATTAGGGGGATTAACCCACTCTATAACCCAAATCCCATCCATATTTCCATTCTCAAACCCAACCTCAAGTTCAATTCAAACATCAAATCCAAATCCAATTCCAAACCCAAATTCAAAAACTAAATGGTTGAAGCCCATGATCAAATCCAAAATTGAAATCCTTCCTAAGTCCTTTGAATCAATTTCATAAGCTTAGCCAAATCCCACCCAAATCAAGTTCAATTAATGGATCAATCATTCTTCCCATCTATACAAATATAAATCAAATTTACCACATGATCAAAATTAAATCAAATCCAAATCTAAGCTCTATGACCTTCATGAGTTTAGCCAAATTTGCCTTCAAATCACTTCAAACTCAATTGATTTTCTCATTGATCAATCGTATCTTCAATCATCTTCACAAATATAAATGAAATATACATTTAAATCATCAAAACTAAGTCAAACTAAATAAAAATCCAATCATAAGCCACATGGACTTAGCCAAATTCCTTCATTCCAAAACCCAAATTTAATTGATTTTCTCATAAATCAATCATACCTTCAATCATATCCACAAATATAAATGAAATCTACAATCATCAAGCCAAACCAAAATCAACCTAAGTCAAACCCAACTTAAATCTTTTGACTTGAAATATCCAAATGACCAATCATTTGAACCCAAATCAATTACAATTGAATTTATATATCAATCCAAAATCCATATATAAACTCAACTAAGTTCAACTCAACCCAAGATAAGCCAACTAAACTAATCGGTCCACTTGACCCAAAGTGGCCAATTTGACCTATTTGAGCCAAGTTCCACCTACCAATTGGATTGAACTAAGCACACCAAGACCTCCTATCATGATTGTTGATCTGCCAGTTGATCAATAGTCATAAATCAAACCAAGTCAACCCTAACCACTTAACTGAACCCAACCATGCAAATTTCTTGAAACCAATGATTCATACCAACTCAAAAGTAATATTTGAACATGACTTGACCTTCAATTGAGCCAAATCAAACCCAATTGGCCATCTTGACCCAAGTTGACCCAAATTGACCTAAAATACCAATTTGGGTCAAATAAAAATCCAAACCAAATTGATTGCAACCAATGGCTCAAGTTCATTCCAAATTATTGTTGAACTTGACCAAAGCCATGATTAGACCCAATTGACCCAATTGACCCAATTGAACCCAATTGGATCACTTAGTCCAAATTGACCTAAAGGGTTAAATTGGCCTAAATCAAAACCAAACCAAAATTGATTAAAACCAAAGCCTGTAATCATTCTTAATTGGTCAACGAAACCTAACCCAACACCTAACCCAAGACAATTTGCCAATTTAGTTAAATTGGTCAACTTAACCCATTTGACCCATTTCAACTCAAATGAGTCAAAATCAAATCTGAGCCAAATCAAACCAAAATAATGACACTAAAACATCCCAAATGATCATATGAACTTGGCCCAACCCTTAGTTTGACCCAATTTGACCAATTGGTCAACTTGACCCAACCTAACCTAATATGACCTAAATGAGTTAAATTGAGCCAAATCAAACCGAATTAACTCCAATTGACTTAGAATTTGGACTAACCCCTTTTGACTCATGTCAAATCTACCCAAATCAAATCCAATGTCAAATGACCATTCTACCCTTGGTTCAAGGGTATCGCATGAGACAAATCACCCATGTAAGTGGTCATTTCCATTCCTTGGCCACTTTACACTCTCCTAATGGTCACCTAGGCACCTAGGACACTGCCTAACCTAACCCAAAAGGTGGTTAGGTTGGCCATGATCATGGGAGGTGAAATCACCTCACCTTACCCATTAGAGCATTTGAAACCCATAAGACCCCATGATTCCTCCTTAACAGCCACCTCCACACCTTCAACCAACTAAGCCAAGCTAACTCACCTCCTCCATGCCACCCACAACCCCCTGAGGTGGCTGGACATCCACAAAATGCCAAACCCATCACCACCATCTGATCTTGGGAATGAGGGAGTTTAACCCCTTCATTTCAATCCAAATTGTGAAGAGAGCCTCGGTGTGAGCTAGAGAACCATAAGGAGAGTATCTCAGAGCTTCCTATAGTGTTTCCCGAGCTCCCCAATCACCCCATTTCCAATTTCCTTCAAGCCAAAATAGGACAATACCTCTCTTGATTCCATTTTCTCAAACCTCCACCGAAGTCAGATTAACTTTGCACACACCATCACCAAAACCCATCAAGCAAGAAAGAATCACCTTCCATGCCCTTTGACCATTGGACGTGTGACTTTGATTAGAACCGAGCTCCTAAGCTTCGCCAGGGCCTAGCAAATGCCATAAGGCTCGTCAAGAGGCTTTATCACCACTAAACGAAGCTTCCTCAATCATTTGCACCGCTGGTATACCATTGAAAATGAGCTCCTTATGAAAATTTTTTTAAGCTTTTCGAAGGAAATGTGCATCTCATGTGATCTTGATCTTTGGATCCTCTTCAATCGATGTCGTTAAGGTATGGAATTTATTTAGAGTCAATGAAGTGAGCTCATGAAGTGAGCAATGCATCATTCTTCCTCGCTTGCGTGATAATAGATCACACACTATCTATTTCGCATGATCAAAATGGATGGTCATGATTAGATCTGATAGATTGATCTAATTTAATCCTATTAAGCTGTAGGATTAATCGTAGATCGAACGATAGACGAGAAAGCGTGTCCCGCTATTACCTCACAAGCATTGACTCAGATAAATTTAAATAACCAATCATGCATTGCCACATAGAAAGTGTGCCGCATCAACGCACCTTGTGGCACCAACGGGATTAATTAAGCTTAATTAATGGGTTTTAATGGCTGAAACTTCTAAAAAATATAACAAATCATAGAAAAATCATAAAAATGCAACTAAATATTCATTTTAAAGTATTTTAGAGAAGAATTAATTAAAATTAATCCTAATTGATTTTTGAACAGTAATTAAGGCTTAATTAGGGTTTAATGAAAAATTAATTAGCTTAATTACTCCTTAATTTGAGCAATTAATCCCAAAATTTAGTTAATTTAATGGGATGACCTCTCATGATTTTCTTGTGATTTACTTAATTAGGAGAATTAACTAATTAAGCCCTAATTACTCACTTTAATCCAATGGTTAATTAATCCTATGAACATCAAATTGGTTAATTTAGTTTATTGATCATTATCCAACAGTGAATGGACTAATGAAATGGGGTTCAGACCTCTTTCCCTAAGTCCACTTTATTTTTCCAAAAGGAAATTAATTAAGGCTTAATTAATTAATTAGATTGCTTAATTAATTATATTAAAATCATAATCACATTAGAACTTAATTAATTAAATCTTGGATAGGTCTTTAGATGTTTTACAATCTAAGGGCATTTGAGGAAATTATGGTTAACCCACGTGTGGGAAAACAATAAGAGTACTTAATTAAGTTCCTTAACCTAATTAATTATTAATTGTGAACCAATTGCATTAGGTTTTCTTATTTCTTAGGATCATTGCAAATTTAATTTCCCTACATATAATGTTGGCTCATAATTAGTTAGTTAATTTACTTTAAGGTAACATGGGTAAGGGTAATTGATTGGCTTAATCAAGAATTCAACTTATTGAATTTATAAAACTACCTAATTACCCCTTATTAAACAAAATCAAATCACCAATGTGGGAATGGGGTTTATAATAGCAAATGATGAGTTATCCTCCTCCTTAAATCAAATCAAAGATTCGAAACTAAATTTCCAAAGAAGTTTTGGTTTACTTTAAACAATTTTATTTGATATGATTGTCCTTAGAAATTAATTTGATTTAATGAAATCATGTGTTTATGTTTATTCATTCCTTTCCAATCATGTTAAATTTTGTATGTCATTTGAAATCATGCATTCATCTTTTCAAAACTAATTAAATCAAAATGATTTCTTTTATGTCAAGCTTGCATGTGTTGGATTAATTTATAATATATGTGGATACTATCACTATTAAACTCAAATGTATTTTCCAAAAGTTTACAAATGAATGATAATATGTGGTAATGTTAGTTATAAATACATAAGAAGTGTATGTGCTTATAGATTAAGTATATGAATGTTAAGTTTTCTTTCCTTTATTCATATGTTGGTTTACATAGGTTTGAATCATAATGGGTATATAGTCTGGACATCCGAGGAATACGAAGATTTAAGTAGCCCCAAAGAGGTCATTTGATTACCTCACTTCCCTGGTTTAATAATAGCATGTACACATTTGATTTCATTCTTATGTATTTTAACATTAGAATTTAGATAGCACTTCAAATCATATGCATATATGATTCAATCAAAGAAATATGATCTTTGCATGATTCTTATCCTGTTAATTATGAATGCATGTGTATGTATTTAAGAAAAATGGGTATATAGTCTGGACATCCCAAGAATACAAGGTTTTAAGTAACCCCAAGGAGGTCATTTATTTACCTCACTTCCCTGGTTAATAAAGGCATGTACTTGTTTATGTCTTTTACACATGCATGTGTATATTTAATTATGGAATGATAATCCTCTTTTCTATTGAAAATACATGTATTCATAGTCACTTAAATGATTAAATTATCTAATTATGTGATTTGGAATTCTCTTTCTCATGTTCATGTTTGCAAATTTACATAAGTTTGAATGCAATGGGTATATAGTCTAGACATCCCAGGAATATGAGATTTTAAGTAGCCCCAAAGAGGTCATTTGATTACCTCACTTTCCTAGTTTAACAATGACACATACTTATTTAATTTCACTCTTATGTATGTTTGTATAAGGATCTAGATGGAGCTTTAAATCTACATATACAAAATAATTCAATCAAATAAGAAGAAAAATTTGAAATACACATATACATCCATCATTTAAGTGTGCTAAAGCATGTTACATGTATAGATATACTAGATATTAAACCATATGCATGTTACATGTGATGAAAAGGAATGAGTTAATATATATCATGTGATAGTAATTCAATTCGATTAATCATAAGATGCCTTCCATATTGAATAGAGTTATTTAAAGTGAACTTAAAGTTAGGATAGATTTAAAATGTGTAATAATGCCATTCACTAAAGAGAACTAAATCAATTTAATATACTTTTAGATGAGTCCTTTTCCTTTATAACACTTAGTTGCTAAGTGTATATGAAACAAATTAAATCAAATCAATTAAATAATTCAAGTGAAATTAACCTTTATGTAAAATTAAAACAATAGCACATATTAGAATTAAGTCACCACTTCTTAAGTTAGAACTGCATGATGTGATGTATTTTAATTTATGATGTAATATTTTAGACTTGATGTTAGGGTGTATGCTTTGTATTGATGTTAGTCATTCCTAGACTAATCATATTTTTTCAGGTGATTATGCTTAAGGGGGTGCTTAAAATAAATAAAATGCTCTCTTTGCAGGTTGCTTAAACCCCTAAGCATAATCCAAGTTAGGACAAGTGGGCTTGATTACCCATGTGCAAGGAGCTGAGTCTAAATTATATATATAACTACTTGGGTTGTATGTGTGTTTAGCTAATCTCTATTTTGAAAGTGTAGTTAGATTTACTCATTCCTATATGAATGTAATTTTATAATAGGAATTAGGATTAGTGCTATGGGGGATTAGGATGAGTAGTGGATAGAAGACTTTATCCTAGGGTGCCTGTGATGCCTTTGAAGCAAGCACATCCAAATCAAAGAAAGAATGAAGAATGAAGGCCCCCATAGCATTCAATAAAAATTGTAATTATTCTTTCATATTCCATGTTGTATAAGGGTAGAGCTCGGCTACCCATATTTTCTCTTTCAGGGTTGTACGGCAGCACCCGACCGCATCGCCTCTTATTCTTTTGCGTTAGTGTTGACCTCACTTTTGGAGTGAGCTCTCAACTTCCTCACCATAGATCTAGGACTCTTGTAGACACTAAGAGCTCCTTAGTCTTAAGACACTTCTAGTGATTAGGTGAACACTTAACCTAAGCAGACTTGGGAAATAGCCTTAGGGATGGAAGAATTGCCTACCCTATAGCCTTAAACCCAATCCTTGCTTACTTCTTCCAAACCAAAACCTTAAATTCAAATCCAAGATCATAAATCCAATCCCAAATCAAATGATTGAAACCCATGATTAAATTCAAACTCCAAAATCCCTTCCTAAGCCATATGAACCACCCTCAAATGCTTAGCCAAAACCCCCTTCAAACTAAATCAAATTTGGGTGATTTCTTTTTAAATCAATCATTACTTTATTTATATTCATAAATATAAATGAAATCTAAATTCAAATCATTCAAATCAAATCAAACTAAATCAAGCCTAATAAATTCCCTCCTTAAGCCCTTTTGACCTACATCCATCAATTTGGTTAAATTTGCTTCCAAATCACTCCAAACCCAAGTAATTTTCTCATGAATCATTTATATCTTCATTTAATTTCACAAACATAACTGAATATAAATTCAAATAGCCAAAACCAAATCTAAATCAAATCAAATCCTCAAATTTATCCCTTTTAACTAATTTCTTGAACTTGGCTAAATGATACCCAAATCAATTCAAAACCCATGGATTTTTCATGATTCAATCATTATTCCAAAAATAAACATAAACTACAATTGTCAAACAAAATCCAAGCTAACCCAAGTCAAACCCAAGTTAGCCCTCTTTGACTTGAAATTATCATATGAACCAAAATCTATATGGCTTCAAACCATTTGTAATTGGATTTATATTTACATCTCAAACCATTTACTAATACAACTAAACTTGAATCAAGCCATGATCAAGCCAATTGACTCATTTAGGTCCACTTGACCCAAAGTGAACTAAAAGATATTTTTGAGCCATGTTCTAATCCAACCCAAATTGGAATGAACTAAGCCCATCTAAATCTCATATCATGATCAACAATCATCCTAAGGTGATCAACTACCTTGAATTGGGTCAAACCAAGTCAATTTGGTCCTTTGACCAAGTCATCCTTTAGCCCAAATGAAACTTAAATAAGCTAAAACCCACCATATGCTAAATTGATTGAAACCATTGACTCAAACCCACTCATGATCCATGATTGAACATGACCAAACCATCAATTGAGCCAAATCAAGTCCAATTGGCCATTTGGCCTAAGTTGACCCAAATTGGCCTAAAAAGTCAAAATGGGTCAAATCATGATTTGATCCAAATTCATTACAACCAATGAATCAAGTTCATTCCAAATCACTTATTGAACTTAACCAAAGCCATGATTGAGCCCAATTTGACCAATTGGTCAACTTGACCCAACTTAGTCCAAATTAACCTAAAGGGTCAAATTGGTCAAAATCTAAATTAATTCCAAATTAAACCAAACAAGAACCTACAATCATTTTCAATTAATCAATTGAACATGAACCAACACTTAACCCAACCCAATTTGGTCAAATTGGTCAACTTAGCCCATTTGACCTATTTGAATCCAAATGAGCCAAATTAATCAAAACCACTTGAACCAAAACTCTTCAAAATATCATTTGAACCTAACCAAGTCTTAGTTTGACCCAATTTGACCAATTAGTCAACCCAACCTAACCTAACTCAAATGAGCCTAATTTGACCATACGAAGCCAAATCACCCAAAACCAACCAATGGGAACCTAGGACTTAGCCTAACTCGACCCAAACCAGTCCTAACTCATTCGCAAACTAGCCCAAATTTATAGTGGGACCCACCCAAGCAATGAGCCATTATACAAACCTTTTTCCATTGGATATTCACACCAACAAGAAAAGTTAACTTCTCCATCACCACGACAGCCTCCAAGCACTCAAGTGAGGCTCCACCTGACCCACCTAGCTCACCTAATCCCCTTAGGTTGGCTAAGGACAAATGGGACTTCAACTCCTCCTTATACAAGCCAAAATTGAAAACCCATGGATTCAAGCTAAGAGACCTTTGCACAACAGCCCTTGTGAAGCCTCCCACAACTCCCTCCACTCAAGACGAGCCATGTGGAGTTGGACACGACTTATCTGGAACCTTTACGGCAGCTTGCCGGCTGACACAAGCCAGCCCATTCCATCCATCCTTCAAACAGGATTTCAGGGTATACTCCCCAATTCGAGTGGGAATGATCATGAATTGCATTATGAGAGTTCCCTAAGCTTTTTCGAAACCCCACAGCCTTTCCAAGCATTCCTGAAGCCTTACTCGATCAAATTTCTCCTCTGCGTGTGAAATCAAAATGGCAGCCTTCTTTCGATCAATACTGCCTCTTTACTCAATCAAACCTAAATTCCTTTTTCCCACACCTTCACCATATCCAATCAAAGCTAAATGAATCATTTCTCAAGCTTCCAAGCCACTGAAGATAGGAGTTCAACCAAGACCGATTGCCAAATAGGGGGAGTTTGGTTGACCAAGCAATCCACCTCAAATCAAAGCTCGTGTGGCTCAACAGGGCTTCATTTCTACAGAATGAAGCTTCCTCAATTGTTGAAACTGCTAGTCATAAGCTCCGGTGAGGTAATTTCCCAAAACTGAGCCTTGTATGGAAATTGGTTGGTCTTTTTCAAAGAGAAGTTGCATTTGAACCCATCCTAGCCATTGGATTCATGTGAATCCTTCATACGAAGGTGTGGGTTGAGTTTGGAGTGGATCCGAGCTCGGGTGAGCTCAGATCGAGCAATCCATGGCGGACGGGCTCCGTCATCCGTTGCTCGTAGGAGATAGATCATGAGCCATCCATTCCACGTGATTGGAATTAACAACTCTGATTATATCACGCTTAGATCCTCTAATTTCTCTTCTAAACTGTGGATCAAATCATGGTCATCCGATCTTAGATCGATCCTACGGGATAGCTGTCCGCAATTCGAGTGGATGTGATGAGACAAATTAAATAGCCAATCCTAATGTGCTGTGTGGAAAGCGCATCGCATCAGCCACCACATGGCCCAATGGGATTAAGGCTTTAATTATGCTTAATTAATCTATTTTTAAGGTTGAACCTCCTAAAATCATAACTAATCTTAGAAAAATCCAAAATATATAAATGAGGGCTCATTTTGAAGATATTTCAGTGCAAAATCTAGAAAAACTATTATTAATTAATTTTAAACTATGATTTTGGCTTAATTAAATACCAATTAAAAATTTAATTAGCTTAATTACTCATTAATTAATCACCCAATTAATCTCAAACTTTTAGTGGATGTTTAGGGGGATGACCTCTACCTCCCCCATTTTTCTATTTTATTGGCTACTTAATTAGGAAAATTAATTGATTAAGCCTTAGTCACTCTCTTAATTTAATTAGTGATAATTAGTGAATGAATAGTAAATTAATTAATTATTTAAGCCTAATTACTTCTGTTGGACAACAAGGGAGCTTAGAGAATGTGATTGAGATATTTTTCCCAATTCATTTCTAAGTTTTCTTTACTTTTGGAATCAAATTAATTAATGATTAATGATGTAATTAATTAATTAATCATCAATATAAAATCAAAGCTTTAGTGATCAAATATAGGACTTAGGTATTGAGATTAAGGCCTTTTCTTGATCTCTTTCTTTAAGTTAATTTCATTTCATTAATTGAACATGCTTAATGCTTAACCAAATGGATTAATGAGCTTAATTAACTTAATTTTTAAAATTCATTCGTTCACAACCTAACTTTGTTTAATCAATCTTAGGTAGCTCTTTGAGTGTTCAATAACCTAAAGAGATTGCTAATAAAATTATAGTTAGTTCACATGTGTGAGAAAATCATAAAAGTAGTTAAGTGAGCTCCTTAGGCTTAATCAACTATTAATTATGAGCCAATTGCATTAGGCCTCTGTCATTTCTTAGGAGCATTACAAATTTACTGTTCATGTGATTGCATCTCATATTGGCTCATCATTATTTGATTAATTAGCTTAAGCGGATGTTAATTAATGGACTTAATTCATACCTCAATCTAATCAAGACATAAAATCAACCTAATTTTTCTTCAATAAACCAAATTAACTCACACATGGGGAATGTGATTAAGATTAGCAAACCTCTTTCACATTCCTTAACTCAAATCAAATATAAAGATCAAAAAATGTCTTTAAGAAACTTTGGTTTATCTTAAATAAATTTGTTTAATATGATTGTCATTAGGGCTTAGTTGGAATTTAATGAAATCATATGCTTGTGTTTCTTTATTTATTTCAAATCATGCTTAAATGTTGTATGCCGCTTGTATTCATGCATTCATGTCTTTCAAATTAATAAAATAAAAATGATTTTCTTTATGTTAATTTGCATGTGTTGGCTTAATTAAAAATATGTGTGGCTAGTATTACTATTAAATCTCAAATATAATTTTGGATTATATATTAAAATTAATTTCAATGAATTTTGAATTATGCTTTTCTCTAATTTTGGGTTTTGTTGAAAACTTCATTTTACTAATTACCTTTTAATTAAGCCACTAACTAATACCAAATTTCTTGGGTATGTTTTATGGGATAACCTTTGCCTCCCCTAATTTTTTTAGGATTTATTGAAGGCCTAATTAGGGGAATTGCATATAGATTTCCTAATTACTCCCTTAACTTAATTAAGCATAATTAGAGTGATTAGTGGTTTTATTCCATGATTAGGGTTGATTAAGTTAGATCCAGTAGATAGGAGATTTATGGAATAAGTATGGGGAATCTCCCTTAAGATATTCCCTAAACCCCCATTTCTTTCCTTAATCTTCTCTTAATTAAGGGTTAATTCATTAATTATCCCTTTAATTAATTTATAAAAATTCTAAAAAAACTTCCAAAACTTAATTAATCTTCTTTGGGTAGATGCTCAGGTGTTTAATAACCTAAGTTCAATTAAGGAAATCAAAACCCAATTCATATGTATGAAAGGGTGTTTTGAAATTACTTAAGCTAAACCTCTTAGCTTAATTAACCTTTAATCATGAGCCAAATTGCATTAGGCCTTTTTCTATTAGGTGCATTGCAAATTTAAATTCCTTGTGAGTTTTTATATCATCTCATTAGCTTATAATTATTTGGTTAATTATACTAAGGTGGTGTAAGGTAATTAAGTTATTAATTCATACCTAACCTAATTAATACTTAAAAATTAATTTAATCATCTAAAATTAAACAAAAATATCAAACACATATGGGAATGGGTTAGAATAACTCAACTCACCCTTTCAAAATTAAATCAGACTTCAAACTAAACAAAAATCACATTGAATACACTTTGATTTATTTTAAACTTTCTTATTCCATAATAATGTCTTTAGGATTTAATTAAAGTTAAGTTGTTTACATGCTTTCATTACTTTGAATATTTTCCCAACATGTTAGATTTGTATGTCATGTAGTTTCATGCATTCATATTTTTCAAATTCAAATTTAAAAATGAAATTGTTTACTTTATGTCAAATTTGCATGTGTTGGCTAAAGTAGAAATATGTGTGGCTATTATCACTACTAAATCCAAATTATTTTTAAAATATATAAATAAATTATCAAATTTTAAAGTGTGTTACTTATACTTTAATTATAAGCTTGCATGTGAAAGAATATAAAGGTGTATTATAGTATAGATTTCCTTCTCTTTATGTTAGCATAGTTTTGTAGAATTTGGTAAGATGTATGGTTCATTTGAAAAGAACCTAACACTTACTTAATTTCATATCCTATTCATCTCTATGCTACCACTTAAGAAGGGTTTCCTATACTAGCATACATAAATTGTATAAGCAAAATGAATCTATTAATACAACTTTTGCATTCTTCTTTTCCATTTCATTTCTTTTATACACGTGTTTGTATTTAAGGAAAGTGGTATATTAGTGGACAACCAGGTTGTGAGACTTTAAGTAGCCCTAAGTAGGTCTTGTACACCTCTGGTTAACAATGGCGTTATACTCACTTATACCTTTCTTACTTTCATGTGTATATGTGAAAATTTGGATAAAGAAACCCTTTTCTACGTAAGAAAATCATGCATATTCAACTTCCAAATTTTCTTAAATAAATTACTTAGCATGCATCATAAAGTTTGTTAAATGTTCTCATTTGTGTGTATAGATATGCTTAGGATTCATTCATATGCATGTTATACATGTTGGAAAAAAATGAAGTAATGTGTGTTATGTGAATTTTGATTCATTTTATTTAATCTTAGAATGCCTTTCTTTTTGAATTGGTTTGTTCAGAGTTCATCTAAACTTAGGATTAATCAAAAGATTTAATCAAAACATTCACCTAAATAAAACTAAAATGTGAATCTACTTTAGAAATTACTTAGGTTAGGGAAGGACAGAGAAGTCTACTTCTCTTTCCCTCTCTTCATAACTTAGTAATTAATTGCATGATGTTCTTGAACTTAATCAAAACATGAAATAAAATCAACCCAAAATGATTAAATGACTTAAATGAAACCCTCCTCTAAGTTGAACATATTTTTGCACTTAGAAAATTTGAACCTAAAGCCATAGCTAAGCTTACTACACAAACCTTCAAAACACACACATTAGCCTAAGTCACCACTTCTAGCTTTAGGTTAGGTCGCTGCATGGTATGATGTTTTGTTTTGTTTTATGATATATATTTTAAACTGGATGTTAGGGTGTATGCTCGTAGAATGAATGGTAGAATGCTCTTAGTCTAATTATTATTTTTGAGATTGTGCTTAAGGGGCTATCATAAATATAAATGCTTTTGCTTGGGTGCTTATACCTAAGCATAATCCAATAGGCCAAGTGGACTTAGTCACCCATGTGTGGGGTGATAAGTCCAATATACATGCTTGGGATTTGTGTGGTTTGTTTTGGCTAACCTTTGTTTTGTAAGTGTTAGTTAGATTTTCACTTTTCCTTTTCATGTAAATTTGTACAATTAGGATTTTGGAATGATTGTTATGAGGATTAGGATGAGCATTGGTCATAAGATCCTATCTTATGCACCATGTGAAGTCTTGGAGCATCTACTTTCCAACCATCCAAAAGAAGGAATCAAAGAAGAAAGAAGAAAAGAAGAAGAAAGAAGAAAAGAAGAAAGAAAAAATGAAGCTTGAAGACACCCATAACAATTAATTTCTTGCTTAATTGTAATTTAATTCATTTGTAATCTAGGTTGTATAAGGGTAGAGCTTGGCTACCCACATTTGACATTTTGGGTTTAATACATGACCTTTTATTCTTTTTGCGATTAGCTTTATAAATTGATTGATGATTTATTTAGCTTTTGCATTAAGTGGCATGCTTTTCCTAGTTTCTTACTTTCTTTATGTATGGCCTGGATGTGTATTAGGCTCTTTAAAAAAAATCTTTTACCCAACTTAACAACTCAAAATAAAAAAACTAAACAACTCATAACCTCACCTTAAGCTTAAGTTTAAAATCAAGATAAAAGAATTAGCAACCCCTTAGCTAGATAAGTATTTCTTTTGCAATATCATGCACAACAACATCTTATTTCACTCTTGATTGGAGGGTTTCCACCTTTCCCAAAGAAACTTGGCTTAACCTTTGAGAGTCATGGTGGAAACTCACCTCCTCCCTTCTCGCTGATTTTGGCTAATAACTTTATTTCAAATGCATTAGCCATATGAATCTTATTTGCCTGAGTCAAAAATAATTATCCAAAAATAAAAATAATAAAATAAAATTTGAGTTGTATTAGATTTAGGTCATTTGAAGCATGCCCTTTACATGATATAGTCTCTTTAAGGAGTGAGTTTAAGGACTTAGTCTCTTTCTAAATAAATAACAACCCAACCATCTTGCATAAGCATAATGACTGGCCTACATGTATTTAAAATCATAGGAGGAGTTAGTTGCGGCCACCCCTAGGCAATTGTAAGTCTAAGTTGTCGGGTGATTTGTTCTCTCTTGTGGAGGCAAACCAATTACCCATTTTCTTCCTAGATTTAGGTTGTGCTTTCGGCCCTCACCAAAGCTCCTGAGATTTAGGTTATGAGATTGCTTCTTCCCTTTGTGGGCCATAAGCATAATTCCTCACCTCTTAGGCATTTCCTTAATCTTGTGTTAAGGAATCATAAGTCCTAAATTTCTAATGAAAACTCAACTCAAACAAACTAAATCAATTTCAAAAATGTAAAGCCCAACTATAGGATAGTTTGCGATGCTTGCTAGGTTTCCTAGCATCGTGGATATCTTCTACTTATCTTTCTTTTGGCCATGATAATAACTCCCTCCCTTTGATCAATCCCCTTTGATCATTCAAAAATAAACTAATCGATTGATAGTCTTTTTCCTATTGAAATCTTTGAAGACAACGATCATTTACCTTAATCGAGAGTTTTTCAAAGGAATCCCCATTTCTTAGGATATAATTAACTTAACAAACCCAGTTTAAAATAAATCCTACTTTACTTTTTCATGTAAAATAGGGAAGAATCTCTAGTACATATGCAGACCCATCATCCTTAGAAGTCCTTATTGAGGTGATTAAATCCATTAAATGGTAGTGATTTCTATCTTTCGAGATAGTACAATATTCCTTGATGACGTACTCGATCACCTGAATAAGTACATCTGCGGATCTGCGTGGCATCCTAAAAAGATGAATTTCTATGTGCTTGCCTCCTTCATTTCTCACCAACAGATTTGAAGGAGACCACCATATATAAAATTTTCTCCTACACCCCCCATAACACTTATCATTTATAATTTATAATTATTCTTTCATATATCGGGTTGTATAAGGGTAGATCTCGACTACCTATATTTTTTCTTTTTACGATTGTATGCAAGGCCATTATTCTTTCACGTTGAGGTTATAAATTGTTTGATGATTTGTTTTACATAGAAATGACATGTATTTTTCTACTTTCTTCATGTATGATGATTTAATGTGTGGCCTCGACCCATTTAGGCTCTTAGGATAAAAATTAATTTTTCTACCCCAACTATAACTTATAACTAAATTTTCTAAAATAACTCATAACTTCACATAAAATATAGGCATTAAATTAAGATAATAAAATTTTTAGCAACCTCTTAGCTGGATATTGTATGCTTAATATCAAGCATGTCACTTTATTTCACTCATGCTAAGAGAGGGTTTCCATCTTTGCCAGATAGAAAAAAGGCTTGACCTTTGAGAGCCTATGATGGAAAACACCTCTTTTCCTTTGGATTTAGCCCATAATCAACTTCACCATGCATTTAGGCATATAAAATCCTATAGTCTGTGTTAAAATAAAGAGTCCAAAATCAAATAAAATTTGATAAAATTTACATTAAACTAAGTCATTATTCATACCACTCATTCTAGTCATTAGTGGGTTTAAGACTTTAGTTTTCTTTCTAAATAATAACAACCTAGCCATCTTGTAAAGCATATGACTTGACCATATGATTTTAAAATGTTGGAGGAGTTAGCTGGCTACCACTCCAAGCGGTTATAAGTCCAGCTGTCAGGTGGTTTACTCTCTCTTGTGGAGGTAAACAATATACGCATTTTGCCTTAGATTTAGGTCATATTTTGGCCCTCGCCAAAGCTTCATAGATTTAGAATCTGAGATTGTTATTTCTCTTTGGGGCTATAAGCATAAATCCTCACCTCTTAGGCATTTTCACAATCTTGTATTATGGAATTTTAAGTCCTAGATTTCTAATAAAATGTTAACTCAAATATATAATTCTCTTCAATTTCAAACATATAAAGCCCAACCACAGGATAGTTTGGGATGCTCACTAAGTTTCCTAGTATCATGAGCATCTCCTACTCTTCTCCTTTTGACTTTGATAATAAATCTCTCCTTTTGATCTATCTCATTTAATTTTCTAAATATAACCAATTTATTGATAGTCCTATCTTTGAGTTCTTTGGAGACAACAATTGTCTACTTTAATTGAGAGTATTCCTATGGAACTCACCTTCCTTTGGATGTAATTAACTATGGGGGCTTACCCCCATAAGGAGCTTTAGAACTCAGTTTAAATAAACACTCCTTTATTCATCCATGTAAAGTAGGAGAAAATTCTCTGGTATATTCGAAGACCCATCATGCCTTAGGAGTCATTATTAAGTGATTAGGTCCATCGTAGAGTAGTGATTTATATCTTTTGAGATAGTATACTATTTCTTGATGTCATACCTGATCACCTCAATAAGTACACCCTCAGATCTGCGTGGTGTCCCCCCTCCCATATACACACACAAAATACACATAAACCAAAAAATAAACACCACAGTTAGCTTATAAAATTGTTTGGTGATTTGTTTAGTTTGCACATTAAAAATGGCATATTTTTCATAGTTTCTTAAATTCTTGATGCTTTAATGTGTGGCTTGGATGTGATTAGGCTCTTAGGATAAAATAATCTTTCTATTCTAATTAATCACCCATAACTGAATTTTAAATAACTCATAACCTCACCATAAGGCCTAGGCATTAAATAAAATAATTAAAAGATTTTGCAACCCCTTAGCTGAATGATGTATGTTTCAACAATCATGCATGTCATATTATTTCTTTCTTGAATAGGGAGGGTCTCCACTCTTG
This sequence comes from Cymbidium sinense, assembly GCA_021442155.1. Classification (NCBI taxonomy): domain Eukaryota; kingdom Viridiplantae; phylum Streptophyta; class Magnoliopsida; order Asparagales; family Orchidaceae; genus Cymbidium; species Cymbidium sinense. The sequence goes on from CM038221.1 coordinate 187,336,692, forward strand.
CACGATAGAGGAATGCTTGACGGGAATCCCTTGTGGTAGAGAACATTCTCTTCTTGCTGATTTGGCCAATAATCCATTTCATCATGCAATTAGGCATATAAAAAAAAATCCTAAAGCTTTTGTCAAAATAAAATTTTGAAAATATTTTGCATTAGATTAAGTCATTATTCATACTACTCATGCTCTAGTCTCTTAGGAAGTAGGTTTAAGGACTTTAGTCTCTTTCTAAATTAATAATAGTCCAACTATCTTACAATTTTATAAGACCAGACTACATGGTTTTAAAATTGTAGGAGGAGTTAGCTGGCAGCCACTCTAGATGGTTATAAGTCCAGCAGTCGGATGGTTCATCCTCTTTTGTGGAGGTGAACCTTTATGTCCACCCATCGCTTAGATTTATGTCATCTTTAGCTCATATTGAAGCTCAGATTTAAATCGAGGTACTGTTTCCTTGATAAAAATAAACCCCTCTCTTAGGCATTTTTGTAATCTTGTGTTGCTGGATTATAAGCCCCAGTAATCTAATAAAACTTCAACTCAAAATTTATAAGTCTATTCACTTTTAAAATTATAAAGCCCAACCATAGGATAGATTGGAATGTTCACTAGTTAGTATCATAAGCATTTCCTACTTATTCCCTTTGGCTTTCAAAAATAAGTCTTCTCCTTGAGCTTTCCCATTTAATTTTCCAAATATAACCAATCCTTTGATAGTATCTTTGAAATCTTTGGAGATATTAATTATCTACTTTAATTGAGAGTATTCTTAGAAAATTTCATTCTCTAAGATGCAATTAACTATGGAGGCTTGCCTTCATAGGGAACTTTAGAACCCGATTTAATATAAACCCTGCTTTATTCATTGATGTAAAGTAGTGGAAAAAATCTCTAGTACATTCAAAGATCCATCATGCCGTACTAGTATTTATTAGGCGATTAAGTCCATTGAATGGTGATGCCTCTATCTTTTAAGATAGTACATCATACCTCAATGTCATAGCTAATCACTTTAAGAAGTACCCACTACGATCTGCGTGGTGTCCCCCCATACATCCAAAAATAAACATCATAGATTTTTCTGGCGACTCCGCTGGGGATTGTTCCTCTCTCCATCTTCAGTAGATAATTATCATCTCCAAGCATCGATAGTGGACTTATATTTTATATAAGCCCAAGACTATCTTTCTTTTCATTAGCACTTAGATTACTTCATCCTTAAGCAAAGCTAGTCAACATCCTTTAGGTTTTGAGACTTCACTCCATGTAGGTCTTGAAACTCCTATTGGGTCCCTCAATAGGTAAAAAATAAATTAACTCGAGGAAGGAGATAACTAAATTTAGAACCTCTTTACGACTAGCTTGGTGAGGCAAGGTTCATCCCATATTTAAGTAAATTTAAATAAAATTTAAAGTAAAACAAGTCTTTTGCAAAACTTTTCAAAAGCACTTTTTCAAAACCAAATCATTTTGAAATTAAACTCCACATAACAAAATTTGTAAATATAAAAAAAATCTTTAAACCACTTTTCAAAAAAAATGAAAAAATAATTAACCCTCATCTGGCATGCTTAAATGAGGGTTCTTTAAAATCAAAATCAAATACACATCATCAAAACCTTTTTCAAAATTCATTTTTCAAAAGCACATTTTCAAAGTAAAATCAAACAATCAACTCTATTTAACATACCCATATTTGTTAAATGAGTGTTTCATTATAGTTTTATTTTAAAATTATAATCAAAATATAATTGAACTCTATTTAACATATTCATATTTTGTTAAATGGGAGTTCCCTTTTTCAAACTAAAATCAAAACAATCAACATATAAACTTCACTTAACATACCCAAATTTATTAAGTGAAGGTTCCTTTTTTCCAAAACTAAAACAAAATCAAGATAAGCTAAATATAATTGGATTCCATTTAACATACCCATATTTGCTTAAATGAGAATTCCACTTTCAACAAAAAAAAAATCAAATTAAAACCAAAATATCCAACACACATTTTTTAATTCCATTTAACATACCTATATTTATTAAATGAGAATTCAATTTCCAAAATCAAAGCAAAACCATATATCAACAAACAAACAAATATGAGTGAGCTTCATTTGACATACCTAAATTTGTTAAGTATGGGCCTCATTTCCAAACATCAAACATACGTATATTTGAACTTTATTTGACATACCTAAATTTGTTAAATAAGAGTTCCCCTTCTTCAAATCAAATCATATAAAATCAAATCATCAATAAATATCAAACACATATATTGAACTCCATTTAATATACTTAAATTTATTAAACGAGGTTCTCCAAAACATATAAAATCAACATATATCAACAAACAACAAGCATATCAAGCACATTTGTTCCCTACTTAAAATACCTAAATTTGTTAAGTAAGGGTCCCATTTTCAAATCAAAATTAAATCATCACATGTCATCACATGATGAATAATCAACACAAATAAGATGCTTTCAAAAATTTTCAAACATATAATTGTAACCTTTTTTATACCTAAATTTACTAATAAAAGTTTTTCGAAATTAAATTTCAATTATAACATACAACATATATATATCCAAAGGTCTCTCCTAAATATTTGAACCCCACTCAACATACTTAAATTTGTTGAATGAGGGTTTTAAATCAAAATCCTATGGCAAAGCCTCTCCTCAAATCTCAAAATCTCTCCAATTCAATGAACCCCACTTAGCATACCTAAATTTGTTAAGTGTGGGTTCAAATTTCAAGTCAAAAAAAATTCAATGATTGAAGGCAGTTATCAAAGCAAGGGTCTGATTTAGTTCTATTTCAAATGTAGACCGATTAGTTCTTAGTCCCTGATATTTCACAAGATGATCTTCTCTTTCCCGTCTAGTGTGGATTTGGCCTTAGATCAGGCCATATTCACTACCACCACCACCACCACCACCACCCATGTGATTTAGTTTGATTGTGGCTTTGAGGTTATCAGAGTCACTTGTGAGGGCCAACCCTCACGACCATTAGTAGAGAAGAGGTGGTAGGATAGAAGCCTTCTCCAAAAATAAGTCTTCTCCAAAAAATATAAGTCGACATCATGTAGATCGTAAGGAGGGTGGATATCATGCATCGTGTGGCGGTGACATCATCCGATTGTAAGGGGTACTTATTGGAGTGATCGAGTATGACATTAAGGCATGATGTACTATGTCAAAAGATAGAGGCATCACCCATCAATGGACCTAATCACCTAATAAGGACTCCTTAGACATGATGGGTCTTCGAATGTACTAGAGGTTTTTCCCCTGCTTTACATGGATGAATAAAGTAGGGTTTATATTAAATTGGGTTCTTAAGTTTTCTATGGAGACAAGCCTCAATAGTTAATTACATCATAATGAATGAAATTCCCTAAGAATACTCTCAATTAAAATAGATAATTATCATCTCCAAAGATTTTAAGGTTATATTATGAAAGAATTGGTTATGTTTAGAAAATTAATTGAAAAATTTCAAGGAGAAGATTTATTTTAGAATCCAAAGGGAGGAAATAAGAAATGCTCATGATACTAAGAGGCCTAGTGAGCATTCTAATCTATCCTATAATTGGGCTTTATATATTTGAAAGTGAAAAGATTTATTTATTTGAGTTGAATTTTATTATATTACTAGGGCTTATAATCCATCAACACAAGGTTGTGAAAATACCTAAGAGGTGAGGATTTATGCTTGTAGCCAAAGAAAACTAGCAAAATCGATCCAAAGTCTACAGAGCTTTAGTATGAGCTAAAGTACAACATAAATTTAAGCGATAGGTGGACATAAGGGTTCATCTCCATAATAGAGGATAAACTGTCTGACTTCTGGACTTATAATTGCCTTGAGTGGCCGCCAGCTAACTCCTCCTATAATATTAAAATCATATAGTCTGGTCTTATGAATTGCAAGATAGCTAGGGTAGTTACTTAATTGGAAAGAGACTAAATTCCTAAACCCACTCCGTAAGAGAATAGAGCATGAGTGGTATGAGCACATGACTTAATCTACAAAGGCAAACTATTTTTAAATTTTATTTCACTTTTGACACATCATTTAGACAAAGGCTTTAGATTTTTTTTATATACATAAATGCATGATGAAGTAGATTATTGGCCAAATCAAAAGAGAGAGGGCAAAGCTCCATCATCAAGGGTTGCTCTCATAGGTCAAGCGGTCTCTATTATGTAAGAATGAAGGCCCTCATTTTTGCAAGAGTGATTTAAGATGATATGCATGATGTGAGACATACAATCATACAGCTAAGGGATTGTTAAATCTTTTAATTATCTTATTTATATCCTAGGCTTTATGGTGAGGTTATGAGTTGCATAAAATTTAATTATGAGTGATTAGTTGGATAGAAAATTTATTTTTATCATGAGAGCCTACCACATCCAGGCCACGCATTAAAGCATCAAAAATGAAGAATTATAAGAAAACATACCATCTTAATGCACAATTTAAATAAATCATCAATCAATTTATAAACTATCATAAAAGAATAAGAGGCCAGTGTGGTCGGGTTTCACCGTACAACTCGAAAAAGAAAAGATGGGTAGCTGAGCTCTACCCTTATACAACCTAAAATATGAAAGAACAATTACAATTAAAATGAATACAATTATGGGGGTCTTTATTCATCACTCTTCCATCTTCCTCCTCCTTTTTATTGATTTTGTTTGCTCCTTCTTTGATTCGGATGTGCTTGCTTCAAAAGCATCATAGGGGGCCCCAAGACAAAGCCTTCTGACCATTGCTCATTCTAATCCCCCATAGTACTAATCCTAATTCCTATTGAAAAATTACATTCATATAGGAAAAGTAAATCTATCTACACTTGTAAATAAAGGTTAGCTAAACATACATACAATCCCAAGTAGTTATATATATAATTTGGACTTAGCACCCTGCACATGGGTAACCAAGCTCACCTGTCCTAACTTCAAATATGCTTAAAGGTTTATGCAACCTACAAAAGAGCTTTTATATTTATATTTAAGCATCCCTTTAAGCATAATCCCTTGTAGAAAATATGATTAGGCTAATAACAACCTAACATCTAGTCTATGAAGCATACACCCTAACATCTAGTCCAAAATATTATATCACAAAACAAAATATACGTCACATCATACACCGTCCTAACATAGAGCTAGAAGTGGTGACTTAATTCTAATGTGTGTGTTGAGGTCTTATTTGGTATATCTTAACTAAGCATTAGAGTTATATTTTTCTTCTAAGTTTGGAAACTATTCAAGTTAACATGAAGGTTGGTTTCATTCAAAAGTTATTTAATTGATTTGTGAATTTTAATTTATATTTTGTTTTGCTTCATATGATTTATACTTAGCATCTAAGTGTTATAGAAAGAGGATTGTCCTCTTTCATCCCTACCTTAAGCCACTTTCTAAAGCATATTAATTTGATTTAGTTCTCTTTTAATGAAACAACTTATTACATATTTCTAATTAATCTTAAGTTTAGGTTAACTCTAAATAACTTTATCCAACATTAAAGGCTTCTTAAGATTAATTTAATTGAATTACTACCACATAATATATATTAAATTATTCCCTTCCACCACATATAACATGCATATGATCCAATCCTAAGTGTATCTATACATATAACATGTTTTAGCACACTTGAATGATGATTATATGTGTATGTTTGAAGTTTACATTTCATTTGATTGAATTATTTGATGTATGTAAATTTAAAGCTTCATCCAAATTATTATACAAAAATACATAGGGATGAAATTAGATAAGTACGTGTCATTGTTAACTATGGAAGTGAGATAATTAAATAACCTTCTTGGGGATAGTTAAAGCCTCATATTCCCAGGATGTCCAGACTATATACCCATTTGTATTCAAACATATGTAAATTTGCTTACATGATGATAGGAAAGAAAGCTTCAAATCGCATGATTAAATAATTCAATCACTTGAACAATTATGGATGCATGCATTTTTAATAGAAGAAGGGATTTTCATTCTTTAATCACACATACATACACATGTATAAAGACATAAATAAGTACATGCCATTGTTAACCAAGGAAGTGAGATAATCAAATGATCTCATTGGGGCTAGCTAAAGCCTCATATTTTTGGGATGTCCATACTATATATTTGCTTATTTAGATGCATATGAATGTGTGCACAATTAAGAAAATAAAATCATGCAAAGGTTGTATTTTCTTTAATTGAATTATTTATGTATATGAATTAAAGCTATGTCTAAATTTTAATATCAAAATACATAAGAATGAAATCAAATGAGTACATGCCATTATTTAACCAAGAAAGTGAGATAATCAAACAACCTCCTTGGGGCTAGCTAAAACCTCGTATTCCAGAGATGTCCAGACTATATACTACCATTCAAACTTATGTAAATCAATATATGAATAAAAGAAAGAAGACTTCACATCATATACTTAGGCTATAAGCACATGCACCTCCTATGTATTTATAACTATCATCACAATATATGTTGTTATCTATTTATAAACTTTTAGAAAATATATTTGGATTTAATAATGATAATAACCATACATATGATAAGTTAACCCTTCACATGCAAGCTTTACATAAAGAAGTTTCATTTGATTTAATTACTTTTGAAAGACATGAATGCATGAAATCAAATGACATATAATATTTAACATGATTGGAAAGAAATAATCAAATATATACACATGATCCATTTAATCAAATTAATTCCAAAGGACAATCATACTAAATAAAATTTTTAAAGTAAACCAAAGATTTTTTATCAATTTAGTTTTAGATTTTTGATTTGATTTAAAGAGGAGGAGAATTTATCATTTGTTGTTTTAATCCCATTCACATTAGTAATTTGATTTGGTTTAAGAAAAGGTAATTAGATGAATTTTATGAATTAATTAAGTCGGATCCTTAATTAAATTAATTAATTACCCTTAGCTATGCTTCTTTAATTTGACTAACCACTTAATTATGAGCCATAAATGACATGAACATGTGAGAAAATAAAATTGCAATGCTTCTAAAATTCTAATGTAAATGAATTATAATTAATAATTAATTAAATCAAAGAACCTAATTAAGTACTTTTATGATTTTCCCACACTTATGAGTTAATCATAATTTCTTTAGGGGTCTTTATGTTATTAAACACATAAATATGAACCCTTAATTTTATTATTAATTATCTGATGTGATCATGATTTTAATTTGATTAATTAAGCCACTTAATCAATTAATTAATCCTTAATTAATCTTCAAATTAATCAATTTTCTTTCAAAATGAAATGGACTTAGGAAAAGAAGCTAGGAGAGAGGTCCTAACCTCATTCCCCTGTCCATTCACTATTATACAGTGATTAACAAGCTTAATTAATTAATCTTACTATTAATTAGGGTGTTAATTAATCATTAAGTTAATTAAGAGGGTAATTAGGGCTTAAATGGCCAATTTCCATAATTAACCAATAAATCCCAAGAAAATTATGGGAGGCAAAGGTCATCCCATTAAACTAAGACATAAAGTTTGGAATCAATTACTCAAATAATTAGGGGTAATTAAGCTAATTAAATTTTTAATTAAACCTCATTAAGTCTTAATTATTATTCAAAATTAATTGAAATTAATTTTAAATGATTCTTCTCTGAAATACCTTTAAAATTTTATTTATTTATATTTTCTTGATTTTTCTATAATTTGTTATAAATTTTTGAAGTTTTAGCCATTAAATCCATTAATTAGGCCTTAATTAAGCTTAATCATATCGGTGTCACATGGATCGCTGACGTGGCACGCTTTTCATGTGGCATCATGAGATTAGCTACTTAAAGTTGTCTGACGCGATGCCTATGTGGCGACAGCGGATGCACTTTCTTATCCGCCATCTGATCTAAGATTGGACAACTAGGATTAACCCCGTGATTTTAATAGTATTAAATTAGATTATATCTAATGAATAATCATGACCATCTGCTCTGATCATGCGAAATAGACGATGCGTTATCCATCATCTTCCAAGCAATGAGAGACGTGCACCATCTGCCTTCCATCACTCAATTTAAACTCACCCAAGCTTGGATCAATTTAGGATTCAACCCACACTATCATGAGTTAGATCTGAAGGGATCTACTAGTTGGATTTGCATGACATACCATTTTTCTTTGAAAAGGCCAAACACTTTTTTACCAAAAGCTCAATTTAATGGACTTACCTTGCCAGAGCTTCAAGATCGGTGGCACAACGCTTGAAGAAGCTTCTCCTAGAAGAGGCAAGGCCTTGCTGATCTACACGCATGAGGATTCCTTGTCGTTTGCTCGATAGCTGAAAAATTGTCACTATGCAAGCAGACATTGATCAAAGTCATACTTCTAGTGGTTGGAGGGCTCGGCAGGAAATTCATTCTTGCTCAGAGGCCGAGGAAGGTGTGGGTGAAAGAAATTTGAGTTTTGTGGAGAATTGGGAGAGTTGGATTGAAAATGGGGCTGCCCTATTTTGGAATAGTGAGCTTCAAAGTTGGGACGGGGTGCTTGAGGAGAGCTCTAGGGATTTCAAAAACACTCCTAAAAGCTCTTTAAGAGTGTAAGTCTTCAATTGGATCGAAATGAGGGGTATATCCCCATCCATGGTGAATTGATCGAATCATCGGGTGCGAGAGGAGAGGTCAGTGTCAACTCTACATGGCTCAGTTTGGTTGGCCAGAGGTTGGGTTGGTGGCTTAAGGTGGCAGCCCTCCTCTTTGGATCCAATGGATTCAGCTAAGTGTGGGAGTGAGTTAACTCACCTCCCCTTGGTCCATTAACCCACCCGTCAGCTAGGTGGGTCATGTCCTCATTTGGGTAAGAAGTGGCTGGTAAGGAGAGAGGGGAAGAGTTGACTTGCCAATTTTGGCTTTAGTCCCATGTGGGGAGAAAAATCCAATGGGTAAGGCTATGGATTGGACCTAATTTAGGTCGTCTATTTTTGGGCTTACCCATATGAGTTTATGATGGGTTAGGTCAGGTCTCATTAGGTATTGGCTTGGTTTAAGTGGGTTGGCTCAATTTGACCCTTATAGGTCAAATTAGGCTAGGTTAGGTTTGGTTAACCAATTGGTCAAATTGGGTCAAACCAAGGGTTGAGTCATGTTCAAATGACTATTTTTTGATATTTTGGTTCAATTGGTTTGGGTTAATTTGGCTTAGATTTGGTTTTGGCTCATTTGGAGTCATATGGGCCAAATGGGTCAAGTTGACCAATTTGACCAAATTGGTCAAATTAGCTTGGGTTAGGGGTTGATTTAGGTTTTATTGACCAATTGAAGATGATTGAGGCTTCAAGTTCAATTAATTTAGATTTGGGAATGATTTAGGACAATTTGACCCTTTAGGTCAATTTAGGCTAAATGGGTTAATTGAGTCAACTAGGTTCAATTATGGCTCTGGTCAAGTTCAACAATCAATTTGGAATGAACTTGATCAATTGGTTGAAATTGATTTGAGTTAGATCTTGATTTGGCCCAATTTGGTCTTTTAGGTCAAATTGGGCCAACTTGGGTCAAAGGGTCAATTATATTAGGTTTGGCTCAATTGGAATGAACTTGAGCCATTGGTTTCAAATAATTTGGCTTAGGATGAAATTTGGCTAGTTTGATTCATTTGGGTTAAGAGAGTTGACTTGGTCAAATGACTAAATTGACTTAGTTTGACCCAATTTATGATAATTGATCAATCAATGGTGATTGATGATCATAATAGGAGGTTTAGATTGGTTTGGTTCAATCCAATTTGGGTTAAATTGAAATTTGGCTCAAATAGGTCTTTTAGTCACTTTGGGACAAGTGAGCCTATTGGGTTTAGTTGAGTCAATTTTGGGTTGAATTGAGTTTAGTTGAGTCTATATATGGATTTGATTTATAGTTTTGATTGTAATTGATTTGATTTTGATTGATTTGATTTTGGCTTGATGATTTTGATTGTAAGTTTGGTTTATATTTGGGATGATGATTGAAGAAATAATTAATTCATCAGAAAATCAATTGATCTTGGTTTGAATTGAAGAAGATTTGGCTAAGTTCATGTGATTGAATTATATGGCTTAGGAAAGGTTTGAAATTGGTTTAAATTTTGGTTTAGGATATTTGAATGTAGGTTTCATTTATATTTAGGAGGATGATTAATGAAATAATTGATTCATGAAAAATCAATTGAAATTCATTTGAATTGAAGGGGATTTGGCTAAGTCCATAGATTCAAATCATATGGCTTAAGATAGGTTTGGTTGATTTGAATTGATTATAGGTCTCAATCATTTGGTTTGGAATTTGAATTTGGATTTGGTATGTGAGTTTGGATGAATTAAATTTGATGTTTGGTTTAGGTCCAAGAGGTAGGCATAGATTAGGTTTAGGCTATATGATAGGTAAATCTTCCTAAATCTAAGGCATAGCCTAATCCTATGATTAATCCATCTAAGTCTCTAGGCTTAGGTTAAGTGTTCACCTAATTGCTAGAAGTATCTTATGACTAAAGAAGTCTTAATATATAGAAGACTCCTAAATCAAAGAAGAAAAGATTGAATTCTCACTCCAAAAGTGAGGTTAATATGATATTAAAATAACTAGAAATGCATATAATAAAAAATAACATAGTTTAAACTATTATTAATCAAAACTTATAAAAAAAAACTATTACGTAAATAAGCTAATATTGAACTAAGTCAAGATTATAGTAAATTTATTATGGGCTATAAAGCCAATATGGTGTACTCTTAAATAATATATATATATATATATATATTTGAAGGTGTCACTATCATGATTGAACTATAAATTATTATAATCTAAATCAATTCAATAAAATTATAGAACAATAATAATCATAATTTAAATTTGAGAAAGTAAAATATTTTGGTTATTTCTATTATTTAAACAACTATTTATTTAAATTCAATTCATTAATCATCATAAAAATGAACTATGATAATATGCACAAAGAAAATTTTAACTTAAAAAATATTAGTTAATAATAAGAATTTAAGCTATTATAGTTTGGAATGTTAAACTAAAAGAATAATCATTAAAATGTAAATTCTAATTTTAGTTAAAAAAATTTATTTATTTATTTCTTTCTTACAAAATTTATATATTATCAACTAACTCAAAGAGGCATATGGGCAAATGTATCAAATTACTTGATGACAAATAATAGTTTGAATTTGGACGTATTTGATAAGTGGAAAAATTATGAAAATTTCTTGTAATTTTAATGTTTTATTATGTGTTTTAAAGTTAAAATGTGCTTATTTTAAGTATATTTCATATTTTAATAGGAATATTATCAAAAAGAAACATTTAGGCTTAGCGCTTAGGCTCAACAAAAGCAATGTTGCGACACTATAATTGGCCTAAATTGAGATAATTTTACAACAAGGCCAACGTCCCTAGACTATATCAGAAGCATCATAGTGCCAGAACAAACTCATCATGGGATAATTTTACAATAAGCTTAGCATTGTGGCGCTATACTAGTGAAAAAATATGAGGCAAAAGCAGCAAACATAGTGTCAGTGTTGGATCAGTAGCGCTACATTAATAGCACTGCATTGCTACAGCCCGATAATAGATTCGTGATGGTTCATCAATAGCTTCAAGTAGTTTTTGAGATAACCGACCAAGGCTATACTAGGCTATATATATGGGACATTTAAGAGAAATGATCTTTTTCTAGACTTTGCTTTCTTATTTTATTTTTCTTTGTAAGAGGATGAGTATGTGAGAGTGCAATGACAACACTTTGAGAGTGATACTCCAAGTGTCATGTGTTGTGAGTGAGTGTGTGACAAAGATCAAAATCAAGAGACCAAGGAGAAGGATGCACAACCAAATGAGATGGTTTTATCTGTGCACTCTTCCTCTTTTTTTTTTTTTTTGTATTTTCTAGCACTTCCTCCACATATTTATGTATTGTAATTGTATTTTACTCTCTAAGATGTTGAACTAAGTGTTTGAGCTCTGAATTTATGTGAGATTTAAATATGTGTGTTGTATTAGACTATGTTTTGTAAATTAATATAAGAGAATTATTTATGATTTAATTAAATATGGTGTTTTGCATCTTTCCATATTTTATTTACTTGTGATCTGGCTAATTATGAAGTTAAAATCAAGTGTTAGATAGAGATATTGATGAAATCCTAGAAGAATAAGTAAAAGAAAAGACAAATAAATGTACTAAATAATCATTAATGTACTAGATAATCCATAAGTACTAAATATCCATTAAATATATGATTATTTTTAAGATTTGCATTATTTAATAAAAAAATATGGGTAAGCAACCAATCAAAATTTATTTGGTACTAGGCAAAAAATTGGGTAAAGGGATTGGTGTAGTTATACTTATTTAGATATAGATAGTATAACATTTTTGCTCTTGGTTGATACTACAAGCTTTAAATTAGTCTACTATATAGTTTAATATAATATCTAGTCCAAAAGATTCCATAAATTCAAAGTACTTATTTTTAAATTAAGAAGAACACATATTTTCTATAAAAATTTATCTTTTTAATATCCTGCAAAATAATATATAGTCATTTTAATTTTGCAATTGCATTTTATTAGTGAAAACTAGTTTATAAAAGAATACTTGACTTAAAATAAATTAATATCTAATTTTGCTTTAATCCTTATGGGAATGATACTCTACCCATTCTATATTACTACATTCGAAAGTGCACTTATGTATAGGGTTTAAAAATATCAATCATACAACTTACTTGAATATCTCAATTGAAAATTATGTAGAATTAGAGAAGGTTTATGATGAAGGTTATGCTACTCAAAAGTGGGATAAATCTGAAAATTCTTAAATCTTCACTTGGAACTCAATAAATTAACCTCAAGATAAAAAGTTCTTAAATTTTATAATGACTAATATTGATGCAGCACAAGCTAATGAATATGATGAAGTGGAATGCTAAAAAAGATCTTAAAGGAATGAAAAAACAAGCAATGCTATCATCTCTTAGGGGATGTATTTTATGAAAAAGAGTGAGGTATATGTTATTGAACAAACTCTTTATAAGTATTTTATTTGATGGTTGATAGTGTAATTGAAATTATTAACACTATCCAAAGTATGATAAAAACTTATAAGAAAAGAAATTACTTACTAAGCTCATGTACAACTTTCAAGTATTCCTACTTAACTATGGAAAAGATTGATGTGACATTAATAAATTATCAAAGAACTCAACAAAAATTTATTCCTTTTTCTCAAAATCTATGCAATCAAAGGTTATATGGATGCTAGAGGAGCCACACAAATGGTTTTATACTATAAGAGTTATTGATTGATTAATCAACTTACTTTATAATTTATTGTTGAATTTTGGGATATAATTGTGATAATTATATCAACATTTTGAACTTGTGTGTGTGTGTGTGTGTGTGTGTGTGGTTACGATTACATACACTTCATATTATTTGCTTTCTATTTGCAACTTAAAATAAATAAATAACAATGAAAGAAAACATCCTAACTATAGTTCCATGGCGCCGCAAACCCGATGCTTAGGCCTTGGCTCATAATAATAAATTAAATAAATGAATCAACTCCAGTGCCATGGAGTTGCAAACTCGGCGTTTAGGTTTTGGCTTCGCTGCTCTCAAGTTTAAAAAGCCTGAAAAATAACAACCACTCCCTCTAACAGCCATCCCCTCATCGATAATCTCCCAAGCAGAGAATGGGAGCAGTTTGGAAGTGGGAACATATGGTCAGAGAATTGGAACAGTTGAGATCCAGCCCCTATAAAAGAAGAGGGTTGACTTTTTTCTAGGCTTCTTTTTCTTCTTCTTGCCTTGCTAGCCACTGCCCTTCCCTCTCTCTGTGTTGCAGACTCTACTACAAATTCCCCTCTACTACACGCTCTTCTTCTTGCATGAGATAAGATTTCAGGTAAAACTCCAAATCAAATACTTCATTTATACGATTCCTAATATAGAAAGAATCTTGAAGAATTCCATTATTAACCTTGGATCCAATGCAAAATAAAAATTCTCCCTCCAATCTTAGATCCACAGCAAGGGAGAAGAATGAGATTACATTAAGTATAAATTTTAGGCATTGCAAAGAGAAAATGCTGCCAAAATCAAAATTGAATCAAACCCTAACTTATTAAAATACAAATTTAAAAATCCAAGACCTCACCATTGAACCTAGTTCTGGTGTGAGATGAAAAAATCCTTCATCCGTCGATATTGGATCGAATAAGGGAGAAGAGAGCATTTTGCACTAAAATATTTTAAATAATAGAATTGCTAAGCTGTTATGCAGCTAAAAATTTCTAAAAAATTATTAAATCAAAATGAAAAATTGTCATAGAACTAAGTCTTCCAACTCATGGTGCCACAGCGCTGAGCTCTCAGGATTTTTAACCTTGGCGCTCCACTTCGCAGCATCACATTATTGTTGAATGGCACTGAGGCGCTGTGACAAGTGTCAAGCCGTTGTGACAAGAGCAACAATGTTAAATCTTAGCATCGCGGTGCTGCCCTCTTAGGTTACAAAGGAAAAATGTCCATTACATAGCATCGCGGTGCTGAATCTTGGTGCCACAATGCCACCTTCTCGGGTTGTAGAGGTAAAATATCTAGTCCACAACATCTTAATGTTGTCTTTAAAGCTCCAAGGCCCTGTGTTGACTTTGCAGCATTTAAGCACTGCTCTCATAAAAAATTTTAAGCCTAAATCCTATCACTTAGCACCAAGACATTGATCAATTGGTATCGTGGCGCTACAATCTGGATGCCACAGCACTGCCTTTTTGGGTTGCAAGAACAAAGAATGTCTATTTATAGTGCTACAATGTTATCCTGATAGCACCAAAGCATTTATCTCTCTGAATCATTAATTTTGGGTTAAAAGTTGTTATTGTTGGATTTTATCTTTAAATCCTAGAGCAGCCAAAGAATAATTGAAATAATAAAATATAAAATATAAAATAAAAGTATTTTATTACAAAAATGAATTTATTATAAACTCTTATAAATAAATAAAAAGAAAAAGATAATACAAATAAAAGAAAAAAGATGAATCTAGCCTAGAAATCATAGTCATCCTCCTCTTCTTCATTTTTGAGCTCTAGTGAGGTGCTAAAATAGGGTGGTTGTAAGGCATTGCAAGAAAAGGAACTTTACTTAGGTTGGCATTAAAGTTATAATTTTTGAACATCTCGATCACTGAGTTAAGATCATTCATCTAAGAAAACTATTGTTGCTAACTCATATGATGATCAGAATTCTTCTCCAATTATTGCCACTGTCTACTTTCGCTCACCCTTTTCTTTAATTCTTAGACTTCTTTAATATCTTGTAGTTGCTCAGTTAATATTTTGGAGGATTTGGATCTTGACTGAGGAGCACGTGAGCTTTCTCCTACTTCCACTTTTGATTTAAATCCTTCAATCATTCTTTTACTTAAGGGAGCCCTTTATATAAAAACTTCTTCATCTAGGTTCTCTTACACAAAAGCCATAACACATAAAGCATAAATCAGAGAAGGATGATCAAATACTACAGTAAAACTACATTTAAGCATATTACAAATTAAATTATAAATAATATTTCCTACATTTATAAGAAAATCTTTTTGAATGACATAATTTAAAATGACCCTATCCCTGTTACCTAACTAATGTTACTATTAACATTACAACAACAACAACAACAACAACAAGACTTTATCCGACTAAGTGGGGTCAGCCACATGAATCCTTCATCTCCATTGTGTCATATTATGTGTCAAGTTCTCATTTAATTCAAGTATACTAAGGTCATTTTTTATACATCTTAACCAAGTCTTTTTAGGTCTACCTCTACCTTTCTTAGTATAAGGCAAATCTAATGCATATACTCTCTTCAACGGGTCAACAGATGGCCGATGCTTTATGTGGCCAAACCATCTAAGGTGACTCTCTCTAATTATGTCTGCCACTAGAGCTACTCCCACATTTTCCTGAACATACTAATTTTGCATTTTATCTCTAAGAGTAAAGCCACTCATCCACCTAAGCATCCTCATCTCTGTAACACTTAACTTAGTCATATGCTTCTCTTTTACTGGCCAACATTCTGCACCATACATCATTGCAAGTTTTACCACCATCTTATATAATTTTCCCTTAAGTTTAAGTGAAACTTTTCTATCACACAATAGGCCAGATGAATTCCTCCACTTCAACCATCTAACTTGAATTCTACTAATAACATCTCCATCTATTTCACCAACATTTTGAACAATAGAGCCTAAATATCTGAATCGCTCTCTCTTATTGATGATTTGTTCACCTAATGTCACAACAATACCATTAGAACTTCTACAACTAAAATTACACTCCATATATTCAGTTTTAGATCTACTTAAATGAAAACCTTTGACTCTAATGTTGACCTCCATAATTCAAGTTTCTCTTAGACTCTCTAGTCTTATCAACATAAGAAGAATGTCATCAAAAGTATACACCAAGGTACATCTTTTTGTAAATGCCTAGTAAGAACATCCATAACTAAAGCAAAAAAAGATAAGGGCTTAAAGTAGATCCTTGATGTAATCCAACTGAAATAGGAAAATATTTTTCCAATCCTCCTTATGTTTGGACACAAGTAACAGCTCTAGTATACATATCCTTAATGACTTAAACATAACCAATATTAATTCCTTTCTATTCTAGAACTCTCCACAGAACATTTCTTGAAACTTTATCATAAGGTTTCTCTAAATCAATAAAAATCATATGTAGATCCTCCTTACTTTCTTATACTTCTCCATCAAACCTCTTAACAAATGTATAGCATCCATAGTAGATCTACCTAGCATGAAACCAAACTGAATATGAGAAACTTTTGTATCACATCATAACCTATGCTTAATTACTCTCTCCCATAACTTTAATGTATGACACATTAACTTAATTCCTCTATAATTTGCACACTCTTGGCATCACCTTTATTCTTAAATATAGGAACCAACAAACTCTTCCTCCACTCATCTAGCATCTTTTTAGCCTTTAAAATAACATTAAAAAGATTTATAAACCAATAAATTCCTTGATCTCCTAAACATTTCCACACTTCTACTGGAATATCATCAGGTCCAATTATTTTTCCACATTTCATTTTCTTTAAAGCTTCTCTAACTTCAGATTTACTAATACAATGGAAAAAACAAAATTCTCTATTTTTGTTTAGGGCATTAAGGTTGCTAAAATCAATCGTACTTTTAGATCCTTCATTGAAAAGTTTATCAAAATATCTCATCCACCTATTTTCAATATCCTTTTCTAAGAAAAGAATTTTATTATTTTCATCCTTAATACACTTCACTTGAATTAGGTCTTTACTTCTCCTATCTATTTGGTTGGCTAACTTATACATACATCTTTCACCTTCTTTGGTATATATATTGTATAAATCACTAAAAGCTATCAATATATCTTTCTAATCTCTACAGCTAATTTTTATATCTTTCTCAATTTATTTTTACAACTTCGCAATTTCACTATTTTTTATAACATTAGCTTCCTTATGAACATCCCAAATTCTAAGCTCTTGTAACTTGCTTTTAAAAATATTTTTATTCATGTTCTTTAAGTGTCCCCATCTAATCCTAGAATAATAATTCAATTTATTTTTTCTCTTACAATCTTTCATCTTAAAATCTAAAACTAACAATCGATGTTGTAAAAACTTTCACTTGGAATGACCTTACAATCTTTACAATCTAAACAATATATTTTTCTTATCAAAATAATCAATCAGTATTTTACTAGATCCATTTTATAAGTAATAATATGTTCATCTCTTTTCTTAAATAAAGTATTAACAACTATAAAATTATAAGCTAAAGCAAAATCTAATATAGTCCTACCTTCTTCATTAGTCGCTCTAAATCCATAACCACCATGAATACTTTTAAAATCTTCTACAACTCTACCAACATGTCCATTTAAATTTTCTCCAATAAATACTTTTTTCTTCAAGAGGTATCTTTTGTAGTAGTCCCTCTAATTCATTCCAAAAATTTTCTTCTGAGCTTACATCCAAACCTACTTGAGGAGCATAAACACTTATAGCATTGATAATCTTAGTATCAACAATAATCTTTAAAGCTATCATTCTATCTCCACATATATTAAGATTTATAACATTATCCTTCAAATTTTTATCTATAATCACACATACACCATTTCTAGTTCGACTTGTACCTGAATACCAAAGTTTAAAACCTAAACTATCAATCTCCTTGGCCTTCTCCCCAACCCATTTAGTTTCTTGAATACATAAACTATTTATCTTTCTATGAATCATAATATCTATTAATTTCATTAATTTACCTATAAGAGTACCTATATTCCAAGTTCTTAACCTAATTCTAGTTTCATGGACTAGCTTCTTTGCTCGCATTTGTCCATAATGTGGGAACCCTTTCTTATTTAACATTGCACCCAAGCGCCGATGCTGCAGCCCTCGCACATTTTTCACTTTATTCAAGCCATACAGCACGTCGCTTCTAGGGGACGCCCTAGTATTAACATAATGATTTAAAGGATTCATGTCATGATTATTCGACAAATTTTATATTGGTTGTCAACTACCTATCGCAACCCTCCACTTTTCACATCCAGACTTGGGACTGGCAAAGGTAGTGTCACGTTTTACTATTAACATTAGCTTTGTGGAAATAAAATAATGTTAAGTTTTAGCTTTGACGATCAATCCAATGACAAGAAAGATATCTTTTTCTCCTACCATTTTTATTAGATATTTGTATTTTTAACAGTGAGAAAACTAAAGATTTCATCAAAATTAGAATGATCATTGTAGTAGAAAAGATATTAACCATACAATATCTTGCAAGTTGTAATATGCATTAATCGTAGTGCTATCAAAACTCACCAGCTTCCCACATATGAAAAGTTTATTATTCTGGTGCTCCTTTGTGTTGGCGAAGACTCCCGCACAATGGGTATGACGTAAGATAGGTTGTTGTGGGACCATCTTCCAATCTCATTCGTTGTTGATTCTCTCTACACTCCCACCCGAATTGTGAAACTCATCTCCAGAATGAGATGCTTATGGATGAGAGCGCTGATACATCTCCTTCACTTCCACACTAATAAATTAGTTATCGTCACTCGAAGCTGCCCTCTTCTTACTCTTCCATAAGTACTTGATCGGCATATTTACTATTCTAAAATTAACAAAAGTTGAGAAGAGAAAAGTGGCAAGGATTTCCAAAAAGAACCAAGTCTTTAAAATAAAATTTTCGTAGCCTAAGAGTTCTATTTATAGACTGGATCTATCATTGTGGTGTTGTCTTTGAGAGCGCTAAGGCGCTAGCCTCACATTTTAGATTTAGGACCAACACTGTGCTTCTTCATATGCGAAGCCTAGATGCAAGTCATCTAGTAAAGATGGTTACTGTGTCGATCAAAAAGAGCACTTATTAATATTTGTTACTATTAATTCTGTAACCGACCAGATCTAAAAAGTGCATCAAATATTGATGAAGCATCGCGTTAATCAAAACTTATTTCCTCTTCTATTAAATGCACATGCTAGCTTGTCAGTTTTTTAACTACTTTTTGACTGATGACACGGTGCCACTTTGGTAGTGCTTTGGTGCTGGTCAAAATAGTCAACATATTTTCTATTATTCTACATGGCTCCTGTGCTATGACACTAGGTTTACAACACCAAAATGCTGCCCTTTTGGTTCTAGAGACCAATGTTTCTACCTGACAGCATTGAGTTGTTGTCTTCCCTGCACTAGGGTGATGTTCTTTAGGTGTTGAATCATCAACTTCTCAATGCCATGGTGTTGAACCCTAGCACTGCCTTGCTTCCTATACAACGCCAATGCATTGTCCCCTAGAAAAAAAAAGCAATCAAAGTCAAAACAAATACTTTTATGTTCACCATGCGAACACCTTAATAACATTCCCAAGGGATGTAAGCCCAATTTATATGTTCACCATAGGAACCTCTACACTATATTGGCTTTCCAAGGGATGTAAGTCCAGCCCATGTGTTTGCCATGCAAACTCCCTAATGGCTTTCCAAAGGATGTAAGTCCAACCCATGTGTTTACCATATGAACACCCTAACAACATTTCAATGTATGTCAGCCCTACATATGTCAACAAAGTAAACTTCATTGAATTATTGGATAGGCTTATAAATTAAGTATGCCCTTAATTCACAAATCACCTACACAATACCTCTAGTCTACTCAAGATATCTGAGTCGAGGCAACCCACTGTTGCTAATCAAACTCGGTGGACATTACGGCTAATAGCCCTCTGATGTTAGTAGATTGCAACAACGTAATCCCGGGATGATGGAACCATTGGATCTTGATCGAGACTACCCTCATATTTTCTTTAAACTATCATTCATATCACACCTCTAGACAATGATTCATATCAAAAGATATGTCCATTTCTAACCTTAATCAAGAGTACTCACTTATTGCGGTAAGAGAGGTAATTAATTATGAATGCTTGCGTTCATAGGAAGTAGAACCCAGATCTAAATAAACCTTAACATAATATTAAGAGAAATCTAGTTGACTATATATATATATATATATATATATATATATATATATCAATCTGTCTCATAAAGAACGAACTCCCTAACAATACCCTAAAAAGATGGCAGAGAGCTTTAAAGGTGTTTTTCCTGAGCGGTCACTCTAATTTTGAATGTCTTTCTATAGTGTGCCATTTGTGCTTATCATTTATTATTTTTAATGTCAATTGCAGCTATCGTTCATTTCATTATTGTTATTCATTCTTGATTAGGCAACAAAACTTATTATTAATTTGCTTATGAAGAGGTCTACAATTTTAAGATGGGATGTCTTACAAGAATATGGTAAAAATATCTTAAAGTGAGTTGCAATACTGTTGAAATACTGTGAGATGAAAAATTAATAGATCGTACACCTCTGATTTTCTTAACATTGAAATAATGTGTTAAAATTTATAGCAAATTATGTCATTCTTATTTCAATTTAAAGCTTATATCATATTCATTTTTCTTGAAAATATATATTATCTTGTTTATCAATTTAATTTTATGTTTGATCTTAATGCAGCTTTGAGAATTTTGTATGGGATTTGAGCCAGGTGGGAAATATCTGGTGATACTGGAAAAAGGATTGCAAGAAGTATTTAATTAATATTTCCATAACTTAAGGAAAAAAAAAGTTATTATTTATGGGATATTTGGTTTGATACATTAGAGTATAGAGTAAAAGAAATGCATATTTTGAATGCAAATAGATGTTATGAAAATGATTTATATATTAAATTCCGTTTTTGTGCTGTAGAAGTATAATCCAAGCTTATTTCATGATTTTAGCATTAGTCATAGTATCAATAGTGTATTGTTTGTATGGGAGGGGATATCATTTTCTGATATTTGTGAAAATTTGGTAAAATATAAAATATAAAATCAGTAGAAAATTTTATTAGCTTCTTCAATGAGATCAAAATGGTATTATTATTATTATTATTATTATTATTATTATTATTATTATTATTATTATTATTATTATTAATTCACCATAATTTCAAGTTAAGTTTATCAAAATAGAAAAAATAGCTGATCAATATTTTACTTTACAGATAATTAAATCATTTTTAAAATATTCAAAATATATTATTATTTTTTACATCTAACTAAATAAAAAAAATTCACTTATAAATACAACATAAATCCATAAATATTCAGAATAACCTCAAAATCAGTATCAAATATTTGAACACATATATTTTATAAAATTATAATACATATTATCAGCAAGATAAAAAAAATATTAAAAAATATATATATGGAATGAAGCACATCGCGTATGACAGATGCCTTGCACACCGCCGATTATTTATCGCAGTGCTAATTTAATAATTTAAGAAAATAATTAGGTCCGTCAAACAGCAGAGGGAAACATAAATGGATAACTCCGGTCATCCTGAGGTAGCAGGGATCGGCGGGCTGCTCGCAGTGGCGTCGGAGAGCTCGCCGGAGAATTTCTGCTGCTCCACATCTCCACCCTGCTGCCACGTCCAAACAATATCCTGCAACGAAGGTTTCAAACCCTGATCACAGAACTGCTGGTACTCAAGCGTATCCCCCGCCGACTTCTTCACCTCCACAAAATGAAACGACGGCGTCACCTCGAATATCTCCGCACTAATGGCCAACTGTCCCTTCCTACCTTCCTTCGTCCCCTCTAATTTCACCTTCCCATCCTTCTTCCTCACCCTAAAACTCCCCGTCTCCGCAATCTCCTCAAACCTCGACACGATCGCCTCCGGCGGCTTCTGCGTCGTAAACCTGGCTTCCGCAGCAGTCACACTGTTCCCGCAGCCTTCAAACAGCCCCGACAAATCAAACCCCTTCGACAACGATATGATATCAAACGCATTTAAAGTCATCGGCTTCATCGCGAAAGCCGCGTCGATATCGTCGAAGGTATCTGCCGGGTCGTGGTGGACCTCGACTGGCTTAAACCCCTTCTTGAACCAAGGGGATTCGACAAGTTTAGGAATTGTTATGCGGGTGTTAGGGTTAGGGTCAAGGAGGCGGGCAATTAGCTTGCGGGCATCGGGAGGGAACCAATTAGGGCATCGGAATTCGGCTTTGGAGATTTTGCGATACATTTCCATGAGATTGGAATCGTGGAAAGGGAGGAATCCCGCGAGGAGGACGAATAGGATGACGCCGCAGGACCAGATATCGGCTTTGGAGCCATCGTAGCCGCGTTTATTGACGACTTCCGGGGCGACGTAGGCGGGAGTGCCGCAGGTGGTGTGGAGGAGGCCGTCGTGGCGGCGAGTGTTGACGAGGGCGCTGAGTCCGAAGTCAGTTATTTTGAGGTCGCCATTGTCGTCGAGGAGAAGGTTTTCGGGTTTTAGGTCACGGTGGTAGACTCCACGGCTGTGGCAGAGTTCGACGGCGCTGATTAGTTGCTGGATGTAGCGTCGGGCGGCGTCTTCTTTGAGCCGGCCGCGGGCGATCTGATTGGCAAATATGATAAATGTCATTCATTCTTTTTTTTAATGAATTATAAAAACGTTAAAAATGAGGATAGTATGTAGCGGTACATGGGGGATTTGCTTTGTAATGTTGAAAAAAAAAAATCAGCAGTTGTGAAAAAATAGAGCAGCATTTATGATTTAACATTTGAGAGGAGAGGAAGGATACTTTGTTTTGATTTTAGACATCAAATTGTTTTGATTTTAGAAAGGGGAGGAAGGATACAATAATGCTAATCTTCAAATCTAATTTTTTTTATATGAGGCATACTTCATCAATACCTATGTTTATATTCTCCTAAAAAGTAAAATCAAAACAATTTCATCTCTACAAAGCCATATGTCTCCAACATTCCATCATCTCTACAAAGCCATATGTCTTCTAACCACATTGTCATATTTCTTTAATCATATTTTCTTCAGCCCAACACAACTTAACCAGCAAAACAACAATTTTTTTTTTTCTCTATATGCCTCCATTCAAACATATCCATTACAATCTATAACCCAAAATCAACAAATGACTCATAACAAACCTTATCAATACTTGTATGTTCATGCCAAAGTAGATCTTAGACTTGAGTAATTATATCACCTTGATAAATCCAACCTAGTATTCCAAAGACAATGAAAAATGAACAATTATGTTTCAAGAATTTCAAGTTTTATAAGCATAAGGCACTTAGACCCCTCATTCCATCATTACTAACTCAAATCATCTTAGTAATAATTTAACATTTGAATCGAAATAGAACTCATGTTGCACAATTTCATGACACAAGGAATGGCTTATTATGTAAGGTTACAGGCAACAAATGAATAACATAGACTAAAAGGAAATACTCGACTTAGTTGCCAAGAAGCCCACCATTCATGCTCTACTCATAGTACCACTTGCTCATAAAAAGATATCCTCAATGCCTATACAACAAACTCAACAAGATAGTCTACATGACTCAACCTCAAAGTTTCAAGTATCCTCAACACTCAAACCACGTTTGTCTTAAAAAAAAAAAAAGTCATATATGAACTTAGCAAGCACTTAAATAGTGGTTTGTAGCTTTTTCAAGTCATCTATAACTATTAGGCTTCTCATTCAATGTTGTTGATCCTTCATTCTTAATTTATAGATATAATAACACCAATATGTATATCCTAAAAATACCATGTGACATTCATTTCATTGGTAAAAGTTTTAATTCTACTTTTAAACTTCTTCAAAACATAAAATGTATATGAGAAACTTAGGTTTCTAATCTTATTTTATTGGACTCAAGGCAATTCGAATTTTATATTACATTTAACATAATCAATCGGAACATTTACTTGTGCTTCCTCATTGATTTGGTAAGAAAAACTGCATGATACTGATAAATCCTATCTCAGATAAAAATTCATTCTTTAAGAATCCAAAATTAATGATTAGTAATATTGAGCTATTATTTGCATCTTAAAAAATGAAATAAATTGAACATCCTAACTTGGGGTGCCATGGCAAATCATCTAAGTCCTAGCCCCTTTACATAATCTTGCTGCCACAACTTAATAACACAAGATCCTGCATCAGCGTGATGGTCTTCGCTTTAAAATAAGAAAACAATGGCATAAATGTGATTGGGAAAAACAATAAAAATGCCCCAATAGTGAAATCCTCTATAAAAAGGGGAGGTCTGACTCCACTTTTCTTCTTCTTCTTTTCCCTTATCTCTTTCTAACTCACCTGCCCTATTCTTGCTCCTAGTCTCCTACACTCTCAACAGCACGCTTTTTTCTACTACACAAGAGTGTTCTCCTCATGCACGAGACAAGATTGAAGCCTACTACCATCAACTCTAGATAAAAATTTATAAAAATACTTTCTTCATGTAATTTTCTCTCTGAAAATAAAATTTTAGAGACTTCCACTATCGTTCTTAGATTCGGTGAGAAATAAAAAGAATGATCAATGCCAATCTTAGATCCGAAGTAAAAAAGGACTCCCTCAAAACTAAAATTCCAGAATCTTGAAATCCAAAGACCTCCGCTATTGATCTTGGTTCCGACGTGAGAAGAAAAATCCTCCCTCTGTCGATCTTGGATCCAGAACAAGTAAGAAGTGTGCTTTTACACAAAATAAGTAAAAATCTCGCACTACTAAAATGTTATGCCACTGAATTTTCATAAAAGTATCAAACTATATGAGAATCTAGTTCAAAAATAAAGTTCACGCTTCGTAGTGCAACTATACCATGCAGAGCCCCGAGGTGCTGAGCTCTCGGGGAATGAAATCTTTGAAGCTCTGTCCTGTAGCATCGAGGTGCCAAATACCGCCATGCTAAGCTCCTGAGGTACCTTAAAGCATCGACATTGTATCTCAATGCCATAATATCAAGCTCTCGGGTTTCACCTATTTAAAAATAGCATTGTAGCTATCTTCCCAATGTGGTGCTACATCCTGAAGTCCATTCTACCATCAAGCTTGGTTTTGGAGTGAAATAAAATCCTTCATTCGTTAATCTTGGATCCAAAATAAGAGAGAAAGGTGTTAATGTACTAAAATCATGAAATCTAATACTTCTAAGACGTTATACTATCAAAATTTTAAACTTCTCAAAAAACTATTAAAGAATTGCTGAGAGAAAGAAGGCTCTGCATTAATGATGAAATAGCGCCACAACACTGTGGGTCCAATGCTGATGTGTTGAGCTCTCAAAAATCTTGAATTTCACGCAAGCATCTAACAGTACCAAGGCGTTGTCCCTCTCGGGTCTTGTAGGAAAAATATATCAAGTCATAGCGTTGCAACACTATTTCTTAAGTTTCGAGGTGCTGCATTAATTTCATGATTTTTGACACTTGGAATATCGATCTCGCTAAATCAAAAGTTTAAGTCTTGTCTACCTAGCGACATAGTGTTGAACACAGGGTGTCGCAGTGCAACCCTCTTGAGTTGGACAATAAGAATTTTCTATCTTAGAGCTCCACAACACCACCCTCTCAAGTTATCAACAAAATTTCTAACTTAGAGCGCGGTAGCACTACCTCTTAGATGCCGCATCACAACCTTCTAGAGTTCAAAGTCTGTTTCTAGTATCGTAGCACTGCCCTCTTTGAATTTAAGTCCAAATTTCTTCTGTATAATTTTTATTAAGTCTTAGACTATAATATGTTACGTGTCTCGGTGTTGTTTTGCTAGCACCTAGGTGCCATGGCCCTGATGACATTTTGTAAGGCTTAAAATTTTATTATTTTAAATCTTAAAGCATCTAAAAACAATTGATATAGAAATACACACAAATGTGAAATAAAAAAATATTTTTATTAAAAATATCAAGATGATTACATAAATTATATAGAAAGAAGAAAATACAAAATAAAAGAAAAGGGGAAAACTAATAATCGTAATTGCTGTCATCCTTCTCCTCTTCTTCTTCTCCTGACTCGGGCAGGGTGCTCACATAAGGTGGATATTGAGATGTCATTGAAAAAGAAGCTCGACTGGACTCACAAAGCCATAATTTTCAAACATTTGAACTAATAATGAGTTAAATTAAATCATGTAAGAAAATTGTTTCTACTGCTGGTCTATACGATAGTTAAATTTCTTTTCCAAGACCTGTTGCCTACGGCTGCTCTTGCCAACCTTTTTTCTTAAATTTTAGATTTCTCCTCTAATTTCATAAAGTTGCTGGTTTAAGGTTTTGGAGGTTTGGGATCGAGGTTGTGGAGCATATGGGGCATGTGGACTTTCTTCTACTTGAAGCCTCAACCTAACTCTCCCAATTAATATTTTCATTAGTGGAGCCTTTTGAATAATAAATTCTTCATCAGGCTCCCCCAACGCACTCATCGTAGCTCATAAACCATATATGAGGGAAGGATGACAGCAGTATTGCCCCTAAGCATATTACAAATGGAATTATAAATAACCTTTCTTATATCTATTGCAAATCCCTTTTGAATGACAAGATTGAAAATGACCCTATCCTTATTCACCTCACTAAAATTACCAGTGAGCATCAACTTGGTAGAAATAAAATAATGCAAAGCCTTAGACTCTGTCATTAGACAGGCGACTGGAAAGTTAATGATCATTTCCTCCTGCAATTTTCACTGAATATTAGCATTTCTACCAATGAGAAAACCAAAGACTTCGTATATAAGGATGATCCTTATAATAGGAAACATATCGATTGTACATTATATTTTATAAACTATAATGTGCGTTAATGCCAGTACTATCAAATCTTATCTTGGTTCTCCTTCACATTGGCGAAGAACTCTCCACCATAAGAATGATACAGGAGCTACTTTCATATGCTAGCTTTTACAAGGCAAGCTCGATGGTGACTCTCTCCACACTCCCACCCACATTGTGAAAATATCTCATGTAATTAGGGGATATTGGAACCTCTCCTGCACTTCCATGCTAACAAACTTATTAGCATCACTCGAAGTTGCCCTCCTTTTGCTAACGAGTTTTTTGACCCACATGATTACTTTCTTAGTGTGAGAGAAAAAAAAGGCTCAAAGGTTCTATAGAAGAAGATTGAAAATGATATTATTTATTACACACTAACATTTCTGATGAGCTTTCTTAGAACAATATTTTCTACATATTTAAAGCTAGTTTAAAATTGTAGATTTATTTATTTTTATTACATTTTTTAATTATTATATGGATATTAATAGTCATGGTTCTTAGCCATCTACAAGTGGTGAAAAGTTTGTCTATCTTTTAAATGGCCATCTTAGCTTATTTGAGCAGTCCTTTGACCGACATCATAGATAATCGCTTAAAGTGGTCAATCTGCCTACTCAAATATAACACCATGACGCTATTTTTAGGTATCAAAACTGATTCGGATCTTAAAATATGCAATACCATGGTGTGATTTCTCCAAGTAACAATTAATAATGCAGGATTTCGGCCAAGGATTTGGCCACGCCAGGCACCATACATCCAACGCTCTTTTTCAAAACAACCTATTAATGTTCACCATACAAACACCCTATAACTCATTCGCCATGTGAACACCCATATAAACGTAGCATTCCAAAGGGATATAAGTTCGATCTTTCTATTCATCATGCAAGCAACCCTATAAATCTAGCATTCCAAAGGGATGTAAGCCCAGTCAACCCATACGCTCGCCATGTGAACAACCCTACAAATCTATCATTCCAAAGAGATGTAAACCCAGTCAACCCATATGTTCGTCATGCGAATAGCCCAACAAATCTGTCATTGTAAAGGGATGTAAGTTCAATCTGTCGGCTTTCTAATCGAAATAATTTTGACCCATGCTTGTAATGCAAGCATAACACTCTGCTAGCATTCTAAATGGATGTAAGTCCAACCCATACGTTCGTCATACGAACACCCCTACACTAAACCTTTGGTCTACTCGGGATATCTCAAACATGATAACCCATGGCTAAGTACACTCTCGGACATTAACAGCCTCCGATGTTGATATACTAGATATATCAGATGATGAAACTATGGGATCTTGCTCGGGACTAGTCTCCTATTTCTTTTAAATAATCTTATACCACACCACATACATGATTCATATCGAAGATATATTTTTTAACCTTAATCGAGTACTCTCTCAATAAGAACAATATTGAAGGCTGTGTTCATACAACCCAAATCTAAATAAACCCAACATAATGTTAGAAATCAAATTTTATATATATATATATATATATATATATATATATATATATATATATATATATATATATATATATATATATATATATATATATATATATATATATATATATATATGTCTTTGAAAACAACGAGAGAAAAGGTTACTCTGTTCAAAGACACACCACAATCAAAGAAATAAAGCGAATTTTTAATGGAAACTTAAATGAGGAAAAAACCATATGTATTTCCACATGTTGATTTAGCATTACTGATTGCATATATGAGAAAACAAATGTGATAACGATTGTAATGGTTCGTGGTAGTAGGGAGATGGACAATCCATGGTGGGATGATGGTGGTTGATGTGGAATATGGTCTTGGTTGGAGGATCTTCAAAGCTTCTTCCTCCTCATAGCTCTCTTCCTTTTGATTCTTCCTTCTTCCCTGATTCTTCCTCTCTTCTGCTGACTCTTAGCTTCGCACTCTTCGCTTTCTCTTGTTCACTTTTCTATTTTCCTGCTTCACTTTTCCTTTCTGCTATTCTTCCTCTTCTTTCTTGCTCAACTTCTCGCTTATCAAACCCTCTTCTCTTCACTTCACTTCACTTCACTTCACTTCAGGTTTGGCCTTCCCTTTTCAGATAATGAGGGAATATTAGTATAGAATTAAATGTATCCTGCATACTCCCTCGACTCGACCAGGATGATTCCTTGATCATTGATATTTGGATGCCCAAATGCAATTATGAGATCTTAGGCTCGTTAGATCCAGACTTTCGATTTGACTATAAACACCCATATTTGAGATAGCTTTGGGATTTAACATGTCGGGATTCATTGACATTTTAATTCGCTGAATCAAAATCATATCGCCTTACATCAAGATTTCTTCTACCATATTTGAGAGTCATATCAATATATATATATCAATTTACCTCATGAAAAAAATATACTTTTACCAATCCAGATAAAAATGTCAGGGAGCATCCTCGAATATATTTTTTCTGAGTGATCAACTATATCATAATCATTTAATGAGCTCTTTATAGTAAATCACCATAGAATAACTTGATTTTTTCTTAGCGGTGAATCATGTGTCAACACATATCACATTTTCTAATTTTATATCTTTAGAAGGCTGCTCAAAATACCCCAAATAGATGATAAATCGTGGTCTCCTAATTTATCGTCAACAAAGAAATACCCTTATTTATATTAGGTTGATGATCCTCTTGATAGAAAAATCAATAATAGTAATCAAATAATTTTTTTAGCAAAATATTAATTTCACAATTTGTAAAGATATGATCTACTATGACACAACCCTCCATTATAGGTGAATACAATGCCCTTGACATAATTACCACTGACCTTATCCAACTTTGTCAACTACTATAGGAATTCAATGTTTCACTACCAATAAACAAGTTATCATAAGCCATGCATCCAAAACTATCAACTTAACCTGAATCATCTATATAAAACAAACCCTACTACTTGTAAGTATATACTAAACATCTACTTGTATAAAATGCATTGATATTATGGCATGATGTTGAATTAAAATATATTAAAATATTTATATACATATCATACAATTTTTATATTTTTATATATAATATATGAAGTTTGATATTTAAATCTATAACATCTTTTCTATATATGAAAAGGCTTATTCATCTTCAAAAAGTTAATAATAGTAATATTTTTGATATAATATTATGAATTCAAGTGTTATTTTTATAAATATCAAAATTTAGATATTAGATATGTAAATATATAGAATTATGATATGTATGTAAATGCCTCCAAAAATATTTGATTATTTCAGTTATCTTTATTTATTAAATTTTTTAAATGATTATCTTCTGAATTGTTAATAATAACGATAAATCACACGCTTCTCTGATAATTCTAGCCAGGTGAACTTATTGATTCTTTTTTTTTTTTCGTTTAATGTATGGCTTTTTTTTTTTTTTTTTTTTTTGAAGCCGACCGAGGGGAATGCATGAAGAAAATTAGTTTTTATGAATAATTATTTAATTAACTTTACTTTTTATGAAAATGTTAAAAAAATCATATTTGTCAATCATGCGAAGTAAATATTTCATTTTAGGCATGTGCTTTAATATTTAGAATAAAATTTCCTATATTATTTTCATTGTCATATTTCTACCTCTAAAAAAAATTAAAAAAAAAGATAAAAACCCAACCTTGTCGAAGAGCTCGCCGCCACGAACATACTCCATAGCAAAATAAATTTTGGTCTTGCTCGCCATCACCTCATATAGTTGTACAATATTAGGATGTCGCACTAGCCTCATAATCGAAATTTCTCTCTTTATCTGCTCAATCATCCCTACTCGCAAAATCTTCTCCTTATCAATTAACTTTATAGCCACACTCTGGCCCGTCGCCAAGCTCCGAGCAAAGTACACCTTCGCAAAGGTCCCCTGCCCAAGCAGCCTTCCCATCTCATACCGCCGCATTAATATCCAATTCCCCTTCCTCTCCGTCGCCGTCGGGGCCGCCATCGCCATAATTGTCGGCTAGTTTTGATGTACAAAAACACGCAGAGGTGGTTTACAAGACACCAAAGAGGAAGGAAGAGAAGGGTTTCGCATTGTCGACGAGGAGGAGAGGACCGAGGAATGCGAACGGCGAGGATGGAGGAGTTAAGGTTAAGGATAGAAGTTGATTTATGGCCATGGAATAAATGGTTGTTGGGTTGGGTCAAAGATAGTATGAATGGTAGTGGTATGCATAAAAATTGCTATTTATAGGCTTTGGTGCTTATTGTTTTCAAATTTATTTATTTTTAGATAAAAATATGTTATGAAAGATATTCAGATATTAAAAATGATTGTGTTATCATATAATTATGTGTTCGTTGGATATTGGAAGAATAATTTTGCGCTAATCCTAAACAATAACTTAGATTATTTATTCTTCTAATGTATAAAAAATAGACAACGATAAGTTCAAAATAATAAAATTATAATAGGTGTGTGATGGAGATTGAGCTACAATGGCTATTGGTATGTCAGATGATTCTTGAATATTCAGTTTTCTGGATTCCCGAAAAGTTTGGTTTAAAATACTTTCAAAAAACTATTTCTTTTGGTTTTGAAAATGCTAAAACGAACTTTCGGAGATGAACTAAAGCAGCTTCAAAGACACTATTCAAACGGGTATCGAAATTAAAAATTTACGCTCTCAAAAACAAAACGCACTAAAAAAGCCCTCCCAAACGAAGCCTTAATTGTGGTCTACTTCAAGCTCTTAATCTTAGCTCTTGATTATTTCCTCTAAGTTGAAATTGTGATCTTATTTATAGAGATTTGGGAGAAATTTTTTAGAAATTTTAGTTAAATTTTCAAAAACATTCTATTAAATGGATCGTATTAAATCTTTTGATTATATATAAGTTTTCAGCAATTAAGTGATTTATGATTTCAAATTTGAGCGATCTTGAACTCATTAGATTTCTAATATCGAGCCATTGGAATTAATAATAAATATATTAGATTCGGAGATCATTTGATTCTTCAATTTATACATTGAAGGTTCTAATTTCACTTTAAGTGTTTGATTTAAGCTTATTTAAACTCAGATATAATTGTTATTGATAGTTTTAGGGGTATCTCATTTAAACTTTAAATTTGGCTATAAATTTGATGAAATTGATAAATATATGATCATAAATTTCTTCTTTTTTTTAAATGTTTAACTCAAAAATTATATTAAGATTCATATTTCAGAATATTTTTTTTTTAAAGCTGCATCTCTTTTTCAGAAGAGTCAAATGACTCACCCTTATCCTCTATAGGAAGGCTTGAACATTTCTTCTACAATTTACTATTATACCTAATCAATCCCACCACCTTATTCAAAATAGAAATTGAGGCCACATTATATTTAATTATAATTATATTGTTTTAATATGCCTAACACTAATGATGGATAAGACAAGGATTTTCTTATATAAACAAACAAAAGAAAATTTTACTGGAAATTGCAAAAATAGAAATGTCATAATTAACCTCTCAAACTTAAGTATTTCACACTACATAAATAATAAAAGATAGTGATGCTCGTAGCAATGTAGCGAAATCAGCAGAGTCCAATCTTGTTGGAATGTTTTTTATTTTTTTAGAATTTAAAATTGAAAAAAAAAATACTATAATGAGTTACTACCCATATACTTATAATATTCACTAAAAAACAGCTTTATCATTACGGAGGTGTCAGCTTAATCCAACTGTAATATCGTGACTATTATTTGCAAGGGCGAAATCAATCTTAATTTTCAGGAATAATAAATTTATATTTTAAAAAAACAATAAAGCGTAAAAAAATTTTTTAAGATGGGCAAATGACTAATTTGATATCTTATATAAGAGAAATTATAAAATTCTGGAGGGGCAATTGACTCCTCTTAATTGTGCTTGGGTCCTCCCCTAATTACTTGTATATATAATAATAATACTATCTAATATAAATATTTTTGTCATATTCAGAAAACAACATAATAATATTGGAGATTATAAATTAATTCATGTAATGAAAAAAATAATAATAATTATTGTAATGAGATGCACTCCACCTAATAATAATATTTAAAAACAATATTAAAATTGTTGACAAAACCCTAATGGCTTGTGAGCTTATTTTAATACGTAATATTCAAGCTAGTGCATCATGCTTGCCCGCCACACTTACTAAAAATGGCCTTCGCTCATTTAAAAATAATTTATAATTTAAATAGTTATGCCATTTAATATCTCTAATTAATGTCAACTATAATTTTTTTTTCTTATGCATCAATTAGTATAACAATATTGTTTAAATAATCAAATTA
Organism: Cymbidium sinense; assembly: GCA_021442155.1. Taxonomy (NCBI): domain Eukaryota; kingdom Viridiplantae; phylum Streptophyta; class Magnoliopsida; order Asparagales; family Orchidaceae; genus Cymbidium; species Cymbidium sinense. The sequence goes on from CM038221.1 coordinate 187,370,318, forward strand.
ATACAACTTAAATACTCCTAATTAATTTACAAGCCAATGAAACAATCATATTTTGATTGTAAATATCAACACATTCCCAAAGTGGGTTCCACTTGTAAGAGAACTTGTTGCTTTAAGTTCAAATGATGTTTTGCATGCAATAAAAATAAATAAATAAGTAAATGCATCACACAAGAGAGTTTTTATGTGAAAATCATATATAATTAAAATATGGGGCTTAACCTAATTATAATATCTCAATTTTTGTGCATCATCAAAATCATTTACGTGTCAAGCTGATAAGAAGATAAGTTGATTCATCCATGGGTAGAACTATCATAGAATTGACCACCCTCAAAAAAAGAAATTTTTTCTCTAAGAAAAATGCTAATTTTTAAAATTTGCCCACCCTAAATTTTCACCTTTGCCCAATCCTCTCTAAGAATATCTAACTTAATTCCTTACTCTCAATGAATTAGTCAACTAATTAACACATATGTTTATAATTTTATATTTTTATCTATTTATAGTTTTCTCTTATAGATATGGTTCTATTATCTTATTAATTATTTATAATTTTTCTAGAGTTATTAATTTATGTAATTTTATTTATCCAAAAGTAAATATTATTATTATTACTTAATTATTATATTATTTGATTATTTAAAATTTTTGGCCACCTTCAAAACAAAAAGAATTGGTTCACCCTTGGATTCATCTAAGTAGCTGGATCAGTCAAAGTGTGGGGATAAATTTCAATCATGAGGATAATGTAAAAGCCAAGATCAAGGTGAAAGTTTTTTTTTTAAAATTATTTAAAATTTTGATATTTAATTGCACAACATATAATTTTAAAACTATTACAATAAAAAAAACATTGAAGTTTGGAAAATAGTGATCGAAAATGCAAATTGATCTATAGTAGTTCGATCACCTCAAAGCTTATATCCACTTCCAGAGTTCTCTTATAGAGATTTTCATTATCACAAGTTGCAAGGTAGTGACTCAAGGTTTGAGTTTGAGCTTGATTGATTAATAGGATTTGATATTTAACACAAAAAATATTCTATGAGTTTAAGTAAGCCCACCATCTGACTCATTTAATATAGAAGAAGAAAAATAATTCTATTTAAACAATTATTATAATAAAATAATAAAAAATAATGATAAATTTAAGAAAATTAATAAAAATTATTTTATATAAGAAAATGAGATATAGTATTTAACTATTTTTTAATAATTTTATATTTAAATTATTGAAATCTAATATATTTTATAATAATATTTTTAAAATATAATGGCTCACAAGTTAATGAGTCAAGTCGGAGTTAGCTCAAATTCAGCCTGTTAGCTCATCAAGTCCTGAACACGAGTCACTTATCGACCTAAATTTGAGTCAACTCATTTGTTTACATCTCTAATTACTTTCCTTCAAATTTCTACACAAATGAATGGGCAAACATCAATGGCAATCATGACATATAAACTTCATATGTTCTCTACAAATATACTAATTTGTGAAGTTTCTTTCATCACAACTATACTTTCTTAACAATATTGAACTTATAATTGATTTTATAGATTCACTGCTCGTAATATTTGACTATTACATCTTCCACTCCATTATTTACTTTTATTGTACCTTCTGTATATGCAAAATATAATTCAGATTGCTACAACCCTAATAGATATTATAGTATCACGGAGACAGAGAAGCCAACATCTTGACGCTGCAAGAAGCAGCGTAGTGGTGCTAGGATTAGGGCACCAAGATAAAATGACATAGAGGAGCAGTGACTCGGCGCTTGAACCCCTATAGAAAAATATTGAAAATAGTGTCACCGGTGCATAGGCACCACAAACGTAGCGGTAGGAGTCGAGAGACTTCATATTTAGTCAAATTTTCTACAATTTTTCATTACTTTTTCAGAAAACATTATTAACATATTTATTGACAACTTATAATTACTAATTATCTTTAAAAAAATATAATCAATTAGATATTCAAATAACTAAAAGTAAAAATATTTTATTGCTAAATGATTAACTATTTGATTATCATTGCATTACATGATAAGATCATTTAGAATAGATCAAGAAGATTACATGATATAATCTATGGATGGATCTATTTAACCTTAATTGGTTCTTAATTTGGTCTGTAATGATTAGACTATGATTCAAGTCATATATATTGTGTAGTGAGATTTAACAAATATTTGAATTATTCAATGTATATCATTTGTGATTTAATTTAAATAAAATTGGGGTGTGCAAGTTATTTTATTCTTGAATAATGGCTTTTAAATATATTTAAGAAAAACTTAAATATAAAATAACTTCTTGTTAGGGCTTGAGTTTTTGGCATGATAAATTTAATGCACTTTAGCTAGTTTGATGATTAACTTCAATTTGAGTCAAAATGCATTTTTAGTATCATTAAATTTATTTTCATGAAACCAAAAAATATTTTCTTACACACATCTCAACTAAATATATATATACATATTTGTTTAACAACATTAATATGCCACCACCATCCTCTCTTTCTTAATTTATATAAGCATATGAACAATTTTAGATCAACTATAATTTATAGATATATACAGAATAAATGAAATATTAATTCATAGCTAGGTAAAAACAAGTAAGCATAATATTACATGTAAAAATCTAACACAACCAAAGAAATGACAAATCCATAGGACCCAAAATAATTCTATTGATATCAGAAATAGCTATAAACACATAAAGGCTAGTAAAAAGAATTTAAACTCTAAATGGTACTTGGTTTTTTCATCCTACTTAAGATGAGGCTCTAGATTCACACATAATCTTAGAGATAAATCATAAAAATGCAAATGACATAATAAAGTTTTCTTTCTTAGAACCAAATGGTTTCTTTTCTTCTTCCTAAATATTTGTTAAGAAAGTTCCATGGGAAGATTCATCTTTTTGACTATGTGGTCTTCCTCATTTCCTTATTACCATAATATGTGTGATAAATAGTTTATCCTCATCTTCCATAGAGACATCATCATATAGGTCATCCCATTCATTAGGATCTTCTAATAATATATTTTCTTTAAGATTATTAGAGGACGTAATAGGAGATGCATCTTTCTGAGATAAAGTAGGGGCTGAATTGGTAATACCCTTCCTTTACAGTTGAGAGATGTTTTAATGATTTCAGAATAAACTTTCATTTTAACCTATCTATTGAGAGAATGAAGAATTTTCTTAACGTAGTCCCACCAAGCAAAGAACTGAGGGAAAGCAAAGCTTTTCTTTTCATTGTAAGAAATATCAATCGTCTATTTAGAGAAGATAGAAGAAAATAAGTCAAAAGTTTCTTTTAATTTTTTTAAACGGAAGGACTGAAGTAGGATACAAGGCTCTGTCTATGCTCTATTTCCCTTCTCTGATAAAGGAATAATGTAACATTTATAAGAATAAAATCACTAATAATGACCTTAGTTTATTGTACTTAATTCTTGAAAATTTAGATTCTAGTTCTAGTAAAGATGACTCAATCATGACATTTCTAGTTGACATTTGTAAAAGGAACAATCTTCGATCAAATTTTATAAGAAAATATTATATAGAAAGAAAGTAATAACTTCTTTTAAATAGGATATGCAAGGGATAATACATCTCTTTACTCATAAATGATTATATGAACTAAAAAATCTCAAAAGAATTTTGATTGAGTAATATCTTTTTACTTACAGATGAGTAATTAGAGTTATGATTGCCAAGTCAAAACTCATATGACAAAAAAATGGGTTAAATACATATCAAACTCAGTCATATCTTAAAGTATGGAGAGAGAGAGAGAGAGAGAGAGAAATCAAGTCCCACGTGGCGTGTCACTCTATTTTAGTGTGGGAGAAATATGTTAACATGATCATATAGTCTTCATATAAAATATTTCATAAGATGATATAAGAATATAATTCTAATAAGATTTTCATCATTTATTTAAACTCATGATAAATATTTTTTTTTGTAGACATATCATCAAGTTAATAAAAAGAACTAGAAAAATATAGGTTACTTGATCTTCCAAACAGATAAGGTTCCTTTTATTAATTGCACTTTAGAATACCTCCAAGAGAAACTCTCGGTATTTGAAATCAGGTCTTTATTTTGACTTAATTTTTTTATATTGAGCGTTGACCTACTAGGTAGAGGGTGAATCATCATAATCAAGAGAAATAACATCCCAATATATAAAAAGCCTATATTATAATAATCATTAAAATACCAAAGACTCAATGAGGAGTAGAATGGACTTAAGGTGATAAATGAGTAACATAAATAGATCAAGGACTAGGTAAAAATAACTTTTTGCCTAGATTTTATGAATATAACATCCCTTGTTTTCTATCCCAAGGTCATTTACCTTAGGAAGATAGTTGACACAACCCAACAGTGAGATGCTCTATTAGTAATCATGAATTACATCATCTAGACTTAGCCCCAAAACCTCAAACTAAGAGAAGAAAATTAAAAAATTTCTAGATAATAATTTCTAAAGAAAGATCAGAAAGATACAAGACTTGTAATTTCTATATGGATAGAGATAGCCCGATTATACGCAACTAGAGCTACTTAATTTTAGACTTACAATAATATTTGGGGTAATTTATCACTTCCTAATACTATAAGTCTCCTTAAACATAATTAAAATAATATTTATTTAAGGTTTTATTCTACGAGATATGATATATAATGCAAGTTAGCTATCCATAATAAAGACTTCTTATGCGCTTGATTTGGCCATGTTATGAATGTGAATTTGTGCTTAAGAATGTTGATTGCTAGTTAGCTTCAACTCATAGTTTTTTTATAAGATATAAGAAAGATATTGTAAATTAAAATAGTTATTATATAGTGCCTTAGTTTTTATTTTAAAATATTTTAAATTGGCTTTAATGTTATTTATCATTTTCATTAAAGTTGGCATAAAATATTTTATCTTGTGAGCCTTTCATAAAATCATCTATGGCCCAAACAATCATATTATAATAATAAATTAAAAAATAATAACTAAATAAAATAAGATGTGTTGTGATAGCTATAAAAGAATAGATAATATATCGATGTAGCAAGGCAATCTGCTTATATATATTTTATACATACCTAAAATATAAATAAAAGGAGTAAAGAAGTTCTACTTAACAAATTTGAATGATTTAAAAAATAGAATATAAGTCTTGGTTTCCCTTTGCTCCTAATTTAAACTTACCACCTTGATCAAACATATTTCCATTATCATATATACCACTCTTATCATACTTAAGATCATTATTGTATGTAACACCATAAAATCCCTTCATAGGCCATGATATATGAGTAGCCTAACATACCCAAAATATAAAAAGATGATACATAAAAATATAAAAATTGAATAATACCCAACATAAACTACAACATAAATCCCAATATAGATTGAATGCATAAAATTTAAATTTTATGACAATGACATTAATGATAATAATGATGATGATGCCTTGTATCAGCATGCTCCAACTTTGAAGGATTATACCCTAAAGAATAAAAATCTAGATAATCTTGTAATAATTACAGGTTCAATTGATGTATCTTATCAAAAGTAAGCTATAAATTTCCAAGAGGAGAAAGACCCTTCCAATGAACTAGAAACTTTTGAACACTTCCATCATATGTGGTGATGATTTGATTCTCTAAAATTTAATTTAGGTAATGTGATCTTAAGTGAAAATATGATAAAGAGATTGATGAAAAAGTATCAACCTACATGCTAGTACCGTTTGGAGAGAGAACACTGATATCCAAGGTTTGTCCATGGTACAATGTTAAATCTAACACATTAAAAACAAGATAGATTTCAACATCCATTAAAAGATCTATTTCATAAGTATTATTAATTATCTTTCTTGCAATTATTAATAAACATATCTCTTAAGTGTTAGTTTCTTAAGATTCATAGATAGAAATCTTTCAAGTCTAACTTTAACATAAATCAAATATCCCTCATTAAATTTTACAGGTCATTTATGTGCATTAACTTTAGTTTTATATTTATTATAACTCAAAGCAAGTTTTTATTGAATTTCTTGATGTAAATCATGCATGTTTTGTGCATAATGAATATGAAATGTAGTAGACCCATATGATATAGACAAACCAATGAGATCAATTAATTATTTAAGTTTAATATGAAAAGAACTCAAGCCAATTATCTTATTAATTGAATTATTATAGCTAAACTCTACAACATGAAGAAGTATACCCTAATTAGTAGTGCGATCAATGCATCTAAGTAAGTCTCTTAGACTTTTATTAACAACTTCAATTTAATCATCTATTTGCATCTAAAAAAGAATTATGAAATGAATGAGAAAATGATGAAAATTACACATCCGGGCCTGGGATGTCGTGACTCTATTACCGACTTAAAGAATCTTGAAGCTCAAACCGCCCCCGATGATTGCCCATTAAATGGCAGAGCATTGCGACCATGTGATATTAGTGCCGAGGCACTGTCATGAATCCTCAATTGTGTTTAAATCAATAAAGTCATCATCCCAACCTTAACAACAACAAATGTCTAAAGGAGTGGGTGGGGAGGGGGGTGGGGGGATGATTATAGCAACAAAAATTACTCCATTAGACAAAAAATACCTAGTCTTCTTGCCCCGTTCTTTCTTCGAGAGTGTCTGTACCCTCTACAAGCATGCAGTCTATCATTGTAAAAATAATCTCCCATCTTTTCCCTAGTCTACTTGTGGTGTTTATTTCCATATATGGGGGGATACCACGCAGATCGTAGGGAGTACTTATTGAAGTGATCAGATACGACATTGAGGTATGATAAACTATCTCAAAAAATAGAGATATCACCCTTCAATGCACCTAATCACTTAATAAGGACTCCTAAGGCATAATGGGTCTTCAAATGTACCGGAGATTTTTCTTCTGCTTTACATGGATGAATAAAGTAGGGTTTATATTAAACTGGGTTCTAAAGTTTCATATGGGGGCAAGCCCCCATAGTTAATTACATCCTAAAGAAGGTGAATTCCTTAGGAATACTCTTAATTAAAGTAGACAATTATTATCTCTAAAGATTTCAAAGATAGACTATCAATAAATTAGTTATATTGGAAAATCAATCAGGATAGATCAAATGGAGAGGCTTATTTTAGAAGCCAAAGGAGATGAGTAAGGAATGCTCATGATACTAAGCAACCTAGTGAGCATTCTAATCTACCCTATAATTGGGCTTCATATGTTAAAATTGAAGAGATTTATTTATTAGAGTTAAATTTTTATTAGATTGTTGGGGCTTATAATCCACCAATATAAGGTTGTCGAAATACCTAATAGATGAGAATTTATGCTTATAGCCTGAAGGAAATATCAACATCAGATCTTAAATCTATGGAGCGTTAGCAAGAGCTAAAGCATGACCTAAATCTATGTGAAGATGGGTATAAGGTTTACCTCCATAAGAGAGAGTAAATCACCCGACTGTTGGACTTATAAGTGCATGGAATGGTAGCCAGCTAACTCCTCCAACATTATAAATCCATGTGATCAAGTCTTATGAATTTGCAAGATAGTTGGGTTATTATTTATTTAAAAAAAGGCTAAAGTCCTTAAACCCACTCCCTAAGAGACTAGAGCATGAGTGGTATGAGTAATGACTTAATCTAATGCAAAATCTTTTCAAATTTTTATTTGATTTTGGATACTTCATTTTGACAAAAGGCTATAGGATTTCTTATGCCTAAATGCATGATGAAAATAGATTATGGGCTAAATCAACAGGAAAGAGGTATTTTCCAACACAAAGGAGGCCCTCAAAGGTGAAGCCTTCCCCTTTCGTGCAAGGATGGAAACCCTCTCTTATCAAGAGTGAAATAATATGCATGCATGATGCGAGACATAAACCATTCAGCTAAGGGGTTGCAAAATCTTTTAATTATCTTGATTATGTCCTAGGCTTTATGTGAGGTTTTGAATTATTTAAAACTTTAATTATGAGTTGTAGTTGGGTAAAAGATTTATTTTTCCCTAAGAGCCTAATCGGATCTAGGCCACACATTAAGACATCATTCATATAAGAAACTAAGAAAAGTATGCCATTTCTAATATGCAATTTTAAACATAACATTAATCAATTTTATAAATCTAACGCAAAAGAATAAGAGGCTAGTGCAATCGAGTGCCGCCGTACAACCTGAAAAGAAGGATGGGTAGCTGAGCTCTACCCTTATACAACCCGAAATATGAAAGAATAATTATAATTTATAAATGAATAAATACTATGGCGGGCGAGCGGTGGGTGGGATTTTTTATGTCTCCTCCATTTCTTCATGTCTTTTCTCCTTTAATTTTGTAGGCTTCAAGGCATCACATGGCACCCCAAGACTAAGCCTTATGGTCAATGCTCATCTTAAACCCTCATAGCACTAATTCAAATTCCTAATGTAAAATTACATTAAAATTAGAAAAAGTAAATCTAACTACACCTACAAAATGAGTTTTAGCTAAACACACATACAATCCCAAGCAATTATATATATAATTTGGACTTAGCACCCTGCACATGGGTAACCAAACTCACCTGTCATAACTTGGATTATGCTTAGGGGTTTTAAGAAACCTACAAAAGAGAGCATTTATATTTATTTTAAGCACAATCTCCTACATAAAATATGATTTGGCTAATAGCGGCCTAACATCCAGTCTACGAAACATACACCCTAACATCTAATCTAAAATAACACATAATAAAATAAAACATACATCACACCATGCACCATTCTAACATAAAGCTAGAAGTGGTGACTTAATCCTAATGTACGTGTTAAGGCTTGTGTGGTATGTCTTAACTAAGCATTAGCATTATAATTTTTTAAGTATGAAAGACTTTCATTTAATATAAAGGGTTGATTTCACTTGAAGTTATTTAATTGATTTGAGAACTTTAATTTATGTTTTCTTTTGTTTCATATGATTACACTTAGCAATTAGGTGTTGTAAAGAGAAGATAGAGGATTGCCCTCTTTCATCCCTACCTTAAGTCACTTTCTAAAGCATATTAATTTAGTTTAGTTCTCTTTAGTAAATAACTTATTAAATGATTTAATTAATCCTAAGTTTAGGTTCACTTTAAGTAATTTCATTTAACATGTAAGGCATCTTGAGATTAATTGAATTGAATTACTAACATATGGCACATAACAACTCATTCCTTTCCATCACAAATATCATGCATATGATTTAATCCTAAGTGTATCTATACATATAACAAACTTAAATGATGAATGTATGTGTATGTGGAACTTTACATTCTTTTATCTGATTGAATTATTTAATTATATTAGCTTAAAGCTCTATCTAAATTCTTATACAAAAATACATAGAGATGAAATTAAATAGGTATGTGTCATTATTAACCAGGGAAGTGAGGTAATCAAATGACCTCCTTGGGGCTACTTAAAGCCTCGTATTCCTGGGATGTCCAAACTATATACCCATTACATTCAATCATATGTAAATTTGTATATATGAATATATGAAAGCAAGCTCTAAATTATATGATTAATGAATCTAAGGATTAAGCAATTATGAATGCATGTATTCTTAACTAGAAAAGGGGATTATCATCCTCTAATCAAATACACACATATATGTATAAAAGACATAAACAAGTATGTGCCTTTGCTGACTAGAGAAGTGAGGTAATCAAATGACTTCCTTATGGCTACTTAAAGCCTTGTAATCCTGGGATGTCCAGACTATATACTCATTTTTCTTAAATACATATTTATAATTAAGGAGGTGAAAATCATGCAAAGATTGTATTTTCTTTAATGAAATTATTTAGGTATATGATTTAAAGCTCTATTTAAATTCTTATGTCAAAGATACATAAGAGTGAAATCAAATGAGTATGTGTCGTTGTTAAACTAGGGAAATGAGATAATCAAATGATCTCCTTGGGGCTACATAAAGCCTTGTATTCTTTAGATGTCCAGGCTATATACCTGTTACATTCATGCTTATGTAAATCAACATATGAATAAAGGAAAGAGACTTCACTTCATACACTTAAGGTATAATCACATTCATATCCTATATATATTTATAACTAACACCACAACATGTGTTACCATTCATTTATAAGGTTTTGAAAAATACATTTGACTTTACTAGTGATAATAACCACATATATATTAAATTAAATCAACACATGCAAGCTTACATAAAAAAGAAAACCATTTGATTTAATTACTTTTTTGAAAGGGAATGAATTCATGGAATTAAACAACATACAATATGTATCATGATTGGAAAGGAATAACCAAATATAAACATATGATTCATTCAATCCAACTAATTCCTTAGGATAAACATACCAAATCAAACTATTTAAAATAAACCAAAAGTTCTTTAATGTCATTTTTGATTTCATGTTCAATTTAACTTAAGGAATATGAGAAGGAGTTTGCTAATCCTAACCCATCCTCATGTTTGTGAGTTAATTTAGTTTAATGAAATATGATTATGTTGATTTTATGGATTAATTTAGTTGTCATATGTATTAAGTTCATTAATTAAACCTTTCCTACGTTACCTTAACATAATTATCCTAATAATTGTGATCTAATATGATATGCAAATACATTGAAAAGTAAATTAATAATGATCCTATGAAATGAAGAGGCCTAATTCAATTAGCTCATAATTATTGGTTAATTAGACTAAGAAACTTAATTAATTACTTTTATGATCTCATATGGGTAAATAATAATTTCATTAAATTTCTCTAGGCTATTAAACGCCTAAAGATCTACCCTTGAAGTAATTAAGTAAAATTAGATATGAATATAATTTTAATTTGATTAATGAAGTAAATGATTAATTAATCAATTTCTCTTACTTGATTTGCCAAATTTGATTGATTATCCTCCAAATAAAATGGACTTAAGGAAAAGGTTGGGAAAAAGGTCCCAACATAATTCCATGAGTCCTGTCATTTAATTAAATAATATTTTATGTGAATTGAACTTAATTTAACTAATTAGGTAATTAATCTATTAATTAACCTCTAATTAATATTTCTTTGAAAAGTGAGGAGAACTTAGGGAAAAGAAATTATGAAATAGGTCCCAACCTAATTCCATAAGCCCCTCATTATTAAATAGTGATTAAGAAGCCCAATTGATTACTTAATTACTATCCACATGCTTAATTAACCCTTAATTAAGTTAAGAAGGTAATTAAGTCTTAATCAATTAATTTTCCTAATTAATTAACCAATAAATCCCAAGAAAAATAAGATGGGTAGAGGTCATCCCCTCAAATAATATCAGAAAGTTTGAGGTTAATTAGTTAATTAATTAGGGAGTAATTAGGGTAATTAATTTTTTAATTAAACCCTAATTAAGCTCTGATTACTATTCAAAATAAATTAAGGATAATTTTAATGAATTCCTCTCTAAAATATCTTTAAAATGAGTATTTATGTGCATTTTTTTATTTTTTTATGATTTATTATGAATTTATGAAGTTTCAGCTTTAAATTTGAATTAATTAACCTTAATTAATCCTAATCCATCAGTGCCATGTGACGCACTGATGTGGCATGCTTTCCCCGTGTCGTCGTGGTATTGGATATTAAAGTTGTCACATTACCGCTTAGTCAGCTGACAGAGGATGCGCTTTCTCAAGCGCCGTCTGATCTAAGATCAGATGGCCATAATTAAACCCATAGTTAATGAAGGATTAAATTGATCGGATCTAACGAGTCTAATCATGATCATCCATTCTAATCATGTGGAACGGATAGTGTGTGATCTATCATCATGCGAGCGAAGGAGAACGGCGTCCGTCCGCCAATGTTCGCGTGATCCGAGCTCACTTGAGCTTGGATTGGCTCCAAATGGAACCCACACCATCGTACGAAGGATATAAGAGGATCCAACAGCTAAGACCAAATGGCATTCACATTCTCTTTGAAAAGTTACAAAAAAAATTGATAAGAGCTCCGTTTTAATGGTGATACCTCACCAGAGCTACCGATAGCTCTTACGCTTGAGGAAGCTTCGTTTGGTTGAAACGAAGCCCTATTGAGCGAAAATTGAGTTGATTCTAAGTGGATTGCTTAGGAGGCCAAGATCTGTTGGTTGGAGCTTCAACTTTGATCGAACTCCTAGCTCCGGCAATCGTAGAGCCTTAGGAAGTATTCGTTTGGCTTCGATGAGGTGTGGGGATGGCTTGTGCAAGAGAATTTTGGCTTTAAATGAGAAATGAGGGAGTTTGGGTTGGAGGATGCTTTCCCTATTTTAGGTTTACTCGGGAAGGAGAAATTCCAATGAGGGAAGCCTTGGGAATGCTCAAGAACTTGCTAAGGAGTTCAAAATCTCTCCAGGAAGCTCGAACAAAATGAATGGTGTCCTTTCCCGTGTGAATTGAGGGGGTATATCCCTCGATTGCTTGTGATGGACAAACCGATTGAGCTCCCATTTTTTGGCCAACTGGCCATTGTCAAGGCACCGGAGTTATCCCAATCACCTCCACATGGCTCAACTTGAGTGGAGGGAGTGGTGGTAGGTGGCTCAAGGCATTGATGGCTTCCTGATCCTTGAAGTTCTGCTTATAAGTGGAGGTGAGTTAACCCCACCTCCCTTTGATCCATGGAAAGCTCAGCCCACTCAGGTGGGCTAGTGGTTAGGGTTAAACCCCAAAATGTTTGATGGTCATCAGGGTGATAGAGTAGACTTTGCCATTTTGGGGAGAATCCTATATTGGGTGGCATATCTAAGGGAGATCTCAGTGGGTTTAGATCCAATTGGGTTTGAGTTGATTTTAGACTGACCCAAGATGGGTTTGGGTTGGGTTTGGTCAGGTTCCAAGTGGCCAAGGCTTGGTTCAAAGGGGTTTAGCTCAATTTGGGTCATTTGGGTTAGTTTGGGTCATATTGGGTTATGTTGACCAATTGGTCAAATTGGGCCAAACCAAGACTTGGGTTTGGTTCAAATGATGATTTAGGGTATTTTGGTTCAAGTGGTTTCAATCAATTTTGCCTATGTTTGATTTTGGCTCATTTGGAATCAAATGGGGGCAATTGGGACAAGTTAACCAATTTGACCAAATTGACCAAATTGGCTTGGGTTGGGTGTTGATTCAAGTATAATTGGTTAATTGAAGATGATTATAGGCTTTGGTTTGAATCAATTTAGATTTAATTTAGATTTTGGCCAATTTGACCCTTTAGGTCAATTTGGGCTAAGTTGGTCAATTGGGTTCAATTAACCAAATTGTGTTTAATTATGGGTTTGGTCAAGTTCAATAATCAATTTGAAATAAACCTGAGCTATTGATTGCAATCAATTTGGGTTGGATCATGATTTAACCAATTTTGGCCTTTTAGATCAATTGGGGTCAACTCAGGTTTGGTTTGGCTCGATTGATGGTCAAGTCATATTCAATCGATGATTATGGGTTGGCGTGAATCAATGGTTTCAATTAATTTAGTGTATGATGAGTTTTGGCTAGTTCGGGTTTCATATGGGTTAACGGTTGACTTGGTCAAATGACCAAGTTGACTTAGTTTGACCCAATTCAAGGTAATTGATTATCCTAGGGTGATCAATGATTATGGTATGAGGTTTGGATAGCCTTAGTTCAATCCAATTTAGGTTTGGTTCAAATGGGTTCTTTAGGACACTTTGGGTCAAGTGAACCTAAGTGGCTTAATTGGCTTGGTTTTGGTTTGATTACGGTTTAGTTGAATATATATATGAGCTTAGGATTGAAATATAAATCCAACTGCAATCAACTTGGGCTATGATGGGTTTTGGTTCATTTGGAGTTTTCAAGTAAAAAGGGCTAAGTTGGGCTTGACTTGAGTTGATTTTAATTTGACTTGATGATTATAGATTTAATTTATATTTGGATAGGTGATTGAAGGAATGATTGATTTAAGAGAAAATACATTAATTTTGGTTTGACTTAGATGAGTTTTGGCCAAGTTCAAAGAAATGGATTAAAGGGTTCAGATTGGGTTTTGATTTAATTTTGGATTTGGTTTTGGCCATTTGAATGTATATTTCATTTATATTTGGAAAGATAATTGACTTGTGCTAAAATCACTTGAGTTTGAAGTGATTTAAAGGCAAATTTGGCTAAGCTCATGAAGGTAGGTCTAAAGAGCTTAGAAGAGAATTTGAAATAGTTTGATTTAATTTTTATCATTGTAATGTGGTTTTCCTTTATATTTGTGAAGTTAAATGAACATATGATTGATCTATGAGAAAATCAATTGATTTTGACTTGATTTGAATAAGATTTTTGGTAAGCTTATGAAAGTGGATCATATGGCTTCGGAGGGATTTGGAGCTTAGATTTGATCTTGGGTTTCAATCATTTAGATTTGAATTTGATAAATGATTCAAGAATTGAATTGATCTTTGAGAAAATTAATTGGATTTGAATTGAATTGGATTTCGAAGTCCATGGATTTCAATCATAATGCATAGGAAGGATTTTGAGCTTGGGTTTGATCATGGGATTGATTATGAATTTGATTTTGGGTTCAAATTTGGGACTTGATTTGAGAAGGAGAACATGGATTGGGTTTAAGCCAAAGGGTAGATAAGTCTTTGTAATTTTCTGAGGTATAACCTACTCCTGTGACTAACCCTTCTAAGTCTCTATGCTTATGTTAAGTGTTCACCTAATCACTAGAAGTATCTTAAGACTAAGGAGCTCTTAGTGTCTATAAGTGTTCTAGATCTATGATGAGGAGGTTGAGAACTCACTCTAAAAGTGAGGTCAACAAAAGGACCCCTAATAGGTGTAGTGTAACAGACAAGGCACACTGCATGTTATTGGCATTGACCGAGATGATCAACAACATCCAAAGGATTGCAAGCGCTAATGAAAATGATCTATACCAAAACCCGAGATGTAGATAGAGTCACGATCTTAATGCAATGCAACTCATCTTATGCCAAGGTCATAAAAGAGGGAGATGGAATCCGTTGAGGGATTAATTGTACAAACCTTCCACTAGGGAAGCATGTTCGGGTTATGTGAGTTAGATTTCATGGATGTATCCAGTAGGGATATAAGTTTTATTAGATTTAGTTGGTAGGCATTCACTGGGGATAAGAGTTTGATTTAATTTATTTGAATTTGGTTTATGCTTAATTCGAGGGCATATCCGCTAGCGATATGAGCTTGAATCTGTTGGGGATCAAGACTAGACCTGATGGATGTAATTCGTGGTACATACCCGCTGGGGATATGGGCTTGAGTCCACTAGGGAACAAGACTGGATTTAATTTATTTTAATTTGTGATGGCTCCACTAGAGAGGCTGGTTTTAAATTTGATTTATTTATTTGATTTGTTTGTATATGATTTGGGGCTCCACTGGGGAGGAGGATGGGATTTAGCTCCACCAGGGAGAATCAGGTTGGGTTTAATTTGATTTGAGGTTGATGGCATATCTATTAAAGATATGAGCTTAGATCTACTAGGGATTTGGTGGACTTAATTTATGGACCCTATTAATGTGTGATGGTTTTACTAAGAAGGAGCCATGGGGACCTTGGCCTACCTCAGATATACAAATCCAAATGGACAGTCTACTAGTTGTGGGATAGAGCTATACAACCTAAAGGTTGCCTTTCGGTGTGCACCAGTTGAGCAAGGAAGAAAGCATAGCAGACTTACATCTTTCAAAGCGAGCAAGTTGATTGATTTTAATAAAGCGACCTAGGGTGACTCGAGTGAGTGCTAGGGACTTATATCAACTCAAGAGTAGTCAAGATTAATATCATTTTAATTTGATTTGATTTTATATGGTTTATTTGAATTGGTTCATGTTTGATTTTTAATTGAGGATATATCCACTAGGGATGTAAACTCAGCCAAATTTGGCAAGATTTAAATCATGGACCCTGTCAGTGTGTGATGGATCCACTTAGAAAGCGCTATATCAATCTTGGCTTATCTTAGATTTTTAAATCCAAAGGGACAGTCTAACGGTTGCAGGGTAGAGCTATCAAACCTAAAGGTTGCCTTTCGATGTGCAATGTCTGAGCTAGGAAGAAAGCATAACAGACTTACTTCTTTCAAAACAGAGAGCAACCGTTGGAGTGATCTTGTTGGTAGCACAACAAATCGAACCTGACCTAGGGTGACTACTGAGTGAATGCCACTGAGGGACTTATATCAACTCAAAAATAGTCAGAATTAAATTTATTTTAATTTGATCGACCCTATCAGTGTGTGATGGATCTACTGAGAATGGGCTATATCAACCTTGTCCTATCTCAGACTTACAAATCCAATGGGATAGTCTACTAGCCACGGGGTAGAGCCAACCAATCTAAAGGCTACCTTTCGGTGTGCAATGATTGAGCTATGAAGAAAGCGTAGCAGACTTACATCTTCCAAAGCAAGGAGAAATCGTTGGGGTGATCTGTTGGTAGCACAACAAATTAAACCTGACCTAGGCCGACTACTGAGTGAGTGCCACTTAAGACTTATATCAACTCAAGAGTAGTTAGGCAATTATTATAGAGAGTTTTGTTGACACTGCCTTAAAGGTAGAATGGCTGCTTGGGAAAAAGTACCATTGGGGTGTCATCCTAATCCACAAGCGAATATATATTTCATTTATATGTTATCATTGACCCTGTTGGTGTACGAGGGACCACACTGAGAAGGGGCTATATGAACCTTATCCCATCTCAGACTTACTAGTCCAAGGGAGAATCTACATATCTGTAAGATGGATTCTCCAACCACAGGGTACTAGGAAGAGCGTCCAATCAGTAGTAACGGGTAGTGTCTAAACGGGGTTGCAAAGGACATGATCCAAATAGAGTGCCCACAGGGGAGGTGCCGCTAGGGGTGTTATCCTAGTCCCTGTAAAAGAAAGCCTATAGGTGTATGGTGGCCAACTCAAAGAGGAGGCATAACAGCCTTACATCTGCCATGAGTTGTGTATCCACTGGTTGATCGCTATCAGCATAGTGAGGACCAACCAACCTAAGGTGTCCGTCAGTGTGCGACGATCAATCTAAGAAGAAGTCGTGTAGACTTACATCTTCATAGATGGAAATGATTATCGGGATAGTCTATCATCAACGGGATAGATGATATTTGTCCTAGGGAGACTACTAAGCGAGGAATCCCACAAAAGGACTAGACCCAAGCTTGAAGTAGTTAGGAGGAAAAAAGCCACTGGGAGTCTTATCCTAAGCCTCAAATATACTCGACCTAGTTAGTGTATGATGGCTAGTTCAAGAAGAAAGTGTACCAGACTTACATATTCTTAAACTTATCTGACATGAGGTAGCTTATTGGTCATGCAGTAAGGCCTACGAAACTAACAAGGCATTCGTCAGTGTGTAATGGTCAAGTCAGAAAGAAAGCATAGTAGACTTCATCCTCCTAAATAAGGAACCACTAGGGTGACACACTAGCAAGGTAGCACGTCAGCCCGACCTAGAGCAGCTACTGAGTGAGTGCCCCTGGGGGCATTATCCCAACTCGAAGTAGCCCATTATAAAATATATGTGTTTATTTTATGTGGTTGTGCATAATTTATGTTTGTGTTGTGTTGATAAAGGATAGGACATCGCTCGGATTCCACACACCTATTCTAAACACATCATGATGGATTCACAAGCAAAGATGTTTTTCAATATGGAAGAGATGAAATTTGAGATAAAATTTTCATTGATAATAAGGATTTTCAAACATGGGTTTAAGGATGATATTTCTTTAAATGGAGCCCGCTAATTGGAAGCATCAGACGCTCTCCCTTATGATTTATGAGCTAATAAGATCCTCCTTGATAGGCCTTCTCTATAGCAAAAAGACCTTCCCAAGTGGGTTCAAACTTTCCTCTCATCTTGTGATAGGCAACAATTGGTCTCCTTAGAACTAAAATAAGCGCTCCTACTTGAAAAGCTCTAAGACAAACCAACTTGTTGTGAGCTTGAATCATTTTGGCTTTATACAACTCGAGATTTTGGCATGCCTATAGGCATCTCTCCTCAAAACCTTCGAGCTCTTCTAACCACAGCTTGGCGTTCTGCTCCATTGTGATCTTGTTACCCACAACATTCCTTAGTGACGGGAGTTGGACTTCTAAAGGTAGAACAGTTGTAGACCCATACACTAAGGAGAAAGGGTTGATTGAATTTGAGTTTTGTATGTGGTGCAGTAGGCCCACAAGGCTTCAACCAAGTGCTCATGCCACTATCGTTTGTTGTCATCGAGTGTCTTCTTTAATATCGGGATGAGAGTTTTGTTAAAGACCTCTGCCAAGCCATTCTCCCTCAGGCAGTAGATGGTATAATATCTCCAATCTATGTTGTGTCTCTGGGAAAAGCTGTAGATTTTGGTGCTTTTGAATGCAGTACCATTATTGGATATAATTCAATGAGGCACCCCAAACCTATATACGATATGGTTCTTGAAAAATTGGAGCACATGCTGAGTTGTGAGCTCTTTGAGTGGGATCACCTCTGCCCACTTGGAAAAGTAGTTGGTGGCATTTAGGATGAATCGATAACCCTTAAAAAAGGAGGATCAATTAGACCCACTATGTCAGTACCCCCAACACTCAAATGTCCATGAGGCTAATATAGGGTGTAGAATATTGGGTGGCTGGTATAGGACCACACCATGTACCTAACATTAGAGGCATCGCTTAGCTACATCCATGCAGTCTATGATCATCGATGGCCAGTAGTATCCTAATCTCTTAATCTTGGCTTTCATCTTCGGGCTGGATTGATGAGCTATGCATAAACCTGAGTGTACCACGGTCAAGATCTTATGGGATTTGTGTTTGTCCAAACAATGTAACCACATATGATCTAAGGACCGCCAGTACAAGGTTCCATCCATGAGAGTGTAGGAAAGTGCTCTCTATTTCATTTGATGGGCTTGTGACTTCTCTTGAGGTAGTTTGCCTATATTTAGATAATCCATGAATGGTTGCCTTCAATCTAACTCGTCATACTTTTTGGCAACGACCACCTCCCCTTCAAGAGAGAGTCTCTCGATGAGTTCAATATTAATAAGGGATAAAATTTGCTTATTTTGGACCTTTATTGATATGGACTCATCTTCTGGACATGCCAACTCCTAGCCAAGTTTGGCTAATGTATCTACTATGACATTTTCTCCTCGAGGTATCTTGTAAATGGTAACCTCTGGGATTTAGGCCAACAACTCCATAGTATACTTATGATAATGATGGAGCTTAGGCTTTAGAACCTTATAGGTCCCGACTATTTGGCTGATGACTATCTAAGAATCCTCGAAGATATTGATGTTTTGGATGCTTAGAGTAACAGGTACCTCCAGATCGATAATCAGAGCCTTATATTTGGCTTCATTATTGGTGCATGGATTGGACAGATGATATGAGAATCTCATCACATCATGATCTGAAGTTAGGAGAACTATTCCTACCCTTATCTTTCATGGGATAGTAGATTGTGGTTCTTCTTCTCTTTGAGAGGAAGTCACACCATCAAAATACATCTCCTAGTGGCGAATGCTAGTGTCTCCTAATTTCATGATTTGTTCATCAGGGAGGTCATCAATAAGTGGGGAGTCAGTAGGAAGTAGCTGTGCTGCTAAGAAGTCCACTAGTGCTTGTCCTTTCACCGCATGAAGAGGTACAAAAGTAATGTCAAACTATGATAAATTATGGACTAACACTCCAACCGTCTAGATAGCATTGGCTGTGTCATGAGATATTGTAGTGGGTTGATCCAAGAGATCAAGTTCATCTTATGAGAAAGCATATAATACCGTAGCTTTTTGAATGCAAAGATTAAAGCTAGGAAATGCTTTTAAATGGGTGGATAATTTACCTTCGTCATTGGCTTGGGCCAACAAAGCACCCTAAGAGTCATCCAATGCAGCAATGTAGATGATCAATGGCTTGCCTGGGATAGGGGCTACTACAACTAGTAGCGTCATCAAGTAGTGCTTGATGTCTTCGAAAGCATGCTGGCACTTATCATCCCACATGAACTTGACATCCTTTTTGACAAGTGCTGAGAATGGCTGGCATCTTCCTGATATGTTGGATATATATCATCTTAAATATGCCAACCACCCTTGAAATAATTTGACTTGAGTTAGAATTTTAAGGGTTGGCATCTCTAATACCACCTTCATCTTCTTTGGATTGATTTCAATTCCCTGGTATCGGACAACAAACCCAAGGAATTTTCTTGAAGCTACTCCGAATGCACACTTCAAGGGATTCATTTTGATGTTAAATTATCTTAACCATTCAAAAACTACTTCAAGTTAAAGAGGTGGTCTTCCTTTTCTTTACTTTTGACTACGAGATCATCAACATAACACTCGACTTGATGATGAATGAGCTCATCAAATATTTGAATCGTAGCCCATTGGTATGTAGCACCGGCATTTTTAAGGCCGAAAGGCATGACCTCATAGCAAAAGATTTCGATCGGGGTTCAAAAAGTAATGTTTCTTTCATCCTCGGGGGCCATCTTTATTTGGTGAATATCCAGATAAACCATCTATGAAAGAGAATACTGCATGAGATGAGGTAATGTCCACTATCAGTTCTAGTATCAATAATGAAAATTTAGTTTTTAGACATCCCTTATTTAGATCCCTAAAATCGACACATATGTGAATTTGGTCATTCTTCTTCTTAACTAGGACGACACTAGCCAACCATGTAGGATATTTTTATTTCTTGATGAAGCCAGCATTGATCAGTTATTTGACTTCAGAAATGACTTGCTGGTCAATGTCTAATCACATGCGTCTAGGAGCTTACTCGATGAGGTTTGCACTAAGCTCTATTGCTAGGTTATGGACTTCTATGTCGAAGATAAACCAGGCATATTCTCATAACTCCATGTGAAGTAGTCCTTAAACTCAGTCAACAACCTAACTAAGTCATTGGTTTCAGTATCATTCAATAAAGAACTGATATATGTCGGATGTGGATTGTCTTCAGTTCCTAAGTTGATCTCTTTGAGCTCGTCAATGGTTGACCTGACCTCCTCTTCGAACTCTGGCGGTGCATCTTTGACATCAAAATCATTTGGATCATCTGAAGTTTCTAAGCACACCTCATCATATGAGTTAGTATGATTTGAAAAGAACCTATCAGATTCCAAATGATTGGTGATGACTAAGTAGTAATTATCATCATCGACTGGACCCACTGTATTGAATCCTAGTCTGGTCTTGATTGAGAATTTTGCATTTATTCTTTCAAAGTATGTGGGATTGCTTAGTGAGTACCAATCAAAAGGTAATTCTATTAAATCTTTATATGAATCATCCTCAAGTTTTACATCAACTTCTTAGCTTGAGGATGATGCTCCCATAAAGAACCTTTGAGTCTTCACATCTATGGATGACTTAGGGGCTTCCGTAACTACCAAACCCACAACTTTTTATGAGGAAAGTGGGTTAGGGCTAAGGTTCCCAACTGATATTTGACTATTTCACATACAACCTTGGATACATTTATGCTTTACTTTAGAGCCCGGTCTTCATCACCATCCCGCTCAAGTGTCACCTTGAAAGAGATCTGCTACAGAGAAGAGCTAGCTGGTGTGCTAACCACATAAGACTCATCCTTTGAATTAGATTTTAAGTCTATGTGGATAGCAGGTGTACTTCTAGCGGCTGGGACACACCTCCTATTGGGTGGCCAATAAGGAGGCTTTCCACCTATGGGGCTGCCTCTAAACTATCCTCTTCCTCTGCCTGATGGAGGTCAGATCATCCTACCTATATATTTGAATGGAGTGATGAACTATGGGTGGAATCTAATGTCTGGCTCTATATCTTCCCCTGAGTCCGTGTCTCGCTCCCTTTTTTTTTTTCTCTTTTTTCATTACCTTATCTATTTCTTTTTCCTTTCTTTTTCTTTTCTTTGTTTTTATCCCTCATGGGGATCTTAGCTAAGATCGTGAGAACGGACTTGTTAATTTTGGGGGAGGTATAGGCTGCATCCTCATATATCCCAACCTCATGAACTATGAATAGTTTGAGATCTTCTTTGATGCAATACTCAATCCCACCTCTGATGAACTTCATGCACTAATGTAGAGAATATGGAACTATGTTGTTTTCATGTAGCCATGATCTCCCAAGCAAAGCATTAAAAGATGTATCCGAGTCTTGATGTGAAACTTGTCTTCGGTCTTCCAATCATCTATCTCCAATGGCAATACTATGGAGCCTAAGGCCCTCTTACCTTGTTCATTGAATCCTCTCAACATCATCCTTTCTTTTTGGAGTTTGGAGATGTCAATCCTCAAGTAGGCAAGGGTTCTTATATTCATAATATTGACTAATGCACTTTGGTCAACCAGAACTCTGGATAGCTTGTATCTGCCAACATCCATTGTAATGCAAAGAGGGTAGTTGTGCTCGGTCGTCCTTAGAAGTTAGTCTTCATCACTGAATGCAACTCTTAAGATGTCCTTTGAGTGGTGTGCCTCCTCTTTAGTAGTGGTCAGCTGAGCTAAGCATATCTCTGGATCAAGTAAAACCTTGATTAGAAATTCTCTCATCTCTTTGGATAAGACAAGGGCGTCATATATGCTTAACTTAGTTGGCAACTTTCTAAGATGAGCTAGGACATTGTAATCAACTCTAACTTGGTCTTCCATAAGCATATCCATAGGTGGAGTATCTTGTGGAAGGGATATCTGCTCATTGGAAATAATGACTTATTTACCCTTATCCTGAGGTGCTACCCTATGAGGTAGAACTTTGCCACTGTGCAAGTTGACTTTAGTGACTTCTTGTAATGATGAACTTGTGGAGAGTTCTACCTTCCCATCAGGCATACCTATAGCTTCTTCTATGGGATCCTCAAAGTCGGTTGACTCCAAGTCAATCTCAAGTGGTGACCCTTGTTTGATTCAGAAAAGGAAAGTTAACTTCTAATCAGAAGAGAGGGGATCGAAATTACTAGAGCTATTATTATTTTCTAGACTTGGAGAGTTTTCAATATGAATAAAATCAAGAGCATCATAAGTGGATAAGATCTAAGTAGAATCTGCTTTCTTCATTTATTTCTTTTTGGGTGGACGTACATGATAGAAATTAAGTAAAGTAAGAGGAGTAAGGGATTTAATGCCCTTGTCCCTTGATACAATGCTCCTGCCTGTAGAAGAGGAGCTAGCAGGAGAAGAGATAGTTGTAATGATGGGTGGAGTGCTCGACTTAGATGGTAGTTGTGCTACGGGACTATCCCGGGCAAGTATGGTGAGCTATTGTTATTGCTAGGCTGTCACTTTCCCTGAGTTGTCCTTTGCAACTAGCAAACTTTTCTCAATTTTGGAGGTTTGAGCTGCTTCAGGCACCTGTAAGGAAAGCTTCTTGACCTTAAAAATGATCTTTTTAGAAGTTCAAGATAAGAAGATATCCCAACCTTCTTTGGTCTTAAAAAGATCGTAAGTATCCCCAAGGATTACTCTAACAAAACTGGATGATTGTTCTAATAAGTATTCCTTGGGGATAACTACAGCTCCTGACTTGTAGCTACGCTCATGCCAGTCCTTAAAAGTAATACAATCCTCTAAGACATGGCCTAACATGCAGTTGTAGGGGCAATAGCTAGGATCATCGCTCTCGCCCACTTCCTCTGGCCTCTAAGGCTCTGGTAACTAAAAGTTAGGTTTCTTTAAAAAATTCTTAAAGATTTTCCTAACTACCTCCCTCTTGAATGAATATTGCTTATTATTGACCTCAATTTTAGGATGAGCTCTCAACCCCTCCATCTTAGACATAGAACTTCTCTTGGACTTTAAGAGTTCCTTAGTCTTAAGACACATCTAGTGATTAGGTGGATACTCAACTTAGCCCTAGAGACTTAGAAGAGTTAGCCATAGGAATAAGTCATGCCTTAGGGGTGTTAGGAAAATTTGCCTACCCTATAGCTTGAACCAAATTCCTCACTTTCTTCCTTCAAGTCAAACTTAAATCAATTCCAACCAAATTGATTTCCTCCAAACTCAAATCAATTCTAAATGATTGAAACCCATGATTGAAACAAATGATTGAAGCTTATGATTGAAATTCCAAGTTCAAAATATTTCCTAAGTCCTTTGATTCCCTCTCATGGACTTAGCCTAAATCAAATCTAAATCAATTCAAATTCATGAAATTTTCTCACAATCCATTTATATTTTCATTTATATTCACATATATAAATGAGATATAAATTTAAATCAATCAAACTAAACCCAAAAAAGAAACATCAATCAAATCCAAATTCACAAAAATCTTTGCTAAGTCCTTTGATTCCCTCTTAAGGACTTAGCCTATATCAAGTTCAAATCACTTCAAATTCATGAAATTTTCTCATAAGTCATTTATATTTTTATTTATATTCACATATATAAATAAAATATAAATTCAAACAACCAAAACCAACTCAAAAAAATCAAACTCAAATTCAATCAAATTCCAACCTAAGCCTTTCAAGTCAAATCTTAAACTTAGCCAAATCAATTTCAAATCAAGCCAAATCCTTGATTTCTCTTCATGATCCAATCAATCCTTCAATCATGAATCCAAACATAAATACAAACTTCAACCATTAAATCTAAACTCAATGCAAAAATCAAACTCAAGTCAAACCCATGTTCGCCCTTTGAACTTGAAATTGTCAAATGAATCAAAAACTCATTTGACTTCAAACCACTTGCAAATGGATTTATATTCAATCATAAGTCCATATGTGAGTTCAATCAAACTCAAATCAAGCTTTGACCAAGCCATTTGACCTACTTAGACCAAAGTGACCTAAAGTACCTTTATGAGCCAAATTCTAATCCTAACTAAATTGAATTGAACTAAGCCCATCTAAGCCTCTCATCATGATCAATAATTATCATGAGATGATCAATCACTCAAATTGGGTCAAACCAAAACAAACCTAAGGGTTGACCAAGTCAACACTTAGCCAAAATGAAACCCAACATAGTCAAAATCCACCATAGGCCAAATTGATTGAAACCATTAATCGAAACTCATTCATGACCAATGTTTGAACTTGAGCAAGTCAACATTTGAGCCTAACCAAGACCAATTGGCCAATTGACCCAAGTTGACCCAACTTGACCTAAAAATTAAAAATGTGTCAAAACTTGATCTAAGCTAAATTGATTGAAACCAATGGGTCAAGTTCATTCCAAAATGATTGTTGAACTTGACGATTTAGCTACCCTAGCAATTGACCTTGAACCCAACTTGATCTAAAGGGTCAAATTAAGTAAAACTCAAATATAAACCAAATTGATTGGAAACAAAGATACCAATCCATTTCAAATAACCAACCAAACCATGACCTAACCCAAATAGGTAAAATGGGTCAACTTGACCCATTTGACCTAATTGAACTCAATTGAACCAAAACCAAATATAAACCAAATTGAATCAAACCAAAGCAACCAAAATGTTTCAAATGGTCATATGAACTTGACCCAACCCTTGGTTTGACCCAATTTGACCAATTGGTCATCTTAACCCAAGTTGACCCATTTTGACCTAAATGGGTCAACATGAGCCAAATCACATCAAACTAACTCCTAATTCAATGAAACTGGCTGAACTCCTTTTTCAATCATACCAAACATATTCAAATTGAAACCTAAGCCAAATGACCATTTTACCCCTAGGTCAAAGGATAAATTTTGGCCAAATTCACTTGGAATTTGGTCAAATCCTCTTCATGATCACTTGACACCCTCTTAGTGGACCAATTGGACACTAGTGAATGTGGTGCACCAAACCCAATGGGTTTGGGTCAGCCTAACCCAACCTAAGGATAAAACTAACCACTTGCATGAAATTGAGCACATGGAATCTCTCCTCCACTTGATTTAAGCACATGGGAGCTCCACTACTCCACTCTTTAGGCCAAACCAAATGCAAGGACACCTCTAACAGCCTAACAAACCCACTCAAGGTGGTCAATTGGATCAAAATGGCAAGGTCCTTCACTCAAGGTGGTCAATTGGATCAAAACGGTAAGCTCCTTCACAGCCATCTGATTACTCTAGGGGGAGATATATTCCCCCTAATTTCACTTGAATTTCATTCGAGCACACTCGATTGAACTTAGGGAAGCCAGAGCAAGAATTTGGAACTCTCCCCAAGCTCTCTCAAGTAACTTGACCTTCTCCATTTCTCAGTTTCTCAAACAAAAAATAGGGGAACTCAAGCTAAAATCCAACTTACTCCACACTCAATACTAAGCTAATTCCTCCTTTGATAACCCTCAGAGGATCAAATCGAACCCATTCCAAGCTTCATTGAAGTTCTTAAGGTAAGGGAGGACTACTCTTGATCAAGACTGAGCTCAAGTGAAGGTGAAGTTGGCCTCTAGGAAGATCCATCCAATTTCAAGGCCTCAAAACTTCAACAAAGCTTCATCTCCACTAGACGAAGCTTCTTTAAGGGAATCAAGCGCCGATGATAGCCTCCGGCAAGGTAAGCCATTAAACCGAGCTTAGATTAGATGTGGTGTGGTCCTTTATGAAAGGAATTTCTACTTCATGAAAATTTAGTCGTTGGATGTGATCTACCTTGCATGGTGATGGTGTGGGTTGAATTTTATTTCAATCCAAGCTCAATCGAGCTCGAATCTTCCCTTAGAAGATGGACGGTGGCCATCTCCCACAGGGAAGATCAGAGAAGAATCATGGGTTGTCCATCCACACATTTTGGATGGATGGCCATGATTAAAACACGTAGGATCCACAGATTATCCCTTATGAACCGTGGATCTAACCTCAGCCATCTGATCTTTGATTGGACGAACAGGGAGAAAGCATGCAGCGCCACTACTGATGCGGCGCTATGATGTGGCCACTTAAATAGCCAATCATGTCGTGCCACATGGAAAGTGTGTGCCGCATCAGCCTCCATGTGACACCGATGGGATTAGCTATATAATTAGGGGATTAAATAACTTAATTATTCAAGAAAACTTCAAATATTCACATCTAAGTGTAGAAAAATCAAAAAAATATGAAATAAATTGCATATGAAAGATAATTGAATGTAGAATATTATAAAATTGATTTTGTTGGAATTTGAATAGTGTTATTTTCTGAATTTGGGTTTTATTAATAATTTAATTAGGTTAATTACCCTCTGATTATTCCATTAATCAATCTTAAACTTCTCATGTGTATTTAGTGGGATGACTTCTGCCTCCCCTAATTTTCTTTGGATTTATTAATGGCTTAATTAGGGTAATTGCTAGATTTATTCCAAATTGCTCTCTTAATGTAATTAAGCCTAATTTAGTGTGTAATCGGTGGATTAATATTTTGATTGAGTTAATTAAGGTTTGTTTAAATGAATAGGAGGTTTAAGAAATAATTTTGGGATATTTTTCTTAAGCTATTCCTTAAACACCCCTCTTTCTTCTTTAATCCAAATTCAATTAAGGATTAACCCACTAATTACCTACCTAATTAATTTAATAAAACCTTCAAAAAGCTTAACTAATCCATCTTGGGTAGATGCTTGGGTGTTCAATAACCTAAGTACATTAAGGAAATCAAAATCCAACTCACATGTGTGAGAGGGGTTATGAAAGTAATTAAACTAAACTCTTTAGTTTAATTAATCATTAATCATGAGCCAAATGCATTAGACCCTTTTCTTCTTAGGTGCATTGCTGATTTAAATTTCTTATGTGGTTTTATGTCATATCATTGCCTCATAATTATTTGATTAAGTATGTTAAGGTGGTGTAGGTAAACACACTTAATTCACACCTTAACCTAGTCAAAATATAAAAAGTATCTAATAATCTAAAGATAAAACTAAAATTCCATACACATGGGGGAAATAGGTTAGGACTAGCAAACATTCTTTCACATTTCCTAAATCAAACCTAGCAAATTCAAAACTAAAATCATTTTAAATAAACTTTGATTCACTTTGAACTTTCTTATTTCATAGGATTGTCTTTAGGAATTAATTAGGGTGACTGAATTTACATTGCTTTCATCACTTTAGTTCTTTCTTAGCATGCTAAAGGTGTATGTCATATGAAATTCATGCATTCATACTTTTTTTAAAATCAAATTGAATATGAAATATTTTCTTTATGTCAAATTGCATGTTTTGGCTAAAGTAAAATAAATATGAATGGCTATTATGACTACTAAATCCAAAATTATTAAACACCTAAAATGTATTACTCATAATTATTTATAAGCTTGCATGTGGATATAAATATGAAGATGTGCATCTTCTCGTTTCTTTTAACATAGTTTTGAATAGGATTTGGCAAAGTGTATAGTTCATTTGAAAAAGAACACACTTAACCCCATTTCTATTCATTCCTATGCTATTACTTAAGAAGGACATCCACACTTGTACATATAAATTGCATAAATAAAATAAGCAAACAAATACAAACTTTTGCATCTTTCTATTTCCATTCATTTCTTTTGTACATGTGTTTGTATTTAAGAAAAGTGGTATATTAGTCAGGACAACCCCAGGGTTGCGAGGCTTTAAGTAGCCCTAAGTACGTCTTGTAAAATACACCCCTAGTGCTAATAATGGCGTCGTACTCACTTATGCCTTTCATACATACACATGTGTATATGAATAAAGGATAAGAGAAACCCCTCTTTTCTACTTAATGAAAATCATGCATCATAAAGCATTCCAATTTTCTTAAGTAAAAATTTCTTAGCATTCATCATAAAGTGTGCTAAACATTTCCAATAGATATGCTTAGGATTCATTCATATGCATGTTATACATGTTGGGAAAGAAATGAGGTGATGTGTGTGTTTTGTGATATTAATTCACTTTACTTAATCTTAAAATGCCTTTCCTTTTGAATGGGTTTGTTTAGAGTTGTTCTAAACTTAGGATTAATTAAAACACATAACAAAACATTCACTAAACAAAATCAAACTTGAATCCACTTTAGAAATTACTTAGGATAGGGAAGGAAAGAGAAGTTCTCTTCTCTTTTTCCTCTCTTTACAACCTTTAGTTATTAAGTAAGTTCATTTAAACCAATAAAAAATCATCAAATAAAATTAACCCAATTTAACTAAACAACTTAAATGAAACCACCCTCTAAATTGAACATTTTCATACTTAAGAAATCTAAACTTTAAAGCCTAGCTAAGCATACCACACAAATCTTAAATAGCACACACATTAGGCTATGTCACCACTTCTAGCTTTAGGGTGCTTATACCCCTAAGCATAATCCAATAGGTCAGGTGGACTTGGTTACCCATGTGTGGGGTGCTAAGTCCAATATACATGCTTGGGATTTATATGGTTTGTTTATCTAATCTATGTTTTGCAGGTATTAGTTAGATTTACTTTTATTTTTTCATGTAATTTTATAATTAGGATTTTGGAATGATTGTTATGGGAGATTAGGATGATCATTGGTCATAAGATCTCATCTTATGTACCATGTGAAGCCTTTGAAGCATCCACATTCTAACCATCCGAAAGAAGGAACCAAAGAAGAAAGAAGAAAAGAAGAAATGAAGACCACCATAACATGAATTTTCTTACTTGATTTTAATTAATTCATTTGTAATCCGGGTTGTATAAGGATAGAGCTCGGCTACCCAATTTATTTTCAGTTTTCTGCGGTTGTGCCCAACCACAAATGGCCTTTTATTCTTTTGCGTTAACTTTATAAAAATATTTGATGTTTTGTTTAGCTTGTGCATTAAGATGACATGTTTTCCTAATTTCTTCCTTGCTTGATGTATGACCTGGATGATGATTAGGCTCTTAGAGAAAAATAAATCTTCTACCAATTTAATCAACTCAAAAGAAAAATAAATAACTCATAACCTCACCTAAAGCCTAAGTTAAAATCAAGATAAAAGAATTAGTAAGCCCTTAGCTGGATGTGTACTTCCTTTTCTAACATCATACATAAAAAGCATATTATTTCACTCTTAATTAGAGGGCTTCCACCTTTACCAGAGAAATTGGCTTGACCTGTGAGACCCATGGTGGAAACACACCTCCCCTTCTCGTTGATTTTGGCCCATAATCTAATTTCTCATGCATTAGACATATGAATCCTATAAGCCTGAGTCAAATGATTGTCCAAAATAAAATAAAATGTAATATGATTTTCATTAGATCTAGGTCATTTTTCATGCCCTTACATGATCTAGTCTCTTAGGGAGTGAGTTTAAGGATTTAGTCTCTTTCTAAAATAAATAACAGCCTAGTTATCTTGCATAAAGCATATGACTAGCTTACATGAATTTAAATTTGTAGGATGAGTTAGTTGGCAGCCACCCCTAGGCAATTATAAGTCTAACAGTCAGGTGGTTTATCCTCTCTTATGGAGGTAAACTAAATACCCATTTTCACCTTAGATTTAGGTCGTGCTTTTGGCCCTTGCCAAAGCTCTCTAGATTTAGGTTCTGAGATTGCTTCTCCCCTTTGTGGGCTATAAGTATAAATCATCACCTCTTAGGCATTTCTACGATCTTGTATCATGGAATTGTAAGCCCTAGTATTCTAATAAAAATTTAACTCAAACACATTAATTCAATTTCAAAAATGTAAAGCCCAACCATATGATAGTTTAAAATGTTTATTAGGCTTTCTAGTATCTTAAACATCCCCTACTCATCTTCATTTGGCTTCGATAGGAACTTCCTCCTCTTGATCGATCCCACCTGATTTGCTAAAAAATAAATTAATTGATTGATAGTCCTACCTATTGAAATCTTTGGAGATAATGATCATTTACTTTCATCGAGAGTATCCCTAAGGAATCCCCTTCCTTAGGATGTAATTAGCTATGGGGGCTTGCCCCTGTAGGGAACATAATGAACCAGGTTTAAAATAAATCCTACTTTACTTTTCCACGTAAATTAGGGGAAGAATCTCTGGTACATTTGAGACCCATTGTCCTTAGGAGTCCTTATTGAGGTGATTAGGTCCATTGTAGGGTGGTAACTTTAATCTTTTGAGATAGTACACCTCTCCTCAATGTCATACCTGATCACCCTAATAAGAACATCTAAGGATCTACGTGGTGTCCAAATGTAAGGAGTATATTTCTATTTTCATTTTATCCATATAGATTGAAGATGGAAGTATACTCTTAGAAAATGTCTAATAAATTTACACCATTGATTTTTTTGGCGACTCTGCTGGGGATGGTTCCTCTCTCAATCTTTGGTAAATGTTCGTTGTCTCTAAGTATCGATAGTGGGTTTGTAATTTTGTATGAATCCATGACTATCTTTCTTTCCATTGGCACTTAGCATATTTCATCCTTAAGTCAAGCTAGCCAACATCTTTAGGTTTTAGGACCTCACCTCAAGTTGGTCTTAAAACCCCCGTTGGGTTCTCAAATGGGTGAAAATAAAAATCTAATAAAAGGAAAAAATATTTAAAGACTTCCGCCTTATCATTTTTATGATAAGGAAAGGTTCATTCCAAAAATAAAGATAAAATTAATCCTTCATAAAAGTCTTGCTTTTCAAAAGCACACTTTCAAAATGCACATAATAAAATGTTTTGCATAAAAATTTCCCTAAATAACCTTCATCTAATAATCTTCATGATTGTTATATGTAGGATCATCTTTATAAAAATAAGATTCCAATAACCACACTTTCTAAAAGCACAAATGAATTTCATCATTCAATGCATTTTGATGAAGACTTCATTTTCAAAAATAAAATCCCAACAATCATGTTTTCAAAAACATAAAATTTGAAGATGGGCCTTCCCATTCAATACATCCAAATGTGTTGGATGGATTTTACATCTTCAAGCAAAATCACAACTTTGAAATTTCATTCAACACATTCCACATGTGTTAGTTTGGGACTTCCACATTTTCAAAAAGCACATATGAACCCCTCCATTCAATATACCCACATTTGTTGAATGGCGGCTTCATTTCCAAATCAAAGATAAACTTTCAAAAACCACATATGAACCTCTCCATTCAATATACCCATATTTATTGGATGGAGGTTTCATTTTCAATCAAAATCAAAAATAAATTTTCCAAAAGCACATATGAACATCTCCATTCAATATACCCAAGTTTATTGAATGGAAATTTCATTTCCAAATAAAATGGCATTATTTTGAAATACCACTTAAACATATTCCATATATGTTTAGGTTGGAATTTCCTCTTTCAAAAAAAAAAATAATAATCACACATGAAAATACACATTTGAAAAATGAAACATAATTGATTTCCATCCTACATACT
Organism: Cymbidium sinense; assembly: GCA_021442155.1. NCBI lineage: Eukaryota > Viridiplantae > Streptophyta > Magnoliopsida > Asparagales > Orchidaceae > Cymbidium > Cymbidium sinense. The sequence continues at coordinate 187,402,622 of CM038221.1, forward strand.
TGTGGTGAAAAAAATTTCCATATAAGAGTTGCCTTTCAAAGTCTGTGGAGAAAAAAAAGACAAAACCTATAGAAATTCATCTTTTTAGGATGCCACGTAGATCTATAGATGTACTTATTTAGGTGATCAAGTACGTCATCAAGGAATAGTATACTATCTCGAAAGACAAAAGTCCTTTGGTGTTTTATCATAAGGACTCAAAGCGTTGGGTCTTGAAGTGTACCAAGATTCTTTTATATGAAAAAAAGTAAAGCAAGGTTTATTTTAAACTGGGTTTGTTAAGTTCCCTACAAGGGCAAGCCCCCATAGTTAATTACATCCTAAGGAATGGAGATTTCTTAGAAAAACTCTCGATTAAGGCAAATGATCATTGTCTCTAAAGATTTCAATAGGGAAAGGACTATCAATCTATTGGCTTATTTTTTAAAGATCAAATGGGATTGATCTAAGAGAGATTAATTAATGAAGCCAAATGGGAAAAAGTAAGAGATGCTCACGATGCTAGGAAACCTAGCGAGCATCTCAAACTATCCTATGATTGGGCTTTATATTTTTGAAATTGATTTAGTTTGTTTGTATTGAATTTTTATTAGAATGCTAGGGCTTACAATTCCATAATACAAGGTTATGGAAATGCATAAGAGGTGAGGAAAGCAACCTCAGAACCTAAATCTAAAGAGAAAATGGGTAATTGGTTTGTCTCCACAAGAGAGGACAAACCACTTGGACTTATGCACGGGGTGGCTCTAACTCCTCCTATGATTTTAAACACATGTTGATAAGTCATATGCTTAATGTAAGATAGTTAGGCTATTTTTATTTAGAAAGAGACTAAGTCCTAAAACTCACTCTCTAAAGAGACTAGATCTTGTAAAGGTATGCTTCAAATGACCTAAATCTAATGCAATTTAAATTTCATTTTATTTTTATTTTAGGGCAATTATTTTGACTCAGGCTAATAGGATTTTTATCCCTAATGTATGAGAAATTGAGTTATTAGCCAAAATCAGCGAGAAGGGGGGAGGTGAGTTTCCACCATGCCTCTCACAAGTCAAGCTAAGTTTCTCTAGCAAAGGTGGAAGCCCTCCAATCAAGAATGAAATAAGATACATTTGTGCATGATATTACAAAAGAAATGCTCATCCTAGTAAGGGGTTGCTAATTCTTTTATCTTGATTTTAAACCTAAGCTTTAGGTGAGGTTATTAGATGTTTAATTTTAATTTGAGTTGTTAGAGATGAATAATATATGGAATTAGGTGAGTATTATGCCCTTTTCAATTGAACAATATATCTCACCAAATTCCTATTCAAAACTATGCTAACCCTAAAGGAGAAAGGAAACCTATGCTAAGCATACCATTATAATCTTCAACATGCAAACTCATAATTAAAGAATAAGTAGCACACTTTTAGATTTGGTATTTGATTTATATGTTTTGAAAATAATTTCAGTTTAGTAGTGATAATATCCACTTCATATTTCTACTTTAGCCAACACATGTAAATTTTACATAAAGTAAATAATTTTATTTTTAAATCTGAATTTAAAAAATATGAATGCATGAAATCACATGGCATATAAATTTAACATGTTAGGGAAAGATTCAATTTAATGAAAGCATGTAAACAAACTCACTTCAATTAAATACTAAAGACATTCTTATAGAATAAGAAAGTTTAAAATAAATCAAAGTGAATTCAATGTGATTGTTGTTTAGTTTGAAGTTTCATTTAATTTTAAAAAGGTGTGATGAGTTTGCTATTTCTAATCCATTCTCACATGTGTTTGATATTTTTGTTTAATTTTTAGGTAATTAGATCCATTTTTAAGCATTGATTAGGTTAAGATATGAATTAAGTAACTTAATTAACCCTTACCTACACCACCTTAGAAGAATTAATCAAATAATTATGAGTTGATGAGATGACATAAAACCCATAAGGAATTTAAATTTGCAATGAACCTAATAAGGAAAAGGCCTAATATTATTTGGCTCACAATTAAAAGTTAATTAAGCTAAGGGGTTTAGCTTAACTAATTTCAAAACACCCTTTCACACATGTTAATTGGGTTTTGATTTCCCTAATTGAACTTAGGCTATTAAATACCTAAGCATCTACCTAAAGTAGATTAATTAAGTTTTGAAACTTTTTAAAATTTTTGGAAATTGATTAATGGGATAATTAATGAATTAACCCTTAATTAAAAGGAGATTAAGGAGAGAAAAGGGGGTTTAGGGAATAGCTTATGGGAAATGCCCCAAAAATATTCTATAAACGTCCTACTTACTGAATCTGACCTTAATCAACCCCAATCATAGGTTAAAATCACTAATTATACCATGATTATGCTTAATTACATGAGGAGGATAATTAAGGAAATCATATGCAATTATTCTAATGGATCCTTCAATAAAACCCAAGAAAAATAGGGGTGGTAGAAGTCATCCCTTAAAACTTACCCAAGAAATTTGGGATTAATCAGAGGCTTAATTAAAAAGTAATTAGCAAAATAAACTTTCCAATAAATTCCAAATTCAGAGAAAATCATAATTCAAAACCCATCAAAATTAATTTTAAAATATTTGAAATTTAATTATCTATCCATAGGATTTTATTTCACATTTTTCTAACTTTTCTATCAAGAGTTATGAATTTTTAAAGATCTCTAAGTGAATTAGGAATTAATTAATGCATTTTATTAATCCTAACTAATCCCTAGCTCACGGCGTGACACGTGGCGGCTGCGGTCAGTGCACTTTACACGCATCGCACCATGAGGGGGTCACTTAAACATCTCATCCCAGATGGCAGCGATGGCGCAAGCACTTTAATACTCTACCATTCGATCAAAGATCAGACGACCAAGGATCTCCCCGCATTTTAAATTGGATAAAAGGATTTCTAAACATGCTAAATTATCTCAGCCGTCCATCTAAAACATGCAGATGGATGGTTGAGATTATCTAAGTTCTTCCCCTTGATCAATAGAGATAGTCCATGATCAAGGGGAAGATCTAAGCTTGATCTAGCATGGAATCAAACCAAACTCAACTCACACCATCTAAAGACAGAGAGCGGTAAATCCAACAGTAAAAAATCGATGGGGTGAAAATTTCTTTCATAAAGCTGCACACCACATTGAATTTAATGGTCAAAAAATACCTTGGAGAAGCTTCGTCTGGTTGAGACGAAGCCTTGCTGAGAGTATGAGCACTTGAGGTTGAGTGGATCAATATATGGACCAACTCCTCCTTGCTTAAGCTTTGATTTTGACCCAATTTAGTCCTCCCTTGCCATTAGAACTTGGGAATCAACTTAGGTGAGCTTGACTTGGTCACCTAAGTATGCTTGTAAAAGGAATTGGATGGAAATGAAGTGTGGAAGAAGTTGGAAATTCAATTGGCTTCCCCTATTTTCACTATTTGAAAACTGAGAAATGGCCTTTTTCAATCCTCTCTAGGAAGCTTGGGAGTGCTCTCTGATGATTGTTCTGAGTTCCTTAGATTCAATCGATATAGGGCAAGTGAGAATTGAATTGAATTAGGGAGAGTATATCTCCCCCTCGAAGGATCGGATGATTGGCAATGCTCTTGCCATTTTGATCTAATTGATCAGATTGGGAGGGTTATTTGATCAGTTAGGAGTGTGCACATGGTCCGTTTGAGCCCATGAGTGGATTTCCAACCTCCCATGTGCTTGAATTTGAGCTTGAGAGGGAGTTTGAATTTTCCATAGGGTCAGGTTTGGTCTAGGGACCAAATAGGCTGACCCAAACCCATTGGGTTGGGTGCACCACTCTCCCTTAGGTCCCCTTGAGCTTTTAGGAAAGCCTTAGGTGATTGTGAAGAGGCTATGACCAAATTACCCATGGGTTAAGCCAAAATTTGTTCTATGGTTTAGGGGTAGGATGGTTTTGCTATTTTTCCACTTTGGACATGTTGGGTATGTGAAGAAACTATGTTTGGCCAAGTTTCATTGGATTTGGAATCCATTTGATAGGGTTTGTCTCATGTTAACCCATTTAGGTTAAAATGGGTCAACTTGGGTCAAGTTAACCAATTGGTCAAATGGGTCGAACCAAGGGTTGGGTCAAGTTCATATGACCATTTGAAATATTTTGGTGGCTTTGGTTTGATTCAATTTCATATAGTTTTGGATTTGGCTCATATGACTTCATTTAGGTCAAATGGGTCAAGTTGACCTATTTGGGGTAGGTCAAGGGTAGGTTTAGGTTTGGTTAGTCATATGGAGTGGATTGGTATCTTTGTTTCCAATCAATTTTGGTTAAGTTTCAATTTGGCTCAACATGACTCCTTTAGGTCATGTTGGGTCTAAGGTCAATTGGGCTATGTTAGGTCTAGTTGGCCAATTGAGGCTTTGGTCAAGTTCAACAAGTGATTTGGATTGAACTTGACCCATTGGTTTGAATCAATTTGTCTTAGATCAAGTTATGACCCATTTTGACTTTTTAGGTCAAGTTGGGTCAAGTGGCCAATTGGGCTAGGTTAGGCTCAAATGTTGGCTTGATCAAGTTCAAACTTAGGTCATGAGTGAACTTAGATCAATGGTTTCAATCAAATTGGCCTATGATGGATTTTTTCTATGTTAGATTTCATTTTGGGTTAAGTGTTGACTTGGTCAACCCAATTGATTTGATTGGGATCATCCCATGATGATTGTTGATCATGATGAGAGAAAAATATGAGTTTGGTTCGATCAAATTTGGTTAGGATTAAAATTTAGCTCATAAGGGTACTTTAGGTCACTTTGGGTCAAGTGAGCCTAAGTGTGTCAAATGTCTTGGTCAAAGCTTGATTTGAAGTTGGTTGATCTTGTATATGGACTCATGATTGAAGTATAAATCCATTTACAAGTGGTTTGAAGTCAAATGGGTTTTGATCCATTTGATAATTTCATATTCAAAGGAAGAATATGAAGGGATTTTAGGTTTGATTTTTGGATTAGATTTTGATTGTTAGATTGAAGTTTGGGTTTATATATGAACTCATGATTGTATTTTTGATTGAATAATGAGAGAAAATCAAGAGTTTGGCTTGATTTGAAAATGATTTGGCTAAGCTCAAGATTTTGACTTCAAAGGCTTAGATTAGATTTTGAGTTGATTTGAGTTTAATTTTTGGATTAGGTTTTGATTATTTGAATTTATATTTCATTTATATATGTGAATATAAATGAGGATATAAATTGATCATGAGAAAATATCAAGGATTTGAAATGGTTTAATCATGATTTAGGCTAAATCCATTGAAAGGGAATTTAAAGGATTTAAGAAAAATTTAAATTAAAATTTTCATTTTTGGATTTGATTTGATTGATTTATATTTATATTTTATTTATATATGAGAATATAAATGTGAATATAAATGAGTTTTGAGAAAATCCCAAGGATTTGAATAGGTTTGATCATGATTTGGGTTAAATCCATTAAAGGGAATTTAAAGGATTTAAGAAAAATTTTAAATTGGAATTTTGAATGGATTTGATTGGTTTGAATTTATATCTCATTTATATGTATGAATATAAATGAGAATATAAATGAACCATAAGAAAATCTCATAGATTTGATTTAATTTTGATCATGATTTTGGTTAAGTCCTTAAGTGAAAATTAAGGACTTCGGAAAATTTGAACTTAGGAATTTTGATGGATTTTGATCATGGGTTTCAATCAAAAGTTTCAATCATGGATTTCAATCATGGAGTTGATTTGCATTTGGAGAAAATCAATTAAGATTGATTTGGAGTTGGACTTGAAGGAAGGAATGTGATGAGTGGTTCAAGCTAAGGGTAGGCAAATTTCCTAACACCCTTAAGGCATGACCTAATCCTATGGCTAACCATTTTAAGTCTCTAGGCTAGGTTGAGTGTCCACCTAATCACTAGATGTGTCTTAGGACTAAGGAACTCTTAAAGTCTAAGAGGAATCCTATGTCTAAGATGGAGGTGTTGAGAGCTCATTCTAAAAATAAGGCAGCTCACTGGCTGGGCAGTGAAGCCTACCATACTAACAAGACGCTCGTTGGTTTCCAATGATCAAGTTAGAAAGAAAGTGTGGGGACTCACATCTTCTAACAAATGGCCATTGGGGTGACATACTAGCGAGGTAGCATGTAGACCCGACCTAGAGCAGCTAATGAGTGAGTGCCACAAGGGGCTTGCTCCCACATCAAAGTAGCCTGAGATAAAAGATTTGTGTTCGTGTTTTGTGCATATGTTAAAGGAATAGGATGCTTCTCGATAATTCTTACACCTATCCTAAACACACTTGGGGTTTGATAAAATGGTTCCACGGATGGCAACCGGGGTTCCCACTAATAAAGGATGATGCTCAGGTCCTCTCACACCTAACTTAGTTATGATAATCGAAATAGGATGCCTCTTGGGTTCTCTCACACCTATTCTAATAGCACTGGGAGGTTGTGTTTGTGATGTGAAAGAGGGATAAGATGCCACTAGGGGACTCTTACACCTACCCTAAAACACATCATGACGGATTCGCAAGATGAGCAAACAACAATTCAAAAGGAAAAGATTTGATGAATGGAATTAGATTTTTGTTCTTTTTATTAATGATTATTTACAAACATGATTTGTTTCATGGGTAATATTTTTTTATATAGAGCCCATTAATTGGAAGCATTGGGTATTCCCCTTTACAATCAATAAGCTGATAAGATCATCCTTGGTAGGCCTTCTCTATAGTATAGGGGCCTTCCTAAGTGGGTTTAAACTTGCCTCCCATCTTTCGATGGGCAACAATTGGTCTTCTTAGGACTAACACAAGTTTTCCTACTTGGAAAGACCTAGGTCAGACCAACTTGTTGTGAGCTTGAATCATTTTGGCCTTGTACAACTTGAGATTTTGGCATGCCCATAGGTGACTCTCCTCTAAACCTTCGAGCTCTTCTAACTGCAATTTTGCATTTTATTCTGAAGTGATCTTGTTACCCAATGCTATCCTTAATGATGGGAGCTGAACTTCTAAAGGTAGAACGGCTTCAGACCCATACACTAAGGAAAATAGGGTAGACTGAGTTGGAGTCCGGTATGTAGTGCAGTAGGCCCAGAAGGATTCAACCAACTGCTCATGCCACTATCGTTTGTTGTCATCAAGAGTTTTCTTCAGTATCTGGATAATATTTTTGTTGAATGCTACTGCTAAGCCATTTGCTCTGGGGTAGTAGATGGTGGCGTATCTCCAATCTATATCGTGTCTTATGGCAAAGCTGTTGATCTTCATGCTTTTGAATTTAGTACCATCATCAGATATTATTTGTCGAGGCACCCCGAACCTATATACAACATGGTTCTTAAAAAATTAAAGCACATGCTGGGCTGTGACCTCTCTAAGTGGGATGGCTTTCACTCACTTAGAAAAGTAGTCGGTGGCAGCTACAATGAACTGATGAACCTTGGAAGAAGGAAAATTGATCGGACCCACAATGTCGGTACCCCAACACTCAAATGGCCATTAAGCCAATGTAGGGTATAGAATATTCAGTGGTTGGTGGAGGACCACATTGTGTACCTGACACTGATGGCATCTTCTAGCTACATCCATGCAGTCTGTGATCATCGAAGGCCAATAGTATCCTAGTCTTTTAATCTTCATCTTCATCTTCGGACCAGACTTATGAGCTTCACATAGACCTGCATGTACCTTGGTTACAATGCCACGAGTTTCGTGTTTGTCTAAACAATGTAACCATGCCTGTTCAAAGGATCGACAGGGCACCATCAACGAGAGCGTAGGAGAGAGCCCTCTATTTCACCTAATGAACTTATGATTTCTCTTGAGGTAGTTTATCAGTGTTCAATTAATCAATGAATGGTTGCCTCCAGTCCAGCTCCTCATCCTTTTTGGCAATGGCAACCTCCCCTTCAAGAGAGGGACAGGGACATTGTCTATTTTGGACCCTTATTGGAATGGACTCATCAACATGCCTTTGGAAATATTCATCGCTATTGCATTGAACCTAGATGGTAACTTTGGGAATCTGGGCTAACAACTTCATGGTATACTCATGGTAGTGATGAAACTTGGGTTTGAGAACCTTATATGACCCAGCGATCTGGTTGATAACCAACTGAGAATCCCCAAAGATATTAATGCTCTTAACACTAATAGTGATGATTAACTCCAAATCAACAATCAAAGCCTCATACTCAACTTCGTTGTTGGTGCAAGGATTGGAAAGGTAGTATGAGAATCTCATCACATAGCAGTTTAGAATTTATAGAACTATTCCTACCCCTGCTTTACCCGGAAGAATAGATCGTGGTGCTTCACCTTTGAGAAAAGAAGTAGCACCATCAAAATACATCTCTCAATGGTTGTTATTTATGATCATGGAAATCATCAATGAACCACTAGAAAATTTAAAGTGATATCACATGAGTATAAGTGACCAAATGAGCTAATCATAAATAGCATTGGCCGTGTCATGAGATACTGCAATGGATTCATTCTGGAGATCAAGTTCACCTTGTGAGAAAGCATGTAGTCTCCTAGCTTTTGGGAAGCAAAAATCAAAGCTAGACAATGTTTCTCAATAGGTGGATAGTTTGCTTCAGTGGAGATCAGACGATGGCTGAGATAGTAGAGAGCACTGTCCTTTCATTCATCATTGGCTTGGGCCAACAGAGCGCCAAGTGAGTCATCCAATGCAGCACTGTAAATGATGAGGGTATGCCTGGGATAGGGGCTATGAGAACTGGCGGCTTCACCAAATACTACTTGATATCTTTGAATGTGTGTTGATACTTATCATCCCACTTGAACTTAGCATCCTTTTTAACAAGAGCTGAGAATTGCTTGCATCTCCCCGATAGGTTTGAGATAAAGTGTCTTAGATACGCCAGACGTCCTTGAAAGGATCTGAGTTGAGTTAAACTCTTAGAAGGTGGTATTTCTAAGATAGCTTTAATCTTGTCAGGATCTATTTCTATTCCCCGGTGTCGAACAACAAACCCAAAGAATTTTCCTAAAGCTACTCTGAATGCACACTTCAGGAGATTCATTTTCAGGTTATATTATCTTAACCATTCGAAAACTAATGTCAAGTCAAAGAGGTGGTCTTCCTTTTCTTTACTTTTGACTACGAGATCATCAACGTAGAACTTAACTTGATGATGGATGAGTTCATTGAAGATATGAGTTATGTCCCGTTGCTATGTAGCACCAGCATTTTTAAGGCCCAAAGGCATGACCCTATAATAGAAGATTTTGATCGGGGTTCAAAAAGCAGTGTTTCTTTCATCTTCAGGAGAAAACTTGATTTGGTTATAGCCAGATGATCCATCCATGAAAAAGAAGACTACATGAGATGAGCTGATGTCCACCATTAACTCTGGTATAGGAAGAGGAAACTCATCCTTAGGACATGCCTTGTTTAAGTCTCTAAAATTGGCGCAAATGCAAATTTGGCTATTCTTCTTCTTAACTAGGATGACACTAGCTAACCAGGTAGGGTATTTTTCTTCCCTGATGAAACCAAAGATCAATCAATTGACTAAATGACATGTTGTTCAATTTCTAATCGCATGCCTAGGAGCTTGCTAACGTGCTAGTAATCTATTGCTAGCTTGTGGACCGTGTTAAGAGCACTTCTTTAAACTCAGTCAATAGCCTAACTAAGTCATTGGTTTCTTCTTCATTCAGCAATGAACTCATGTACATCGGGCATGGATTTTCTTCTGTCCAGAGGTTGATTTCTTTGAGCTTGTCTACTATTGAATGGATTTCTTCTTCAAATTTTGGAGATGCATCCTTGACTTGAAGATCATTTGGATCATCTAAGGATTCTGAACACGCATTCTCATAGGAGATGGGGATGTGTGAGAAGAACCTATCAGACTCCAAATAGTTAGTAACAACCAAACAGCAATTGCCGTCATCGACTAGACCCACTGTACCGAATCTTAGTCCTGCTTTTGATTATGCTTCCCTGCCTGAGTTGTTCCAAAGCTTTTCAAAGTACTCAGACCTGTGCTTGGACCATGTGTGAGGAACCAAACCTTTCTATATAAGATTTGAAACATAAGGAGAGTAAAAATCAAGTGGTAATTCCATTAATTCTTTAAAAGTATCCTCCTCAAGTTCTACATCCACTTTAGGAATTAAAGAGAATAAACCCCAAAAGAACCTCTTCTGTTTCATGTCACTGGAAGACTTAGAGACTTCCTTAACAATTAAAGCTTCAACTTTCTGAGATGAAAGTGAGGTTAGAGCTAGGGTTCCCAAGTGTTGCCTAATAGTTTTACATAAACAAAATGCTTTGCTTTTGGAGGCTGGTCTTCACTATCTGAACCAAAGTCACCTCCAATAACCCCAGAGAGGGGTTGGTGTATACTAATCACATTAGACTCATCCTCGCTAGACTTCCAAGTCTATGTGAATAGTAGGGTGATGGAACCACTAAGGCCAACTAGGGGGTCTCCCACCTGAACGCCTCTGCTTCTACCCTCGCCTGGTGGAGGTTGAGCCATTCTACCCACATGTCCATATGATGGAATGGATTGTGGGTGGAATGTGAAATGTGGCTCTATTTCTTTCTCATTTCCCCTTTCTTGTTCAGTTGGACTTTTATTTTACTTTTCATTTTCTTTTATCTTTCCTTTTTCCTGATTTTGTTTTTCTTTTGATTTTGCATTTGAATTTTGTCCAAGTTCATAAGAAACGGTGTGTTGAGGAAGATAATAGGTCACATCCTCATAAATCTTAACCTCTCTAATTGAAAATGGTTTTTCATCACCATTGACACGGTATTCAATTCCATCTTTTATGAACTTGATGCACTTATGAAGGGAGGATGGAACGATCTGTATCCAAGGCCCTAAAGCAAAGCAAACGAAGTATTCAAATCAATGATGTAGAACTTGGCTTCAGTCTTCCAGTCACCATTCTCCAAAGGTAACACTATGGAACCTAAAGCCCGCTCAAATTGATCATTGAATCCTCTCAACATCTTTCGATCTCCTTGGAGTGTGGAGATGTCAATCCTCAGATAGGCAAGAGTCTTTAGACTCATAATGTTCATCGATGCACCTGCATCCATGAGAACTCTGGGGAGTCAAACTTTTCTAGGTCGACTGTGATGTAGAGGGTACGGTTATGCTCCAAGTTCCCTAGCAGAAGGTCTTCATCTGTGAAGGTAATCCCTTGGGCTTCTTTTATATAGTATGCTTCCTCATCTATAGCGGTCAGCTGAGCTAAGCATATCTTGGGATCAAAAAGAGCATTGATTAGTGATTCCCTCATCTCTTTGGATAAGATAAGGGCATCATATATTCTTTGCTTAGATGGCAACTTTCTTAGATGAGAAAGGACATTGTAATCCACCTTCGGCTGGTCCTCCACAAGCATATCTAAGGGTGGAGCATCCTATGGAGGGGCTTCTCGATCTTCAGTACTAATGACTTGTTTTCCTCTATCTTAAGGTGCTGCCCTAAAAGGTAGAACCTTGTCACTACGAAGGTTGACTTCAGTGATCTCTTGAGGCAAGGTGGTGGAAGGTTCTACCTACACTTCAGGCTCATCTACAGCTTCTCCTATGGGACCCTCAAATTAGATGATTCCAAGTCTATCTCAAGAGGTGAACCTATAGTGTTCAGAGTTAGAAAGTCCAACTCTGAATCATAAAGAGGAAGATTGGAATTGTTATAGTTATTTAGACTTGAAGAGTTATCGTTAGGAATAGAAGAAGACAACCAATCATAAGTGATACAGATATAATTCAAGCTAGCTTTATTCTTTAATTTCTTAGAATTGTTTGGAGGTACAAAGTAGAAATCAAGTAAAGTGAGTGGAGTAAGGGATTTGGTGCCCTTATCTGCTGATACAAGAGTTCTACTTGTAGAATAAATAGAAGAGCTAGCTGAAATGGAAGAAGTCATCGGTGTGGAAACTATAAGGTCGGTCGGACATACTGGTGCTAAAGGGCTATCCTGGGCTGACACATGATGTTGTTACTACTGCTGCTGAGCTCCCACTTTTCTAGAGTTTACACTGGCAACTTGCAAACCTTCCTTCATGTTAGAGATTTGAGCTGACTTAGACACCTGCAAGGAAAGCTTCTTGATCTTCTGGACTATCTTCTTAGAGGTACGTGATAAGAAGATATCCCAATCTTCTTTGGTTTTGGTAGGATCACATGTATCCCCAAGGATTATACTGATGGAACTAGAAGGTTGTTTCATAAGGTATTCCTTTGGGATAACTACAGATCGGTCTTTGAAGTTGTGCCTGCCGCCTTGAATGTGAAGCAATCCTAAAATTTGGCCTACAGTGGTAATGGCAAAAGTTTGGATCATGACTTTGCTTACTTCCTCCCTAGGCTAGCTGTAGAAATCGTTCTTTAAGAGATTCTTAAAGATTTTCCGATTACCTCCCTCTTAAAAGAATAAGATTTATTTAACTTATCTAAAAGAGTAGTGCACCATAGCTACCTACCTAGCGGCATGCATCATGCAGTGGTGAGGGAGGTTGTTGCTGGTCATGGAGGTAGTGGGAGGCCGTATGGCTTCCTCGTGTAGCAAAAGAGGTGGAGGCTGAGAGATAGTGTTCTCTCGACCGATCTCTAGTCGCTTCCCCTTGTCAACCACCGCTACTGTCTTCTTCTCATAGACCTTTGGGGCTCGCTAGGCAACTAATCTTGAAAAGGCAACTATTTGGCCTTTCCTTGTAGACTAGCCGCCTTGTTGATTAGCTTCTCAAATGTCTTGATAGTGAAGCCATTAAGCATGAAGGCGATCGGGCCATGGATATTCTTCAAGAGAATCTCAATGGCATGCTATTCAGATAGTTGCATTTCACACTTCATACTCAAGTTATGCCATTGGAGAATATAATCAACAAGGGACTCACTAGGGCGCTGTTGTGCTACAACGAGATCACCTACAGTAACCCTTTACTGAGCTCTAGCAAATCTCTTGATAAAGAGTAGCTCTAACTCAGGAAATGTCTTTACTGAACCATTGGGCAGTTCAACATACCAAAAGCACACCGCTAGGCTAACAAAGAGGTAGTGAAAGCATCACAGCAGATTGCAACAACTTGCTTTGAAATGTGGTATATGTTACCTTGGATTTCCACTACCATCAAAGCTTTTGAAGGAAGAAGGCACAAAACCCTTAGAATATTGGATGGAATCAAATTTCTCCAAGTAGGATCTACCCTTTGGAACCGATGATCCTCCCTAGGCTTGAGCTAAGGCTTCCTTTACCTGCTGCTCAACCATGGATTTGATATCTTTTTCATGTATGGAGGTACTTTCCACTACCTTCCTATATAGGCTAGTGATACCTTGCTCAACAGGATGTAGAGTCTTGTTTGGGTCCAAGACATGCACTAACTCAGGCTGATTGATGTTGACTGTAGTAGGATGAACTAAAGGGGCTTGCTTCTGAAGCACTAAAACAGCTGCTAACAAGTCTTGTAACTATCGTGCCATCCTATCAATATGTTCATCCTTCTGCCTTAACTGATGTCGGAGGTACTGGGCTGATTTTACGGTGTCTTCCTGATCAACCTTATCACCTCCCATAGCTTGTTATTCCCTAAGAAGAGACCCTCTAATGTCAACCATGTAGATTCTAGTCGAGTCTCCCAATAAGTCATCTTCATTGGGATCGAAGCTGACTCTCTCCTCATCTGATAAATTATACCCCAAAATCTCCTTCTTTTCCATGAAATAATGAGCAACTATCTCACCTAAAAAATAGCTGATCTGAGTAGGTACAAATATCTTCGACTGATCGGTGTGATCACTATAGTGTAATGAGAGGCACCGGACCTCGCATTGGACTGGAGAGTCAATCCTATGTGGACTGTTCTCACTGGATGAATGGCAATCCTAATTACTACTGGTTATAAGAGGAGTAACAACCCTGGGATGTTCCACTACCACTGGTGCAGCTGGACTGTCATCTAGGATATCTGAAATCACTATCACCATCTCCACATCCGGCTGTATGGGCAAAATTGGTGAACATGACGGGATGCTTGGTCACTCCTTCAAGACCACCTGCAGTAAGAGCTCAACCCTACCACAATAGGTAGTGTAGGAGGAGTAGGATCCCTTGGCCATAGTCGGATCACCAACAGGGTGCGCTTTTCCCCGGATGCAGCCTTCATGGCCTTAGATGGAATGGGAGATGTCAGAACCTACACCAAGCAATGGCGAGGGGAAGAGCGGTGGAGAGACAACACTCTTCGTGAACCCTCTGTGGTGGTCCCAATGAGAATAAATCATATGGTCGACGGGTAGCATGTTGGGAAAATCAACCAAAGCGACCGACAACCAACTCTACGCTAATGATATGTGTGTACTCACAGCCCTCTCCTTGGGGATCTGCCTCCCTAAACTATGGGGGATAACATATTGAAGATCAAACTGAGTGCTTGACTCTGAGCATCTTTATGCTCTACCTACCTGGCATAAGATAGAATGGAGGCCGACGTACGACCTCCTGCTCCTGGAAACTACGGGTTGAAACTACCCACTAAAGGAGGTGATGAATGGATCCTCTTGGAATCTTCTCTGTCTGATCCAGAGAGAGGATGGAACTGGTTTTCTGTAACCAGCGGTGAAGTGATAATGGGAAACTCATCAATGGCTAGTCAGCCTCCATCCTCCGATCCGGTGATACCGCTTGATCATGTGATTTTGTTCCTACACCGTAGGATGAGAGAGGAGTGAGCTAGACCCATACTCAAATAGAGGAGGAGCCCACCTTAGGAGGGTAGATGGTAGGTACAACCGACTAAGGCAAGATGAGCAACTCTGTGATGAACTACAAGCGGCTGGTACCACTGCACCAAAATAAGTCTATGGTACTTCCACAACTTTCCTCTTCAGTGAGAGACATCAGAATCAGAAGGTAAGTCTATCCTGATGATCGGTTTCTACCCAGTCACCTTGGTCTTGCTGACTGTGGTGAGGAGAATGCCCTCACAAGTGATCTCGCCTCAAATCCCACCAAAGTGAATGGGTATGGTCTAGATGGGGAAGTCACCGATCTAAAGATCCATACCGTGAGGGAATGTGAAGACAAACTTTTGAGAACCAACCATTTTCAAAATTATAATAAATTGAGACTAAACTGTACTGCACTAACTAAAATGAAGAATCTCCATCAATTTTTTGAATTTGAAAATTTGAACCCACAACCCAAGTGTGTGGGGTTCAAATGGATTTGAGAAGACTAATTGAAAGAGGAATTTGAATATGAATTCAACTTCAACAAATTTGGGTATATGATAAGGATGCTTCCAAAGGTTCATTATTTTGTCTTGAATTTTAATTTTTTGATTTGAGGACCCTTCCTTTAACAAATTTGGGTATGTTAAAGTAAGGGTCAAATTGATTTATTTTATTTATTGATTATTTGAATTTTACTTAGCAAATTTAGGTATGCTAAGTAAAGAATCCAAGTGTGTTTTGTTTGATTTTTGAAAATAGGATTCTTAGAAAATTTAGGTATGCTAAGAAAATCATAAGTGTTTCATTTTTATTGTTTTGATGTTTTGATTTTTGAAAAGGTAGGATCCTTAGTAAATTTAGGTATGCTAAGGGGATCCTAAGGTGCTTCATTTTGTCTTGATGTGATTCAAAGTGGAGACTATACTTTAGAAAATTTGGTATGCAAAAGATGAAGTCCCACTTGGTTTTGTGAAATGGAAATTTTACTTAGCAAATTTGGGTATGCTAAATGAAACTCCAAATGGTGTGTTCAAAATTTTTTATTTCATTTTGGTTTTGAAAATGGAAACTTCTCCTTAGCAAATTTGGTATGCTAAGGGAAGAAGTTCCAAAAAAAGGTGTTTGAAAATTTTGGTTTTGACTTTGGAGACTTAAGCAATTTAAGGTATTAAATGGTGTTTAAAAAAATTTTAGATTTTGATTTGGAGACTTTAACAAATTTGGGTATGTTAAATGAAGTTCCAAAGTTGTTTGAAGAATTTTGATTTTAGATTTGATAGCAATGAGTATGCTAAATGAAGAAAATTTGATTTTGAATTTGAGACTTCACTATGTTAAATGAAGTTCAAAGTTGTTTAAAATTGAAATATAAATTTTTTATTATTATTTTGAAAAATTTATTGAAATGGGAGATTTTAATTGGGAGACTTAATTTGGGTATGTTAAATGAAGTTCCAAAGTTATTTGAAAATTTTTGAAATATGATTGTTGATTTTTGATTTTGGATTTGGAAGCTTCACTTAGCAAATTTGAGTATGCTAAGTAAAGTTTCAAATAGTTTTTAGAATTTTGAATTTTGGATTTGGAAACTTCACTTAACAAATTTGGGTATGTTAAATGAAGTTCCAAAGTTGTTTGAAAATTTGTTTGGATTTTGAATTTGGAGACTTCTCCTAACAAATTTGGGTATGTTAAATGAAGTTCCAAAAAGTTGTTTGAAAATTTTTGAAATGTGATTGTTGATATTTTATTTTGGATTTGTAAACTTCACTTAACAAATTTGAGTATGCTAAAAGTTTAAAATTTTGAATTTTGGATTTGGAGAAATGATTAAATGAAGTTCCAAAGTTGTTTGAAATTTTTTTTGGATTTTGAATTTGGAAACTTCTCTTAACAAATTTGGGTATGTTAAATGAAGTTCCAAAAAGTTGTTTGAAATTTTTTGAAAAGTGATTGTTGATTTTTGATTTTGGATTTGGAAACTTCACTTAGCAAATTTGAGTATGCTGAATGAAGTTCCAAATGTGTTTGAATTTTGAAAATATGATTAAGTTTTAATTTTGAAAGAGGACTATTCAACAAATTTATGTTGGAATCAAAGTTAATTTTGAAATGTATGTGTGATTATTGCTTTTTGAAATAATCACATGTGGGATATTTTAAGGATTTCCAAATGCTTTTATTTTTATTTGAGAATGAAATCTTCATTCAATAAATTTGGGTATATTAAATGAGGATGTTCATATGTGCTTTTGAAAAGTTTAATTTTGTTTTGGAAATGAAACTTCCATTCAACAAGTGTGAGTATATTGAATGAAAAGATTCACATGTGCTTTTTGAAGACTTCATTTTTGGATTTTGATTTTGATTTTTGGAAAGATGATTGTTCATTTTATTTTTGAAAATAAAATCTTCATCAAAGTGAATTGATGGAAAGATGTTCATTTGTGCTTTTGGAAATTTTGATGTTGTATGAAAATGAAACTTCCATTCAATAGGTGTGAGTATATTGAATGGAAAGGTTCATATGTGCATTTTGAAAAAATTTTGATTTTGATTTTAGAAAGGTGATTGTTCATTTTATTTTGAAAATGAAATCTTCATCAAAGTGAATTGATGGAAAGATGTTCATTTGTGCTTTCAGAAAAGATTTTTATTTTTATTTTTGAAAATTCCTACATGTAACAATTATATTAATTATTAAATGAGGATAATAAAATTTTCGTGGAAAATATTTTATGAAGTGCAATTTTGAAAAGGTGCTTTTGAAAAGCAAAGTTCTTTATTGAAGATTTATTTTATTTTTATTTTTTTAGGATGGACCTTTCTTTATCATAAAGATGATAAAGAGGAAGTTTTTGAATGTTTTCTTTTATTAAATTTTCATTTATACCCATTGGAGAACCCAACGGGGGTTCTAAGACCAACAAACAATGCAATCCTAAAACCTAAAGATGTTGGCTAACTCAACCCAAGAATAAAATGAGCTAAGTGCTAACGGAAAGAAGGATAGTCTTGGATTCATACAACCACAAACCATACTTAGAGATGATCATTTACCAAAGATGGAGAAAACCATCCCCAAAAAAAAATCTACAATGAAAAAAAATTACCATATAGGAGTCGCCTTTCAAAATCTGTGGAGAAAAAGAAAGATAAAACCTATAAAAATTTATCTTTTTAGTACACCATGATAGATGTACTTATTGAAAGTACGCTCATCAAAGAATAGTACCATATCGAAAGACGAAGTCACTACCCTTTAATGGACCTAATCATCAATAAGGACTCCTAAGGACGTGTCTCGTAATGTAGATTCTCCCTTTACATGGAAAAGTAAAGCGTTTATTTTTTTGTTAAGTTCTCTCAAGCTAAGTTACATCCCATGGGGATTTAGAAAACTCTCGAGGCAAATCATCATCTAAAGATTTCAATAGAAAGGACTACCATCGATTGGTTTGTTTTAAAGATCAAATGGGATTGATCAAAGAATAAGTAGAGATGCTCATGATGCTACAAAACCTAGCATCTCAAACTATCCATAGGGCTTTACATTTTTTGAAATTGATTTAGTTTATTTGAATTGAATTTTTATAGACTTACAATTCCTACAAGTTATGAAAATGCCTAAGAGGTGAGGAATTATGCTTATGGCCCTCAAAGGGAGAAGAAGCAACCAAGAACCTAAATTTAGGGAGCTTTGGTGAGGGCAAAACACAACCTAAATCTAAGGAAAAATAAATTAGTTTGCCATAAGAGAGACAAACCACCCAACAAAGATGCTTACCAACTAACTCCCATTTTAAAGTACAAGTTATGCTTAATGCAAGATAATTAGGCTATTTTTATTTAGAAAGAGACTAAGTCCTTAGACTCACTCCCTAAAGAGACTAGATCATGTAAAGGTATGCTTCAAATGGCCTAAATCTAATGCAATTTAAATTTTATTTTATTTTTATTTTAGGACAATTATTTTGACTCAGGCTAATAGGATTTTTATGCATAATGCATGAGAAATAGAGTTATTAGCAAAAATCAGTGAGAAGGGGAGAGGTGAGTTTCCACCATGGCTTTCACAGGTCAAGCCAAATTTCTCTGGCAAAGGTGGAAGCCTCCAATCAAGAGTGAAACAAGATGAATTTGTGTATAATATTACAAAATAAATGCTCATCTAGCAAAGGGTTTGTTAATTCTTTTATCTTGATTTTAAACCTAAGCTTTAGGTGAGGTTATGAGTTGTTAAGTTGGGCAAAAGAATTATTTTTTTCTTAACGAGCCTAATTCACATCCAGTCCATACATAAATCTAGGAAGAAACTAAGAAAAGCATGTCACTTAATGCACAAGCTAAATAAATCATCAATCAATTTAGGAAAAAAAGAATAAAAGGTTGTTGTGGTCAGGCACCACCGCACAAACCCAAAAAATATCAAATATGGGTAGCTGAGCTCTACCCTTATACAACATGGATTACAAATGAATTACATTACAATTAAGCAAGAAACTCATTGTTATGGGGGACTTCAAGCTTTCTTTCTTCTTTCTTCTTTTGGTTCTTTCCTTTGGATGGTTGGAAGGTGGATGATCTAAGGCTTAACATGGTGCATAAGATAGGATCTTATGACCAATGTTCATCCTAATCCCCATAACAATCATTTTAAAATCCTAATTGCATAAATTTATAAGAAAAGGAAAAGGTAAATCTAGCTAGCACCTATAAAATAAAGGTTAGCTAAAACAATCCACATAAATCCTAAGCATGTATATTAGACTTATCACCCCACACATGGGTGACTAAGTCCACCTAGCCTATGGATTATGCTTAGGGGTATAAGCACCTACAAGCAAAAGCATTTTATATTTTTATTTATGATAGTGCCCCTTAAGCACAATCCCATGTAGAAAAGAATAGTTAAACTAAAATTATTCTACCATTCATTCTATGAGCATACACCCTAATATCCAGTCTAAAATATATATCATAAAATAAAATAACCTAACCTAAGGCTAGAAGTGATGATTTAGGCTAATGTGTGTGCTTTGAAGGCTTATGTGGTATGCTTAGCTATGGCTTTAAGTTAGGATTTTCTAAGTGTGAAGAACATGTTCAACTTAGAGGGGGGTTATATTTAAGTTGTTTAATTGTTTTGGGTTGATTTTATTTCATGTTTTGATTTGGTTTAAGTGAATCCTACAATTAATTACTAAGTTATGAAGAGAGGGAAACAGAAGAGAACTTCTCTTTCCTTCCCTAACCTAAGTAATTTCAAAAGTAGGTTCACATTTTAGTTTGGTTTAGCAAATGTTTTAATTAAATCCTTTAATTAATCATGAGTTTAGATGAACTCTAAACAAACCTATTCAAAAAAAAGGTATTTTAAGATTAAATAAAATGAATCAAAATTCACATAACACACATTACTTCATTCCTTTCCCAACATGTATAACATGCATATGAATGAATCCTAAGCATATATGTACATACAAATGAGAGTATTTAACATACTTTATGATGCATGCTAAGTAATTCATTTAAGAAAATTTAGAAGATTAGTATGTATGATTTTCTTAAGTAGAAAAGGATTTCTTTATCCAAATTTTCACATACACACATGAAAGTAAGAAAGGCATAAGTGAGTACAACACCATTATTAACTAGAGGTGTAAGGTATAAAACCTACTGAGGGCTACGTAAAACCTCACAACCTCAGGGTTGTCCTAACTAATATATCACTTTCCTTAAATACAAACATGTGTATAAAAGAAATGAAATAGAAAAGAAGAATGCAAAGTTGCATTAATGGATTCATTTTGTTTATGCAATTTACGTATGAAAGTGTAGGTAACCCTTCTTAGGTGATAACATAGAGATGAATAGGATATGGAATTAGGTGAGTATTAGGCCCTTTTCAAATGAACCATATATCTCACCAAATTCCTATTCAAAACTATGCTAACCATAAAGGAGAAATGAAACCTCTGCTAAACATACCTTTATAATCTTCAACATGCAAACTCATAATTAAAGTATAAGTAGCACACTTTCAGATTTGGTATTTTATTTACATGTTTTCAAAATAATTTGAGTTTAGTAGTGATAATAACCACTTCATATTTCTACTTTAGCCAACACATGCAAATTTAACATAAAGTAAATAATTTCATTTTTAAATTTGAATTTGAAAAATATGAATGCATGAAATCACATGGCATACAAATTTAACATGTTATGGAAAGATTCAAAGTAATGAAACCATGTAAACAAACTCACTTCACTTAAATCCTAATGACATTCTTATAGAATAAGAAAGTTTAAAATAAATTAAAGTGAATTCAATGTGATTTTTGTTTAGTTTGAAGTTTGATTTAATTTTAAATAGGTGAGATGAGTTTTCTATTCCTAACCCATTCTCTTATGTGTTTGATATTTTTGTTTAATTTTTAGGTAATTAGATCCATTTTTAAGCATTGATTAGGTTAAGGTATGAATTAAGTAACTTAATTAACCCTTGCCTACACCACCTTAAAAGAATTAACCAAATAATTATAGGCCAATGAGATGATATAAAACCCATAAAGAATTTAAATTTACAATGCATCTAATAAGAAAAAGGCCTAATGCAATTTGGCTCACAATTAAAAGTTAATTAAGCTAAGTGATTTAGCTTAAGTAATTTAAAAACACCCTTTCACACATATGAATTGGGTTTTGATTTCCTTAATTGAACTTAGGCTATTAAACACCTAAGCATCTACCCAAAGTAGATTAATTAAGTTCTAGAACTTTTTATAATTTTTGGAAATTGATTATGGGGATAATTAATGAATTAACCCTTAATAAAAAGGAGATTAAGGAGAGAAAAGGGGGTTTAGGGAATAGCTTAGGGGAAATGTCCCAAAAATATTACATAAACCTCCTACTTACTGAATCTGACCTTAATCAACCCTAATCATAGGTTAAAATCAATAATTATATCCTAATTATGCTTAATTACATGAGGAGAGTAATTAAGAAAACCATATGCAATTATTTTAATCAAGCACTCAATAAAACCCAAGAAAATTAGGTGAGGTAGAAGTCATCCTTTAAAACTTATCCAAGAAATTTGAGATTAATCAGAGGTTTAATTAAAAAGTAATTAGCAATATAAACTTTCAAATAAAACCCAAATTTAGATAAAACCATAATTTAAAACCCATAAAAATTAATTTTAAAATGTTCTAAGTTTAATTATCTATCTATAGGATTTTATTTCACATTTGTTTGAATTTTCTAGCAAGAGTTATGAATTTTGGAAGATCTCTAAGTGAATTAGGAATTAATTAATGCATTTTATTAATCCTAACTAATACCTGGCTCACGGCGCGATGCGTGGCGGTGGCGGTCAGTGCGCTTTACATGCATCACATCGTGAGGGGGTCACTTAAATATCACATCCTGGATGGCAGTGGTGGCACACGCTCTTTAATCCTCTATCGTCCGATCAAAGATCAGACGGCCAAGGATCTCCCTGCATTTTAAATCGGATATAAGGATTTCTAAACGTGCTGAATTATCTCAGTCATCCATCTAAAATACGTGGATGGATGGCTGAGATCATCCAAGTTCTTCCTCTTGATCAACAGAGACCATCCATGATCAAGGGGAAGATCCAAGCTAAATCTAGCATGGAATCAAACGAAACTCAACCCACACAATCTAAAGGTAGAGAGCGAAAAATCCAACGATCAAAAATTGATGGGGTGAAAATTTCTTTCACAAAGCTCCACACCACATTGAGTTTAATGGTTGAAAAATCCCATACCTCACTGGAGGTGATCACGGGCACTCGATTCCCTTGGAGAAGCTTGGTTGAGCTTTGCTGAGAGTATGAGCACTTGAGGTTGAGTGGATCAATGTATAGACCAACTCCTCCTTGCTTGAGCTTCAGCTTTGATCCAATTCAATCCTCCCTTGCCTTTAGAACTGAACTTGGTGAGCTCGACCACCTAAGTGTGCTTGTAAAAGGAATTGGAAGGAAATGAACTGTGGAAGAAGTTGGCAATTCAATTGGCTTCCCCTATTTTCACTATTTGAAAACCAAGAAATGGCCTTTTCCAATCCTCTCTAGGAAGCTTGGGAGTGCTCTCTGATGATTGCTCTAAGTTCCTTAGCTTCAATCGATAGAGGGCAAGTGAGAATTGAATTGAATTAGGGGGAGTATATCTCCCTCTTGAAGGATCGGACAGCAGGCAATGCTCTTGCCATTTTTATCTAATTGATCAGATTGGGAGGGCTTTTTTATCAGTTAGGAGTGTGCACATGGTTAGTTTGAGCCAAGGAGTGGATTTTCGACCTCCCATGTGCTTGAATTTGAGTCTGAGAGGGAGTTTGAATTTTTAATTTTGACCTAAAGGGTCGGGTTTGGTCTAGGGACCAAATGGGCTGACCCAAACCCATTGGGTTGGGTGCACCACTCTCCCCTAGGTCCCCTTGAGCTTTTAGGAAAGCCTCAAGTGATTGTGAAAAGGGTATGACCAAATTACCCATGGGTTAAGCCAAAATTTGTTCTTTGGCCTAGGGGTAGGATGGTCATTTGCTATTTTTCCACTTTGGACATGTTGGGTATGTGGAGAAACTAGGTTAGGCCACGTTCCATTGGATTTGGAATCCATTTGATAGGGTTTGGCTCATGTTGACCCATTTAGGTCAAAATGGGTCAAGTTAGGTCAAGTTGACCAATTGATCAAATGGGTCAAATTAAGAGTTGGGTCAAGTTCATATGACCAGTTAAAATGTTTTGGTGGCTTTGGTTTGATTCAATTTGGTATTGTTTTGTATTTGGCTCACATGACTTCATTTAGGTCTAATGGGTCAAGTTGAACTATTTGACCCATTTGACCTATTTGGGCTAGGTCAAGGGTAGGTTTAGGTTTGGTTAGTCATATGGAGTGGATTGGTATCTTTGTTTCCAATCAATTTCGGTTAAGTTTAAATTTACCTCAACATGACCCCTTTAGGTCATGTTGGGTCTAAGGTCAATTGGGCTAGGTTAGGTCTAGTTGGCCAATTGAGGCTTTGGTCAAGTTCAACAAGTGATTTGGAATGAACTTGACCCATTGGTTTGAATCAATTTATCTTAGATCAAGTTTTCACCCATTTTGACTTTTTAGGTCAAGCTGAGTCAACTTGGGTCAAATGGCCAATTAGGCTAGGTTAGGCTCAAATGTTGGCTTGGTCAAGTTCAAACATAGGTCATGAGTGAACTTAGATCAATGGTTTAAATCAATTTGGCCTATGGTGAGTTTTGGCTATTTTAGATTTCATTTTAGGTTAAGTGTTGACTTGGTTTGACACAATTTGATTGATTGATCATCCCATGATTATTGTTGATCATGATGAGAGGGAAATATGAGTTTGGTTCAATCTAATTTGGTTAGGTTAGAATTTGGCTCATAAGGGTACTTTAGGTCACTTTGGGTCAACTGAGCCTAAGTGGGTCAAATGGATTAATCAAAGCTTGATTTGAAGTTGGTTGATCTTATATATGGACTCATGATTGAAGTATAAATCCATTTACAAGTGGTTTGAAGTCAAATGGGTTTTGATCAATTTGACAATTTCATATTCAAAGGAAGAATATGAAGGGATTTTGGATTTGATTTTTGAATTAGGTTTTGATTGTTTGATTGAAATTTGGATTTATATATGAACTCATGATTGTAAGTTTGATTGAATCATGAGAGAAAATCAAAAGTTTTGCTTGATTTGAAAATGATTTGGCTAAGCTCAGGATTTTCACTTCAAAGGCTTAGATTGGATTTTGAGTTGATTTGAGTTTGATTTTTTGATTAGGTTTTGATTGTTTGAATTTATATTTCATTTACATATGTTAATATAAATTGATCATGAGAAAATTTCAAGGATTTGAAGTGGTTAATCATGATTTAGACAAAATCCATTAAAAGGGAATTTAAAGGATTTAAGGAAATTTTTAAATTGTAATTTAAATTTTTGTGTTTGATTTGATTGATTTATATTTTTATTTAATTTATATATGAGAATAGAAATGTGAATATAAATGGGTTTTGAGAAAATCCCAAGGATTTGAATAAGTTTGATCATGATTTGGGTTAAATCCATTAAAGGGAATTTAAAGGATTTAAGGAAATTTTTAAATTAGAATTTTGAATGGATTTGATTGGTTTGAATTTATATCTCATTTATATTTGTGAATATAAATGAGAATATAAATGAGAATATAAATGAACCATGAGAAAATCTCAAAGATTTGATTTAATTTTGATCATGATTTTGGTTAAGTCCTTAAGAGAAAATTAAGGACTTAAGAAAATTTGAACTTATGAATTTTGATGGATTTTGATCATGGGTTTCAATCAAAAGTTTCAATCATGGATTTCAATCATGCAGTTGATTTGGATTTGGAGAAAATCAATTAATATTGATTTGGAGTTGGACTTGAAGGAAGGAAGGTGAGGAGTGGTTCAAGCTAAGGGTAGGCAAATTTCCTAACACCCCTAAGGCATGACCTAATCCTATGACTAACCCTTCTAAATCTCTAGGCTAGGTTGAGTGTCCACCTAATCACTAGATGTGTCTTAGGACTAAGAAACTCTTAAAGTCTAAGAGGAATCCTATGTCTAAGATGGAGGTGTTGAGAGCGCATTCCAAAAATGAGGTCAACAATACCCAAATTTGATAAATGGAAATCTCTATTTTCAAAATCAACAAAATCAAAATTTTTCAAAACACATTTGAAACATCATTCTAGCGTACCACATTTGCTAAAATGAAGTGCCCCATTTCCAAAACAAAAATTTTTGAAACACATTTTTGGAATTTCATTTAGCACACTCAAAATTGCTAAGTGAAATCTCCAATCCACAAAATTTTCAAAACACATTGGAACCTCATTTTAGCACACCATATTTGCTAAAATGATGTCTCCATTTTCAATCAAAATCCAAAACAAAAGAAACACATTAGGATTTTAAGAATCAAAATCTCACATGTCAAATCCTATTTTCAAAAAAAAATCCAAAATAATAGAAATACATTAGGATTTCCTTAGCATACCCAAATTAGCTAAGGATCCTACTTTTCAAAATCAAATCAAAATCAAAAGAAACACAATAGGATTTGCTTAACATATCCAAATTTGCTAAGAATCCTATTTTCAAAACCAAATCAAAATCAAAAGAAACACATTAGGATTTTCTTAGCATACGCAAATTTGCTAAGAATCTTATTTTCAAAATCAAATCAAATCAAAATCAAAAGAAACATATTAGGATTTTCTTTGCATACTAAAATTACTAAGGATCCTATTTTCAAAAAATTTCAAAACAAAACACACTTGGATCCTTCATTTTAGCATAACCAAATTTTCTAAATGAGGATTTCATTTTTCAAAATCATAAATGGTTCATAAAACAAAGCAAACTAAGGAAAAGAAATAATTATTTTCAAACACCTCACTTAGCATAACCAAATTTACTAAGTGAACAAATTCCAAAAATCTCAAATCAAAAACAAAATCAAAATTTAAATATGAACCTATTCATCTCAAGATTAACTTTAATATCTAATTTTGAACCCAAAATTTCAAATTAAATTTGAATTCAAAATCAAGAAATCTAATTCAAGTTTATTTTCAACATCTAGACTCGCTCAGGATGCTTTTGATTTCTCAACTTTAAGCTTAGAATGGAGTATGTTTCACCTTCCCCATGAAATGAACTTGGCCTGATCCGCCTTCGCTGATTATGCCCATCTCATCCACTTTGGATGAGGTTTGAGGGAGATTACCTGGCACTCCCTCACTGGAGAAATGACCAAGGTAATCCATTCATTCGATTGACATGCCATCGATTCTAATATTTCCTCAAAGAGGAAGGTAGTGGTGGTTCTACAAGATCGCAAAATATGAAACGTTGATTCGTGTTACCCCATGAGGTTAGCTCACTTATTAGCACCTTCCTGGGGAAGCCTCCCTGATCCCAAGGATTTTCTCCTACTTTGAGGTTGGGTTTAGTCTTCCTACCAACACCCAAAAGGAGAACAAGATGCATAATGCATACCAAACTCACATCGCTGGGGAGATGGACACTACAGGTCATTATAGAATCCATTCCATCCTCTCTCTAGGTCTAAGAAGGGATGCCGGAGGATCTCTACTCACCTCCACCACGTTTTAGCCACAATCACTAGTTGGAGGTCATAGCCTCCAACAGGATGGTGCCTATATTATGTGGTCATTGATTTATTTGTTATCCCCACAAGTGGGGAAGAATACAGAGGGGAGGCCCAATTCATATTTTCACTAGAGAGGTGGAGGTTCAATGCCGTAGGGGCCTCACTCATTGATTTTCTGATCACACTACCCGCATCTATTACAATATTTTGCTCATGGACTACCCATCATGAGGAGATGAGAGTTGGTTTTACCACATCGCCTACCCCTGCCACCATGCTCTTTACACCAAAGATCTCCATTCTACCAAAGGCCATAAAGCCATCGGGAACCCTCTGATCCGCATGAGAGATCTCATCCCATACACACCACCTATTATGGTGAGGCTGAGCTCTCCTCGCAACCTACCATGGGTGAAGGAATGGCCACCTCGCAGGGTCATGTCACCACCACCACCAAGATCAAGAATGGAGATTGAAGAGAGGGAGAAGGACATAACAGATGATAGATCCTCTAGAGTGTCACCCATACATTCAAAGCTGAATATATTTCTTCCATGAGTATAGCCTCAATTCTCTAGAGGGGAGGTGGTGCCTCACAAGACACATGATAGATCCCACCACGGTCAACCCAAAGTCATTTGGATTTATCATTCTCTAGATGATATAATAGCCCATTATCTCATGGAGAAGAAAGAAATCCTAGGATATGATTGGTCTGATGAGGAGAATATCATCTTTGATCCCAATGAAGATGATTTACTGGGAGACTCAGTAGGGCTTTGCATGGTAGATACTAGGAGATCCCTCCTTAGAGAGCAACAGACTATGGAAGGTGTTGAGACCAAACAGGAAGACACAGCCTACTCGACCCAACACTTCCTAGCATAGATAAAGCAGAAGGATGAAAGATAGATAGGATGGAGAAGAGGTTTGAAGATCTATTAGCAGCTACTTAGCATCGTAGAATCAAGCCAGCTCATCCTACCAGAATACCACTTGGTGCATGTCTTGGACCCAAACACCTTACCTCAAGAGAGGTAGCACCAACATGTATAGAAAGGTAGTGGATAGTACCTCCATACAAGAAAATATATCAAGTCCATGGTTAAGTAACAAGTGAAAGAAGCTTTGGCTCAAGCTCGAGGAGGATCATCAGTTCCAAAGGGTAGACCTTACCTAGAGTAATTTGATACGATACAATATCTTAAGGGTTTCATGTCACCTTCTTTCAAGAGTTTTGATGGCAGTGGGAACCCGAGGTAGCATATTACACATTTCAAGGCCAATTATTGCAACGCTTGGCAAGTGACACTTACTATTCGCTCTTCATCAAGAGTTAGTAATTTGACTATCAACTTCCTAATATGAAGACATTTATGAGTTGGAGTAACTCTTTATCAAGAGGTTTGTTGAGCAAAGGGGTCATGTATAAATCTCGTTATAGCAATAATACCTGTGAGTCCCTTGTTGACTACATTCTAGATGGCATAACAGGTATGAAATTTAATCAATAAAGATGTCATTGAGATTCTTCAAAGAATATCCATGGTCCGTCATTTCATTCTTAAGGCTTCACCATCAAAACTTTTGAGAAGTTAATCAATAAGGTGGCTAGTCTACAAGGAGAGCCAAACAATTTTTTCAAGTCCGCCCAAGTCAAAGCCAAAATAAGAAGAACCGAGAACAAGTGACAAGAAAGGAAGCAAATCCTACCGACCGCCACAAGAGTCCATCTGACCTCCCTCCTCTACCACCACCGACCATCTATGGCCTACAAGAACCTCCATACCTGCCTCCTCCCTCACATCATAAGTAGTAGCGGTAGACATACCTGTCGCCAAGTAGATATGGTCCACCTAGTCTTTTGGATAAACTTAATAAGCCTTATTCATTTAAGATGGAGCTAATTAGGAAGATCTTTAAGAATCTCTTAAAGAAGCTTGATTTTCAATTACCCAAACCTAGGAGACCAGAGGAAGTGGGCAAAAGCCATGATCCTAACTTTTGCCCCTACCACCGTATGCTAGGTCATATTTTGGAATATTGCTTCACATTTAAGGATAGGCTTGAACATAGCTTCAAGATCGGTGCTATAATCATCTCGAAGGAATACCTTGTGGAACAACCATTCAGTGCCATTAGGGTAATCCTTGGGGATACATGGGATCATTCCAAAACCAAAGAAGGTTGGGATATCTCCTTATCCAAAACCTCTAAAAAGATTATTTAGAAAATTAAGAAACTTTTCTTGCAAGTGCCTGAGTCAACTCAAACCTCCAACATCAAGGAAGGTTTGCAAGTTGCTAGTGCCAACTCAAGGAAGGTGAGAGTTCAGATCAGCAAAGCAAAGATGTGCACCAGATAACCTAGGTAACCACCTCAGTCCAGCCTCCAACTACACAAGCACTCTACTTCAACTAGTTCTTTCTCTTCTAGAACTCTGTACGGGATAAGGGCATCAAACCCACCTTCTTACTACCACTTTCTTTGAATTACATATGTCACTTATGGGGTTGTCTAAATCTATTCCTAACTCTTCAAGTCTAAACAAATAATAAATCATCTTTCATTAAGAGTTAAATTTTCCTACTAAATTGCCTTGAGATAATTGATTCTTGGGTCCCATAGAGAAGAGAAGAGTGATGTTGGTCTTCCATTACTACAAGAGATCAGGTCAACCTCCATAGTGGCAAACCTCTTGGCAACACTCAAGATGGAGGAAATACATTTTCATAGATGAGTTCCTCCACAAGATGCTCCACCCTTGAATAAGAGAGGATCAGCCTAAACTATTGTCTCTATTTGATTTGCTTAAGATATAATCATGCTGATCTTAGATAAATTTATAAAGGTCTGGGATCACTTCACGTGATGAAGACCTACTTCTGGGGGACATGGAGCATAACCGTCCCCTCTACATTACAATTGACATGGGTAGATTTAGACTTTCCAGAGTTATCATCTATCCAGGTGCATCAGTGAACATTATGAGTCTAAAGACCCTTGCCTATTTGAAGATCGACATCTCCACACTTTGAAGAGAATGATGTTGAGAGGATTCAATGAACAAGGCGAGAGGGCTTTAGGTTCTATAGTGTTACCTTTGGTGATAGGTGACTGGAAGACTGAAGCCAAGTTTTATATCACTGATTTGAATGCTTCATTCACTACTTTTCTCAATAGTCCTTGAATTCACCAGAATAAGATGATTCCATCTTTCTTCCATCAATGCATCAAGTTCAGGAAGGATGGGATTTAGTACTGTGTCAAAGGAGATGAAAATCCATTTTCAGTTAGAGAGGTTGAGATATATGAGGATGCGACCTACTATCATCCTCAAAATACCCTTTCTCATGAACTTGGATAAAATTCAAAAGAAAAAGAAAAAGAAAATAAAGAAAATGAAAGAGCAAAAGAAAAAGAAAAGAAAATTGAAAATCCAAGTGGCATGAAAAGAAAATTGAAGAAGAAATAGAGTCGCATATCACATTCCACCCACAGTTCTTTCAATCATATGGACATGTGGATGACCGACCTCCACCAAGAGAGGCGAAATGAGGTAGTTCCAGAGGTGGAAGACCTGGCCATCACCAAGAGGGTTATGTTCCATAGAGTACCCCTACTATTCATAGATTTGGAATTTAGCTAGAAAGTCTAATGTGATTAGTACCAAACCAACCCCTGGGTTCCATTGGAGGTGACATCCGCAACGATGAAGACTGGACTCAAAGCAAAGTATTCAATCATGTATGTAGACTATTATAGAACCTTAGCTCTAACCTCACTTTCATCTCAAAAAGATGAAGGTTTAGTAAAGGAAGCCCCTAAGTCTTCCATAAGCGAAGAGATTATTTTGGGATCATCATCCTCAAGTCTGAAGTTGATGTAACTTGAGGAGGATTCATATAAAGAATTAGAATTACCATTTGACTTTTACTGCCTTGTGTTCATAATCATAAGAAAGGTTTGGTTCCTACATGGTCCAAGCACGTGTCGAGTATTTTAAAAAAGCTATGGAACAACATAAGCAAGGACAATCAAGATCGACTGATTCGCATAATGGGTCCAACGATGATGATTACTAGTTGTCACCAACCATCGAGTCCGATAAGTTCTTTCATACAACACCAACTCTTATGAGGATGTGTGTTAGAAACCTCGATGATCCGTGATGATCTCCAAATCAAAGATGCACCGCCGAATTTGAAGAGGAGATCCATTCAACAATTGACAAGCTTAAAGAAATCAACCGGACGAAGATCCATGCCCACATACATCGCCGTCTGAATGAAGAAGATACAAATGACTTAGTTAGGCTATTAACTAAGTTTAAGGATTGCTTTGCATGGAGTTATGAAGAGATGCCTGGATTATCTCCTGACATAGCAGTCTACAAACTAGTAATAAATCCTAATGCTAACCCTATCAAGCAAGCTCCTAGATGCATGCAATTAGAATCGAACAACAGGTTATTTCTGAAGTCAAGAAATTGATCGATGCTATTTTATTAGGGAAGAAAAATACCTACCGGTTAGCTGTCATCCGTTAAGAAGAAGAATGGCCAAATTTGTTATTTTAGGACTTAAATAAGGCATGTCCTAAGGATGAGTTTCCTCTTCCTATACCAGAATTAATGGTGGACATCGCCTCATCTCATGCAGTGTTCTCATTCATTGATGGGTCATCTGGCTACAACCAAATCAAGATGTCTCCTAAAGATGAAAGAAACACTTCTTTTAGAACCCCAATCGAAATCTATTGTTATAGGGTCATGCCTTTCAGCCTTAAAAATGTTGGTGCTACATACCAACATGTCATGACTAAGATCTTCAATGAACTCATTCATCATCAGGTTGAGTGCTATGTTGATGATCTAGTAGTCAAGAGCAGAGAAAAGGAAGACCATCTCTTTGACTTGAGAGTAATTTTGAATGGTTAAGATAATATAACCTCAAAATGAATCCAAGTGTGCATTCGAGTAGCTTCGTGGAAATTCCTTTGTTGTCGACATCAATAGAAATAGATCAAAAAAAAAGATCAGAGCTATCTTAGAAATGCCACCTCTTAAGAGTCTAACTCAACTCAGATCTTTCCAAGGATGTTTGACATATCTAAGATGCTTTATTTCTAACATATCGGGGAGATGCAAGCCATTCTCAACACTTATCAAAAAAGATGCCAAGTTTAGGAGGGATGACAAGTGTCATCATGCCTTTGAAGATATCAAGCAATATTTAGTGAAGCCGCCAGTTCTAGCAGCCCCTATCTCGAGCAGGCCACTCATCCTCTACACTGCTACATTAGACGACTCTCTCGGTGCTCTATTGGCCCAAGTCAATGATGAAGGGAAGGAAAGTGCTCTCTACTACCTTAACCATCATCTGGTCCCTACTGAAGCAAACTACCCACCTATTAAGAAACATTTCCTAGCTTAGATCTTTGCATCTCAAAAGCTATGACAATATATGCTTTCTCATAAGTTGAACTTGATTTCCAGAACTAATCCACTACAGTATCTCATGACACAAAAAACACTATCTGTACATTTCGCACGCTGGTCCATGATTCTCTCACAGTTTGATATCACATTCATACCTCCATGGTAAAAGGACAAGCACTAGGATTTCTTAAGACACACTTCCACTGATTCTTCACTAGTGATGA
Organism: Cymbidium sinense; assembly: GCA_021442155.1. Classification (NCBI taxonomy): domain Eukaryota; kingdom Viridiplantae; phylum Streptophyta; class Magnoliopsida; order Asparagales; family Orchidaceae; genus Cymbidium; species Cymbidium sinense. Next base: position 187,435,208 of record CM038221.1, read on the forward strand.
TCTCCGATGAACAAATCATGAACTTAGGAGGTTGACAACCACCGATGGGAGATGTATTTTGATGGTGTAGCTTTTCATAAAGGGGAAGCACCATGATCTACTTCCGTGAAAGGCAAGGGAAGGAATAGTTTCCCTAACTCACATGATGTGATGAGATTCTCTTACTACCTTTCCAACCCCTGCACCAATAACGAAGCTGAGTATGAGGCTTTGATTAACGATCTAGAGTTAGCTATCACAGTCAGTGTTAAGAGCATCAATATCTACAGGGATTCTCAATTGGTCATCAACCAGATTTGTCGGGTCCTATAAGGTTTTCAAACCCAAACTTCATCATTTCCATGAGTATACCATGAAGCTGTTGGCCCAAATTCCTGAAGTAACTATCTATAAGGTTCCCCAAGTAGAGAATGCAGTAGCGGATGCTTTCACCAAACTTGCCAAAGAATTGGCATGTCCGAAAGATGAGTCCATTCCAATAAGGGTCCAAAATAGACAAGCCCTATCCCTTATTGATGCTGAACTCATCGAGAGACTTTCTCTTGAAGGGGAGGTTGTCATTGCCAAAAAGGATGAGGAGTCGGATTGGAAACTTCATAGACTATTTGAACACCGGCAAACTACCTCAAGAAAAGTCACAAGCCCATCAAGTGAAATAGAGAACTCTCTTCTATGCTCTCATTGATGGAACCCTGTATCGACAGTCCTTTGACCAAATGTGATTATGTTGTTTAGATAAACATGAAGCTCATGAAATTGTAACCGAGGTACATTCAAGTATATGCGAAGCACATCAATCCGGTCCAAAGATGAAGATGAAGATCAAGAGACCAGGATACTACTAGCCTTTAATCATTACAGACTACATGGATGTAGCAAAGAGATTCTAATAGTGTCTGGTGCACAGTGTGGTCCCACATCAACCACCTAATATTCTACACCCTACATTGGCTTTATGGTCATTTGAGTGTTGGGGTACCAACATTATGGGCCCAATCGATCCTCCTTCTTCCAAGGGTCATCATTTCATCTTAGCTGTCACCGTACTTTTCCAAGTGGGCAGAGGCAATCCCACTCAGAGAGGTCATAGCTCAACATGTGCTTCAGTTTTTTTAGAAACCATATCATATATAGATTTGGGGTGCCTCGATGAATTATATCTGATAAAGGTACTACATTTAAAAGCACCAAGATCAACAGCTTCGTCAGAAGACACGGTATAGATTGGAGATACTCCACCATATACTACCCCAGAGCAAATGGCTTAGCAGAAGCATTCAATAAAACTCTTATCCAAATACTAAAGAAGACACTTAACGATAATAAATGGTAGTGGAATGAGCAATTGATTGAATCCATGTGGGCCTACCGCACCACATACCGAACTCCAACTCAATCTACCCCATTTTCCTTAGTGTATGGGTCTAAAGTCATTCTACCTTTAGAAGTTCAACTCCCATCACTAAGGATAGTGTTGGGTAGTAAGATCACTATAGAGCATAATGCAAAGTTGCAGTTAGAAGAGCTCAAAGGTTTGGAGGAAAGTCGCCTACGGGCGTGCCAGAACCCCGGGTTGTACAAGGCCAAAATGTTTCAAGATCACAACAAGCTGGTCCGCCCTAGGTCTTTCCAAGTAGGAGAACTTGTGTTAGTCCAAAAGAGACTATTTGTTGCCCATTGAAAGATGAGAGGCAAGTTTGAACCCACTTGGGAAGGCCCCTATGTCATAGATAAGGCCTACCAAGGAGGATCTTATCAGCTTATTGATTGTAAAGGGGAACACCCGATGCTTCCAATTAATGGGTTCTATTTGAAGAAATATTACCCATAAAAATTATGTTATGAAAATAATTCTATCAATCAATAAAATTTGATTCCATTTCATCAAAATCTTCTCTTCTTTCTAAATGTTGTTTGCTTGTCTTGCAAATCTGCCATGCTGTGTCTAGGATAGATGTAAGAGTCCCCTATTGGCATCCTATCCCTCATCCATGATAGAAACACAATCAAACACAATTTCTTGGTGCTATTAGAATAAGTGTGAGAGAACCCAAGAGGCATCCTATTTCGATTAGCACAACTAAGTTAGGTATAAGAGAACCTAAGCAGTTCTTGGTGGGAATTCCGGTTGCCATCCATGGCACCACTTCATCAAACTCCCTAACATGTTTAGGATAGGTGTGAGAGAACCCAAGAGGCATCCTATTCCTTTTAACACATGCATAAAAATGAACACAAGTCTTTCATCTCAAGTTATTTTGGCATGGGAGTAAGCCCTTTGTGGCACTCACTCATTAGCTGCTATAAGTCGAGTCTACATGTTACCTTGCTAGCATGTCATTCCAATGGTCACTTATTTTGGAAGATGTGAATCCCCATACTTTCTTCCTAACTCGATCATTGCAAACCAACGAGGGCCTCATTAGTTTGGTAGGCTTCACTACCCAGGTAGTAAGCTACCTCATGTTGACTTTGCTTAAGAAGATGTGAGTCCCTATGCTTTCTTCTTGAACTAGCCATCATACACTAACTAGGTTGAGTATATTCGAGGTTTAGGGTAAGTTTCCCAGAGGCTCCTTTCCTCTTAACTACGTTTAAGCTGATATAAGTCCCCCCAATGGCATTCACTCGATGAGCCCTAGGTCGGATGACATGTCATTATCCCGATGTCAGTTCTATAGGAGGATGTGAGTCCACGAGCTTTCTTCCTAGGCTAATTATTGCAAATCGATGGGCACCTTAGGTTGGTTGATGTTCGCTATGCTGATAGTGACTCACCCAGTGGATACACCACTCTTGACAGATGTAAGTCCCCGTGCTTTCTCCATGAGTTGGCCACCAAATACCTATTTGATATATGATTAACAATTCCATCTTCTCCAGGGTTTTGGATTAAGCCCTTAGCAGCCCCTCTCCCTGTGGGCATTCTATTTGGATCACATCCTTTGCGACCCCATTTAGACACTACCCGGGTTACTCTTGGATTGGGATCCCCTTTCTAAGTAGCCACCCCACGTGGTTGGAAATTGGCGGATGCACAGATTCTCCTTTGGTTCAATAAATCTGAGTTAGGTCTAGGCTGATATATGCTCCTTAGTTTGATCCCTTACAAACTAACAAGGTCCATGTTAAAATAAGCTAAACAAATAAATAAAATATTTGCTTATGGATTAGGAATTCAAGCCCCCAAAGGGCCCCTTTTCCTGAGCAGGCATCCTATCTTTAGGGCAGTGTCAGGAGAACTCCATGTAGGAATTGCCTGACTACATGAGTTGAGATAAATCCCTGGGTTGATACTCACTCTGTAGTCGCCCTTATGTCGAGTTCAATATGTTTTACCATAAGCAGGTTACCCCAATAGTCATTCCTCTTTGGAAGCTATAAGGCTATGATGCATTCTTTCTAGCATGACTGTCACAAATCGACGGGCAGCCCTAAGTCGGGTTCGATTTGTTGCCCAAAGCAACAGATCACCCCAATGATCTTTTGTAGTAAAAGATCCTTGAGCTTTCTTCCCTTGAATTGATCATTGCAAACCGAAAGGTACTTCTTTGGTCAGATAGTTCTCCCATCAATTGAGAAGCTACTCTCTTTGGTTCAGTAAATCTGAGATAGGTCTAGGCCAATATAAGCTCCTTCTCAGTGTGATCCATCACAAACCATTGAAATCCAACAAAATAAACTAAGAAATGAAATTAATCTTTGACTATCTTTGAGCTGATTTAAGTTCCCCAGCATCATTCACTCAATAGTCAGCCCTAGGTTGGGTTTGATTTGTTGCCCAAACCAACCGATCATCGCAATGGTTCCATGTTTCTAGAAGACGTGAGTCCCCATTCTTTCTTCTTAAGACTTAACCATTACAAACTGAAAGGCACCCCCTTGGTAGGATAGTCCTACCTTGCAGTTGGTAGACTACTACTTTTGGATTGGTAAGTCTAAGTTAGGTCTAGGCCTCCATGGCCCCTACCCAGTGCAATCCATCACAAACTAATGGGATCCATCATAATAAAAATAAATTTAAAAAGAAAATTAATCTTGACTATCTTTGAGCTGATTTAAGTCTCCCAGAGGCATTCAGTCAATAGTCAGCCCTAGGTTGGGTTCGATCTATTTCCTTGCCAATAGATTACCCCAGCAATTGGTCCCTACTTTGGAAGATGTAAGTCTACTATACTTTCTTCCTAATACAGCTACTGCACACCGAAAGGCATCCTTTTGGTTGGCTAGTCCTACTATGTGTTTAGTATACTACTCCTTTGGATTGGTAACTCTGAGTTAGGTCTATGCCTCATGGCTCCTACTCAGTGCAGTCCATCGCAAACTAATAGGGTCCATCTCAAGATCCAAAATCTAAAAATTTAAAACAAATCCAACCCTCCTCCCTTAGTGGAGTGAAACAAACAAACAAAATAATCAATCAATCCAAATCAAATCTTTTGCTTCTCCTCAGTGAGATATAAATCTTTTTGGTTCCTTAGCAAATCCAAAATTCTAATCCTTCAGTGAATTTCACAACCTTTCCTCCCTTGTGGATGACTTGAACATGCCTCCCCAGTGGACAGTTCACTTCTCTATCCTCGATGGAATCAAAACAAACACAATTAAGCAAACAACAAATTGAAACAAATTTAACCCTCTTCCCCAGCAGAACTTAATTAAACAAATCAAATTTCTTCCCAGCGAGACTCAAATCAAATCAAAACTTTCATCCCCTTATGGATGATTTGAACTTGTTTCCCTAGTGGAAGGTTCACACACTCTATCCCTAATGGATTTCTCCTTCTCTCTTTTATCTTTGACATAAGTAGAGTCACATTGCACTAAGCTCTAGATTCCTTCTACACCTTGGGTTAGGAGTAGATCAGCTCTGTTAGTACTTGTGATCGTTCAGTGTTGTTGATCATTTCGATCAACACCAATATATGCGGTGTACCTTGCCAGTTACACCACACCTATTGGGCGCCCTTTATTCACCTTATTTTTAGGATGAGCTCTCAACCCCTCCATCTTAGACAAAGGACTTCTCTTAGACTTTAAGAGTTCCTTAATCTTAAGACACATCTAGTGATTAGGTGGACACTCAACCTAGCCCTAGAGACTTAGAAGAGTTAGCCATAGGAATAAGTCATGCCTTAGGGGTGTTAGAAAAATTTGCCTACCCTATAGCTTGAACCAAATTCCTCAATTCCTTCCTTCAAGTCAAACATAAATCAATTCCAACCTAATCGATTTCCTCTAAACTCAAATCAATTCTAAATGATTGAAACCCATGATTGAAATAAATGATTGAAGCTTATGATTGAAATTCCAAGTTCAAAATATTTCCTATGTTCTTTGATTCCCTCTCATGGACTTAGCCTAAATCAAATCAAATTCATGAAATTTTCTCACAACCCATTTATATTCTCATTTATATTCACATATATATATATATATATGAGATATAAATTCAAATCAATCAAACTAAACCCAAAAAAATCAATCAAATCCAAATTCACAAAAATCTTTCCTAAGTCCTTTGATTCCCCCTTAAGGACTTAGCCTAGATCAAGTTCAAATCACTTCAAATTCATGAAATTTTTTCATAACCCATTCATATTTTCATTTATATTCACATATATAAAGGAAATATAAATTCAAACAACCAAAACCAACTCCAAAAAATCAAACTCAAATTCAATCAAAATCCAACCTAAGCCTTTCAAGTCAAAACTTGAACTTAGCCAAATCAATTTCAAATCAAGCCAAACCCTTGATTTCTTCTCATGATTCAATTAATCCTTCAATCATGAATCCAAATATAAATACAAACTTCAACCATTAAACCTAAACTCAATTCAAAAATCAAACCCATGTTCATCCTTTGAACTTGAAATTGTCAAATGAATCAAAACCCATTTGACTTCAAACCACTTGCAAATGGATTTATATTTCAATCATAAGTCCATATGTGATTTCAATCAAACTCAAATCACTTGACCCAAAGTGACCTAAAGTACCCTTATGAGCCAAATTTTAATTCTAACTAAATTAGATTGAACTAAGCCCATCTAAGCTTCTCATCATGATCAACAATCATCATGAGATGATCAATCACTCAAATTGGGTCAAACCAAGTCGAACCTAAGGGTTGACCAAGTCAACACTTAGCAAAAATGAAATACAACATAGCCAAAATCCATCATAGGTAAAACTGATTGAAACCATTGATCAAAACTCATTCATGACCAATGTTTGAACTTGATCAAGTCAACATTTGAGCCTAACTTAGCCCAATTGGCCACTTAACCCAAGTTGACCCAACTTGACCTAAAAAGTAAAAATGTGTCAAAACTTGATCTAAGACAAATTGATTGAAACCAATTGGTCAGGTTCATTCCAAAATGATTTTTGAACTTGACCAAAGCTTCAATTGGCCAACTAGACCTAACTTAGCCTAATTGACCTTGAACCCAATATGACCTAAAAGGTCAAATTGAGCCAAACTCAAATATAAACTAAATTGACTGGAAACAAAGATACCAATCCATTTCAAATAACCAACCAAATATAAACCAACCCATGACCTAACCCAAATAGGTCAAATGGGTCAAATTGGTCAACTTGACCCATTTGACCTAAATGAACTCAATTGAATCAAAACCAAATATAAACCAAATTGAATCAAATCAAAGCCACCAAAATATTTCAAATGGTTATATGAACTTGTACCAACCCTTAGTTTGACCCAATTTGACCAATTGGTCAACCTGACCCAAGTTGACCCATTTTGACCTAAATGGGTCAACATGAGCCAAATCACATCAAACCAACTCCAAATTCAATGAAACTTGACCTAACCCATTTTTCAATCATACCAAACATATTCAAATTGAAACCCAAGCAAAATGACCATTTTACCCCTATCAAAGGGTAAATTTTGGTCAAATTCACTTATACTTTGGTCAAATCCTCTTCATGATCACTTGACACTCTCTTAGTAGACCAAGTGGACACTAATGAATTTGGTGCACCTAACCCAATGGGTTTGGGTCAGCCCAACCCAACCTAAGGCTAAAACTGACCACTTGCATGAAATTGAGCACATGGAATCTCTCCTCCACATGATTTAAGCACATGGGAGCTCCACTCTTTAGGCCAAATTGAATGCAAGGACACCTCTGACAGCCTAACGAACCCACTCAAGGTGGTCAACTGGATCAAAATGGTAAGCTCCTTCACGACCATCCGATTGCTCTAGGGGGAGATATACTCCACCTAATTTCACTTGAATTTCATTTGAGCACACTCGATTGAACTTAGGGAAGCTAGAGCAAGCATTTGGAACTCTCCCCAAGCTCTATCAAGTAACTTGAACTTCTCCATTTCTTAGTTTCTCAAACCAAAAATAAGGAAACTCAAGCTGAAATCCAACTTCCTCCACACTCAATACCAAGCCAATTATTCCTTTGAGCACCCTTAGAGGATCAAATTGAACCCACTACAAGCTTCATTGAAGTTCCTAAGGCAAGGGAGGACTACTGTTGATCAAGATCGAGCTCAAGTGAAGGTGAAGTTGGCCTCTAGGAAGATCCATCCAATTTCAAGGCCTCAAAACTTCTACAAAGTTTCATCTCCACTAAACAAAGCTTCTCCAAGGGAATCGAGCACCAGTGATAGCCTCCGACTTAGATTAGTTGTGGTGTGGTCCTTTGTGAAAGGAATTTCTACTTCATGAAAATCTAGCCATTGGATATAATCTGCATGGTGATAGTGTAGGTTGAAGTTTATTTCAATTTGATCTCAATCGAGCTTGGATCTTCCCTTAGAAGATGGACGATGGCCATTTCCCATAGGGAAGATCAGAGAAGAATCATGGGCCATCCATCCACGCATTTTGGATGGGCGTCCATGATTAAAACACGTAGGATCCACAGATTATCCCTTAAGAACCATGGATCTAACCTGTGATCTTTGATCGCAGACGAACAAAGTCGTGTGCTTCGTGGCTACAATGTGACTACTTAAATAGCCACTCCCGTCATGCCACGTGGAAAGCACACTTGGGGGATTAAATTACTTAATTAATCAAGAAAACTTCAAATATTTATATCTAAGTGTGGAAAAATAAGAAAAATTTGAAAGATAATTGAATGTAGAATATTATAAAATTGATTTTGATGGATTTAGAAAAGTGTTATTTTCTGAATTTGGATTTTATTGGGAATTTAATTAGGCTAATTACCCTTTGATTATTCCATTAATTAATCTCAAACTTCTCATGTGTATTTAGTGGGATAACTTCTACCTCCCCTAATTTTCTTAGGATTTATTAATGGCTTAATTAGGATAATTGCTAAATTTATTCCTAATTTCTCTCATAATATAATTAAGCCTAATTAAGTGTGTAATCAGTAGATTAATCTTTTGATTGAGTTAATTAAGGTTTGTTTAAATGAATAGGAGGTTTAGGAAATAATTTTGGGATATTTTCATTAAGCTATTCCTTAATAACCCCTCCCTCTTTCTTCCTTAATCCAAATTCAATTAAGGATTAGCCCACTAATTACCTACCTAATTAATTTAATAAAATTCTAAAACCTTCTAGAGCTTAACTAATCCATCTTGGGTAGATGCTTAGGTGTTCAATAACTTAAGTACATTAAGGAAATCAAAATCCAACTCACACATGTGAGAGGGGTTCTGAAAGTACTTAAATTAAACCCTTTAGTTTAATTAATCATTAATTATGAGCCAAATGCATTAGGCCTTTTTCTTCGTAGGTGCAATGCTGATTTAAATTTCTTGTGTGATTTTATGTCATATCATTTGCTCATAATTATTTGATTAAGTATGCTAAGGTGGTGTAGGTAAAGGGTAATTAACACACTTAATTCACACCTGAACCTAATCAAAATATAAAAATCATCTAATCATCTAAAGATTAAACTAAAATGCCATACACATGGAAGAAATGGATTAGGACCAGCAAACATTCTTTCACATTTCATAAATCAAACATAAAGCAAATTCAAAATAAAAATCATATTAAATAAACTTTGATTCACTTTGAACTTTCTTATTTCATAGGATTGTCTTTAGAATTTAATTAGGGTGAATGAATTTACATTGCTTCCATCACTTTATTTCTTTCCTAGCATGCTAAAGGTGTATGTCATATAAAATTCATGCATTCATACTTGGATTGCCTTTCTTTCCTAGCAGAGAAGTGGTGTCTATCCCTCCACCTCCTCCCTGCTAATAGCCATGAGGGCTGGCCCCTCACAAGTAACTCGGACTGCCTCGAAGCCACAATCAAACTGGATCAGATGAGTAGTAGTCGAGGTGTGTGTGGCCAGATCCACACCCGACAAGAAGGAGAAGATGAACTTGCTGGAAGACATCCTGACTGCATTGACTGAAGACGAGAAAGGATCAACTGTGTTGAAATCATTGCATTTGTTGAAACATAATTGAGTCAGACCCTTGCTTTGATATTTATCTTCAATCATTGACTTCTAGGTTGAATTTGGAATTTGAACCCACACTTAGAAAATTTAGGTATGCTAAGTGGGGTTCATTGAATTTTGGAGAGATTTTTTTTATGTTTAAGGAGAGACTTTACCATAAGATTTTGATTTAGAACTCACACTCAACAAATTTAAGTATGTTGAGCGAGGTTCAAATATTTGGAGAGACTTTGGAGATATATATATATATATATATATATATATATATATATATATATATATATATATATATATATATATATATATATATATATATATATATATATATATATATATATATATATATATATATATATGTATGTTTTGTTTGGAATTTTGATTTGGAAAACCTTTACGTAGCAAATTTGGGTATGCTAAAAGGTTTTAATTATATGTTTAAAAAATTTGTGAAAACATTTTTATTTGTGATGATTGTTTGAAAAAGGGGCCCTTACTTAACAAATTTAGGTATGTTAAGTAGAGGCCGAATGTATTTGATATGTTTGTTTTTTGTTTGATATATGTTGATATGATTTGGGGAACTCTCATTTAATAAATTTAAGTATATTAAATGGAGTTCAATGTATATGTGTTTGATATGTGTTGATTTGATTCCTCTTTTGAAAAGAGGCAAGCTCTTATTTGACAAATATGGTATGTCAAATAGAATTCAAATATATGTGTTTGTATTTTAATGTAGCATGTTAAATGGAATTCACTTATATGTTTGTTTGCTTGTTGATATGTGGGTTTGTTTTGAAGATTGAATTCTCATTTGACAAATATGGGTATGTTAAAATAAAATTCAAAAATGTGTGTTTGATATTTTGGTTTTAGTTTGATTTTTGAAAGGGAATTCCCATTTAACAAATATGGGTATGTTAAATGGAATTCAATTATATTTTGCTTATCTTGATTTTGTTCTAGTTTTGAAAAAGGGAACCTTCACTTAATAAATTTGGGTATATTAAGTGAAGTTCATGTTTTGATTTTAGTTTGAAAAGGGGAACTGCTATTTAACAACCTATGAATGTGTTAAATGGAGTTCAATCATATCTTAATTTTGGTTTTGAAAAAGAAACTCTCATTTAACAAATATGGTTATGTTAAATGGAGTTAATTGTTTGATTTTATTTTGAAAATGTGCTTTTGAAAATTTTTTTGAAATGAAAAGATTTTAATGATGTTTATTTGTTGAAAAAGGATCTTTTAACAAATATAAGTATGTTAGATGAGGTTTGGTTGTCTTCATTATTTAAAAAAAAAAAGAGATTTTATATTTTTCAAACTTTATGTTATGTGAAGCGCATGATTTCATTTAAAAAAAGTGCTTTTGAAAAATTTTGCAAAAAAACTTAACTTATTTAGTTTCAATTTATTGAAATTTCCTTAAATATGGGATGCACCTTGCCTCACCAAGTTAGTGGTGAAGAGGTTATAATTTTATTCATCTCCTTTCATTGGTTGATTTTTTTTAATGTATTGGGAGACCTAATAGGGGTTTCAAGACCTACATGGAGTGAGGTCCTAAAACCTAGAGGATGTTGGCTAGCTTTGCTTAAGGATGAAATAAGCTAAGTGCCAACAAAAAGAAAGATAGTCTCGGACTTATATAAAGTACAAGTCCACTATCGATGCTTGAAGATAACAATTATCTATTAGAGATGGAGAGAGGAACCCATCCCCAGATTGTAGAGGGTCCTAATTGAAGTGATCAAGGACAACATTATAGTATGATATACTATCTCAAAAGATAGAGATATCGCACTTCAATAGACCTAATCACATAATAAGAACTCTTAAGGCATGATGGGTCTTCGAATGTACCAGAGATTTTTCCCCTACTTTATATGGATGAATAAAGTAGAGTTTATATTAAACCGAGTTCTAAAGTTACCTTTACGGGCAAGCCCCCATAGTTAATTACATCCTAAGAAAGGTGAATTCTTTAGGAATTCTCTCGATTAAAGTAGGCAATTATTTTCTCTAAATATTTCAAAGATAGACTATCAATAAATTGGTTATATTGGAAATCAACCGGGATAGATCAAATGGAGAGGCTTATTTTGGAAGTGAAAGGAGATGAGTAGAGAATGCTCATGATACTAGAAAACCTAGTGAACATTCTAATCTATCATATAATTGGACTTCATATGTTTGAAATTGAAGAGATTTATTTATTAGAGTTGATTTTTTTTTAGATTGCTAAGGCTTATAATCCACCAAGACAAGGTTGTGGAAATTCTTAAGAGGTGAGGATTTATGCTCGTAGCTCGAAGGAAATATCAACCTCAGATCTTAAATCTAGGGAGCTTTAGCAAAAGCTAAAGTATGACCTAAATCTAAGCAAAGATGGGTATAAAGTTTACCTCTGCAAGAGAGAGTGAACCACTTGACTGTTAGACTTATAATCACCTGGAGTAGTAGCCAGCTAACTCCTCCTACATTTTAAATCCATGTGGTCAAGTCTTATGAATTTGCAAGATAGTTGAGTTGTTATTTATTTAGAAAGAGTCTCAAGTCCTTAAACCCACTTCCTAAAAGACTAGAGCATGAGTGGTATGAGTAATGACATAATCTAATGCAAAATCTTTTCAAATTTTTATTTGATTTTGGACACTTCATTTTGACAAAAGGCTATAGGATTTCTTCTGCCTAAATACATGATAAAAATGGATTATTGGCTAGATCAGTAGGAAAGAGGTATTTTTCAACATAGAGGAGGCCCTCAAAGGTCTAGTCTTCTCCTATCATGCAAGGATGGAAACCCTCTCTTAGCAAGAGTGAAATAATATGTATGCATGATGTAAGACATACAACATTCAGCTAAGGGATTGTTAAATCTTCTAATTATCTTGATTATATCTTAGGCTTTATGTAAGGTTATGAAATATTTAAAACTTTAGTTATGAGTTGTAGTTGGGTAAAAGATTTATTTTTCCCTAAGAGTCTAATCGGATTCAGGCCACACATTAAGACATCATTCTTGTAAGAAACTAAGAAAAGTATGTCATTTATAATGTACAATTTTAAACATAACATCAGTCAATTTTATAAATCTAACGTAAAAGCATAAGAGGCCGGTGCGGTCGGGTGCCTCCTTACAACCCAAAAAAAAGGATGGGTAGCTGAGCTCTACCCTTATATAACCCGAAATATGAAAGAATAATTACAATTTATAAATGAATAAATGTTGGGGGGTCTTCAAATCTTCATTTTTTATGTCTCCTCCATTTCTTCATGTCTTTTCTCCTTTGATTTAGTAGGCTTCAAAGCATTACATGGCACCCCGGGAATAAGCCATCTGGCCAATGCATCCTAAACTCTCATAGCACTAATCCTTATTCCTAATGTAGAATTTCATTAAAAGTAGAAAAAGTAAATCTAATTACTCCTACAAAATAAGTGTTAGCTAAACACACATACAATCTTAAGCAGTTATATATATAATTTGGACTTAGCACCTTCCATATGGGTAACCAAGCCAACCTATCCTAACTTGGATTATGCTTAGAGGTTTTAATAAACCAATAAAAGAGAGCATTTATATTTATTTCAAGCACCCCTTAAGTACAATCCCTTGCAGAAAATATGATTAGGCTAATATCGACCTAACATCTAGTCTATGAAACATATACCCCCAACATCCAATCTAAAATAATACATCATAAAATAAAACATACATCACACCATGCACCATCCTAACATAAACCTAGAAATGATGACTTAATCCTATTGTGTGTGGTAAGGCTTGTGTTGTACGTCTTGTCTAAGCATTAGTATTATGATTTTTTAAGTATGAAAGACTTTCATTTAATATAAAGGGTTGATTTCACTTGAAGTTATTTAATTGATTAAGAACTTTAATTTATGTTTTCTTTTGTTTCATATGATTATACTTAGCAACTAGGTGTTGTAAAAAGAAGAAAGAGGATTGCCCTCTTTCATCCCTACCTTAAGTCACTTTCTAAAGCATATTAATTTAGTTTAGTTCTCTTTAGTGAATGACTTATTGAATGATTTAATTATTCTTAAGTTTAGGTTCACTTTAAGTAATTTCATTTAACATTTAAGGCATCTTGAGATTAATTGAATTTAATTACTAACATATGACACATATCAAATCATTCCTTTCCATCATAAATATCATGTATATGATTTAATCCTAAGTGTATCTATACATATAGCACACTTAAATGATGAATCTATGTGTATATGGACCTTTACATTCTTTTATGTGATTGAATTATTTAATCATATTAGCTTAAAACTCTATCTAAATTCTTATACAAAAATACATAGAAATTAAATTAAATAGGTACGTGTCATTGTTAACCAAGAAAGTGAGGTAATCAAATAACCTCCTTGAGGCTATGTAAAGCCTCATATTCTCGAGATGTCCAAACTATATACCCATTACATTCAATGATATGTAAATTTGTATATATTAATATAAGAAAGCAAGCTCTAAATTTTATGATTAATGAAATCAAGGATTAAGCAATTATGAATGCATGTATTCTTAACTAGAAAAGGGGATTATCATCCTATAGTCAAATACACACATATATGTATAAAAGAGATAAACAAGTGTGTGCCCTTATTAACCAGGAAATTGAGGTAATCAAATGACCTCCTTAGGGCTACTTAAAGCCTCGTATTCCCGGGATGTCCAGACTATATACTTATTTTTCTTGAATACATACACATGTATTTATAATTTAGAAGATGAAAATCATGCAAATATTGTATTTTTCTTTAATTGAATTATTTATGTACATGATTTAAAGCTCTATCTAAATTTTAATGTTAAATATATATAAGAATGATATCAAATGGGTACGTGTTATTGTTAAACCAACAAAGTGAGGTAATCAAATAACCTCCTTAGGGCTACTTCAAGCCTCGTATTCCTAGGATGTCCAGACTATATACCCATTACCAACATGTGAAAAAAAGGAAAGAGACTTCACTTCATACACTTAGACTCTAAACACATACATCTCTTATGTATTTATAACTATCATCACCACATGTTAACATCCATTTGTAAACTTTTATAAAATATATTTGGATTTAATAGTGATAATAGCCAAACATATATTAAGTTAAGTCAACACATGCAAGCTTATATAAAATAAATCAGATTTAATTCTACTAATTTTTGAGAAGAGATTGATGCATGAAATCAAATGACATATAATGTTTAGCATGATTGGAGAGGAATAATCAAATACAAGCATGTGATTCATTCAATCCAATTAATTCCTAAGGACAAACATACCAAATAAAATTATTTAATGTAAACCAAAGCTTCTTTATTAATTTAGTTTTTGGATTTTAATTTGATTTAAAGAGGAGGAGATCACTCATTTGTTATCTAATCCCATTCCCACATTGGTAATATGATTTGGTTTAAGAAGAGGTAATTAGGTGAATTTTATGAATTAATTAAGTAAGATCCTTAATCAAATTAATTAAATACTCATACCTATGTCACCTTAAAGCAATTAACCAGATAATTACGAGCCAACATGATATGCATGAAAAATAAACTTGCAATGATCCTAAGAAATAAAAGGGCCTAATGCAATTGGCTCATGATTAATAGTTAATTAGATTAAGGGGCTTAATTAATTATTCTTATGATTTTTCCATACATGTGGATTAACCATAATTTCATTAAACTCTTTTAGGTTATTAAACACCTAAAGATCTACCCATGATCTAATTAATTAGGATATGATGTGATTATGATTTGAATTTAGTTAATTATACTAATTAATTAATTAATTAAACCTTTAATTGATTTAATTTTTAAAATGAAATAAACTTAGGGGGAAGAGGCTAGGAAAGAGGTCCCAACCCTATTCCATTAGTCCATTCACTGTTCAACAATGATTAACATGCTTAATTAAATAATTTGTTTATTGATTAGGGGTTAATTAATCACTTAATTGATTAAGGGAGTAATTAAGTCTAGAATGAGCAATTTCCCTAATTACCTAAGCAATAAATCCCAAGAAAATTGTGGGAGGTAGAGGTCATCCCATTAAATAATCTCATAAAGTTTAAAATTAATTACTTGATTAATTAAAGAATAATTAAGCTAATTAGGTTTTCAATTAAACTCAAATTAAGCCTTAATTACTATTCAAAATCAATCGGGATTAATTTTAAATAATTCTCCTCTAAAATACTTTTAAAATGAGTATTCATTTGTATTTTTTATGATTTTTTAAGATTTGTAATGAATATTAAAAGTTTCAGCCATTAAAAATAGTTAATTAGGCCTAATTAAAGCTTAATCCCATCGGCATCACATGGCGTGATGACTCGACGTGCTTTCCATGTGGCGCCATGGGATCAACTACTTAACCGCGTCCAACTCAGTGCCTATGTGGTGGCAGCGGACAAAGTTTTAATCTCTGTCATCTAATCTAAGATCATACAGCCAGGATTAAACTTGCGGCTCTTAAGGGAGTAAATCAGATAATCTAAAGAGATCTAATCACTACCGACCATTCCAATCACGCATAACAAATGATGTGTGATCTATCATCCTACGAGCAACGAGATATGGAGTCCTTCCGCCATTGCTCGCTGATCCGAGCTCACCCGAGCTCGAATCAACTCCAAAAGGATCCCACACCTTTGCGTGAAGGATCCAAAGGGATCTAACAGTTAAGATCATGAGGCATTCAAGTTTCCTTTGAAAAGCTCAAATGAATTTTTGCAAAATCTCAATTTTAATGGAATTACCTCACCGGAGCTAAGACTGGCATTGAATCTGATTCAGGAAGCTTCGTCCAGTGGAGATGAAGCCTTACTGAGTAACACATAAGTAAATTTCCCCTTGTTTGCTAGGTGGACCAAGATCCATCAATTTGGAGCTCAGTGGTGATCGAACTCCTAGCTCTGGTGATCGTAAGGCTTGGGTCATGATTCATTCTTGCTTGACGAGGTGTTGGTAAAAGTAATTTAGATTTGATTGAGTATTAGTAGAGTTGGGATGGAAAATGGATGCCTTATTTCAGAACTATGGAATTTGAGCTTGGGATGACTTAGGATGCTCTGGAGAAGCTTTGGGAGTTTCAAAATGGGCTTTAGGAGGATTCTGAGGGTGTGCATCATGAATTCAAATTGAAATGACGGGGGTATATCCCCCTCACTCGAATCAGACGGACGGATCGAGCTCCTCAATTTTGACCGGTCAACTATCGTTAGGGTGCTGGAGGGGTCGGTGTCACCTCCACGTGGCTCAATTGGGTTGGTGGAAGGCTTGGGGGGTGGCTCAAGGTAGCATCCATCTCCTTTGGGTCCATGGGTTTCAACTAGTGAGGGAGGTGAGTTAATTCACCTCCCTTTGGTCCAAGGCTGACTTAGCCCACATGGGTTGGGCTAGGTGAGTAGGTTAAACCCTCATTTGGGTGTTTGATGGCTACCAAGGGGAGAAAGGCATGTGGACTTCACTATTTTTAGCTAAAACCCTTGTGGGGAGGAGAATCCAAGGGAGATTTTGCTTGGGTTGAACTCAATTTGGGTTTGGGTTGATTTTGTGCTGACCCAAGATGTGTTTGGGTCGGGTTGGATCAGATTCCAAGTGGTCATGGCTTGGTTCAATGGGGTTTGGCTCAGTTTGACCCTTATAGGTCAAATTGGGTCAAACCAAAGCTTGGGTCAAGTTCAAATGATTATTTGAAGTATTTTGGCTCAATTGGTTTCAATAAATTTGGCTTAGGTTTGATTTTAGCTCATTTGGAATCAAATGGTTCAAATGGGCCAAGTTGACCAATTTGATCAAATTGGTCAAATTATCTTAGGTTAGGTGTAGATTCATATTCAATTGGTTAATCAAAGATGATTACGGGCTTTGGTTTGAATTATTTTGAATTTGATTTGGATTAAGGCCAAATTAACCTAAAAATTTGGGCAAAGTAGGTCAATTGGGTCCAATTGGTCAAATTGGGTTTAATTATGGCTTTGGTCAAGTTCAATAATCAATTTGGAATGAACTTGGGCCATTAGTTGCAATCAATTTGGGTTAGATGATGATTTGACCTATTTTGGTCTTTTATGTCAAATTGGGTCAACTTGGGTCAAAGGGCCAATTTTTTTGGGTTTGGCCCAATAGGTGGTCAAGTCATGTTCAATTGTTGATCATAGGTTGGTGTGAATATTGGTTCAAATTGATTTGATTTAGGATGAATTTTGGCTAGTTTAGCTTCATATGGGTTAAGTGGTTGACTTAGTCAAATGACCAAGTTGACTTGGTTTGACCCAATTTATGATAATCATCCTAAGATCAATAATTATGGTATGAGATTTTGATGGGCTTAGTTCAATCCAATTTGGGTAGGATTAGAACTTGGCTCAAATAGGTCAAATTGGTCACTTTGGGTCAAGTGGACCAATTGGGTTTAGTTGGTTTGACTTTGTGTTGGTTTGGGTTTAGTTTAGTTTATATGTTGATTTATGATGGATTTATAAATTTTATTGCAATTGATTTGGACTTGAATAGATTTTGGTTCATTTGAGAATTTCAAGTCAAATGGGTTAGGTTAGGTTTGGCTTGGGTTGATTTTTGTTAGGCTTAATGATTTGGGATGATATTTGGGATGATATTTGAAGGAATGATTGATTCATAAGAAAATCAATTGGTTTTGGTTTGAATTGAATGGATTTTTTGCTAAATCCATGGATTTGGTTTAAAGGGCTTAAGCTTAGATTTTAATTTAGTTTGATTTAGTTTGATTTAGTTTTGATCATTTGGATGTAGATTTGATTTATATTTGGGAAGATGATTGAAGATATTGATTTATGAGAAAATCAATTGATCTTGGATTGATTTGAAGGCAAATCTGGCTAAGCTAATGAAGGTGAGTCATAGAGCTTAGAGAAGAGTTTGATTTTGTTTGATTTAGTTTTGATCATTTGAATGTAGATTTGATTTATATTTGAGAAGATAATTGAAGATATAATTGATTTATTAGAAAATTAATTGACTTTTGTTTTATTTGCATGGGGATTTGGCTAAGTTCATGGAGTTATATCACATGGCTTAAGAGGGATTTGGAGTTTGGATTTGGTTTGGGTTTGATATTTAGTTTTGGTTTGATTGTTTTTTTTGGCAAATTGATTTGATTGTAGAATTGAACTAGGAGAAAATCAATTGAGTTTAGATTGATTTGATTATAAGTTTTAATCATTTGGTTTGGATGATGAGTTGAATTTGAGGTTGGGTTATGGCTTAAGAAAGTGAACATGGGTTGGGTTTAAGCTATAGGGTAGGTAAATTATCCTAATCCCTAAGGCATAACTTAATCTTATGGTTAACCCTTCTAAGTCTATAGATATAGGTTAAGTGTTCACCTAATTGCTAAATATGTCATATGACTAAAAAAAATATTAATATCTAGAAGACTCCTAGGTCTAAAAGGAGATTGAATCCTCACTCCAAAAGTGTCAACAGTGTCATTGTTAACTAGGAAAGTGAGATAATCAAATGACCTCCTTGAGGCTACTTAAAGCCTCATATTTTTGAGATATCCAGACTATATACTTATTAACATTCAAACTTATGTAAATTTATATATGAATCATAAGAAAGAGAGCTTCACATTCATATGACAAAGCTATAAGCACATGCAAACCCTATATGTATCTATAACAATCACCATCCCCCATATTAGTATCAATTTATAAAATCTGGAAAATAAATTTGAATTTATCAGTGATAATAGCCACACATATCATTAAGTTAAGCCAACACATGGAAGCTTGCATAAATAAAATATATTTGATTCAGTTAGATTTGAAATCATGAATTGATGGAATCATATGACATACAATATTTAGAAGAGATTGAGAAGGAATGACTAAACATAAACACATGGTTCATTCAAATACGTTAATCCCTAATGACAATCATGTTAAATAAAATTATTTAAAGAAAACCAAAGTTCAATATTAATTTGATTTTGAATTTGATTTGAACTTAAAAAGAAGAGAAATTGTTTGCTATTTTAATCCCATTCCCATGTTAGTAATCTTAATTGATTCAAAGAAGGATAATTAAATAAATTTTATGAATTAAATAAGTTGAATCATTAATTAAATCACTTAATTACCCTTTCCTATGATTCTTTAACTTGATTAATCATTTAATCATGTGCCACAAATGATATGAACATGCGAGAAAAGTAAAGTTGCAATGCTCCTAAAGGATCTAATGCAATTGGATCATAATTAAAGATTAATTAAGTTAAAGAATCTAATTAAGCACTTTTATGATTTTTTCACACTTATGGGTTAATCATAATTTCAATAAGGGTCTTTATGTTATTAAACACATAAAGAGGAACCCTCTATTTCATTATTAATTATCTGATATCATTTGCATTTCAATTTGATCTGATTAGAACATTTAATTGATTAATTAGGCATTTAATTAATTACCATCTTAATTAATCCTCTATTTTATTATTAATTATCTGATGTGATTTGCATTTCAATTTGATCTGATTATAACATTTAATTGAATAATTATGCACTTAATTAATTACCATCTTAATCAATCCTTTTAAAAATAAAATGAATTTGGGCAAGAGGCTAGAAATGAAGTCCCATTCACTCTCCCTCAACCATTTACTGTTAATCAGTAATTAATAAGCTTTAATTAATTAATTTTTATTCTTTTGAATGTTAATTAATCATTTAATTAATTAAAAAAGGTAATCAAAGTTTTAAACATCAATTTCCCTAATTACCTAGGTAATAAATTCTAAGAAAATCATGGGAGCCAGAGGTCATCCCATTAAATCAATTTCTCAAGTTTGGAATCAATTACCCAAGTAATTAGGGTTTAATTAAGCTAATTAAATGGACACTCAAACTCAAATTAAGACTTAATTACTGCTCAAAGTTAAATGAGAATAATTTTTTATTAAATCTCCTCTGTTTTACCTTTAAAATAAGTATTTATTTGTATTTTTGGATTTTTCTAAAATTTATTATGATTTTTCAAAGTTTTAGTGATTAAAATGAGTAATTAAGCCTTCATTTAGCCTAATCTCATCAGCGCCACATGGATCGCTGATGTGGCGCACTTTCCACGTGGCATCGTGGGATTGGTTATTTAAAATCTTTGGACTCAGTGCTGATTTGGCGGTGGTGGATGCGCTTTCGTCCCAACTATCTGATATAAGATTGAATGGAGAAGATTAATCTTGTAGTTCCTAAAAAATTAAATTAAGATTAAATCTAATAGGAGATCACAGTTGTCCATTCCAATCATGCAGAAAGGATGACGGATGATCTATCGTCCGTCGAGAGACGGAAGATAGATACCGTCTACCTTCCTCTGCCCAAATCAAGCTCACCGGAGCTCGAGGAGGCTCAAGATGGATCGCACACCATCAGGGGAGTGATCTACAAGAATCCTATGATTGGATTCACACATCATTCACATTTCCTTCGAAAAGGCCAAGAACAAAATTAAAATACTCAATTTGTCAAAAAAAAACCTTGCCAGAGCTTTAGACCGGTGGTGAACTGACTGAGGTTGCTTCGCCTTGAAGAGGCGATGCTCTATTGAGAATATGGTGCCTTAATTCCTTATCGGTGGCTCTATGGATCAACATTTACCAGAAAACTCATCAGAGTTATGCTTGGAGGGGTTTCTGGTGCTCGAATCGCTCGAGGGAAGGTTCGTTTCGACTCGTCGGAGTTCAATGAATGTGTAGGTGAAGTTAATTTGGGATTGGTTGGGATTTGGTGGAGTTGCACGGAGATGGAGGTTGTCCCATCTTAGGTTGGCATTTTTTGGCAACGAGAAAGCTTGGAGAACTCGGGAAGAAGCTCTGACGGCTCCTCTTGAGTTGATAGGTCTCTGAGGATGCTCGATGTGGTGAATTGAATCAAAATGAAAGGGGTATACCCCCTCCTCCCTTGGATTATATGGTGTGGGTCAGTTTGGCCTATAGTGGCCGTTTGACCACTATAGGTGGTCGTGGGTGACAAGGAGGTGCTAAGCTGGCTCGGTTTGAGTAGGTGAGTGAGCGGGAATGGTTGCCATGGGAGGAGAATGGGTGTCCTTGGTTTCCAAGTGTCCCAATGGGAGGATAGGGGTGAACTCAGCTCCACTTGGCTCATGGCTGACCCAATCACCTTTGGGTCAGGTGAGCCAGTGTCCCTCTTGCTTAGGTGGAGGCCTAAGAGGCAGCCATGTGGAGGAGAGTGAGTTTGACCATTCAAATGAGATATTTGTCCCATTTGGAAAGCTTTACCCATTTGGTAATGGGTCAATTCCGGTTAAACATGGGTTGGGTTGGATTTGGGCTGGCCCATGGTGATCTAACGAAGGGTCATGCCAAGTTTCATTGGATTTGGACTTGGTTTGAATGGGTTTTGCTCAATTTGACCCATGTAAGTCAAATTGGGCTAGGTTGGGTCAAGTTGGCCAATTGCTCAAATTGTGTCAAACCAAGGCTTAGGACAAGTTCAAATGAGTATTTGGAATATTTTGGTGCAATTGGTTTGGTTCAATTTGACTTGGATTTGATTTTGGTTCATTTGAAATCAAATGGGTCAAATAGGTCAAGTTGACCAATCTGACCAAATTGACCAAATTGACTTGGGTTAAGTATTAGCTTATGTTTGATTGATCAATTGAAGATGATTGTAGGCTTTGGTTTGAATCAATTTAGATTTAGGAATGATTTAGGCCAAATTTACTCTTTAGGTCAATTTGGGCCAAATGGGTCAATTGGGTTCAATCAAGGCTTTGATCATGTTTAATGATTAATTTTGAATGAACTTGAGCTATTGGTTGCAATCAATTTGGATCAGATTTTGATTTGATCCAATTTGGCTCTTTAGGTCAAATTGGGTCAAAGGGCCAATTGAGTTTGGTTTTCCTCAATTGATGGTCAAGTCATGTTCAAGGATTAATTTTAGGTTGATGTAAATCATTGGTTTTAATTAATTTGGCTTAGGATGAGATTTGGTTCATTTGGCTTATGTAGGTTAAGTGGGTTGATTTGGTCAAATGGCTAGGTTGAATGAATTGGTTTAATTGATTAGCTTTGATTGTAGATTTGATTTAGTTCAAGATGATGATTTGAATTGATTCTTGATAAAATCAATTGAGTTTGATTTGGATTGAAGGAAATTTGGCTAAGTCCATAAGGTTGAATCATAGGCTCAGGTTTGGGTTTGATTTTAGTTTGATTATAGATTTGATTTGGTTTGGAATGATGGTTAAAGGATTGATTGATTTATGAGAAAATCAATTGAATTTGATTTAGATTGAAGGAAGATTTGGCTAAGTCCATTGTTGACCTCACTTTTGGGGTGAGCTCTCAGCTTCCTCATCATAGGTCTAGGACTCTTATAGACACTAAGAGCTCTTTAATCTTAAGACACTTCTAGTGATCAGGTGAACACTTACCCTAACCGTAGAGACTTAGAAAAGTTATCCATATGAATAGGTTATGCGTTAGGGAATTAGAAGGACTTGCCTACCCTATGGCCCAAACCCAATCCTTACTTCCTTCTTTCAAACCAAATCTCAAATTCAAATTCAAATTCCAAAATCAAATCTAACTATCCATTGATTGAAATCCCTCACTAAATTTAAACTCTGAATCCCTTCCTAAGCCCTTTGATTTTATCTTATGGACTTAGCCTTAACCAAATCTAAATCAACTCAAAACTCGTGGATTTCTTAATGATTCAATCATTCCTTCAATCATTGAACCAAATATAAACCTAAACATATTTAAGTGACTTAAGTTAATGTTTGATCAAATTATTTGAAGATAACTTAAACTTCATAAGATTAATTTGATTGGATAACTAACTTAGTTAAAGATTTGATAGAATAGTTGATTTAATGATCTAACTAAAGATTATTTTTAATTGTCTTGCTTACAAGATTAGCTTAATTCAACTTAATAAGATGGTCGATTAATTTAATTCTAGTTTTTTTTATTTATACTTGAAAAGGGGATTTTAGATATTCAGGATTTAATTAGTTTCAAAATTTTGATTGAGCTCTTCACAATTTTAGTCAACCAAATTAAATACTAGCCTCAATTATTGGTTAATGGTTTAGTTAATTTTAAACTAAGTTTGAGTGATACAGTTCAATAGTTGATCAAGTAGTATTTGATAGATGTATGATCAAGTTAATTAAGGTTCAGTGGTTAATCAAGGTTTAGTTATGTTTTAGTTTATTCCTTTTTGAACTCAGGTAGACCATTTCATTGGGACTCAAGGTTTAGCTAGGTTAGATTGGTCGCATAGTTAGCTAACTTGAGATTGGATGTCCATGGTTAACTTAATTAGATTGGTATTGATGATTAATCAAATATTTGTGGTTAATTTGATTTATCATTTGATATAGTTGAAATTTTAATTAATGATTATCTTATTAATTTTTTTTAAATTTGATTTATTCAAATTGGGTTTAATTTTATTAAGTGTATGATTAACTTAGTTTATTTAAGATGATTTAGGTTCAACATAGTTAACTTGATTAAGTGATTAGTTTAATTAAATATTAATTAACCATGATTTTGATGAATACTAATTTATAATGCATTTAATTAAGTATGGAGTTTAAGTTGTTTAATTAAAGGACAACGTTAATTAAAGTTTGATTAATAAATTAATTAAAAATTTTAGCTTAATTAACTGATTATCATCGCTTATTTATTTCATTTTATTGATTTAATTAGAGTTTGATTCTTAGTTATTTAAGTTTATCGTATTTAACCTATTAAAGTATGATGGATGATTAATTCAATCTTCATTAATTTAAGTATTTGAAATTTTAATTAATAATAATCTTAATTTATCTTATTTGAGTTAATTCAATAAAATTAAGTTTAAACTAGTTGGGCATTTAATTGATTTAATTTAATTAAATATAATGTGGTCTTGATATAGTTAAATTAATTAAAGTTTGATTAATAAATTTTAATGATTTAATTAATCATGACTGATTGACTTAATTAATTAAGATAATTTGAGTTTAACATGATTAATTTTATTTAGTGATTAATCTGATTAAAGAGTTTAACTAGATTGAATAGATATTAATCAATGATTTAATTACTCATAATTCATTTAATTAAAACTTTGATGAATATTTATAATTAGTTATTTAATTTAAGTTAAGCTTGATTTATGGATTATTTTAATATGATTATGATTTGTTTAATTTAATTTAGTTTAATTAAATGATTGATTAATTTATTTTGAAACTTCATTATTAAATTGATTAAAGGTTAATCTTAATCAGAAGTTGATGGGTTTAATTTGATTGAATAATTAATTCAATTAATGTTTGATTAGTGATTAATCAAACTAACTTTATTAGATGATTTATTAGATTAAAAGTTTAATTATGGAATATATTTGAATAATTAACTTGATTAAGATTGGATTAAAGATTAATTAAGTTTATCTTTATTAAATGACTTGTTTGATTAAGAAATTAATGAAGGATTTTGATTTATTTAATAATGAAATGAATCAATCTTTATTAAATGATCACTTAATTTCATTATTACTAGATTAATCAAATAATTATCTTAATTAAGTAATTAATTGAATTGAAATTGTATCATTAATCAATTGATTTGATTTATCATAAAATTAATAACTGATTAAGCTTATCCTTAATCAAATATTTAACTTTAATTAGATGATCGCAGTTTAAATTGAAAATTAATTAAACATGTGTAACTCACTCAATTAAATATTTAATCAGATGATTAAGGTTAACTTATCGATTAATTGGATTCGTGAGCAAAAATTCAATTAAGGGTTAAACTTTATTGATGTCTTAATTAAACGACTCATTTAATTAAGGGTTGGTTATTAGCTACTTAATTCAACCACGATTAAATTAGTAAAATTCTAATTATGATTTCTTATCAAGTTAAGTAAGGTTTGATTTGGTTTAATTAAAGGTTCTAAAGAGGGTCAATTATGATTGATTGATTTCTTGTTTTATTTATTTATTTAGGCCCTGTTTGGAATCATTTTTTGTTTTCTATTTTTTGTTTTTTACTTTTAAGAAACAGAAAAAAAAATTAAAAAATATGTTTGTTTATTTGTTTTATTATTTTTGTTTTTTTTTTTGTTTTTAAACAAATTTGTTTTTTTGTTTTCAAAAATACTAAAAACACGTAACACATATTTTTCTTTGTTTTTTAAACACCTAGTCATACTTTTCAATTTTTAAACATTTGGATTTGAATTTTTTATATGTTTAAATTGTATTATATAATATTATTAATTTTAATTAATTTAATCTAACAATATTTATCTTGAATGTAGGATAATAGTAGATTATTTATAATATATCATGTGTGTTTATATATATAATATAAATTTGAATTTATATATTAATTTTTGATTGATTCTAATTAAATTTAACTTGATTATATAATAATAATAATAATAATCATAATTTAAGTTACTTCATCAATAATTATTTTTTAAAATATATTTATATGTTTTCATAAATTTTATCTTTCTCATAGAATTTAAAAATGCGCATTGGTATTTTATATTTCATCTTTATCCATCAACTCATACAAATGGGTGTCTTTTTTTACATTTTCAAAGTTTCAAATACATCGGTGTAATTTATCTTGCAAGCAGACATTTTTTAAATAGCATCGGCGATGATCAAAATAATCTTTCTCAAATCGTGTGATGTCGCATTTGTAGCTTGTCAATTTTATTATGTACAATTGAATAAATTATGAAAATTCATGTTTGATAGATTTTTACAGTTTGAATTTTTCTAGGTTATTCTTTTTATGACCGAGTACTATCCAGGTTATTTCGACGATTATTCAAATTTAATTTGTGCACATCACTTTTAAATATCATCAATTCCAATGCATTTGATTTGATTCAAATAATAGAACATATATTAGGTCAACATCCATCATCGTCATTTGTGTCCCTAAATATTTTTTTTATTTTATGTTAAAATAAGAAAATATCAAACATAGTTTTATTTTATTTTAAAATTTAAAAAATAAAAAACACAAAGTGGTCCCAAGTAACCTCTTAGAGTAATAATTAATTTCATTATTTTATTTTTTTCATTAAAAATTTGTAAAAATATCAACTAAACATGTTTTTTATTTTCTATTTTTTAAAATAAAAAATTTATAAAAATACCAAACATATTTTTATTTTCACATAAAACAAAAATATAATAAAAATAAAAAAATTGAAAACAAAAATAAAAAACAAAAAATAGAAAGTTATCCCAAAAAGCCCCGTAGTTTATTATGAATTATTAAGTTTAAACTTATGAATTTTAATTGACACATTAAGCCCTAATTAGACTATTTTAATGTTTAGTGAGGTCTAAAAAATTTAGAAATTTTTCTTGAGTGACATGGATTTAATCAAAGATGCTTAAACTATTTTGGTTATTTTCCTTAATTTCTTTGGTTTTAAATTGTTTATTTTATAAAATTAAAGCATTTGACCTTCAAAAATCAATAACTTTCGATATACTCATCATTTTAACTTGAAAGTTTTGTAGAAGTAAATACTAACCCTAATTTCATTGTGTAAAATTTTCATATCAGTTTTATTAATATTTGGATTAATTAGAGAAATTTAATTTTCACTTAAACCTAAATTAAGCCAAAAATTTCTAATGAAAATTAGGGATTTTAAGTTCATTGGATTCCTATAAAAAAGATGAATCCAACGAAACCTTTTTTTGTAATTTTTTATAAGTATTTTATGTTTTATGACTTTTTGATGTTTCACGTGATTTTAAGCAATCTTTTAAATCGAGAAATATTTACCCGAGTTAGTTCCACTAACTGGGCACACCTTTATGCATGTCGAAGCTCAATTGGGTTGACAACTATGATGTGGCCTTTTATGCAGGAAAACACAAGTTAGATCAGACCGTCTAATCGTTGTTTGGATAGTACAGATTAAACAGTGTCATTTAAGGGCTTATATCTTATCTTTTAATGGTTTAATCACAGTCGTCTATCCTATTTAAGGAGGATTGGAGGGTTGTCGACCCTCTCCCTTCCCAGCCGGTGAACCAGGCCATCAAAATCAGTTGGGGTGGACGAGATCTTCCAAAAATCCCCTCAAATGCACGATTTTCTAGTGATTCTTGTCAGAAAACTCTCTGATTCACATCGAGGGGTTGAAAAAAATGAAATTACAAGAGAATAATAGTTGAGAAGGAGCTTCCGAACGATTCTCCCATTTCGTCTCCTCCTAGATTGTTCTCTCCACTGAAGGCCATTGGACTTTGCCAGAAATTTGCTGGATTGAGTGATTTTATGTGGGAAAATTGTAGGGAAGGGTTTGGCTTTTTTTAAGGAAAGTTTTGGAAGGTTTAATGCTAGAAGGAGAGAGTTTGGAGGCTCTCTTCCTCTCATTTTATAGATGGTCGAAAATCCTATTAATGGGAATGAGGGTGGTGGTTTGGGAGGTGGTCAATTGATTGGGACTGGCCTTGGAGTTGTTGTGAGAATGCTTGGTCATTTTCAATGCTAAGGATAAGGAGAAGAAGTTTCCTTTGGTGGATAAATGAGAAAAAATTTAAAGGGAGGGATATGTTTTAAAGTTTCACTTTCTCTACCACACATGACTTAACTCCTTGTCACAAATCCCTCCTTTTTTGACTTCTCTTCAACATTTGAAGTTTGCCAAACCCTTCCATTCAGATGAGAATGGATTGGGTTTGGCTTCCCAAAGTTATAAATTTGGGTTTGACTTTGGGTTAACCTATGTTAACCAAATTTATTTGGGTTGAGCCTAATGCTTTGAAATGGGTGATTAGATTTGGATTGAGGTTTTAACCATGCTTAATTATTCATTAAATGTTTTTTCAAGATTAATTAAACTGCTTTGATTTGAATCCATCTTCATTTAACCTTACTTTGACCCATTTTGACTAACTTTGACCCAAGTGGGTTAAATTAACTTATATGATTAAATTTATTATTTTTGATTTAGATTAGTATCAATTACATTTTATGAATCATCTTGAGTGATTTGGGATAGTTAATTTCATTTAATTTGGATCAATCTTGGGTTCAACCAAGTTTTGACCAACTTTGGCCAAAATGACTTAAATTGATTTATATGATTCAATTCATTATTTTAGGTTAATATTAAGCTTTGATTATGTTTGATTGATTATTTGGAGTGGTTTTGGTCAATTAATATCAATTAGTTATGGTCAATTTTGGGTTTGACCCAAGTCTAACTCAATTTGGCCTAAATGGATCAATTGGGCTGAATACCTCAATTGGTAATTTAGGCCCTATTTATATTTTAAATAAATTTAGTGGATTATTTGGAGTATTTAAAATTGATTTATTTCAGTTAATGTGGATTACATTTTGAGTTTGACCAATTTTGACCAAAATTAAGCTTAAGGGATATGTTCATTTAGGTAAAATGATTAAATCGGTTGAATTAGATTCAAGGACTGGTTGAATTATATTTATTTATAAATTTAAGATAATTTTGAATATTTAATTTGAGTTAATTTCAGTTTAATTTGAATTTGACTCACTAAAGCCCATTTGGGCATACTTAGGCTATGTGGCTCAATTAGATAATATGAACATCAATTGAATTTATTTTTATTTAGTTTTTTGTTTGGATAAACTCATGTGGCGTTTTTGAACCTTTGGAGTTGCTTAATTTGGCCAAATTTGATAAGTTGACCTTTGACTTAGTGGGACCCACATCAGTCAACTTTAGATCAAATGGTCTCGTTGACCACTTTGAACTTCACTTGAATTTATTTTTGAGTTTATTTATATTTATGCATTAATTTTATGCTTTTGACTTGAAATTGTCATATGAACCAAAACCCATTTGGCTCCAAATCAATTGCAATTGGATTTATATTTCAATCCTAAGCTCATATGTGAGTTCAACTAAACTTCAATCAAACCTTGATCAAGTCAATTGACTCATTGAGGCTCACTTGATCTAAAATGTCCTAAAGGATCTTTTTGAGCCAATTTCCAATCCAACCCAAATTGGATTGAACTAAGCCTATCTAAACCTTAATCATGATCAACAATCATCATGGGGTGATCAACCACCTTGAATTGGGTCAAACCAAGTCAAACTAAGCCTTTGACCAAGTCAACATTTAGCCCAAAGGAAACCCAAACTAATCAAAATCCATCATATGCCAAATTGATTAAAACCATTGACCCAAACCCATTCATAATCAATAATTGAACATGACCAAAGCATAAGTTGAGCCAAACCAAGCCTAATTGGCCACTTGACCTAAGTTGACCCAAATTGGCCTAAAAAGCTAAAATGGGTCAAATCATGATTTGATCCAAATTGATTGCAATCAATGGCTCAAGTTCATTCCAAATCACTAATTGAACTTGACTAAAGCCATGATTGAGCCCAAGTTGACCAATTGGTCAACTTGACTTAGCAAATTGACCTAAAAGATCAAATTGATCAAAATTCAAATTAATTTCAAATTAAACCAACCAAAGCTACAATCATTTTAATCAACCAATTGAACTTG
Source organism: Cymbidium sinense (assembly GCA_021442155.1). Taxonomy (NCBI): domain Eukaryota; kingdom Viridiplantae; phylum Streptophyta; class Magnoliopsida; order Asparagales; family Orchidaceae; genus Cymbidium; species Cymbidium sinense. The sequence goes on from CM038221.1 coordinate 187,465,283, forward strand.
ACTCAACACCTAACTAATTTGGTCAAATTGGTCAAATTAGTTAACTTGACCAATTTGACCCTTTTGAATCCAAATGAGTCAAATCCAAACCTAGACCAAATCAATCCAAATTAATTGAACCAAAACATCTCAAATCATTATATGAACCTAACCAAAGCCTTAGTTTGACCCAATTTGACCAATTAGTCAACCCAACCTAACCTAGCACAAATGAAACCCATTTGACCAATCCAAACCAAACCACTCAAATCCAACTTAGGAGATCTTATGGGATGATCTAACTCAGCTTAAACTCACCCTAGGTCAACCTAAGACCTCCCCAGAAGCCAAGTGGGCCCCACCAAGGGGATTAGCCATCAAACCATTGGATTTAAATCTTAAAACCATTGGATCCAAGACAAAGTCAATTACCCCATCCCCATGGTAGCTCATTAGCACTCCATGGAACCTTCTCCTGACCCACCTAGCTAGCAAACCCACTAGGTGGCAGGGGCCGGAGGTGAGTTGACTCACCTCCAACCCAAACCGAGCACCCATTAGATCCAAATCATTGCATCCTTACACAATGGGTCCATGGAAGCCTCCCATAATTCCTCCCATCCCTGGCGTGCCACCTTGACTTAATGGAGAAAAGTTCAACAGCCGAACAGTGGCAAGCCAGTGCAAATCGTGTACACATTGTCATCCGCCCATGATGGGAAATTGAGCGGTATACCCTCTCAATTCGAGTATAATTTCACACACACTTGCATCCTAAGCCTTGAGAATCCATTTCCAATATCCCACAGAGTGATTCCAAGCCTTCCTTAGCACTCCAAAATCCAGATTTCCCATTCTCGTGCAAAGCCAAAATAGGGGAGGGCAATCTCGAGCAATAGTCCCTTTCCACTAAATAAAATTTCAATTCCTCTTGGCCACACCATCACCATACCCTATTGAAGCCAACTGAACCAATTCCCAAGCTTCCAAGCTATGGGAGCAGTGAGTTCGATCAGAGCCGAGCCCCTTGCATGCATGGATTGGTCAACCAAACCTTCCACATTAAATCAAACTCAAAGCTCTTCAACAGGACCTCGCCTCAACTAGGCGAAGCTACCTCCGGCATTACACCTCCTGACATTAGCTCCAGTGAGATAATTTCTCAAACCGAGCCTTGTATGGAAAAGTGGGTTGGTCTTTTGTGAAGTAAATTCAAATTCCATAGAAAATTTATCGTTGGATGTGTGTGTCTCCCTTCCTCGAAGGTGTGAGAAGAATTTGGAGACAATCAGAGCTCGGGTGAGCTTGGATCGAATGAGGGAAGACGGATGGCATTCGTCTTTCATCATTTGCGAACAGGATAGATCATGAACCGCCCATCCCCATGATTGGGATGAACGGCTCTGATCAAATCTCATGGTAGAGCTTTCTATTCCTTTCCTAAATCGTGGATCGAATCATGGCTGTCCAATCTTAGATCAGACAGTCCATGGAGAAAGCGCATCATCTGCCTGCTAAGTCAGCACGTAGATGTGACTACTTAAATAACCAATCCCATCACACCACGTGGAAAGCACGCCGCATCAATCGCCACGTGGCCCGATGGGATTAAGGCTTTAATTAGGGCTAATTAATTAGTTTTTAATCCTGAAACTTCTTAAAATCATAACTAATTATAGAAAAATTAAAAAAAATACAAACTTAGGTTCATTTTGAAGATATTTCATAGTAGAATCTAGAAAAAGTATTATTAATTGATTTTGATTAGTGCTTTTGGCTTAATTAAGATTTTACCAAAAATCTAATTAGCTTAATTACATCCTAATTAAGCACACAATTAATCTAAAATTTTTTGTGGATGTTTAGGGGGATGACCTCTATGTCTACTATTTTTTATGGGATTTTACTATTTATTTAATTAGGAAAATCACTTGATTAAGCCCTAATCACTCTCTTAATCTAATTAATCATAATTAATGAATGAATAGTAACTAGATTATTCATTTAAACATAATCACCTCTCTTGAATAGTAAGATAACTTAGGGAATGTGATTAAGGATACTTTTGCTAATTCATTTTCTAAGTCTTCTTTATCTTTAAAAATCAAATTAATTAATGGTTAATGGAATGATTAATTGATTAATTAAGTGATTAATCTCCAAAATAAGGAAATCAAAATCTAATTGGATGTTTAAATGATTTAAGGATTAGGATTGGGGTATTGCCCTTGATCCTTTCCCCCAAGTTAATTTTATCATTCAAATTAAAACATAAGCAAAGTGTTTAATCAATTAAATAAAGGCTTAATGAAATTAAAATTAAGAATCAATTCATCCACACCTAACCAACCTTTAATTGATTTTGGGTAGCTCCTTGGGTGTTCAATAACCCAATGTGAGAGATAATGAAATTATGGTTGGCTCACATGTGTGAGAAAATCATAAAAATAATTAAGTGAGATCCCTTAAGCTTAATTAACTATTAATCACAAGCCAATTACATTAGGCCCCTTTCATTTCTTAGGAGCATTGCAAATTTACTTTTCATATGGTTGCATATCATATTGGCTTATTATTAATTAGTTAATTAACTCAAGGTGATATATGTAAGGGTTAATTAAATCATTTAATTTATACCTTAACCTAATTAAAACATAAAATCAACTTAAATATTCTTCATTAAACTAAATTAATTCACACATAAGGAATTGGGCTAGAATTAGCAAACCTCTCTCATATTTTCTAAATCAAATCAAACCCAAAGTTAAAAATGTCTTTAAATAATTTTGGTTTATTTTAAATAGCCTTATTTAATATGATTGTCCTGAGGAATTAATTGGGGTGAATAAAATCATGTGCTTACATTCCTTTATTTCTTTCCAATCATGCTAAATATTGCTTACCATATGAAATCGTGCATTCACTTCTTTTAAAATTAATTAAATAAAATGTTTTCTTTTATGTTAAATTCCATGTGTTGACATAAATTAAAAATATGAGTGGCTATTATCACTATTAAATTAAAAACTATTTTCAATCTATAAATCAATTATTTTAAATAAATTGATGTTAATTACAAATATCTATAAGCTTACATGTGATAATAATATAAGATATGCAATATGAAGTTCTCTTTCCTTATCCTACATGGATTCACATTGGATTTGCAAGTGTATAGTTCATTTGAAAAGAACACAACATTTGGCTAAATCTATCCCTATGCATCTCCATGTTAAGACTTAGGAAGAATTTCATATCACACATGTAAATTATATAACCAAATCAAACATAACTTCTTGTATGATTCTATATTCATGTGGTTCTTTTTGTACATTCATATATATTTGAGAAAAATGGTATATTAGTCTGGACATCCCGGGGCTACGAGACTTTAAGTAGCCCTAAGTAGGGCTTATACCTTACACCCCTTGTGTAGAAAATAATGGTGGCGTACTCACTTAAAACTCTTATACATATGCATGTATGATGTGGCCAATGAATAAAGAATCATAAATCAAACATAACTTTTGCATGTGTTTTCCTATCCTCATTGTTGTTCATACATCTACATGTATTTAAGAAAAGTAGTATATTAGTCTGGACATCCCGGGGCTGCAAGGCTTTAAGTAGCCCTAAGTAGGTCTTGTACCTTACGTCCCTGGTGTAAAAAATATTGGTGTCGTGCCCACTTAAAACTTTTATACATGTGAATGTGTATTTAGCTAATTGATGAAAAATTCCTCTTTTCTATATAATAAAGACATGCATTCATAATTTAATCCAAAAAAATGAAATATTTAAATTCCAAATACACTTCTTTGCATTCATCATCAAAGTGTGCTAAGATTTACATTGCATGTATATGTATGCTTCGGATTATTCATATGCATGATATACATGACAGAAAGAAATGAATGAATGTATGTTATGTGATAGTAATCAATTTTAATTAATCTTAAGATATCTTCCTTATTGAATAGGGTTATTTAGAATGAACTTAAACTTAGGGTTAATTAAAATACATAATAAATCATTCACTAAAGGAAATTCATTAATTAACTTACCTTAGAAATGGCTTTAAGGTAGGGATAAAAGAGAGATTCCCTCTCTTTCTTCTCTTTATAACACTTAGTTGCTAAGTGTAGGCTATATGAAATAAAAGAAAACACTAAGTAAAATTTTCAAATCAATTAAATCACTTAAAGAGAAATCAAGCCTTTATAAATTAAATCCCGCATACTTAGCAAACCATAACTCTAAAGCCTAGTTAATACATAACCACACAAGCTTTAACACATACACATTAGATTAAGTCACCATTTTTAGCTTTATGTTAGGACGATGAAAGATTTGATGTTTGTTTGGTTTCATGATGTATTATTTTAGATTGGATGTAAGGGTGTATGTGCGTAGTCTGAATGTTAGGCTGATATTAGCTTAATCATGTTTTATGCAGGAGGTCATGCTTAAGGGGACATTATAATAAATATATAAATACTTTTTCTTGTGCAGGTTGCTTAGCCCCTAAGCATAGCCCAAGTTAGGATAGGTGGACTTGGTTATTCATGTGTGGGGTGCTAAGTCCATATTATTCATATAACTGCTTGGGTTGTATGGTGTGTTTAACTAACACTTATTTTGCAGGTGTAACTAGATTTACTTTCCATCTCTTTTAATATAATTTTTATAATAAGATTGGGATAAGTGTTATGGGAGATTAGGATAAACATTAGTTATAAGATCAAGTCTTATACACTATGTGATTCCTTTGGAGCAAACAACATCCTAATCAATCCAAAAGAAAGAAAGAAATGGAGCAAATCAAAAATGAATAAATAAAAGATGAAGAATGAAGAATGGAGGATGAAGAATGAAGACCCCCATAAAGCTTATCATTTTATAATTATAATTATTCTTTCATTATACTGAGATGTATAAGGGTAGAGCTCGGCTACCCACATTTCTTTTTGAATTGTATGGTAGTACCCGACCACATCAGCCTCTTAGTCTTTTATGATAGCTTTATAAAATTATTTGATATTTTGTTTAGCTTATGCATTAGAAATAGTATGACTTTTCATAGTTTTTATGATTGGTGATTGCTATGTGGCCTGGATGTGATTAGACTCTTAGGATAAAAATAAATTTTTTATCCCACTAGTAACTCATAGTTAAAATTTTAAAATAACTCATAACCTCATATAAAAGCCTAGGAATTAAATCAAGATAATAAAAATATTTAAAAACTCCTTAGCTAGATGATTGTATGTAAAATATCATCCATGTCAAATTCTTCCACTCTTGTTAAGAGAGGGCTTTCATCTGTACCAGAGAATAAAGGCTTAACCTGTAAGAGCCTTTGAGGAAAGACACCTCTTTCTCTTTTGATTTAGCCCATAATAAATTTCTCATACATATAGGCATACAAAATCCTATAGCCTGTGTCAAAATAAAAAGTCCAAATATCAAATAAAACTTGGCAAAATTTGTATCAGATTTAAGTCATTATTCATTTCCTCATGATCTAGTCTCTTAGGGAGTGGGTTTAAGAACTTAGTTTCTCTTCTAAATAAATAACAGCTTAACCATCTTGCAAAGCATATGACTTGCCCACATGGATTTAAAGTGTAGGAGGAGTTAGCTGGCTACCACTCCAGGCGATATTAAGTCCAGTAGTCAGGTGGTTTACTCTCTCTAGTGGAGATAAATCATATACTCAATTTCATCTTAGATTTAGGTCATGTTTTGGCCCTTGCTAAAGCTCTCTAGATTTAGAATCTTAGATTATTATTTTCCTTTACGGGCTACAAGCATAAATCCTCACCTCTTAGTCATTTTCATAATCTTGTATTGTGGAATTATAAGTCATATATTTCTAATAAAAATTCAACTCAAATAAATAAATCTCCTCAAAATTCAAATGCATAAAACCCAACCATAGAATAGATTAGAGTGCTCACTAGGTTTCCTAATATCAAGAGCATTCCCTACTCATCTCCTTTGATTTCGATAATAACTCTCCCCTTTTTGAACTCTCCCATTTGATCTTCTAAAATACAACCAATCCTTTGATAGTCCTATCTTTGAATTCTTTGGAGACAACAATCGCCTACTTTAATTGAGACTATTCTTAAGGGATTCACTTCCCTTAAGATGTAATTAACTATCGAGGCTTCCTCCATAGGGAACTTAACGAACCCGATTTAAATAAACCTTGCTTTACCATTCTATGTAAAGTAGGGGAAAAATCTCTGGTATATTCAAAGACCCATCATGCCTTAGAGGTCCTTATTAGGTGATTAGGTCCATTATAGGGTAGTGACTTCTATCTCTTGAGAAAGTATACTATTCCTTAATGTAGTACTCGATCACCATAATACGTACATCCTCAGATCTGCATGGTGTCCCCTCACATATACACACAAAACACATAAACCAAAAAATAAACAACACATCCATAGGATTAAATCATGGTCTTAGGTTTGGATTATGGTAGATTTGATTTTGGTTTGATTGTAGACTTGATTTGGTTTGGAATAATGATTGAAATTCAATTGGATTTGGATTGTAATTGATTTGAAGCTGGAATTTGGCTAAGGAGATAGGCATAGATTTGATTAGGCTATAGGCTATGTAGGTTTACCTAGGTTCTAAGTTATAGCCTAATCCTATGGCTAATCCTTTTAAATCTCTAGGCTTAAGTTAATGTTCACTTAGTCACTAGAAGTGTCTTATGACTAAGGAGCTCTTAGTGTCTAGGAGACCCCTAGATCTATGATGGAGGAGTTGAATCCTCACTCTAAAAGTGAGGTCAATAGTGACCTACAATCATCAATGAAGATGTTGGATAGCTTGGTTTGATCCAATGAGAGTTTGATTAAAGTTTTATCTAATTGGGCCTTTTAGGCCACATTGGGTTAAGTGGTTTGGTTAAGTCAATTTGGACCAATTAAGGTTATGAATTGCTGGAAAATATTCAATGATGAATTTGAAGTTGATTGGTGGCTTTGATTGCAATTAATTTAGGTTCGATTAGGTTTTGGCTCATTTGAACCTTTTAGGTCAAATGGGATAACTTGGATTAATTAAGTTTAATTGATTTAATTTGCTTGATTGCAAGTATCAGAATAGTTTGAAATGATACATTGGATAGTTAGAATGATTGGGAAAATTAAATTGAGTTTGGTTTGCTTGAATTGGTTTAAATGGAGTTATAGAATTGAAGTGGGTTAACTAAGGTTAAGATTCAAGTTAAATTGGCTTGGAACTTGGATTGGAAAATAAATTCAATCAAGATCAATTGAATTCAAATGAGTTTGGATTGGTTTGGTTTCCATCATAGGAGTTTGGAGCTGAATTTGGCCTTCTTAGGCCCAAAAGCATTAGGTTGACCAATCTTACCTTCGTTAGCCGACTTGGGTTAAGATGGATCAAATTGATCTTATGTTAAGTTTATATTTTTGGCTTGGGGTTTATGTTTCAATCATTTGGTTTAGGTTTAAATGAATTGATGAGTATGAGTGTTGGTTTAGGCCCTAGGGTAGGTGAAGCCCACTTGTCATAAGATAAGCTTTAGGCCTAAGGTTATGCCCTAAAAGTCTCTAGGCCTAGGTTTAGTGTTCCCTTAATCACTATAAGTGTCCTAGGACTAAGGAAACCTAAGTGTCTAGAAAACTCCCAGACCTAGAATGGGAGTGATCAATCCTATCTCCAAAAGTGATGTTAATAGCCTCATAGGGAACTAAAGAACCCAACATAAAATAAACCTTACCTTACTTCACCCATGTAAAGTAGGAAAAAGATCTCTGGTATATGCATAGACACTTCTGCCTTAAGAGTCCTTATTAGATTATTGAATTCACTACAAGGTAATGTTTTTATCTTTTCAGATAGTACATCATTCCTTAAATGTCTTACTCGATCATTTTAATAAGTACCCCCCCCCCTAAGATCTGTGTGGTATCCTTATGACTCTAAATAAAAACACCACATATGATATAGTTCCACCACAAGTTTAGCAAAAAAATATTTTTTAATCTCTTGGTTGTTAATTTGATTTTTAATTATTTTATTTGGTCTTGAGTAAAACATATATGTGAATTTAAAAAAACAATCTTACATAGATGTATATGTAGTTAAACATCACATCAAAGCCAATCTTAATTATGATGATGATTATTTTGAGATATTATAATTTTGATCTTCTTAAATAAATGTGGAAAGAATGATTATTGCTTCAATTAAGTATTAGCTCATGAATATCAATACATAATGATAATGAATATAGTTATCTAATACTTTTTTGTATGCTAAATCTTCACAAGGGTCTGCTATTATTTGGTCATCATTATGTTCATTTTAGTGATCTTCATTCTCAAAATCTATATGTAAGTTTTGTTGAAGATAAGTACTTGCATAGTGGCTAATTTTATTATATATAAAATAAGTAATGCTAGATGTTTTATAAATATAGGTTATAATTAGAGTGTTTCCTTTGATTTTACTAGGTGCCTTAAGAACTACTGAGGTGGGAGGGGTGACACATTGTTGCGAGCTATTTCTAGATGAAGAAGTGAATCTCTTATGAGGTTGGGATCTAGAATATTGTTTGAGTTAGGTTGCCACTCAAAATGCATCTTCAAGTGAACAAACTTCTTGAGTTAACATTCTATTACAAATATTAGTTTATAACTAAATCAAAATCTTTAGATTGTGGTATAGTGATCCTATATAGCATCACAATGGGTCATTAGTTCATTAAAATATGTCATTTACTTAACAATAGTCAAAGATCATTATCTAAGAGTGGTAATCTCATTTATAACTTGATCATTAAAATTTAATAGTACATATTTTTAAAAAAATTTATTATATCTAGAGAAGTAATAGGTGGGTGTTCTAATCATTAAAGTTTTTTAAGTAAGGTTAATCGAATAAGTTTAAGCATATCTAATTAGTTTCATATACAAAATGAACTTGTCTCTCTTCCAATATGGCCATAAAATCAAAATATTAGTCCATATTTGCTAGCTAATCCAAGAAAATTTTTGGATCCAAGTCAACCATGAAAAGTAAGTAGATCAATTTTAGCTCTATGAATAACATTATCATTAAGTTCACAAAATGTATATTATGGGGCTGCAAAACCAGATAATGGCTTCTCACAATATTAAAAATAATGCTCATAAAAAACTCTAGAAGCATAGCCTTCATCTCATCATAGTTATCATCTTATTTGATGAGATGGTTGAAAAAGTATCTTATCCATATCATTGAACTTGCTAAAGTTATTCTTGGGATATAGATTAAGAGAAATATAAAAGTGGCTAATAGGGGAATGCGAATGAGGTCTGGGAGGAAGAGGAATGGGGTTGGTGGGACACCTTCTTTTTCCTTTAGCTCATGATTAAGGATTAGGTTTATTTCTAATGGGAGTAAATTTTATTTTTCATTCAAATCAATTTTATATTCATTATAAGTTTGTTGGTGTATAAAAGTGAGGTTTTGTATTTCCTCTAATAAGAATACTTAATAATCATCTTGTTTTTTATCCAAGTTTGATCTTAATATCTATATCCATTATGAGTTGACATAATGATGTGATATTAAAAAATAAAAATAAAAAATTTTGATACTAGTAAATATTTTATTTTTGAATGATGTGCAATGCAATAATATTGATGACATAATTATATAAATGAGTAAATGAACTAATTAAAGAATGATTTTAAACTTTTTTAAGTTTTGATAGTGAATTACAAATTTAATTTAATGTAAAAAAATGAAACTCAATACCAAACAAGATGTTCTCAAAGAAACATAGTTACTATAATATGATGCTCAATGAATGCAACTTATTATGAAATGAGTTTGATTACACTAATAAATCTTAAATTCTTATAAATGAGTAATGATAAAACTACATTATTATTGAATAAAATCATAATAATAAGAGCATAATGAGGCTAAAATGATTCAAGCTAATGTTATATTAACCACACCAAAGGCCAAATTCTTATAAGTGCATGGAAAGACTTGAGAAGCTATGAATGATTTAAGTTGTGGTAGATTGAAAGTAATAAGTGATGAAGTATGGATAATTTGAATTTGACCTCTATAAGTAGTTTGTCTTTTTAGAGATCTCATTCCTTTCTTAAAAGTCATTTTCTAACAGATTTGTGCTCACACACTAAAGAAAATCCTTCGCTTGGGAGGAAAGCTTAAAAGAAAGAGTAAAAGAAACTCAAGAAAAAATTTTATTACCAAAAGTTAAGTGCTTAGTAGAACCTCTCTATTTATAGAAAGAAAAGGGGGTTCAAAATAAATGAACCTACCTCCAAATTTGAATCTATCACCATCATAACTACACATTTCACCATTCTCAAGCTTACCACCAATACCATGCCTACCACTCTTATCGTATCCGCAACCATTACCATACCTATGACCATTAAATCCCTACACGAGCCATGACATAAGAATATATATATATATACACATATATATTCTCAAAATATAATAATATAATATAAAAAATATAAAGGTCTAATAATATCCAACCAAAACTACAACATAAAATCCCAACATATATTAAATACATAAATTTAAATTTTATGAAGATGACATTAATGATGATAACGATGATTTCCTACATCAATATTTTTAACATAGTGCAACAAAATATCAAAGCAACACGACATAACATAATGTAAACATAACAATCAATTTCAGGTCTTAGCTACTCTTAAAGCAATCTCACTCCAAGCATCAATAGATTTGCATATTAAAATGACCTAACTTCATTCTCTCTATGGTAAGTAGCTAAAAGGTTATAAACTATCACAACATCTAAGTATGTGTAAAATTCAAGGCATCATAAGGTTAACTTATATGATAATGATGACTCATCAAGCTATGTCATTTATGAAAATATGATTATCCTAAGACTTATCAGTTTATTACCAATTGAAGTGCTAGGCTTTATGTTAATTAAACTTATGAAATGATCATATGATGTAAGATTATGATTAAAGGATTTTTATTATTAGATGAAACATAGAAATTGATTAATTAAAATTAGGATTAAATCTTGGTACTGATATAAGATATTTTAACTTGAAGTGTCAAAACAACTTTTAATGCTTGTAAGCATATTAATGTGATGAAAATAGTTAAAACCATCAATCCTTTGGTATAGGATTCAAGTATTCAAGTGGGATATTGTGGTGTTTGTATGGAGTCGTAGGGACATCACGCAGATCTTAGGAGGTACTTATTGAAATAATCGAGTACAACATCAAAAAATAATGTACTACCTTGAAAGATGAAAACATCACTTCACAATGGACACAATCATCTAATTAAGACTCCTAAGGTAGATGAGTCTACATGTATAGAGATCTCTCCCTTACTTTACATGGATGAAGAAAGTAAGGTTTATTTTAAGCCATGTTATTTAATTCCCTATGGAGCCAAGTCCCCATAGTTAATTACATCTTGGAGAATGAGAATTTCCTAAAATATTGTTGATTAAGTAGTCAATTAATGTCTCCAAAGATTTCAAACCTTGATGATCAAATGATTAGTAATCTATAATGCATAGACACAGATACAAGGACACTGACACGACACGACACGGACACGAGACACTTTTATTTTTAAAAATATGGGACACGGACATGCGTTGGACACGATATTATAATAATGAAAAATAATATATATAAATTAAATAGATAAAATATTTATAATAATAAAAATGCAAGTCATTTAATTAAAAATTTGAAATTAATTACTTAAGTAATTTATTTTATTGTACTTTAATAATCTTAACGAATAAAATTTATAATAAATTCTAAATTTATAAATTTAATTTTATATTTTGAATAATAAATATATCTTATTATTCTCTTTTTTTTAGCTCAAATCTCATTCTCTAAATTTTCAAAACTCTCTATAATAATTTAAAATATAACATGCTATATTTAAAATATTTTGTATATAATTTTAATTCAATTATTTAGGATATGTGTTTTTTTAATTTTTTAATATTATTCTAATCGGGCACTTCTCTGTCGTGTTCAACACGTGTCGGAGGCGTGTTGGACCCGTGTCTGTGTTAAATACTGCACGCCTATTTTTTGAAAGTATCGGTGCATCATAGTTAGTAATTATTAAGAAATAAAGTGGGAAGGTTCAAATGGAGACCATTCTTAATGAATTATAATGGAGAATAAGTAGGAAGCATTCATAATACTAGCAAGTCCAGTGATTGATTTAGTCTACCCTATAATGGAGCTTTATATTTTAAGGAAGAAAATTATATTTATTTTGAGCTGATATTTTATTGGAAAGCTAGGGCTTAGATTTCAACAATACAAGATTGTGGAACTACTTAAGAGGTGAGGACTTACACCCGTTGCAAATGAGAAACAAGTAGCATATGAACCTATATTTAAAGTGTTCTAATATAAGCTAAAAGCTTGACCTAATTCTACTTGGAGAAATAGGATATATTAGTTCACTTCCACTAGAGAGATTTTATTGATCCCGACTCTTCTAGGCTTACAACCGCCTAGAGTGGTTGCCAACTAACATCTACTATGATTCAAAATCATGTAAGACAATCTTATATAGATGCAAGATAGCTAAGTTATTATTTATTCGAAATGATTCTAGAGTTCTAAACTCACTCTCTAAGAAACTAGATTATGACTAGTATGCATATTATGTCTTAAGCTAATGCAATAAAATTTATAAACTTTATTTCATTTTGAGTCGTTATTTTGGACTCAGGTTTAGGAAATTTTTATGCATACATGCATGAAGAAATATAGTTATGGGTAGATCGGTGAGAATGGGTGTTCTCCACTATAAGGAACTAATCTCACAGGTCAAATCTTATCTCTTATTGTGCAAAAGTAGACACCTCCTATTTGCATGGCAGAAGATAATATTCACACCTGAAGTTGTAATATACAACCATACAATTAAGGAGTTGCTTAATCTTTTATTTCTTTGATTAAACACCTAAATTTTAAAGTGATTTTATGAGTTATTAAAATTTAATTGAAGTTATTAGTTGAAATAGAAAATTTAAGTTCCTAAAGAGCCTACCGCATCCATGTCATACATCAAATAATCAAACTTTAAGAAACCTATGAAAAGCATGCAATTCTATTACACAATCAATATGAATAAATCAAGCAAACATTGTCGAATAAAAGAATAAAAGAATAAAAGATCGGTGCAGCTAAGTGCTATTTTACACCCCTAAATAGAGAAAAAAGTTGGGTAGCCGAGCTATACCCTTTTACAACTCGGATTGTAATTAATTTTTACAGTAAAAATAAAGTTATAGTTGTCTTCAATCATCATCTTCATCTTCATCTTCACTTCACTTCATGGGTTGATACTCTAGGCATCACAGGGCATTCCAGGATTGAAACTTCTAGTCACTACTTATCCTAAACCTCATAGCTCTAATCCTAAGTCTATTACAAAATTATATTTTATAAAAGTTAAACTCTAGCTACACTTGTAAGACATAAAGTCACTTGAACACACATACCCACCAAGCAGTTGTATTTCATACATTAGGACTTAACACCATGCCTCGAGTCACCAAGCTCACATGCCCTAATGGATTATGCTTAGGGACTTAAGCAACACCTACAAGCAATTGTATTTAATTTTTTTATTACAACAATCCCTTAAGTACATCCCCTATAGAAAACACTATTAGTCTAATATTACCTTAACATACATACTATGCACATACAATCCTAGCATCCAAATATGACATCATAAAAGAAAATATTAATCCACAACAAAGCACCTGCCTAACTTAAGACTGAGATCGGTGACTTAGCATTCTGAAGTGTGTGTTATGGCTTAGTGCAGTATGACGAGATTAGGTTTTAATGTTTAGATTTATCTAAGGATGAGTATGCAAATTTACCATTAAATGATTATAATAATTTAAGTGATTAATAATTTAAATTGAATTTTAAATTTATAGTTTGATTTCATTTAAGTTTTATTTTGGGTTCATAATTTTAAAGAGAGAGAGGAGGGGTGGAATCCACCTCAAGCTCTAACCTTAGGTTGTATCTAAAGATGTATTTTATGATAATCATCTTAATGAGGTATAATAAATTTCTTATTAAGCTAGATATTTGAATTTGACTTAAATAATTTTATCTAAATATAAAAGACATCTTAAGATTAACAAATTCAAATCATGCTTAATTTAGTAACATCTCCTTAGCTTTGCTCCATCACCCCTAAATACTCATTTAATTAAATGATATACTTAATAAAGTGATTAAATTTAATAAATATGTGTATTTGTCATTTGAATACTTTACACCTTTATGCATGAATTAATTAATTAATTTTATTTGTTAATATTTAGTTTATAATGCATGAATTTTATAGCAAAGATAATTTAATTATTCTTTATGTACATACATATATATTAGTATATTGAATTTATGCAAGTGCGTGCCATTATTGAACTAGGAAAGTGAGATAATCTTAAACTATCTTGGGACAACTTAAAACCTCATGATTCAAGGATATCTAGTAAAAAATAATTTAACCTTATTATGTATTCTACTATATTGCTCAAGGTATGTGTCGTTGTTATACCAGGGGTACAAGGTATCAAGATCTCCTTCGGACTAGTAGCCCTACGACCTCATGTTTCCAAAATATATACCTTTCAATGTTGAAGTTCATACATATATGATTAAATTCAAATTTTAATTATTAAATTAAATTTATATTTATACTAATAAATATTTTAATTTATTAAAGAAAAAATTTAAGATTTATTAGTAATAAAAATCACACAATTAATCCAATGCATGCGATTAAATGAAACCTTTTATTTATGTTTAAAATATGGATGCATGAAATATATAGGATGCAAATTTGCAAATGATTGAAGCAAAGCAATTAAATATCACAAAATAGCCTATTTGAAATTATTAATTCTTAAAGTCATTCACATAAACATAATCACATTTAAGCCTAAACAAGTTAATTAAATATTGGATTTAAAATTTGAGTTATTTAATTCCTAATGTGGTGAGAAAATAATTAAAATTAACCCTTGACCCACTTTTATTCATTAAGTGATTTAAAAATGATGTAAAGGATTTTTTATTAATTAATTAAGGTTGATATGGCACTAAAAATTCCACTAATCGAAACACGAATCTTGATTTCAAAAGCAATCTGATTCTGACTCAAGACTAACACATATCAAGCACTTAAAATATAATTAAAAATTTTGTGATATTAGTCGGCTCCTAAATATGGAATGTTTATAGTCAAATCGAGCGTCTTGACGATCTGGATCTAACAAGCCTAAGATCTTCTAATTCCAACTTCATTTGATCATTCAAATACTTAAAATACATCAAATGCTCGAAGGAATCATTTCAAACCGTTCGATGAAGTGGTTTGGATTTTGCATGTATTTACAGAAACGTCACTCATCTAATCTATAAATAACTCCTCATTCTTCACATGAGTAGGGGGGCGAAGCAAAAGAGAAGAGAGAGCTCTAAGGCTTGAAGATCCTCCAAGCATAATCGTGCCTCCACTCGACGGTCGCCGATCACCGCATACCGCGCTTTACCACCACCGCCGGTTCGCAGCCATCAACCATCGCTACATCTGCAACCATGCTGACCGCCACCATCGATCATCATCGCCATCAACCACGTTGCTGCCGCGGCCGCTGCCGCTGTAACCATCGCCGGCCGCCACCATCGCACCATCGACATCATCGCTATCAACCACCATCGTTTGCCACCACTGCCACTACCGCCATCATCATCACCGCTAATCTCGTTCACCATCACCAACTATCACCAACAACTGTTACAGCCTAACCACTACTGCATAGTTGTTGTTACCTGATTCTGGGATTCCCATTGTCAGGCTTTCTCATATACAATTTTGTAATCCTGTATAGGGAAAACTATGTACTTCGAAATAGATATATAGTGGAAAATTTTTGCTGGGCTAGGCCTCGTGATTTTTTCCCCTCTTTTTGGGGTTTTTTCACATAAAAATCATAGAGTTTCTTATTCACTCTTCAAATATCTGTGTGTGTGCTGGATTTCACAACAAGGCTAAGACATAAACTTTTATTCTACCGCAACTGGTTCTCTAGCACGCAATAAAGGTTAATTAATTTTTTAGTCAATTAAGCCCAAAATTCAATTAAACCCTAAATATAAGCTCAAAAATTATTAGAAAATTACTAAAGATGCATAAGCATGAAATAAATATGCCTTAAAGGTTCTAATATAATTGGACTTATAATTATGATTTAATTGAAGAATTAGGGAAAATTTAAAATCATCAATTACACGTGAAATACCACAAACCAATTGAGAATTTTTATTTAATTGAAAACCTCTTTGTTAGCTGAGCACAAAGAGGATTTGGTCAAAATGTTTAGAGAACTATGTTAATTACTTTGATTTTTCTAAGCCCTAAAGATAATTAATGATTTAATTAATTAATTAAAGCCCTTTATGGTGATTTTGAGAAATAATTAGGACCATAAGATCTAATTAATTTCTATGGTCACCAATGTAATTTTAAAATATAATTAGATGCCCATGATTAAATTCATAATTTTCTAATTATATTTATTTATTAAATGCATAAAATAGCTATTTTAGATTTAAAATTTTGGATTTTCTAAATTACTTGCCCAATTAACTTGTAATAATTATGAGAGGTGGAGTTCATCTCATAAGACAATCACCCCAAATTTCAAGCCAAATAACCAAGTAATTAGAGCTTAATTATACTAATTAAGAAAAGTTTTAAATCCTAATTAATCACTATTTACTTGATAAAAATATGAGTTTTTATTTTTCCTAGAATCTCCTTTATTTAAGCTTTCCAAAATAAGTTTATTTATATTTTTGAATTTTTTTTATATTTCGTTATGAATTTTTGAATTTTTGGCCATTTTTATTAATTTCTTAAACCTATTTAATCAATTTACACAATCACCGTCATGTCAGCACTGACATGTGGGACCGCATGGTTTGTTATTTAAAATATCTCATGTGGCTGTTGACTTAGCGATGACGGATGTACTTTCATCTCGATCGTTCGATCATGGATCGAAAGGTCGAGATAAATCATGCATATTAAATCAGAAATTCTAATGCGTTTAATCACGGTTGTCCGTTCTAATCAAGCAGAATGAACGACGAATGATCTATCGTCGACCTCCGGTGAGTGATGAACATCATTCATCTTTTGCTGCTCTATCTAAGCTCACTATAACTCATTTGACAGGGGAATATATTCCAAAATGATCTAGGAATGAATCTAAAGAATATCTTTTGGTCTAATTCACGTCAAATGTAAAAGAACTTAGCAAGAGACTAAGATTTCTATCATTTTCTACAATTTTTCAGATTTTACCTCACTGGAGCTCAAGACCGACAGTCCAATGAGTAAGGTAGCTTCACCTTGAAGAGACGAAGTCTTGTTAAAAAGATCACGAGCTACCAAGCACTGTCGTGAACCCGCTGGAGTTTGTAATTAAGTGGTTTCTAGTGCTCGAATCAAGTGCTTGATCGATTTTGGTTCGATGGAGTGAAGTGATTGTATGGGAAGAGTTAATTTAGATTTGGTAGAGTTTAGGTGAAGTTGGTTGTGAAGGATGCTTGTGCTGAGAGAAGAGCTAGTCTCGTTGGCAATTGGGTACACGAGGAGCTTTAGGGATTCAGGGGATTAAGGCTAGGCTTATAAGGAGTGTGTGTGCTCAATTTGAACGAGATAGGATGTGTATACCCTCTTTTTCATGTGAACCAACCAAAATGGTTGGTTCAAGTTGTAGCAGTTTGACCAGCTAGTAGGGGTGGCCGGAAATGGCATGTGACTAAAGGGGGTTTGGTGGCCTAAAGCGAAGTGAGCATGTCATGGTGGCTGAACCAAGGGTCAACCAAGGTGAGGGAAACCTCTCCTTGGTTAATGGTTGGGCCTAATAGTTTTGGGTTAGCTCTAGTCAACATGGGAGAGCTCAAGGCAAAGGGAAGGTTTTGACCTTTCTATGGGTTTTTATTCTATTTTATGGCTTGGTTCGCTTGGTTTGGGTTGAACTAGGTTAACCTTTGGTTGGTTTATTTAGGCAAGTCAAATTTGGTTGGGTTTGGACATAATTTGATTGAGTTTGGCTCAATATATATATATATATATATATATATATATATATATATATATATATATATATATATATATATGTCAATTTGGGTTCGAATGGGTTGGATTAACCAATTGTCCAAATTAAGTCAAGAGAGTTATTGGGTCAGATTTAAATGATGATTTAGAATTTATTGGTGCAATCAATTTGATTCAATTTGGATTGGATTTAAATTTGACTCATATGGGATTCATATAGGTCAAAATAGGCTATGTTGACCAATTTGGTCAAATTGGCTAAATTGGATTGGATGAGGGGTTGAGTCATGTTTAATTGATCAATTGGAAGTGATTGAAGGCTTTGACTTGGATTGATTTGGTTTGGGATATGTTTTAGTTCAATTTGACCCTTTTAGTTCAAAATGGGTTAGGTTGATCAATTTAGCTTTAATTGATGGTTGAAAAATGCTCAATAATCAATTTGAGAATGATTGAAGTCATTAGTTCAATCTAATTTGGTTAAGATCAAGTTTTGGCTCAATTTAATCCATTAGGTCAAATTAGGACAACTTGGGTCAAATGGTCAAATTAGCTCGACTAGGTTCAATTGATTGCAATTAGGTGATTAGTCATGATCAACAACTAATTTGGACTTGATTGCATGGATTAGTTTTGTTCAATCTGGATGGAATCAAGATTTGACCCACTACTGATTTTACTTGTCGCATTCCCCCATCATTAAGCTCTTCAACCAATCAAGGTGTCGACAATTTCTTGGTAAAAATATTCTATCTGCCTTAGTAAAATTAGTGGTTATTGGGTTTAATTATTATGTAGATTGTAGATGGGTTATTATTAGAGTTTATTTTTCCACAATTAATTCAATTCTTCTTCATGAATTTATGTTTTTTGGTAAACAAACTTCTTATTCATATACTTTTTTTTTTCTTTTGAAGGTATGAATACAATAAAGCATTTGGTTAATTTTAAAGAACATTTTAGATAACTCTATCATGGAGTCATAACCATCTCCAAATGAGGCCTTAACAAAATTTTAGGCATGTAGGTCCGTGCTTCTTATTTGGTTATTTTTTAAAGTGATTTGCTTGGTACTGGAAACTATGAGTTAATATCAATAAGAAAGCTTGAGGATAGTCTAAACTTGTGTTTGCCATGTTTCTAATTATATTTTAGAAATTAGAATCAATCAATGATTCAATTTGCACTAAAAAATTTGATATTTATGAACATTTTGTTATTTTGTAGAGTCCAATATATGTAATTACAAATTAAAAATGTATGGTATAGATAATTAGATGTTCAAAATGTTGTTAGCAATTTCAAAATAATTAGAGATCTCACTCTTAATATTGCTCGAAGAAAATATGAAGATTTAATGAATCAAGATCAACACATTATATTTACTTATGAAATACATTTTGATCAAGTATGATGGGATTACATAAATGATTTAGTGTCATAATTGATTACGTAAACTTCCTTATGTGCGAAAACTTAGGTTTTCATGGTCATGATGAATCTGAGAATTCTAAAAATCAAGAAAATTTTCTTAAACTTATATACTTTTTGGCTAATCATAATGAATATATTAAAAAATTGTTCTATGAAATAATAAGTTAATTGTCATTGAAATTCAGAAATATATTACACATGAGATTATTATTGAGATTTCAAATATTATCATCAATAATTTGAAAAAAAAATAAGTTATTTACATTTCTTTTATATGAGCCTGGTCATATATCGGTGAAAGAATAAATGACTATTACATTTCTCTATGTTGATAAAAGAGGTTTTATTATTGAGTATTTTCATAATTATTAGAATGAGATGTTAAGAGATATTGTGATGCTTCATTTTTTTTTTATAATATGAGATGTTTTAATATTTATTTTATATAAGAGTATTATTTTTGTTATTTTATTATACCCCCACTGAGAAAAATTTCTAGATTCACCCTTGACTAGAGTTGATAATAAAATGACAAACCTTATCTCATACTTAAAAATAGATTCATCATGACATAAGAAGTGGACCAATGTCTCCTTCAAGATGTTCCTAAAATGATTCAAACTCCACATTAAAGAATAAATACTCATGACATGGTCAATAGTAACAACACCAAGTTTTTGGAGTTTTGGATGAAAATAATTAGCAAAATGATGGCTCAAAGTGCAAAGAAAGGACAGGATGGTACGCCAAAGCCACTCTTATCTAAAATGGCAAGAAATCAACATTTAGTATAGGGGTTGTTTGGTCGGAAGAATTTGGAATACAGTGTAAAGTAAATGCAGAGATTTTAACTTTTTTGATATTTGGTTTGAAGTAAAGTAAATTTAGTAATGAATGACATAAATACATTACATTTTTTGGTGTATTTAAAATTCACCGATTTGGCCAAATACATCAATTATCAGAAAGTTGCGCGTCATTATCAGCCGCTTATCCGCCACACACCGCCCACCACCTTCGCCATCACAATCATCATCGGGCGTCAAAACCTTCAAAATATTTTACATTATATTTTTTAAACAAACAGAAAAAGCGTCACGAATTAGAACTCTCAACCAAACAATCAGAAAGTAATCCTTTATATCAGATTCATTTTACATCAGATACTTTTTCAGCTAACCAAACAGTCCCATAGTGGTCGGAGAGAATTGCTAAAAAAATCATACCATTTTAATTTGAAATAAAGTGTCATATCTTTTTCTTCAGGAAAATAAATTATATATATATCTCAAATTTTTATCATTATATTACATATAAAGTCAATTTTATTTTTTAAATTGATAACTTATAATTACAACACATAAAATGACTTAATTGCAAAAAAAAAAAAAATGCTACAATAAGCATAAGCCACACCAAACGAACCCAAAATCCACTCTCCAGATTCGTAACGTATAAATTCCTGTGGCCACACGAATGGAGACAAAATTTTATGCTTACTAATTTTGTAATTTATAGCATTTGTAATTAAATTCATTTAACACTCCCAACGAAAAAAGGAAAAAAAAATCTACTCCCGTGGGCCCGTGGCCAAACCAAGAATTCGACGGTTTCAACTACCCCGTTACGAACGACAATTTATCGAAGAACAATTAATCGAATCAATATCTCAAATCCATAATTAATTTTTAATCCTATCTAATCCAACAAATTTCTTCACTAATGGACATTTAAGTAACCCTAATTAGTGTTCCCCCATGACTCATAAGCCACTTCGCCCGCATAGCCTGCCACATCACCTTCCCAACGTGAGCACATCTAGGCGTGTCACAGGTTTGAATCGTGTCGATTATAACCCAAAAGTGGAATTATATCGTCGGAATCCAATTCATACTCATATTAAGTCAGATTTTTTTAATTAAGTTTAGGGTTACAGATTGAACGAGCAATTAAAATATGTTTTTGTTTACTATATTTTATATTTCGTATTTATATGATAAGAAAATAAATCATAACCTTGAGAATTAATAGATTTTTATTTCGGTGGTGCTGCTTGTATGAGAAGGTAGAAGTAATTTTTTAAAATTATTATAAATAAATATTATAATTTATTTTGAAAGTTAAATAATAATTTTTTATAATTATTATATTCTAATAAATCTGATTATAAAATTTTTAAAAAGTAATATAAAAATAGTTTCTAATATTTATTTTTAAAAATATAATAATATAATTATTTTGGATGTGATATTAAAATTTTAAATTTTATGTAAATATTAAAAATATAAATATTAGATATATAAATATATAAGAAATATGTGATAGTTATGTAAATGCCATTTGGGTTTGTTTGGTTCGGATCATGACCTGGCACGATTGACGTCCGTGTTTATCTTTCTGGTCCAATACTGTGGTCGAATTAAACGCTTGAACTGCCAAAGAAGATATTCTCACGCCTCTTATTGTAAAGATTTTGAATGTCTTATGAGCATAGATGTCTGGTAGTTCTCTCTAATTTGGCGTAAGAATATCATCGTACGTTTCCCTTAGTCTTCCCGTTTGGTACCATCTTGTCTGAGAGGAGAAAAACCCCAGCAGAGAGAGAGCGCTTTCTGCCTCCAGAGTGAGAGATGTCGAGAAGAAGGGCGTTCTTCCGTAGTTTCTCCGGTGCTTCGATTTCGATCGATCTATGCGGTGTGTCGCGGCGGTGGCCGCGGGAGGATGTGGAGGAGGCGCCGATGCCGTCAGGAGTGGAGAGAGAAGAGCTCGCGGTCGATGGTTATCTCGGAGCGGAGAAAGACGGGTGGTCGCGAATGATTCCGGAGCTGATGGTGGATATCATTATGAGGGTGGAAGCAAGCGAAGAGCGGTGGCCCCTGCGGAAGAACGTGGTTTCCTGCGCTTGCGTGTGCCGGAGGTGGAGGGAGATCACCACTAGCGTTGTCGGATCTACTAAAGAAACCGGAAAGATAACTTTCCCTTCCTCCCTTAAGCAGGTAGGTTCTTGCTTTCTCCGTCTAGTGTAAATTAGCATGATTTTATGGGTTGTTGGGTTTTCTTTCCTGTTGAAATGGAGAGAATTTCGTTTCCGTGATCTATTGCGTGGATCGTTGATTCTTTTGGTCTTATTTTTGTTTTGATTTAACGAATTTACTGAATTTGTTTTGTTTGTTTACTTAATGCAGCCGGGCCCGAGTGATTTACCTATCCAGTGTTTTATTAAGAGGAACAAGAAGAACTCGATGTTCTATCTCTATCTTAGCTTAAGCCAGAGTAAGAAAAATGCAACAATTGTGTTTCTTATATATATTATTGAGCAGATATTTTACTTTTTAAAATAAGGACTTCTCTTTTTTTGACGTTGAGTTGACTGGAAAGTAATACCGTATAAAGTATTTCGTTGGTTCTGAGGAGCTTATATTGCTTACTTGTGAAAGGCCTCGCTTTACTTATCTTTGGACATGAAGTCCTGTTTTACTTCGTGCATCATATTACGATTTTTCAGTAATTTAGAATACCTCTCTTATGACATATGAGTTCAAAAGTTCCTTGCAAACTTGATTTGACCAATGTAATGCCCTTCCATTTGCCCTTACCCGTTGTGCCCTTGTAGTCTAAATATGCAGAGTTGGTTTGCTTAGACTTTTTAGAGCTCAAAAAAGATAATTAGAGGGTTTATGTTAGCTCATTCTGATGCCTCACTGTTAAATCGCATGAGCTTTGCATTAGATCGTTGAAAAATTATGTTGGTATTGTTAGATCAAATTTTGTCTGTAGGTGATGCCGAGATCTTATTGACAAGAACAATTTTCAGTTTTAGGTAGAAAGATGCAAGAAAGAAAAAAAACTAGAGAGAAAGGCTCTAAGAATCTTATTAGAGTTTTCTATGTTTTAAAGTACATGATTGTGATATGAGCCTTTTAAAATGTGTTGATCCTCTGATTCTATATTTATAAATTTATGTCGTGATGCAATACTAAATGAATATCTACATTTAGGAAATATAAGAAATTTTACATAGAAGAGCTCCATAAGCATGTTATGAAGTGAAAAATTTTGATTAATAAATAATTGTCTAAGTATTTAGGTGATTTGTGTAGAGTTTCATCTAGAAGTCAAGTTCATTGGGACAAATTTTCTTTCCAAATCCTCTTGGATGAGTTAGCTAGTTATTTTGTTGAGTTCTTTTGGAAAATTCACTTGAATAAGCGAGTATTCATGTTGAATTAATGAATTCAATGACCGAATTCCATAGGTGAGTAGAGCTTTTCTCATAGCTACTTGATGAGATGATTCTTTGGATAACTAAATGCTTTGGGAAACTTCAATACAACTTTTAGTGATTTTAACCTTAGTGCATATCAAGTTAATTTAAGTCATCAACTTATTAAATTCAGTTCATATTATATGATTACTTGATTGGCCTGATCCAAAAATAGTGGGCACACATATATACAAGTATTAAGTAGTTGGTACTCATCTATGGGTTTTAGTTTTTGAGTTAAAAAGATTTCAATATTGGTGTATCTAGTCTAGTTTTGATCACCTTCGGTTCACACTCCCTACGAAGTGGTAATAAATCTAATAATTTAACTAGGATTTAGTGGTTCATGCAATTATGATTTTTGGAGATCTTGATTATTCCATTGTAGTTGGCCAAAGTTTGAAGAGTGGGTGACTCCTACAACAGATCTACTTGATTGAGTGAGCTTCTAGAGGATGATACTTAATGAAACTTCTATTTGATATGAGCGATAGTCGATATGGATGCTTTGACATAAGGGGGGCATTAGTAAGAAATAGAAGATTTTTTGTTTAGTTCAACATCAAAGAGTTTAAAAAATGTATTTGTGTAGGTTGATGATTCTCAGCCATTGGCTTAAATTTTTTGTTTAAGAATGAGTTTGACCATTGGTGTATATGACCTAACCTTCGTCATTTGTTTGCACTTCTTAATTTTGTTTAACACATCTTCTTTATTGATCTATCCCAACAATTTAGTTTGGCTTTATGAAACCTCTTTCTATGGAGAAGCTAAAACCTAGGAAACATAGTTCTTTGTGGGATGAGTTTCCCAAGATTTTTGTGAGACTAGTTTATGAAGTTTTGATCAATAATTGTAATTTTAAGTTTAAAGTTTTTACAACTACCAAGTTACTTTCTTCTTCGAAGGATTAAAAAAGATAAGGGAACTCAATATTAAAGAAATTTTCTTTTATTCCTAATTGAAATATGCATATTACAAGTATTTTGAAGGGACACTTCCCATTTAAGAATCAAACATCATTAAGTTGTCTTCATGCCACCAAGTTAGAGATAGCTTCAACTTTTTTCTTTTCATGGCTTGGTTTCAAGGGATTTAGAGATAGCTTCAACTTGCTTTGCTTATTTTTCAATACTTGGATAAGCTAATTGTATAGCTAATCAGCTCCATGATTGCCATATTTTAATAAAATATTGACAAGATGATTTTTTTTTATTGGAGTTTATTTAATCTGATAATATTCAAATTTATCAATTTTGGTTTTTACTTTCAGAAGATATGATGTATTGTTTAATCTCTTACTTCATATTCCCCATTAATCTAATTCACAAATTAGGCTTTGAAATGGATGGTGAGGTGGTCCGCGCCAAATCCTAAGCAAAAAATAAGATTTATTGTAGGGCTCCATGCTTAAGTTTATTATTAGTAGCTTTAAAGCAATTTTTGATGACTTGAGAAAGCATGATGTCGATGAGCCTTTTGAATACTATCCCAATTTCAATTCCTTGATTCTTAGAGGTACCATCAATGAAGTTGTTGATACATGTTATTTCTTTCTCAATATCAAGAAGTGTGAACTAAGGAAGTTGACTATTATCTATGCTTTAATCGCAATTCTTAGTTTATAATTAATTTAGAATTTATTGAGTTTAATCAACCACTTCAGAAATTATCTTGAATGAAGAGGTATTGATATATCAACCTATAAATTTTAATTAATTATTGCTTGAATTGAATGCATCTAGAGGTTTGGATGAAGTCATTGAAAAGTAATGACTAATGCCCAAGTCAACTATTCCATGATTAAGTGCTTCAAATTAGCACCTCAAAAGTATTTTGCTTTTATCATAAATTAATCATTGCTTTCTTCTAACTTCTCTTATCAAAACTGAGTTACCACTTTCTTTGCATAGTCTTATATATGGTAACAAGTCTTATCACCGGTTTGTGAATTTTGAAGAAGTGGTGGCAAAGAGAGAAGTGTTTTATGAAAATGATATCTTGATCTCAGTAGTTGTCCATTGAAAATTTCTTACACTTACAAGAATTTTGATGAAAGGCGGACATTTATCTCATCCTTTTAAGTAAAATGATTAAGATCTGAAAATTACATTTTTAGTTATTGAAATTCCTTGACTATCTTTAGAATTGATGTCTCTAGAATTTCTTTCACATTGATCAATTAATTTTGATTCTTTCAAGAGTAATTAAGAAACCAAAAAAAGTTTCAGAACTAACTCCAAAAGTGCATTTAAAAGGATTGAGGCATCGTGTTTTTTCAAAGTCACAAATGCTCATGTAAGTCCAAAATGTGTTGTGTTAGAGTATACTTTTAACAAGTAGATTGTTGACATAAACTTCAATATTTTGGCCATTAATATATTTCTAGCTATAATTCATCATCCATTGTTAAGTTTCTTAAGGTTTTTTTTTGGTTTAAAGTGCATGACATTGTAAAAGCACAATTTGATGTTAGTGATAAAAGTAATCTTCTCACCATTGGCATGATGCATTTTTATGCAATGATATAAAAAAACATTAAGAAAACTCATTATTGAATTGTGGATTTTGAAATGAACCAGTGTCCCATTTCATAATAGATGATAATTGTGTTTGTGGCAAGTTTATGAAATCCACTCACTTTCTCCACTTCATGTTAGACATTTGAACATTAATACAATAGAAATTTAATCTAGGAATTACACTACTCGAATAAACCTAGACTACAATAGCTTATGGACTTTACAATTAGGCTTTGTGAAAGTCACCAAAACTTGAAGAATTCTTTACTTTTAATAGCCTTGCGAACTTTTTGATGTTGAGTCTAAGACATGTTGCATTGATATTGACTTGGGCCTTTTTACAATAGAACAAGCAAAAAACTTCAATGTTTGGATAATGAGCATTGGCGAGTTCATCCTAGCGCTCTAGATCAAAGGATGCATTAATTTGGAAGGTGTGAGTTAGGTCATTTTTGGACATGGTGATTTATTCGATCCCCCTTTGAGGTCTCGAATCCAGCATCTCTTTAGAAATTTGAGTTTTAGCACCTTCTTTCATATGCCTACATTTATTCAAAGAAACTTATGATGTGCTCTTCTGGAGGAAATGCAATAGATAAATCATGGTAGATTGAACTACTACCTTGAAAGTTTTGAGTGGATGACCAAATATGGTATCGTAATTTTTCAGGGCATCAATTACTATCAAATTGTTTATTGCAATTAATTCCCAATTGCTTTTTGCCCAAATGATTTATAGGGTAGCATTACATGTGTTTTGTTGTGCTCATATAAAATGACATTGTAGTGGAGCCATCATAGAGATATCATGCTACATTTGACCAAATATATTTTTAAAGATAATATTTATAGAATTCACTGTTCAATAAGGATGTTGTCATTTTGATAGTTGGAAATCAATTTCGTAATGATAATTGCACCATTTTAGGTATTGTCATTTGCTAGATGGTCATTGTTGATGAAGGTAATTTACACTACTTTATTTTGAAGTTGGGACAACATGCTCCTCTCCTAACCTATGTCACCTGAGGCTTTCTTGTCTTGATTCTTCAGCTCCAAGTCTCCTTAAACTAGCTAGTATGACTCTACTATTAGGATTTCTTGTGCCAAGATAGATTCACTTCATTGTTCTTCAATGGGTGCCTTATTAAGATAACATCATGGATCTACATGGATAAATTCTTGTGTTCACCAATTCAAATTAACAATTTAACCAATTTACGGAGATATTAACAATATCTTTTATCATGCTCAAATGATATTTTGATGGATCTTGAGCAAAGGTTCTTTCTTGTATTGGTTTTGATTGGCAAAAATAATTGTTCTTGTGGATAACATCCACAATTTTGTGCATATGAAACACATGAGTGAATGTTTGGCATTCTTGAGGTTGGAGCAATCTTGCTCACTCTTCGTTGTTGTTGTTTCTAAAAACTCTATCACCTTTATGGGTGAAAGTTGTGATTCTTACATTATTGTTGTTGGTGTTGCTTTTGTTGATATGTAGCTTCTCAACTGACTTGTCTCAATTATTTTGAGGCTAAATTTATTGGTATGGGGATTTCACAAGTTCCTAAATGAAGTAGAATAATGTGACCAAGAGGATGGTATTGTGCACATGCAATTATAATCTTTCACATTGATGTGAAGGTTGGCAAGTTCAAGTAACTTGGCCAACATTCTTAGTTGTTGCAAGCATGGTACTTGTCTAAAAGAACATTCTTAAAGTCCTTATGTCAATGTGACTTGGGTCACTGTTAGTTCCAAGTTTTTGATTTCTAGCATTATGAGTTGGAAATTTGCTAAGAAATTTCTAAGCAGGTCACATTACTATTATCTTATATTTATAACAGCTTTAAAATTCTTCAATGCTTTTTAGATACTGATGAATTAAGTCACAATTTGTCACTCAAAATTAAATTATGAGGGTATAGTTCTTAGTGGGAGATGTGAGAGCTAACTTAATAGGGCTTTCTTGGAAGTAGCAAAGAATAGTCGGTGCTTGTGTGTATTGTTGATGCTAAGAGGAGAAACGTTGACTCAAAGTGGATGATATGATTGGTTGGGTTCAATTTTCCTTTTTAAAAGTTGAGAGAGAAGAACGGGATTAAGCTTTGGATTAGGTGGCCCTCTACTTTTTCAATAGAAAATATGTTAGCATTTTGAGCTCTGAGTGCTTCATAACACAATGAAGTGGTTGTTTTGATAATATTGTTTTTGTGAGAGATAAGTTTTATCTAAAAATGGAGTAGAGGCAAGAGCCTTGAGGCGTGGTTGATGTCACCAAATACAAGAGTTAGTTGATCCTTGCACTTGAGGAAACAACACAAGAAGAAATTTGTAGAAATTGCTTGAGAATTTCTTAAATTATTATCATAAAATGATCTATTTGATTTAGCTATCCGAAATTTATGAAATCTTGGTTTTAGCTTGCTGAGATCTCTCTTTCATAGGGCAATTCCATGGCTTGGCTTTTTGTTCTTGGCATATTCATGCTCACTACACTTTTAGAAGGTTGGATCTAAATTTGTTCATGGGTGAAATCAAGGCCTTCATGACAAGTTTGGTTCAGGTCGAGATAGAAAGAAGAGAACTAAAGTGAAATCTAGCGTGAGAAGATCTAAAAATCTTATTAGATTTTATCATAAAGTACAAGATTGGTGTCGTATGAGATTGTCAAAATCTAGAGTTTTTCTTTTGATCCTTGTTATAAAGTATATGATTGATGTGACATGATCCTGCCAAAATCTACTAAGCTTTTCCTTTGATCTTCTATTTATAGGTTTAGATTAAGATTCGTTACAAGAACGACACAATCAATAAATGTTAGAAAGTTTGCTTAAAAAGCTAAGTGAAGCATGCTATGAAGTGGAAAAATCTAGTTGGCTAATAATTGTCTAAATACTTGGTGACTTATATAGATTTTCACATAGAAGTTGAGTTCATTTGTTCAAATTCTCTTAATGAGTCCTTTTGGACTAGAAATTTGGTTTGTGGAGTTATTCTGTTGAATTTACTTGAATGAGTCAACAAGTAATCTTTGACGAATTAATGATTTCAACTACCAAATTCTATAGGCAAGTAGAACCTTTTTCTTGGCACTTGATGAGGTACTCCTTTGGATAACTTGAGATTATGGGCAATATGGGCAATTTCAATACAGCATTGAGGGACTTTAATTTTGGTGGGCTAATGACTGGTTGAATTCAATTCATACCATATGTAATCACACTTAGAAGTTTATGATTTTATTATATTTATCAACAACGAATAACATATCATAATAGAATGTTCTCGTGGAGCCGTAACACAAAACGTAAGACATGGCGTGCTCAAGTTTAAACATGATGTAAAATATTTAAAAAAGTTTAACAATTCAAATAAATATAAAAGACTATTAAATTGAAAGATTGCATATTTCCATGCAAGATCTTTCCTTGCAATTGAGCTAAATTCAATATTCCTTCAAATACCCAATAGTGATACAGGTAGCAAATATTAAAATGTGTATATCAGACAATTTTGAATAGCAAAATACAATTTGAAAATATTAAAATTGGCGTCTAAGTTGCAAAAGGATATCTTCATTGAAGCTTTGTGAAGTTTTCTAATTAAATGATGAAGACTTCAAGTTGAGTGCAGCTCATTGAGGACAAGACTTATTGGGCTGAGATGTGAAGATAAGGCTGAAGAGTCAGAGGAAGATAAGTCGTGCAGTTACTATGCAAGGCTGAGACTTGGTTGGAGGGATGAAGTCGAGACACGACATGTGATGCCTTAGCCAAGAGGGACCAAATGGGATGAGGTAGTGTGCGATGCTTTAACCTTAGGAGATCGAGCAGGATAAGTTGTGTGCATGCATGTAAGACCCTAATAGAAATAAAAAAATTTAAATAATAAATAATTTAAAATTAAATTTATAATCTTAAATTATCAATTTTAGATTAGCGTGTGATGTGAGGGTTATATGCCATGTGCTATTGTTTCTGCATTGTGCAAATAGTGGTATTATTTTGTGCCCTCTACACGGCACCATAGCACATGCTATTTTGCATTATAGACATGAATGGGATAAACTGATATAGAAATATCAAATAGTTGATTCTTAGTTATGGACCTAAATTTTTTAGGTTAAAGATTGTTTCAACACTATTGCATGTAGTTGAAATTTTATCATATTTGATTCACATTCTCTTTATCAATAGATTCAAAACTAATAGTTTGATTGAGATTAAGTGGTTCAATGTGGCTTTTGTGGATCTTAACCCTTTACTATATATTGCAGCAAGGTTTAAGAGGGGTTGACTAGCACAATTGATCCACATTAGTTAGGTGGTCACTTAATGCATAATATTTAATGATACTTCTATTTAACAGGAAGTAACAGTCAATGTGGATGCTTACTTGAGGGAGAAATTTTTACACATGAGGTTTTAGATTTAGTCCAACATCAAATGGTCGAAAGAAATATATTATTGTTGAAACATCAAATTATTAGCCCGTGCCCATAGTGTATCTAACTCGATTTTAGATTGATTTACTGTACCTAACAAGCACTACTTAAAACACATAACAAGCTCTATTTAACATCATCTTCATGATTGGCCTATTCTAACTATTTTGGATTGGCATAATGAATCCTCCCATTAGCTTAGAGTTAGTTCCTAATGATTGGTTTGCTACATTTAACACTCATAATACTATTTGTAATCACGCTAGTTTTGTTGAACAACTTGGAGATGGACAGTTTTTTGAAATTTCAAATATCATTATGCTTTCACATTAGTTTTTTCTTTGAGATTTATAATTTCAAATGTCATTTGGCTCATCCCATGCTTTGTTTTTGCTATGTTTTCAATCTAAATTTGTTTGTAGTTTTTTTCTCATATAAATGAAGATTGAGGTACACCTCCATTTTTTAATGCTGGATATTTGAAATATCGCCTACTATAACCATCACTACTAAACGGTAGTTTCAACATAATCCTCAAGGAACTCAAAACATTTCAAACGTCCTGAGCTAGATGATAACATGTGAAGCCACAATGTCCATTGATTTTGTTAGTTAAGTTTTACAGTCTGTTTCAGGTATTTTTTTGCTGCTATATGTTTTGAAAACTACCACAATTATGTTTGACTGTCTTTCTTATTATTTTTCGAAAAATTTTATGATGAGATGCAACTTTTTACAATTATATCTGACAAAGTGTTGTTGAAAGAAAGTTATTGACTAAACATTTAATGCCCAAAAAAATTTTTTAAATTTTTTTTCTCTACAACATCTGTACAACTGCTTTTACACACAACAGTTCGCTCCAAATAGACCTTTAATCTTATAGCACATAAGGTGTTTGCTTCCTAAATGAGTATTTTTTGTTGTACTGCTTTTTAGATCATTATTTTTTTTTTCTTGAATTAATTGAGGAGTCACTTATATTTCATGTGGGTCTCATCACACACTGATTTAGTGAGATATCTTTTATTCTACTTTTTTTTGGTTTTTATTGTATTTTTCCTCCCATCAAAGAGAGGAATTATCTTTTCTTTAAAAGTTTGTTGATCACATATCTTCGGAATTAGGCATTAATTTAGACTAGATGTTTAAAAGCTTCCATATGAATAAATTAATCAAGGGCAAATTTAATGGGGGCTTATTGGGGTGCCTGCCCTCTAAATTTTTAATATATATATATTTTTTTGCATATAATAGATACATATTAAGACACTATTAAGACACCTTTTCTATTTGATGTTTCACATAATCCCCAATAATTAATTTATATGTTTTCTGAGAAAATTTAATTTACTTGACATGTATAAAGTAACTCTGTTTCTGTTATGTTATCATGCAAAAGATCTGCGGCTGTCTAATTGTCTCGAGCATGCACACACATGCATAAAAGAGAGAGAGAGAGATTCATTCATGTTGTTCTTCAGGTTGTTTAAGGGATATTTAGAAGAATGCATTTTCCATGCTTGGGTCAATATATTTTGTTACCTTAGAAATAGAAAGTGCATTTGACCAAAAATAACTTATGTGAAGAAATTTAAAAGTATGTTTGTTTTAAAGTTGAATCTCTATGCCAATTTGTTCTAAGCCTGTTTAGGATCACTTTATATTTTTATTTTTTGTTTTGTTTATGTTTAGGTTTTACATAAAAACATATTTGATATTCTAAGTTTCGTTTATTTATTTATTTAAATTGAATATTGCACGTGACAACAATGGCAGTTGACATGATGACCGGCAATGATAGTGGTTGGCTATGCTTAGTGATGGGTTGGCAGTGGCCTACGGCTAGTGATGGCCAGAGTGATTTTTGTTTTGATAAAAGAATGAAAACATCTATACACATAAATTTTTTTTTCAATATTTTCAAATTAATTTGTTTCCAAAAATAAAATAATGAAAGACGCTTAAAAAAACAAATCAAACATATTTAACAGAAAAACTAAAGCCTAAAACAAAAAAAGGTTCCAAATATGCTGTTTTCTTTATTGTTTTTTTGTTTTTTTAGTCTTTCAATGATAATGGTGAGTATCAAACTTATTCTTGCAGCATTTATGGACAAGGGGAAGTTTCTATTGGCGGCACGGAGGTTTAGACGTGGGTACCTTACTGAATACATCATTTCCCTTGATGCTGATGATCTCTCTCAAGGAAGCAATGCGTATATGGGGAAATTGAGGTGAGGTTTATTATTTGTTTCTACTTCTACACATAATGTTTAGCTCTTTCTATCTTTCTCTTATTGAGAGTTAAATATGATAAGAATTTTTAAAGATAAAGTTGTATAAAATTGTTAAAATATGAGGATATCTGTTGTCTGTAACTCTGCATTTTTGTGCGTATTGAATTGTTTGAGATGGTCACTAAGGATATGCTTTTGGTTACACAAGTTTTGATTGATGCTCTTAAAACTTATTTTACTGATTGTCTTGTTTCTCAAGTGATCATTGGCACTATGATTCTGCATATGCATCATTAAATTTCTATCCAGATTCATACAATTCCAATCTTTATTTATCAGTTCCGACTTCCTGGGCACGAGCTTCACGTTGTACGACAGCAGGCCACCATATGATGGCGCAAAAGCTTCAGGCGGCCGAGCAAGCCGACGTTTTGCAAGCAAGCAAATCAGCCCACAGGTCCCTGCCGAGAACTTTGAGATCGGCCGAGTTGCCTACAAATTCAACCTTCTAAAGTCCAGGGGACCAAGGAGGATGCAGTCCACGTTACTATGTCCGGAGTCAGAGACCACAAGGGAGAATGAGCCTAAGAAGCCAGAAAAAGCCATTAAGAGCGCTTCAAGCTCCATTGTTCTCAAGAACAAGGCGCCGAGGTGGCACGAGCACCTCCAGTGCTGGTGCTTAAATTTTCACGGCCGTGTCACTGTAGCTTCGGTGAAGAACTTCCAGCTAGTTGCAGCTGCGGATCCAAGCCAGCCAGGATCTGCTGGGGAGGAAGAGACTGTATTGCTCCAGTTTGGAAAGATCGGGGATGATATGTTCACCATGGATTACAGAGAACCCCTTTCAGCATTCCAGGCTTTTGCTATATGCCTTACAAGCTTTGGCACTAAGTTAGCTTGTGAATAAATCAAGTTTAAGATTGTTGTTCTACTTAAACTGCTTTTAGTGATTGACCTTGGAGTTGGGGGTGCTATAGAGGTGTCCTTTTTTTCTTTTTTTCTTTTCGTTTTGATAAATTTATAGTTTTTTTAAGGGTTTTAGGTTTATATTTCAGACTGAGTTGGCTTTGTATCTTTGCTCCAAGTTGGTTGTGTCTACATTCCTGAGCTGGCTTGGTTTGAGCTTCTGTATATTTAAATGGATTATGCAGTAGGACCTTTGTTTTAAGAACTTGTGTGCTGTAATTTGTTATATATCAATGATTTGTAAAGCTAAAATTTATCTACAAGCCATATCCTATGCAAAGCATATCAGTAGGAATCATGTCAGATTCTCACAATTGTAACTATAATGATTTAATAATAAGTGAAAATCTATCTAAACAAAGTATTTTGTAGTTGTTAATGAAGAAAGTAGGATTATATTAAATTTTGTTTTAGCTTATGATTTTGTAGTTGTTAACACTTTATTTAAGAAAAGAAATTGAATATATTAGTACTTATAAAAATGGATCTAGTAAAATATAGATTGATTATTTTCTAATAAGAAAAATAGATCGTTTAGATTGAAAAGATTGAAGGATTCCAAGTGAATCAAGATGTTAGTTTTAGATTTTAAGATGAAATAAGAGAAAAATAAATTAAATTCTCGAATTATATGGGGATATTTAAAAAACACAAATAAAATATTTTTAAAAAAGTTATAAGAGATTAAAATTTGGTATGTCAAGAAGTTAATATTATGAGAAAAATAACAAAGAAAATTCTAAAGATGTGTTTGGAGAATCGAAGTTCTCTTTAATAAGAATACGGAAATGAACGCATGTAAAAGATAAAAAATAAGAAGATTGTTATAAATTTTGGTTTAGATGTAAAAATTTGGAGAATTGGAAAGATATAAAGTCACTGTAGAGATTCTAAGAAAAGAAGATATGATGTAAAAAAAATTTAAATTTTAGTGATTTATACAATGATAGATAATTAAAGAAGGTGAAAGATGTATGTATAAGTTAGCCGAGATAGAAAGAAGAAGTGATTAAGGATGAAAATTATAAAATATTTTTTTAGAAAATGATATTGAAAATAGGTGGATGAGGTATTTTGATAAACTTTTTAATAAAAGATCTCAAAGACGATTGACTTAGAACCTTAATACCTAAAAAATAGAGAATTTCATTTTTATCGTCGTATTTGTAAATCTAAA
Source organism: Cymbidium sinense (assembly GCA_021442155.1). Classification (NCBI taxonomy): domain Eukaryota; kingdom Viridiplantae; phylum Streptophyta; class Magnoliopsida; order Asparagales; family Orchidaceae; genus Cymbidium; species Cymbidium sinense. The sequence goes on from CM038221.1 coordinate 187,500,539, forward strand.
GTTAGTGAAGCTTTAAAGAAAATGAAATGTGGAAAAGCAGTGGGATCGGATAATATTCTAATAGAAGTATGGAAATGTTTAGGAGATCAAGGAATTTCTTGGCTTATAAATCTTTTTAATATCATTTTAAAGACTAAAAAGATGTCAGATGAGTGGAAAAGAGTTTGTTGGTTCTATATTTAAGAATAACAAGAGTGTACAAAATATAGGAATTAAGTTAATGTGATTAAAATTATGGGAGAGAGTAATTGAGCATGTTACGATGTGATACGTAAGTTTTCATAATCAGTTTGGTTTCATGCCGATAGATCTACTATGGATGCTATACATTTGATGGAGAAGCATAGAAAGTAAGGAGGATCTACATATGATATTTGTGAGAAAGCTTATGATAAAGTTTCAAGAGATGTTCTTTGGAGAGTTCTAGAAACGTAAATGAGTTAATATTGGTTATATTCAAGTCATTAAGGATATGTATACTGAGCTACTTGTGTCCAAATACAAGGAGGATTGACAAAATATTTTCCTATTCTAGTTGGATTACATCAAGGATCAGCTTTAAGCCCTTATCTTTTTTACTTTAGTTATTGATGTTCTTACTTGGCATTTACAAGAAGATGTACCTTGGTGCATGCTTTTTGCTGATGACATTCTTCTTATTGATAAGACTAGAGAGGGAGTCCAACAGAAACTTGAATTATGGAGATCAACTCTAGAGTCTAAAGGTTTTCGTTTAAATAGATCTAAAATAGAATATATGGTGTGTAATTTTAGTTGTAGAAGTTTTAGTGATAGTGTTGTGATATTAGTTGAACAAGTCATTAATAAGAGTGAGTGTTTCAGATATTTAGGCTCTATTGTTCAAAATGATGGTGAAATAGATGGAGATGTTATTAGCAGAATTCAAGTTGGATGGTTGAAGTGGGGAATGCATCTTTATTATGTGATAGAAAAGTTCCACTTAAACTTAAGGAAAATTTTATAAGATGGTGGTAAGACTTGCAATGACTTATGGAATGTTGGCCAATAAAAGAGAAGCAACTAAGAGTTAAGTGAGATATGAGGATGCTTAGGTGGATGAGTGGCTTTACTCTTAAAGATAGAATGCAAAATGAGTATATTCGAAAAAGTTGGAGTAGCTCGTGGTAGATAAGATTAGGGAGAGAGCCTTATATGGTTTGGCCACATAAAGCGTCGGCGATGACAGAGAGAGTAGATGCATTAGATTTTCCATATGTTAAGAAAGGAGGTAGACCTAAAAAGACTTGTTTAAGATGTATAAAAATGATCTTAGTATACTTGATTTAAATGAGAATTTGACACATAATACACAATGGAGACTGATTCAGTAACCCACCTAGTGGGATTAAGGCTTGTTGTTGTTGTTGTATGAGAACATTGTTATGTTAAGCATTTTATGTGCCTAATGCAAGAGTTCTTCCAACATTTCAACAATAAGAGTACTAACATTTATATTTTAATATAAAATGCCACATAAAATGAATGTTATAATTAAGTCAATATTAAGGGTGGCATATCATCTTCAACACAGTGGCTAAAACATAATCAAGCTTCCCACAAATAATTAAGTAGAACATTTTGAATGTTTTTTTTCCCTTGCAGTACAACAAAGGCACATTGGCATTCTTGTAAGGTTCATGGAAGTCAATTATGCTCTCATGACAATGGTTTAATGAAGTCAGGGACTAATGCCTGATTCAGAGAGACAACTAATCAAAGATAAATGAACAATGTATCATTTTGTATATATGTAGCAATAGAAAGTTTTATTTGAATGAGGACCATCTTAATATATATCTAATAGGGAACAAAGCATAATCAACAATTTCAATTTCTCTAATTGAGTTATTCATAGATTATGATTTTTTCTTGAATAAGATATCCTTATTCATTTATGCACCAATCCCTCTATTTGTATGTTTGCTCCTAAAAAAAATTTTACTATAATTTTTTGTGCAGATGAGGATAATGTAAGACCAATCAATTCTCCAAATTCAATGGCGTAGGTGATGATGTAGATTACCACATGCATAATTAAATTATGATATGAACATAAAACATGTAGGATGCACATGTTACAAATGATAATAAATTTATGGGTACTCTTTATATAAAGAGTAATCAATTTGAATTACATTATTTTGATGGTGATCTTATTGATGATATTAATTTTTAAGAGAGAATAAGTGCATGTGCAAAGTTGATATTATAGATCTCTCATACAAATAGGTATTTAATGCAACTTGGGATTGGATTATTATTACTTATAGCTTTTATTCAAAATTTTGTACATAAATGCATGTTTATTCTTATACACTATATATATAAATGAAGACATTTTTGAGGTTTTAGATGAAATAAAGTATGTTGATGTCTTCCCTCCATTGATGAAGCTTAAGAGTGGCCACTCAAAAATAAATAAATAAATAAATAAAAGGCTTTCAAAAGAGAAGAAGGAAGTGATACATCATAAGTGTAGATAATGTAGAGTGAGAAGTAATAATATTTATAAGGCAATAACAAATGCCTTCAAGAATGTATACCTACGATATACCCAATGCACTTGACCAGGTGCATGCATTTATTCTGTATAAGTTAGACTCATCAAACAAAACAACAACTTATCCATCAAGCAAAGACTATTGGTAGTTATGAAACATGATCTATCAAGAGAGCTAGTAGCAAATAGCTATAGAGTAATATTCTTGACTCGTTGCAACCCAAACATGACTCAATAACTCATCTCTCATAAAAATAAAATAAAAGAACTCATTATCCATTTTCATCACATAGATTATCCTTCATTTCTTAGGAAACTCACCAAATTTTAAGAGAAGTGCATTATTGATTCACTGATCACACTTGCCATGAACACTCATTGAGGCTAGCTACCAACACTTAGCACTCATCTCTAGAGTTCACCAAGATAATTTATTAATTACACTCACTCTTTACACTAGCCCGTAGAGTCCAATCCAAGGTCCCTCTTATGGTACTCACCTTGAGAGGCCACATTAATCATGATCATTTTTGTTACTCAAGTGTCTCAGAGTGTATACCTGTTTGTATAGTGGGCAGTCCATATGTCAAAATGTGTCAAAGTTATTTGACATTTATTGTATTATTATATGGTAAGATCTTTGGTGTATCCTTTATTGCTCTATAAATAATGGGCCGAAAGATCTTTTTAGGAGTGGCCATTTTGTGCTATTCAAGATATAGTGTATTTATGAGCTCTTCATTACCCTATTTAACTCTTTCTTATTCTCTCTATTTTTCTTACCTAACTAAACTCTCGAGAAGGCACATATAATTTCAAATCTAACATCTTTAAAGGTTTGATGATCATAGATTATTTCTCTTGACCAAAAGCTAAGCACTACACAAAGCAAAACAACAAACTAAAGAAAACTCAATGAACATGAAGAACTAAACTTTTCCACCCACTATGATTTACGAAAAATGGAGAAGAGACTAATGAGATTGATATAAGGAGCAGTGGTTGAGTTTTAAAGGAGCACAAAGGAGCACAATATTTCCATTAAGCACAAACTTTAACAATCGCCTTTGATGATACATTTTTTCCATACAAGCAATGAGATGATAGTGTTGCCTAAGCTAGTGAGAAGTGATCCTAAGCTAACCAATTCCCTTTCTAGAGAAATTATGAAACCCAAACTATCATTAATATTCAAGATACCCCCACATGGAGTGTTTTCAAGGAAGGTCTGATTCAATAAACCGCAACACCTATTTTGAATCAACAACTTCATTGATTGACATTGATGATGTATTACAATACTATATTTGATTCACCACATTTAAAGAACCAACCTTAAGGTGGTTCTCGTGCTTTTTTATAAGCATTATATTATTCTTTGGCTAGTTCAAAAGGATGCTTATTAGTCAACTTGCAAGTATGCAAAAGCTACCAAAGAGCTCACAAGCACTTATATAAATAAGATAGGAGCTTGGCGAGTCATTAAGAAAATTTATCGTCAAGTTTAAAATGAAAATACTAGATGTCAAAAAAATAAAGCACGTACTCACCCAAAATTGATAGATGGGCCATTTGGATGCACTCTAAACTTACAATAGCCGAGAACATTGGATGAGTTTTTGGAACTCGCTAACAACTAGATAAACATTGAAGAATGCAATAGTGTGGCCAAATCATACCAAACTACTTACACTAGGGACTTGCCACATGACTAGAATGTTTTAAACAAAATGGGAAAGTAGGGGAATACTCAAAAGTCCAAAGGGTGAAAAGGAGATTACATTTAACATATCATGCTTATAGGCATCCTTAGAGGGTGCCTCTACTATTGAGGTCCCAATAAAACAAATGTTTGCCTGCTTAGTAGACTAAGCCCCTATATGCTACTCTTCCATACCAAAGTGAAAAGCCACATGCCCACATCAACAATCACTCCCTTGCAAGTATTAATGGCCAAGATAGAAGAGGCCATCCAAAATAAAGGGTACTTTATGTGTTTCATTTAAATAAAGGTAGGAGCCCATGTATAAGATCCTTCTAGATACTACACTTTTTATAATAATTATGAACATAACATAGTAGAGTATTAATATCTAAGAAACCTAGTGGAGGAGCTTATTAAAACTAAAAAGTTGAAAAAAAAAAATTTTAGCTAACTTTAGAGTTAACCATGTGAAGAACTAATGGAGGGAAAAAAATAAGCATGTATTGATCAGGGCATTTCATATTGTTGGGATAATACATTCTATCTTCAAAGGAGATGGTGTCGAATCTTCACAATGAGTGAACATCAAATAATTAAGTTCAAAAGAAGTAAACTTTGTAGTCATGGCCAAGAGGCTTGCAATTGAAGTCACCCTAATCACCTTTAACAAAAAGACATATTCGTAACTAAGAAACCCTTCAATGAAGCAATGGTACATATATCCCTAATCACCATCTACCATAGAGGGAAGAGCTTAGTAATTTGTTAAAAACTATTCATAATAAAATGAACTTGACAAGTTCACAACTCACTACCATTGTTGGGCTACTTTATGGATTCTCTATGTAGATAAAAAAAAATACTAAAAGAATCATTACTCTACCAATCATCTGCGAAGAAGGCGGTAAGTATTATAACACCACAAATGACTTCATCATCATAGACATGCTATCAATTTATAGCACCATCTTAAAGTGGCCTTGAGGTAAGCATGAATTGAGTAAAATCATAATTTTCTATTTAAGTCCATTACTAGACTCAGGAAGATCAACCTTATTGAATTTGCTGTGAAATGCACAATTACTATTACTTATGCACTTGAGATTGTGGCATGTAATTCAAGACATCTGAGAAGCTAATTTTATGAGAATAAGTAATGTGAAAAAATACAATTCATATTAAAAGATATAAGTTTTATCATCTAATTAATTAATTAGTTTAAGAGAGTGATGAATTTGATTAAAATATTTATACATATACAGACCATAATGATCAAAATAAATGAGCTTAATAAAATACTTACTGTCTAAGTTATTATTAATATATAGGTTGAGTTTAATTTTAGCTATGTAAATTTATTTAAAATATATTATTTTGTTCATCATTATAATCATTAATCTGATTCAAAATAATAATAGATATATTAAATACAATCACAATTAATAAAAATTTCTACAAATTAGAAAAGAAAAAAGATTAATCATTGGTGAAATTTTCCTAAGATTAAAATTTGTTATCAAATTTATTTATTTTCTTGAAAATCACATTTTTTTTTAAAAAAGTAAAATATAGAGAAACTTGTTATCATTTAATGAAGTGGTCTCTTATGAAATGATTTAGGTTAGGTGGTCAACTTTTATGAGAGAGGTAAAAAAAAATCTAGTGAAGTGAAAGAAAAAGGAAAAGCATTCCCCAACATAAAGAGGAAGAATCTCGTCCCGTCTTTTTCCTAGCAGGATTCCCACTCTCCCTCTCTCTCCTCCCGCATCTCTTCTCTCCCTGCTAATTAATCTTCGGCTCTTGACCGACAGGAGCACCCCACCCCCTCGATTCCTCCTCCTTCACGCAAGAGCAGCCTTCATGCCCGACCTCCCTCCTTTCTTTTTTACTCGACAAGTGAGCGTGCTCTCTCTTCCCTTTTTTGGTCGATCTGCTTGACAACGACCATCTTCTCCCCCTCTCCATGGTTGTCTAACTCCAGCAAGCCACATCCTGCAAAACGACCCAACCACAGCCTCTGACCCACCAGCTGCTCCTGACAAAGCCACAGACCCAATACCAAATGGAAGCATGCAGCTCCAGCTTTCCACACCTTCAACCCCATCTTCTCCAAACCAAAATGCAGCAGAATTCCTCAACTCTTCTCCACTAGTTGAACAGAACTCTCAGCTCTCCTCCACAAGCTGAAGCCGACCTCCTAGCAGCAGCCACCTCGACTCCCCATAATAATAACCCATGCCGAGGCCTCAAACTCCACCTTACTCTCACTAACAAAAAAAGAGAGACACTCCCAAGAGTTTTAGGGGTTAAGATTGAATTTGGGAAGCCTCAACGGTGACTCAATCTCTAGAGCATTCAGTAAGGAGGCACTCAACAAGTATCTCAATATGATTACATTTCTTCCAAATGAAGGTGAACGTTAGTTCTGATGAGGTAAGTTTCTTAGACTCTTAGAAAACTTTAGAGATCTTGTATTTGGTGAATTGAATGAGATCGTCATTAGGATCCAACCTTTAGATCCCTTGTAATTTACTTTTTTATCATCTTTAGTGAGATATGTCATGGATTAACTGTTTTATTCGGCCAAATCAAGATCGTGTAATCCATTTATTTGGAATGAATGGCCTTGATTAAGTCAAGTGGCATAACAATCTTATTTCACCTATGTCATTAACTCGTAGCTGTTCGATCTTTGATCAAACAATCATAATTAATTTGGTGTTTATCTTTTAATTAAATTAAATCATAACTAAAAAGAAGGTTAATCAACTTTTCTAAACTTCAAAAATAAAATTTAAATCAAACAAAACCTTAAAAAATAAAAAATAAAATGTAAATTAAACTATTTTAAAATGTAAAAAATATAAAATTAAATAATTTACTTAAAGCCGAGATTAAATCATTAGTTTTATATATTATAACAAAAATATAGCATATTATTCAAATATAATTTATGATGTTAATGCTAAGTCAATTTAGCTCCTAATTTTTATGATTGATCCAAAGGCCAAAATAAAATTTAATAATGTTTTGTATTTTTAATTATAAATAATTTAATAGTTAATTATAAATAATTAAACTTTAGTTAATTAATTAGTTATATAGGGCTTTGAAATCTCAGAACCAATTTAAACCACATTCTAAAAAAAATGAACTTAAGTCTCTAAACATATAAGCAACTGAAATCAAGAAAAATTATAAGCAAAATTGAACAATTAGTATTTTAAATATCATAATAATCTAAACTAATTTATCAAGATGTATATGAAATCAAAATTAATTCTAAATAGCTCACAAATTTTATGGGTAAATCTAGAAGGCAGTGAAGACTCGTAGAAAAATTTTTATAATAATTTATATCAATTTCATATCTATTTTGAAGTTAATACGATAACATCAATGATATACTAAAATTAAAATAATTTTAGTAATTTAACAAAAGCTCATGAAATGTTTCTAAAATTCTCTCTGACATGAAAAATAATTTTATATCAGTTAATTGAATTTTATATTATAAAATTAATTAATTTTAATATAATAATAAGTTAACTAATCCTTTAACTTGGAAAGTTCAAAATAAATCAATTAGACTTAGAAAATTACTATATATATATATATATATATATATATATATATATATATATATATATATATATATATATATATATATATATATATATATAATAGAGATAGAACTTAAACAATTGATAAAATTAACTTATTTTGAATGAATATATTTATATATTTAATTGAATTAAATTAAAAATCAAAATCAAAATAATTTTCATTGATATGAAGTTTTATGGGAGTATTGAGATCTCATTCTAAATGCTCTTATAAAATGTTTTTATTTTAAAATATATACTTAAATTTAATATTTTCCAAAATATAAAATAATATGATAAATCTAAATTAATTGTAACTCATACCCAATCTTCATGGAATGTTTCTCTCGTGTTTCTCAACTCTAGAGAATATTTCCATACATATGAAAAAAATTTACCATTAATGTAAAATTTTTGTTATTTAATCATTTACTTAATAATAAATGATAATTAATAATTCAAAATTTTAATCAACAAATTATAAAATATATCTATGTGTATTTTTGGCATTGGGATACAACTCATGAAATTTGTGATGCCATTTAGATTTAAATAAAATTTATAATTAATTAAAATTCATAGATTATTAATTATTAAAAATAAAGCATCAATGATTAAGTTAATTAAAACTCATTAATGTAGATCTTTTCGGGTGAACCTTCATCTTTTGATGAAGTGTTCACTGTATTAAGGCCAAGGTGTAAAAAAGAGTGGGCCCTACCTTAAGTGGGGTTCACTATATACTCTTCAAAATATTAAATTCAACTCAATCTAATATTAAATTAAAATTCAAAATTTATCTCTAAATCAGTATTCATTTGAATTGAAACCATCAAATAATAAATTAAACTTGTCACAAATTTTAATTCAAACATTAAGGCCTAGTTTTGTCATACAAAGTTAACCATCACATACACATTAGAATATTAAGTCACCAATATTAGACTTAGGATAGGTCAGTGCTTTGATATGATGGATTAATTTTTTTATTTTTTGGTGTATTATTTTAGGATAGATGTTAGGATTGTATGATTGTAGTCTGAATATTATAGTGATATTTAGTAGACTAATGATATTTTCTATAAGGGGGTTGATCTAAATAAAAAAAATTACACCATAATAAATTTAAAGTTAATGAATCTTGCTTGTAGCTGTTTTATATATCCCCGAGCATAATCTAATAAGACTAGTGGGCTTGGAAATTCGCTTGTGTCAAGCTCTACTATATAGATTATAATTGCTTGGTTTGTACGTGTGTTATGGCTAACTTCTATTTGATAAGTTTAGTTAAAACTTTTTTAAAAATTTTTAAATGTAATTTTATAACTATAACTAGGATTCTTGCCATGGGGGTTTAGATGAGCAGAGGCTAGATGGATAGACTTGGGAGGCCTTATGATGCCTGAATCACCCAAGATCATGAAGATAAGATGAAGACCCCCATCCTTTTGTGCATAGGGATTGGATGTATAAGGGCAGAGCTCAAGTTATGTTCATAATTTAGTCATGGGATAAATCGTGGAATGTATAAGGGCAGATCTCAACTGTCTTTTTTGTGTATAGTAGAACCCAGCCACACCAGCCTTTCTATTAATCTTTTGATTTATTTAATTTGGTGTGTTTACATTGATTACACATTAGAAATTGTATACTTTTTTATGTTTCTTAAATTTTAATGCATTGATATATGTTTTGTTTGGATTTTGTTAGGCTCTTTAAGATTTAAGTTTTTTATCTGAACTAAATTAATTAACTCAAAATTAAAATTAACACAACTTGCAACATCACTTTAAAGCCTTATGATTAATCAATAAAAGATTTAGAAATACTTAGGTCTATGATAAATGTGTAATTGTATATCATCTTGATTTTTTGTCCTTGTATATTGAAGATCTTCACTCGTTGGACAATAAGGAGGGAGACTCGAACCATTGATAGCGGTCACCCTTGAGTGAAGGATACTTACTCTTACTAATTTGGATCATAATTTAGTTTCAATATGCATGTAGGCATATTAAACTACCCAAGCCTCAATCTTATTTGAGAGCCTAAAATCTATAAAGTATGTCATTTTTTGAATTAGTTAAGAGCATTCTCTTATTAGTCCTCATCTTAAAATCCTAAGAGAGTTTAGGTTCTTAGATCCTAATAATAACAGCTCAGCCATCTTACATTATATTGAACTTGACCATATGATTTTAAAGTATAAGTGATGTAGTTGACAGCCCTTCCAAGTGGTCATAAGTCTAGAAGAGTCAAGGTATGTTCATTCCTTAGTAAGATTAAACCAACATTTCTCAATTTACCTCTCATTAGATTATGTGAAGCTTATAACTTATGCTGAAACACTTTTGATTTTAGGATTTGAGGTTGCCTGTTTCTCCTTTACTACGGGTGTAAATCATCTTCTTTCAAGCATTTCTAGAATCTTATGTGTTGGGGTATAAGGCTTAGCATTCTAATAAATGATCAACTTAAAAATTAATATAAGTTTTAATTCAAAGATAAAATTTCAAACTATAGGGTAGGCTAAAGTGCTTAATAGGCATCTTAGTATCAAATCACTTCTTACTTATCTTCTTTTGGAATATGTTAAGAACTGTTATGGCTTGAGTTTTCCTATTTGATTTCTAAATTAGCAATCTTTGATTTAAATTTTGAAGTCCATAGATATATTAGTTGACTACTTTAATTGAAATTTTTTTAGGAGATTCATATCTTCGATGATGTAATTAACTTTAGGGGAATACCCTCTAGGGATCTTATAACACAACTTAAAGTAAACTTTGTCTTACTTCATCCTTATATGATAGGAGAAAATTTATTTTGTGTACATAGTTCCATCAATCTAAGAGTCCTTATTATGTGATTGAGTCCATTATAGAGTGGTATTTTTACCTTTAAAGACAGTATATTATTTCTTGATATCATACCTAATTATTTTAATAAGTACTGCTAAGATTTATGTGGTGTCCTACCCTTATATCATTTTTAAACACCATAATATTCTCTCCTTTGCACATTTAAATATGTGGTATCAACCTACCACAAGGTGGTAAACTTCCCTGTAGATGGCTAAGATGTTACTTTGAGAGTTGAATCTATGTAGTCAAGAGCATGCTACCTTAAGAAGGCAAGTGAATCATAATGAGTTCAAGATAAGATCCTACAACTTAAATTATATCAAGGAATGTGCTAAAAATGTATAAATTCATTGATGAAGTCCTAATGATTGAAGGATAATGAGAGTGAACCCTTAGATAAGCTTTCCCTATAGCCTAGATGGATCATCTAGATGAACTCATTCATGCCTTGGAAGACAACCTGGATGTATATGCATGGATAATAGTTGAGATGTTAGTATAAACATCAGTGTCGCCAACTATTGACTTCGATCAAATAAAAGATCACGAAGATAACATCATTGCTAGTCGAACAAAGAATGAAAAAGTAAAAAAAAGCTTCTAAATGTCAAGTTTAAAACAAAGTTCTAATATCTTGAGTGAATATCAAATATAATGATGGAATAAAAGTTAAATAGAAAATGGTGGATGTGCATTAACTTCATGAATCTCATCTTGTCATATCTAAAGGATAGATACTCACTTACCAAAATTGGTGCATTAGTCGACTTAGTAGTCGATTTCTGTGTGATGAGTTTTCTTAACATCATTTGGAACACCATCAAATAAAGATGTTTCTTATTGAATGCATGAAAATGGCATTTGTAATAAGGGAAGGGCACTACTACTATGAAGTGAGGTCATTTAGACTAAGCAGGTGTCACCTAACAAAGAAAGTCTCGAGAGCAACATATTTATAATTTAATGAAAACACTCACTAATCTCAAAAGATATAATATATATACTTTAACCCATTAAAGTGTACATTAGGTGTAGGGTTAGGAAATTTTTTAAGACTCCTCACACTTGAAGAAAGTAAAATCAACCTCGATAAAGTCAAGGTGATCTTGGAGATGTCATCGCCATGAATGGAAAAGAAAGTACAGTGACTCACCAGGTGAGTCTTGACTTTCTTCAAAGTCCTATGGTGGTCAAAGAGGTTTATGTGAAGAAAGATGTATGAAGCTATCTTCTAGCAGCTAAAGAGTCTTTCTTGCCTCATTAATGTTACTACAAAGGCCACAACTTAATGAAAGTTTGTTACTCTACTTGGGAGTTAGCTAGGAAACTATGAGCTCAAGTCCTCATCATACAAAGAAAGAAGCAAAAAATGACTAATTTGCTTCTTATGCAAGATGCTTAGGGGAGGTAAGTTATGGTGTTTGATCATGGAAAGATTCACTATAGCTCTCAACATCACAGCTCATTTAATTTACCTTTTTTTAGATACACTCGATACAAGTCATAACCGACCACCCACTCAAGAAAATACTCAATAAGCCTAACCAATCAAATAGGTTGCTAAAATAATTCATTAAATTGAGTGAGTTCAGCATCTCTTATACCTCGTTAATGATGATCAAGGCCCATGCACTCACCAACTTTCTAGTTAACTTCAACATCCCTTGTGTAGAAAAAGCAATAACCAAACCTTGTGTAAAAGAAACAATAAGTGAAGAAATACTATAAATGTTATATGTGGATGGAAGTTTTAAAGAACAAGTAATGGGAGTAAGCATTGTACTAGGAAGTCCAATTGGAATGATTCTCACATATGCTCTAAAGATCAATTTTCTAGTTGCAAACAACCAAGTTAAGTACAAAACATTAATCATTAGATTAAGATTCACCTTAGGCCTTACAGTCAAGCACTTGAAGGTATAATCTAACTTTACAAATAAAGTTGAGTTTAGTTAATAAATAATATAAATTATCAGATTAAATCTTGCATAAGTGCTTATTCAAAGTAAAGATTGAGATTAGTAAGCTCAATTACTTCACAATAACCTAGACACCTATGGAGCATAATCAACTCACATATTTATTATCAATTTTAGGTATTTTAGAAAGAAGATATCTTCTAGAGTTAATGAATCCCAACATCGAGAAAGGTGAAATAATACATGTGGTGGAAGATTACACACTAGCTAAGTGAACCTCTACTTTTAATATCTTAAGTATTAGCTAATTAATATGGAGGTTAGTGGCTAGTGAAGATCCAAGACCAAAGTTGACCAAAACCTCCTAATAGAGGCCAAGTTATTAAAAAAGTGGTAACATTTTTTAGCCTTAGGTGCATGAAATAATTTGAGAAAGAGAAGTTACTAAACACTTTAAAAGAAGAGCACTTGCTTATTTAATCTAGAGGCAAGGATATTTTTGGCCAATCCTTAAAAAAAGGATGTTATTGACTTCACAATGTGCTTATGATGAAAAAATTCTAAGTCAAGCAATTGATGATATTGCACGAGTTGTAGTCCATCACCAACCCATGACCATTTCTCATATGAGGCATGAATTTGATTGGACCTAGTTCACCCTCTAGGGAGTAGAAAAAGTTCATTTTTAGTGATGGTTGATTATTTGTCAAAGTTAATTGAAGCAAAAGTGCTAATGAAGGTTATTTTCCATGTCATCCCCAACTTAATATGGTTAAACATTATTCATTGATATGGTTATCCATCGACATAATGATCATTAATAGTTTCTTTGCTAGCATGAGGAATTCACTTTAGTACATTGCCTACAAACTAATGGATAAGTCAAAGCTGCAAATAAATCGATCCTAAACTTGTTGAGAAAAAAAGGTAGAAAAATTCAAGAGCAAATGGGTGGAGGCACTTCCCTCAATTTCATAGGCTTTAACAACCACCTTATACTTGGTGATATACTTGACATCATTCACTCTCTCCAACTGTATGGAGGCATTGGTGTTAATTAACTACAAGTTACATAATTAATAAGTAGTATAAGTGTTAAAATTATTAAAATTTCATGAACTATAATACCACTATCATATTTTTTTAATATATGTTAAAATGTGTTTATTTTAAATATATTTTGTGTTGCAACAAAAAAATTCTCAACAAAAATGAAAAAGAAGAAATTTAGGCCTAACATCTAGGCACTACAAAGGCAGTGTTGTTGCACTGAAAATGACTTAAATTTATGCAATTTTATAGCAAGGCGAGTGCCACGACAATAAATAAAACTCATTTTGGGATAATTTTATAGCAAGCTTAGCACTTAGGCGCTAAATAATCAACATCGTGGTATTGTACTAGAGAAAAAATATGAACCAAAAGCAGTAAGCACAGCGTCGCAGTGCTACAACCTAGCATAATAGTTTGATAGTTCAACGATGGTTTTTAGTAATTTTTGAGGCAGTTATGGCAAGAATGTCAAGAAAATTCACTAGGGCTATTTCTAGGCTATATATAGGGGATAATTCTAAAGGAAAAAAAAAAGGATCTTTGGCTAGACTTTGTTTCTTTTTTATTTTTCTTGCCAAGAGGGTGAGTGTATGTAAGTATGCGTGAGTTCTTTGTGAAGCACTTGGAGAGTGACACTTCAAATGTTGTGAGAGTGTTGTAAGGGTTGTGTGAAAAAAGCATTTTTCTTAAGCAAGAGATGGAAAAGGAGATAAATAATCAAGACTTTTTAGTGGAGGATGCTGTATACTTTCACAAGGAAGTAGTAGATGATCACGAAGAGTGGACTTTGAAGACTTAATTTGTGTGCTCTTTCTTTCTTCTTTAGTTATCTTTTATCTTATTTTACAATGTTTAATGAGATTTTTTTCTTTCTCTTTATTTTGGAGTACTAATCTATAAAGTGATATGAATTTATGTGAGCTTTTGGATGTTTGTGTTGTATTAAACTTTGTTTGTGAATTAATATAAGAAAATTATTTGTGCTTATAATTAATATATGTTTTTCTTTTTTTCATGTTTCATTTACTTGTAATCTAGCCAATTATAAAGTTAAAATCAAGTGTGATCTAGAGATATCAACAGAGTCCTAGAAGAATAATTAAAAACAAGATAAAAGGAATATACTAAATAATTATTAATGTGCTAAATAGTTCATAAGTGTTAAATAACTATTAAACATATGATTATTTTTAGAATTCACAATTATTTAAAAGAAAATATAAGTAATGCAACCAATCAAAATTTACTTCATTAGAGAGAAAATTGAGTAAAGGGATTGGTTTAGTTATACTTGTTTAGGCATAGAGGGTATAAAACCTTTGCTCCTAATTGATAATACAAACTTAAAATTAATTCCAATACATAGTTTAATATAATTCATAATTCAAAACTCCATAAATTTGGAGTGCTTCTTTTAAAATTAAGAAAAATAATTATACTTTCTATAAAATTCTAAAAATATAAAAATTAGTCTTTTTTAATCTCTTACAAAATAGTAAATTTTTATTTTAATTATGTATTTTATAATTTTTTGGATAAAAATTAAGTTTTAAAGGATTAATATTTAACTTAATATAAATTAATATCAAATTTTGCTCTAATCCTCACGGGAACGATACTCTACTAATTTTATATTACTTGATTCAAAATGCGCACATGCATATAGAATAAAAATAAACCAATCCAGTTTTTGGCACCGTTGTTGGGGATTGGATGTAGAATAGTAATTTATATTAAGTTAATATTAGTCTTGCTAAACTATTTTTAATTTAACATTTTTGTTATGTGTATTTATGTTACGTGTTAAGTATGAAATATCTTTGTACTAGTTTAGTGTATGGTCATTATTTTAGTTTTTGGACCAAAGTTTTGATTTTTAAACATTCTATGCATAGAGACAAAACTATCAAAATAGTGCCATTGAACTTAAAAATCGAACGACTTTGTAAAAAAATTAGAAAAAAAAAGAGAGATCAAGTGAGAAACTAGCAATAGATAATCAACTAGTAAGAGAATCAGCTAGACCCCTTAAGGATTATACCATATAAATTGTAGATCGAATACAATAAAGTATTGTTAAACCAACTATTCAAGCAACTAATTTTGAACTAAAACCATCTATAATTCAAATAGTGCAAAACTCTCAATTTGGGGGTTCACCTATTGAAGAACCTAATATGCATATTGTCAATTTCTTAGAAATTTATGCAACATTTAAGTACAATGGGGTAAGTGATGATATTATTGATTAAGATTATTCCCTCTCACTTAAATACAAGATTAAAATGTGGCTAAATTCACAACATCAAGGATCTATAATAACTTGGAATGAATTAACTTAAAAATTTTTTAACAAAATATTTTCCATCATCTAAAACTGTTAAGCTAAAATGATATTACATCATTTATATAATAAGATAATGAATGTATATATGAGGCTTGAGAAAGATATAAAGAATTATTAAGGAAATTTCCTCATCATTCATTACCTAATTGGCTTATCATGCAATCAATTTATAATGGCTTAGTAGGATCTCTAAGGACTATCATAGATAAAGCAGTAGGAGGTACCCTAATCTTAAAACCTTTTGAGGAAGCTTACGCTTTAATAGAAGAAATGATGACTAATAATTTTCAATGGCTCTCTAATAGATTAAATCCTAAGAAAGTAGAATATGTTAACAATAATGATATAATTGCAATGTTGACTTCATAAGTAGCTTTCCTATCTAAAAAATTAGACAGTTTAGAAATTGGTCAAAATATTAATAATATGAATCAATGGGGGAGAAAACGAAAAAATTAGTATAATAAAATATCAAATTAATCAATGATTTGAAATGCTTAATTATATCTCAAATAAACCAAATGATCCTTACTTAAATACATTCATTCAAGGTGGAGGAATCACTTAAACTTTCATAGAATAATAATACAAACCTTAATTAAAATGAAAAAAATGGAAAATTAGAATAATATGAATTATAACCCTCAAAACTCTAACTTTAGATTTATCATTCCACTATGATATTGTCCATAAAATCAAACTAAAGAAAAGAAACCTACCTTAGAGAAATTAGTGATACAAATGAGGAACTCAATTACAAAGCTAGGAAGCTTCAATTAGAAACTTAGAAATTCAATAGGGCAATTGGCTAATAACCTTACAAATAAACTTCAAGAGAATTTACCTAGTAACATTAAAGTAAATCATAAAGATAAGCTAAAGAACAATGTAAATCAATTAAATTAAGAAGTGGAAAAGAATTAAAAGAAATAATGAGAAAAATGAGATGCTAAGTAAAGAAAAAGAAAGGAAAGAAAATGAAAATAAAAAAAATTAAGAAAAGAAAAAGGAAGTAGAAAGAGATGCATTTAGAAAAACGAGTGAAAGACCACCACCTCCATTTCCCTAAAGATTTCAAAAATAAAATATGGATAATCAATTTTTAAATTCTTAGAAGTATTTAAGAATTTATCCATAAGTATACCATTTATTGAAGTTTTGGAACAGATGCCTTCATATGCTAAATTTATAAAAGACATTCTATATAAAAGAAAAAAATTAGGAGAAAATGAAACAATATCCCTTAGTGAAGAATGTATGTAATTATTCAAAGAAAATTACCTAAAAAACATAAATATTAGGGAGTTTTACTATTTCTTGCACTATAGAGGATAAATTTTTTGGAAAAACATTATGTGATTTAGGAGCTAGTATAAACTTAATGCTTTTATCAATTTTCAAGAAATTATGACTAGGAGAAGTACAACCTATGAGGGTGACTCTACAATTAGTTGATAGATCTTTGACTTATCCTTAAAGTATTATTAAGGATGTTTTAGTTAAGATAGTTAAATTTATATTTCCTATTGATTTTATAATAGTAAATATGGAGGAAGATAAATAAATACCTTTCATTTTAGGGAGACATTTCTTAGCTATTAGAAGAACAATGATTGATGTTCAAAAAGGGGAATTAAAAATAAGAGTAAATGTCCAGGAAGTTAAATTTAATGTGTTTAACTCTATTAAATTTTCTGATGATAGAAATGGAGAATGTTATAGAATTGGGTTAAGTGAAAGTAAAATAGAAAAAGAATTGGATTCTTATATCATAAATGATTTTAAAGAACAAAAATGAAAAATGACGAAGGAATAATATTAAAACATATAATTTCTTAGAATTACGCCCAATCAGTTCAAGGAAAATTTTGAACAATTAGAAATATTTATAGAAAGAAAGAATCTTAAGCCCAATAACTAGAATTAAAACAATTATCAAATTACTTGAAATATGCTTAGTTGGAAAAGAATCAACATTACCAATTTTCATATTAGCTGATTTAGAAGAAAATCAAGAAAATAAATTAAATGATGTTTTTTTTTTTTTTGAAACTTGCATATTGCATTTAATAATAGTAAAAAAGTAATACAAGAACTAGCAAAGGCTAGAGAGTCTAAAACAAGAAGCTAAATAGAAGCAACATGCTTCTTATCATCCTCAAATAACGAAATAAAAATAGAAGGTAAAGTAGAAACATCTAAAGACAACCAAGTAAAGTCTGCTTCGGTAGCCAAGTGAGCACAGTAGTCCGCCACCCGGTTGAAGTCCCGGGAAACGTGTGAGAACAGAACTTGGTGGAATGCTAGAAGAAAGCCCAAGTCTGGAGCTTGCTGAGGGAGAGAAGACCAGAAAGTCTGCTGCATGGTCTTCCTAAGTAAATTGACAACACTAATGTTGTCCCCCTCCAATATGATACCCTTGTACTCATCATACATCCAAGGGTCAACAAGCTTCTTAACAGCAAGCATAGCCTGCATTTCTATGAAAGCACTATCCCAATGGAGAACCGGATACCTTGATGAAGTCACCAGCATCATCCCTAAAAATAACTCCAATGCTAGCCAAGCCAGAGGAGAGGAGAGTACCATCTACATTCACCTTTAGCCATCCGGAGGGGAGTCCAGGGGAGTGGACAGCCTGTTGGTGGAGCTCCCATTGCCCCGAATAGGGTAGATGCATTTGTAAAAGCCTCCAAAATAGTAGCAGCAATGACCTTTGGTGTCCCATGTTGGCTACCATGTGTCTTTGCATTCCGTGTCCTCCAAACTTGATATATCATGCTGCAATAAACTCTACCCCAAGCCATGTCTGACTTGGTGGTCCGATCGAATGCCTGAAACAAATCATGAGCATTAGAAAAGAGGGGGAGGTTAACTCCCAAGAGGACAAAACCATGATAGAGGAAGTAAGAGGTAGTGAGGATATGATCCGGTCTTCAATCTCCATGCTCTGGGCAATGAGTCTCCTCAGAAGACCTCGGAGTGGAGCTAGTGGTAGGTTGGTAAGGCATTCTTCAAGATGCGCCACCAAAAACTTCTCTCGCGGGTGCAAACGAACTTTGTAGCCAAGAGTGGCTAGCGGGGGAAGGGGGGAAGAGGGCATCAAAGGCCAGCGCTGTTAGAGAGTTCCCCAAAGGGAGGTGAAGAAGCTCTAGTCTGTCTTCATCTAAGTCTGAATGAAGCTCCACCTTGGTAATGTGCTTCACAAGATCCTCGCCAAAATGTCGCCTAGTAATATCCCATGTCCCGTCCATATGGATGAAGCGTGCCACCGATCGGCTAGCAGATCTAAGAAAGTCCGCCAAGGAACAATCAACTAACCATTTGTGATCCAAAATCGAACTTTGTCGCCATCTTCCAGTGAATGAGAGGTTCAAGACTTTGAGCCCCACTAAGAATGACAGAGAGTCCCCCCCTTCAAGCTTCCACTCCAAATATCTTCCCATAGTGCTCAATGCGGGTGAAGTAATGAAGTGGGTTTCAAGAAAATCCCAAGCCAACCTTGCCTGAGAGGGCCCTGCTGTGGGGTAGAGTGAAAACCAAGCCCCCATGCTTAATAGTTAAGCAAACACCCCAACGACATAGTGAATGCCCCTCTGAGTCGGACTCTTGTCCCATAGGAAGGACCTACATAATCGCTCAATCTCGCCAACACATTCAAGGGAATAGTGTGTAGATAAACCAACCGTATAAGAGAGGAAATAAGGTAGCACGCATAGGAGAGATGTCGAGTTCCCAGACATAATCTTCTCTTTGGCCCACAATCGTGGAACTGAAATCATGCTTGTAGAGCTTCCTCATATAACTTAAGGCCAAGATACTCCATCTCTTGGACCCATCAACCCAATAAGCCTAGCAATCGATTAGTCCTCCATCTCTTAACGATTTGCTAAAGAGAATGGCGACTTAGATCGATCCGCTGTCCACCACAATAATCATCAAGGATGGCTTTAATTTGCTTGGCATGCGAATAGAGGCAGAGGTAATGTCATCGATATAAAAGATTAGAGATGAGGTACCTCCCATCTTCACACATACCTGTGTTCGCCCTCTCGCTTAAAAGCTAAAGAAAGCGTCAAAACATAGAAAAATAAGGTGAGAGTGGACAGCCTGAAATCCACACTCAAGGCCAATGTGGAGACCTTCTACCATTCAGCAAGATGGAGAATCTAGGGTGAGTGACACACTGTAGAATCCACTTACTGAATCTATCAGGGAACCCCATCAAGGTGAGCATCTTGCTCAATGTACCATCTTATCATCATAGGCTTGCTCCATATCAACTTTAATTGCCAAGAAACCAACGGGAAGAAGAATCGGAATTTGTTGATGATTTCTTGGGCAAGGAGAGCATGGTGAGAGATGTTCCTCTCAGGCACAAAAGCACCTTGTTCTTCAGAAACAAGGAGAGGTAGTAAATGCTTCAACCTGTTCACCAAAATCTTGGCCACCACTTTATAGATCGTCTGGCACAGGCTAATGGGCCAAAATTTGGAAGGAGTGCTAGCCCCAATAACTTTGGGGATGAGAACAATAAGTGTCTCCTTCCATGAATCCTCCATATGATTAAGTTCAAAGAACTCCTGAACAGCAGCAACAACATCCTTCTTCACACAAGGCCAGAAATGCTTGTAAAAGAGGCGTGATCCCATCAAGTCCTGTGAACTTACTCCCCATAGAATGAATTGCCTCCCAAATATCTTGATCACCAGGGCTTCAAGGAGAGATTTGGCCGACGGAGGAACTCCTCTATAGGCAATAGGCCAACCATCAAGGGAGACATCCCCTCAACCCATTTTGCTCAAGAAGTAAAAATATAAATCTCAAAAGGGTTCTCAATCATACCTCCATCCACCGACAAGCATCAATCGGTCCTGCCGCGTGAGGCAACCGTATGGAAAAAATGAGTGTTCCCATCTCCATCCTTGAGCCATCTAGCTTTAGCCCTTTGTCTCCACCAAGCACCGGCCAATGTAGAGTTAAGCTCAATAACCTTAGAGGAGCTCCCCTTCTTGGGTAGGAGTGAGTCCATCATCGGAACAATCAAGAGTTTGGAGAGAGGTAATGTCCTTTTCCAAGTCAACTGAGAGAGTGGAGGTTCTTCAACATACTCTTACTCCAATGGAAGAGAGATCGTAGGGTACGACAACTCTTTCTATGGAGAATTGCAGCCTTTGAGCCAAAGTCTTCCTTCTGCCAATTCTTCCAAACCAGCCTCCAACTCATAGGATAAGAGAGCCAAGTATCTTCAAACCTTAACCATCTCTGGGGGGCTTCAGCTATAGGCCCAGAAAGAGGAAGAAGAAGGGGAGCATGATCAGAAGCGATCCGAGGTAAGTGATGAACCTTGGTATCCCCCAGTAATTGAGAAGCCATAGAGTTGATCAAGACCCGATCAAGCCGGACCCAGATCCTACAGCTCCCATCTTTATTGTTGGTCCAAGTGAACTTTGGGCCAACAAACTCCAACTCATGCAAATCGCCAAAGCCATACACCTCCATCTCCTGTGTTGCAAGTGTATAATGAAAGGGCCTCCCAACCTTCTTGTCACTTTGAGCCAAGATACAATTAAAGTCACCCCCAATAGCCATGGGAGCTTGAAGATCCACATTGTCCTTGATGGTTTTCCGTGAGGTCCCTCAGAAGATAACTCTTGTTGGCATAGACCCAACCAATAGTCCACCTAATGCCATTGGGCAAGGAACAGGTGCCCAAAATAAGCTGGTCAGAAATAACCAGAGGGGAGAAGTCCACAATATCCTTTCTCCAAAGGATGATAATGCCTCCAGAAAGCCCATTTGAGGGTTTACAAAAAACCGCTTGATCCCACCATTTTGTCCACTTCATGTCTTGAGATGCACTCAATCACGGTTTCAAGTAAGCCAATAATCAGATCGTTACCACCAATAAGGTGGCAGGTAGTTGCTAGTCTTCTTGCGGCACCCTACAATTCCAAAAGAATCGATGACATTAAGTCACCATGGGGATTTATCCTGGTGATTCGTGTGTATCTTTTCCTCTTCTTTGAGTTGGCCTCAATTGGCCCCACATTCTGACCTCCCTCAAAGTGGGCTGAGACATCCTAGACCTTGTGGTAGGTTGGGTGGTTGCCTTCTCCCTCACCGGCTTTTGAGCTTCCACCTGTGGCTTTGGCTTGGAATATAGAGCCGAGGAGGCTTCAGCAGTAGGGAGGATCTTTGAAGGTGCTCCTTGAAGAGAGCTCTTCCTGGGTTGAGTAGTAGGTTGGCCACCCTATTCCTATGGCCTTGCTTCCCACCTTCTTCTTTAAGTTAATGTCTGCTTTGCTTGTTGTTGGTTCTCTTCTTCACCATACCGAAGTGGACTCAGTCGTGGTGTAGGTGAAGTAGTCAGTCTCAAAGATTTTTCCATTGGTAGGATTTTGATTAGTGCTACATTTCCCTTCTGGGCTAAGCATAGACTCCCGCATTATGATTAGGGAGAAGGAGCAAAGTCTTACCATGAGGGTGGAGGAACTCCCTTGGTGGGACAAGAGTCAACCTTGTGTCCCACCTTTAAAGCAAAACAGAGTTGAGTAATCCCCTCATACTCAACCCGTTGTAAAACCTTCCATTTCTTCCATGGATCCAAACCTGTGGGGAGTTTTGTGAAAGATCAAGCCCGATGCATACTCTAGCAAACATGCTTTGCCCCATGAGTTTGTTGGGTGGTCCACCCACGTGGCTCCAATGAAGGAAGCGATCCGGCAATATTAGTATTATCCCAAAGAAAGCAAGGGGAGGTTAGGAAGCGTACCTGATCGGAGGAGAGCCCATCAAAAGATTTAGGAAAGTGGGAGTCCACTTATCCAACCCAATGATATTTCCACCAACCAAGGCCCATTCATCAAAAGCATCTCTAGCCTGAGTTTCAAAGATGCATACAAAGCAATGAGCAACCATAATCAATTTGAAAGCCCCCATCTACTCCTCCTCTCGCATTAAGGTAAAAATAGGGTGGTCTTCTCCCCAACACCTTTCCTAAGTGCTCTTTCAAGCTTCACTTGATTATCATCCACTTGGTCATCCAAATAGTAATGCCATCCTCCATGAGTCGCATTCTTATCAGCCCCAATTTAACATACTCCTTCTTCTTCCAAGGGTTGATCATTGCCCTCCCTTGAGAGCGAGCTAGCACCATTTGAAGTTCTAGGAAGAGCCTCTAGGGAGGCTATTGTCTAAACAAGGGTTGGTAGTAGCCTTGCCCTTCCCTTTGTTCAATCCTTGAAGCACACCCCAAGCAAAGGTGCTCGGGTTCTCCTTGGCATTTGTACAAACACCTTGTTTGCATTGTCTTGGAGCGATGTCATCTTCCATTGAGACATCTTGGTCAGCCTCCCCCCTTTCCTTTGGGTGTTCAGCATGATCCCCACCTGAAAATTCATCCATATGGCTGCAACAAGCCCTAACATCACCCATATCATGCTCATTATAGAACATACCTTGGCCAAGTTCCCTCCATGCTTTCGCTTTGCCCTTTTGAGTGTTGTTGGCCTTAACAAGGCCATCTTGATCTTCACCATCATCATCCATATCATCATCCCCATTGGCCACTTGATCGGCCATTTCAAAGCATTCTGAAACCGCTGAGTGAATAGGATGGCTTGCTTTGTCCTCCGGCTTCCTCCAAAGACCCAAGTAGAGGAATGTGTCGGATGGCATCCTGGCTTGTCCATTGCCTCCCACGCGCAGAGTGACAGCCGTGAAGCGCTGGCTGGCTGGCATACCTCCTCCAGACGCTGCCACTGCCTCATATCAAGACGCTTGATCTCTCGCGCTGCCCGCCAAAAGTGACTTGCGACCCGCTTCCCTAAACGCCTGATCCCAGACCAGCGCCCATACAAGGATTAGCTGGCTGCCAGCCTCCACCTCCAGGTAGGCCGGCTGGGACATCCGCCACCTCTTGTCCTCTCTCGCAGCGGCTACATGTGGCCGAGAGTCTACATGAAGAGGAATGAGAGACCTTGGATTTTTCTCTTCCTCCGCCAAACCAAAGACACACCACTTGTCATCCCAAGCACCTCCTCTTGGAGAAGCCTTGCATGGTCCTTGGAGTGTCGCCACCTTCTCCATGCATTTCCATGTCAAAATCATCACCAACCCGATCATCTCTTGCACCAAAAACCTTGTCCATCCCTAGCACATCCTTGCCATGGCCCCTCTCCTTCTTGCCACCTTCTCGGCCTTCCCTCCTAGCCGCCTTGTCCCTTGTAAGAGGAGGTGACCGCCGGCCACCCCCCACCATGGAGAGAAAAGAGTATTGCTTCAAACATTAAATGATGTTTTTAAAGGACATGTAAAAGCATTTGGATGGATAGTAGAAAATATTAAAGGAATTAGTTCTTCAATATGTATGCATAGAATTTTAATGGAAGAAAATAGTAAACCATTTATAGAAAACCAAAGGTGACTAAATCATATCATGAAAGAAGTAATAAAAAAATTAAGTGGTGGGATGTAGAAATTATATATCCTATATCTGATAGTACAAGGGTATGTCAAATCCATTATGTCAAAGAAAGGAGAAATGACTATTGTTACTAATGAAAATAATGAAATCATTCCTACTAGAACAATCAGAAGATGGCGGATTTGTATTGATTACAGGAACATAAATAAAGCCACTCGAAAGATTATTTTTCTTTATCTTTCATTGATCAAATGTTAGAAAAGTTAACAAGCCAATCGTATTATTCTTTTTAAATGAGTATTCTCGATATAATCAAATTGTTATAGTACCTGAGGATCAGGAGAAGATAATATTCACTTATCCTTATGATACCTTTGCATATAGAAGAATGCCCTTTGGCTTATATAACGCACCTGCTACTTTTCAATGTTATATGATGCTATATTTTCTAAATTAAAAACTGCATTGGAGTATTTATGGATAATTTTTTTTGTTTTTGTTCTGACATTTGAACATTACTTAGAAAACTTAAAAAAAACTTAGAAATCATTCATAGGAGATGCGAAGAGAAAAATTTAGTATTTCATTAAGAGAAATGTCATTTTATGATTAGAGAAGGATAACGTTAGGTCATAAAATTTTAGAAAAAGAAATAGAAGTGGATTGGGCAAAAGTTGGGCAAAAGTGTAAATTTTTGAAAAAATTTCACCACCAACTAGTGTTAAAGGAGTTAGAAGTTTTCTAGGACATGTTGGATTTTATAAGGGATTTATCAAAGACTTTTCAAAAATTTTAAAACATTTTTGCAACTTATTAGAGAAGGATACTGTTGACCTCATTTTTAGGATGAGCTCTTAACACCTCCACCTTAGACATAGGATTCCTCTTAGACACTAAGAGATCCTTAGTCTTAAGACACATCTAGTGATTAGGTGGACACTCAACCTAGCCCTAGAGACTTAGAAGGGTTAGCTATAGGAATAGGTCATGCCTTAGGAGTGTTAGGAAAATTTGGCTATCCTTAGCTTGAACCACTCCTCACCTTCCTTCCTTCAAGTCAAACTCCAAATCAATCTTATTTGATTTTCTCCAAACTCAAATCAAATCCATAATTGAAATCCATGATTGAACTCCATGTGATTGAAATCTATGATTGAAACCCATGAATGAAATTCCTAACTCTAAAATTTCCTTAGTCCTTTTAAATTCCCTTTTAAATGAATTAGCCTAAATCATGATCAAACTAATTCAAACTCATGAAATTTTCTTTCCACTCATTCATATTCTCATTTACATTCGCATATATAAATGAAATATAAATTCAAATCAATCAAACTAAACTCAAAATTCAAATCTAAAACTCCAAAATTTCCTAAGTACTTTTAAATTCCCTTTTAAAAGACTTAGCCTAAATCATGATCAAATCACTTCAAATTCATGAGATTTTTTCATAACTCATTTATATTTCCTTAGTCCTTTTAAATTCCCTTTTAAACGAATTAGCCTAAATCATGATCAAACCAATTCAAACTCATGAAATTTTCTATCCACTCATTCATATTCTCATTTACATTCGCATATATAAATGAAATATAAATTCAAATCAATCAAACTAAACTCAAAATTCAAATCTAAAACTCAAAATTTCCTAAGTACTTTTAAATTCCCTTTAAAAGACTTAGCCTAAATCATGATCAAATCACTTCAAATTCATGAGATTTTTTCATAACTCATTTATATTCTCATTTATATTCACATATATAAATGAAATATAAATATAAATCAATCAAACCAAATCCAAAATTCAAACTCCAAACTCCAAAAATTTCATAAGTCCATTAAATTCCCTCTTAAAAGACTTAGCCCAAATCATGATCAAACCATTTCAAATCCTTAAAATTTTCTCATTATCCATTTATATTCTCATTTATATCCACATACATAAATGAAATATAAATTCAAACAATCAAAACCACTTCCAAAAATCAAACTCAAATCCACTTAAAATCCAACCTAAGCCTTTCAAGTCAAAATCTTGAACTTAGCCAAATCAACTTCAAATCAAGCCAAACTCTTAATTTTTCTTTATGATTCAATCAACCCTACAATCATGAATCCAAATATAAATACAAACTTCAATCACTTAATCAAAACCCAATCCAAAAATTAACCCCCAAATCCTTTCATATTCTTCTTTTGAATATGAAATTGTCAAATCAATTAAAACCCATTTGACTTCAAACCACTTGCAAATGAATTTATATTTCAATCATAAGTCCATATGCAAGTTCAATCAAAATCAAATCAAGCTTTGACCAAGCCATTTGACCCATTTAGGCTCACTTGACCCAAAGTGACCAAAAGTACTCTTTTGAGCCAAATTCTAATCCTAACCAAATTGGATTGAATCAAACTCACATATACCTCTCATCATGATCAACAATCATCATGGGATGATCAATCAACCAAATTGGGTCAAACCAAGTCAAACCTAAGGGTTGACCAAGTCAACACTTAGCGAAAATAAAACCTAACATAACCAAAGTCCACCATAGGCCAAATTGATTGAAACCATTAATCTAAGTTTATTAATGACCTATGTTTGAACTTGACCAAGTCAACATTTGAGCCTAACCTAGCCCAATTGGCCACTTGACCCAACTTGACCCAACTTGACCTAAAAAGTCAAAATGCATCAAAACTTGATCTAAGCCAAATTGATTGAAACCAATGGGTCAAGTTCAATCCAAATCACTTGTTGAACTTGACCAAAGCCTCAATTGGCCAGCTAGACCTAACCTAGCCCAATTGAACTTGAATCCAACTTGACCTAAAGGGGTCATGTTGAGCCAAATTCAAACTTAACCAAAATTGATTGGAAACAAATATAACAATACACTCCATATAACTAACCAAACCTAAACCTACCCTTGACCTAGCTCAAATAGGTCAAATAGGTCAAATTGGTCAACTTGACCCATTTGACCTAAATGAAGTCATATGAGCCAAATTCAAAACTAAATCAAATTGAATCAAATCAAAGCCACCAAAACATTTAACATGGTCATATGAACTTGACCCAACCCTTGGTTTGACCCAATTTGACCAATTGGTGAACTTGACCTATGTTGACCCACTTTGACCTAAATGGGTCAACATGAGCCAAACCATACCAAATGAACTCCAAATCTAATGAAACTTGGTCAAACTCATTTTCTCCACATACCCAACATATTCGAATTCAAAAATCAGATAAATGACTATTCTACCCCTAGGTCATAGAACAAATGTTTATCAAATCCATGGGGAATTTGGTCAAGCCCTCTTCATATCAACTTGATACCTTCGTAATAGGTCAATTGAAGCCTATGGAGGGTGGTGCACCCAACCTAATGGGTTTGGGTCAGCCCAAATGGCCCCAACACCAAAACTGAACCCCTAGCTCAAATTGGCCAATTTTAAAACCTCCCTTCACTTGATTTGAAGCACATGGGATGTTACCAATCCACTCAAGAGCTCAAATTGACCATGTGACAACTTCAAACAGCCCAAACAACCCTTTCCATATGATCAATTGGATCAAAATGGCAACCCAAGCTTCGGTCATCCGATTGCCATAGGGGGAGATATAATTCCCCTAATTCTATTTGAATTCAACACCCTCATTGTTGATTGAGCCCTAGAGAGTGTTAGGAGCCATAAGAGAGCATTCCTAAGCTTCCTAAGAGGGAATTGAAATCAAGCTTTCTCGGTTATCTTCTTTAGAAAATAGGGGAGCTCCTCTCATTTCTCAACTTCTTTCATACTCCAATTCACTTCAATTACCTTTGCACACTCCCTCAGTGGATCAAGTCGAGTGCACCCAAGCTCCCATTCAAGTTCCCAAAGCAAGGAGGAGTTGAATTTGATCAAGGTTACAAATGAGAGGAGGTGGAGTTGGTCCATAGAGAGATCTACTCAACCCCAAGGCTTGAAACTTTCAACAGGGTCTCATCTCCACTAAACGAAGCTACCTCATCGAACTCGAGTGCTGGTGATCACCTTTAATGAGTTATGAAATTTTTCGACCAGTAGGCTTAGGAGGATCCTTTGTGAAAGAAATTGTCATGGCATGAGAATTCCATCGTTGGATAGGCTTACCATTAGCATAAGATGGTGTGGGTAAAATTTTATTCTAATCCAAGCTCAACCGAGCTCGGATCTTCCCTTAGATCATGGACGACCTCCATTGATCCTCAAGGAAGAATTGGGGTAATCCCGGCCATCCATCTGCACATTTTAGATGGACAGCCGAGATTAAAAATAGGTTTTATAAATCATTTATCCCTTTTAAAACCACAGGGTGATCCCTGCCCATTCAATCCTTGATCGAACGATAGGGATCAAATCACATCCCGCTGCCACACCGCCACTATGATGTGATGTTTAAGTAACCCCCTTACAGTGCGACACATGTAAAGCATGTTGACGCCATCGCTTTCGTGCATGGGAGCTAAGGGATTAGTTTAATTTAATTAATTTTAATTAATCTTGCTTTTATATCTCCTTCAATAAAAATTAGAAAAATATGAAGTAAATTTTTATGGAAAGATAATTCAATTTAGAATATTGTAAAAATAATTTCAATAGATTTTGAATTAAATATTTCTCTGATTTTGGGATTTAATGAAAATCTTATTTTGCTGATTATTCCTTAATTAATCCTCTGATTAATCCCAAACTTCTTGGGTATATTTTGGAGGATGACTTTTACCAACCTAATTTTCTTGGGATTTATTGAAGGCTTAATAAGGGGAATTACAAATACATTTCCTAATTACTTTATTAATGTAATTAAGGATAATTGAGAGTTTGATTAGTATTTTAATCCAGTATTAAGGTTGATTAAGGTTTTACCTAGTAAATAGGAGTCTTAAGAAATAATCTTGGGGTATTTCCCCTAAGCTATTCTTCAAATCCCCTTTTCTTTCCTTAATCCTCTCTTAATTAAGGACTAATTCATTAATTACCCTATTAATTAATTTATAAAAATTCTAAAACCTTCTAGAACTTAATTCATCCACTTTGGGTAGATTCTTAGGTGTTCAAGAGTCTAGGTTCAATAATGAAAATCAAAACCCAACTCATATGTGTGAGGGGTGTTTTGAAATCACTTAAGTTAAACCCCTAATTAACCATTAATCATGAGCCAAATTGCATTAGGCCCTTTTCTTCCTAGGTGCATTGCAAATTTAAATTCCTTGTGAGGTTTTATGTCATCTCATTAGCTCATAATTACTTGATTAACTATGTTAAGGTGGTGTAGGTAAGGGTTAATTAACTTGTTTAATTCATACATTAACCTAATCAAAATTTAAAATGAATCTAATCATCTAAAAATTAAAAAAAAATGTCAAACACATGTGAGAATGGGTTAGGAATAGCAAACTCAACTCACATTTTCAAAATTAAATCAAATTCCAAATCAAACAAAAATCATACTAAATGAACTTTGATTTATTTTAAGCATTTTTATTTCATAAGATTGTCTTTGGAATTTAATTAAAGTGAATGTTTTTACATGCTTTCATTGCTTTAGTTATTTCGCCAACATGTTAGATATGTGTGTCATGTGGTTTCATGTATTCATACTTTTCAAATTTCAAATTTAAAATGAAAATATTTACTTTATGTCAAATTTGCATGTGTTGGCTAAAGTAAAAAATATGTGTGGCTATTATCACTATTAAATCCAAAAGTATTTTCACATATATATAAATTAATTATGAAAATGGAAAGTGTGTTACTTATATTTTAATTATAAGTTTACGTGTGAGTAAGATATAAAGATGTGCTTCATGTAGGTCTTCCTTCTCTTCTCTTTTAGTATAATTTTGAATAGAATTTGGTAAGATGTATGGTTCATTTGAAAAGAACCCAACACTTGCCTAATTCCATATTCTATTCATTCCTATACTATCACTTAAGAAGGATACCTATGCTTGCACATATAAATTGCATAAACCAAATGAATTAACTAATATAAATTTTTGCATCCTTTCTTTTCCATTCATTTCTTTTGTACATATGTTTGTATTTAAGGAAAGTGGTATATTAGTCTGGACAACCTCAAGCTTGTGAGGCTTTAAGTAACCTTAAGTAGGTCTTGTACCTTACACATCTAATTAACAATGCCATTGTACTCACTTAATTTCTTACTTTCATGTGTGCAGGTGAAAATTGGATTAGAAATCTCTTTTCTACTTAATAAAAATCATGCATCATAAACTTCCAAATTTCCTTAAATGAATTGCTTAGCATGCATCATAAAGTGTGTTAAACATTCTCATTTGTGTGTATAGATATGCTTAGGACTCATTCATATGCATGTTATACATGTTGGGAAAGAAATGAAGTGATGTATGTTTTGTGAATTTAATTCATTTTACTTAATCTTAAAATGCCTTCCTTTTGAATAGGTTTGTTTAGAGTTCATCTAAACTTTGGATTAATTAAAACACTTAATTAAAACATTCACTAAACAAAACCAAAATATAAATCTACTTTAGAAATTACTTAGGTTAGGGAAGAAAAATGAAGTTCTCTTCTCTTTCCCTCTCTTTATAACTTAGTAATTAATTGTATGATTCACTTGAACATAATAAAAACATGAAATAAAATCAACCAAAAACTTTTAAACAACTTAAATGAAACCCTCCTCTAAGTTGAACATGCTTCATACTTAGAAAATTCTAACATAGAGCCATAGTTAAGCATACCACACAAACCTCCAAAGCACACACATTATGCTAAGTCACCACTTCTAGCCTTAGATTAGGGCGGTGCATGGTTTGATGCTTGCTTTTATTTTTTGATATATGTTTTAGAATGGATGTTAAGATGTATGTGCGTAGAATAAATGGTAGGATGATCTTAGTCTAACTATTATTTTAGGGGGATTGTGCTTATGCTTGTAATAAATAAAATATAATAAATATTTTTCTACCCCTAAGCATAATCTAATAGACCAGGTGGACTTAGTCACCCATGTGTGGCGTGATAAGTCCAATATACATGCTTGGGATTTGGTGGTTTGTTTAGCTAACCTTTATTTTGTATGTGTTAGCTAGATTTACTTTTCCTTTTCATGTACATTTTGCAATTAGGATTTTGGAATGATTGTTATGGGGATTAGGATGAGGATTGGTCATAAGGCTTTGCCTTATGCACCATGTGAAGCTTTGGAGCATCCACCTTCCAACCATCCAAAAGAAAGAACCAAAGAAGAAAGAAGAAAAGAAGAAGAAAGAAGAAAAGAAGAAGAAAAAAGAAAAAAAAAAGAGGAAGAAGTGAAGCTTGAAGACCCCCATAAAAATGAATTCCTTGCTTAATTGTATTTAACTCATTTGTAATATGGGTTGTATAAGGGTGGAGCTCAGCTACCTAATTTATTCTTTTTTGGTTTGTGCGGTGGTGCCCGACCACATTTGGCCTCTTATTCTTTTGCGCTTAGCTTTATAAATTGATTGATAATTTATTTTGCTTGTGCATTAAGTGGCATCCTTTTCCTAGTTTATTCCTTGCTTTATGTATGGCCTGGATGATGATTAGGCTCTTAGGGAAAAATAAATCTTTTTACCAAATCTAACAACTCAAAACTAAAAAGAAAGAACTCATAATTTCATCTAAAGCCTAGGCTTAAAATTAAGATAAAAAAATTAACAACCCTTTAGCTGGATGATTATTTCTTTTATAACATCATGCACAAATACATCTTATTTCACTCTTTATTGGAGGGCTTTCACCTTTGTCAGAGAAACTTGTCTTGACCTTTGAGAGGTATGGTGGAAACACACCTCCTCTATTCTCGCAGATTTTGGCCAATAATCTTATTTCTCATGCATTTGGCATATGATTCCTATTAGCCTGAGTCAAAATGATTGTCCAAAAATTAAAATAAAATAAAATTTCAATTGCATTAGATTTAGGTCATTTGAAGCATGCCTTTTACATGATCTAGTCTCTTTAGAGAGTGAGTTTAAAGACTTAGTCTCTTTCTAAATAAATAATAGCCTAGCTATCTTGCAAAAAGCATATGACTTGCTTACATGAATTTAAAATCATAGGAGGAGTTAGTTGGCGGCCATCCACAGGCGGTTGTAAGTCTAAGCAATCGGATGATTCATCCTCTCTTGTGGTGGCAAACCAAATACTTAGTTTCACCTTAGATTTAGGTTGTACTTTCGACTCTCGCCAAAGCTCTCTAGATTTAAGTTCTGAGGTTGCTTTTCTCCTTTATGGGCCATAAGCATAAATCCTCATCTCTTAGGCATTTCCATAACCTTGTATTATGAAATTATAAGCCCTAGCATTCTAATGAATAATTCAACTCAAATAAATTAAATTAATTCCAAAAATGTAATGCCCAATTATAGGATAGTTTGAGATGCTCGTTAAGTTTTCTAGCATCGTGAGCATCTCCTACTTATCTCCATTTTGCTTCGATAATAATCTCTCTTTGATCAATCCCACCATTTGACCTTCAAAATAAACTAAACGATTGATAGTCCTTTTCCTATTGAAATCTTTAGAGACAATGATCATTTACCTTAATCAAGAGTTTTTCTAAGGAATCTTCATTCCTTAGGATGTAATTAACTATGGGGGCTTGCCCCTGTAGGGAACTTAACGAACTCAGTTTAAAATAAACCCTGCTTTACTTTTTCATATAAAGTAAGAGAAGAGTCTCTAGTACACCTCGAAGACCCAACATCCTTAGGAGTCCTTATTTTGGTGATTAGGTCCATTGTATGGTGGTGACTTCTATCTTTTGAGATAGGACACATCTCCTCAATGTCGTACCTGATCATCTTAATAAGTGCATTTGCGAATTTGTGTGGCATCCTCCCAAGGTGATTTTACATCCCCCTGTGTTTTTCATTTTATTCTTTCTTTCCACCTCAGAAAGGAAAGGAGGAAGTAGGATAAATAGGACACGTTGGGAATGTTAAATTTCCACCACATATACACCTTATATTTTTACAAAGAAATGTTAAGAAACTTATCTATTAAAAATTAAATTAAGTTCATCTCTGATTATTATAAAATTTATTGGAATTTACCTTTTGAATTGATGTGTGACGCAAGTGATTTTGCAATAGGGGCAGTCTTAGGACAAAGAATAGATAAAAACTTTCATGTGATATTTTATGCTAGTAAAACACCATGTGAAAATCAATTAAACTATTCAATAATTGAAAAATAGTTTCTAACTATTATCTTTGCATTTGATAAATTTAGATCCTATCTAGTGGGAACATAAGTTATAGTATATACTGATCATGCAATAATTAAATATTTATTAAAAAACTAGGCTAAGCCTAGAGTAATTAGATGGGTATTATTATTGCAAGAGTTTGACCTAAAAAGTAAAAATTAAAAAGGATCTAAAAATTAAATAGGTGATCAATTATCTAGATTAACTACTAAGAAAGAGTTAAGAGCTAGTAGAACATGTCATGATCAGATAGTTGAAAAAGTGTCTAGATTAGATTCTAAGATGATGCATACCTAATAATGAAATTTTAAACATTATAAGATCATGGCATGATTCTAAGTACAAAGGAAATTTTGGAGACAATAAAACAACTACTAAAATATTACAAAGTGAATTTTATTGGCCATGTTTATTTAGAGATGTACATGAATATGTGAAAATTTGTGATGAATGCCAAAGAATGAGAAATATCTTTAAGCATAAAGATATGCCTTTAAATTATATTTTAGAGATAGAAATCTTTGATGTGTTGAAAATATATTTTATGGGAGAATTTTTTCTTCATATGGAAATGAATATATCTTAATAGGTGTTGATTATGTGTTCAAATGGATAGAAGCAATGTTACACCAAAAAATGATTCTAAGGTAACTATTAAATCTCTAAAAAAAATTTTACAAGAGTTGGAGCACTTAGAATCATTATTAGTAATGAATGTACTTATTTCTATAATTGTTAAGAAAATATGGAGTACAACTTAGAATAGTTATTTTCTATCATCCCCAAACTAATGGCCAAGATGAAATTTCAAATAGGGAAATAAATTGGATTTTAAGAAAAAAAATTGCAAGGTATACTAGAAAAGAGTGGTCACTGAAATTAGTTGATGCATTATAGGCCTACAAGACTACATACCAAACCCCTAAAAGCTAGTATTTGGAAAGGCCTATCACTTACTATTGGAATTGAAACACAAAGCATTTTGGGTAATTAAGAAACTGAATTTTGATATGAAAATAAGTGCAAAAGTGACTCATAGATTTAAATGAGCTAGAAGAAATAAGATTGTGTGCATATGAAAATTCGAGGATATAAAAATAACAAATAAAAAAATGACATGATAGGAAGATCATGAAGAAACAATTTAAGCTTGGAAAATAAGTATTATTATTTAATTCAAACATAAAATTATTTTCAGGAAAACTAACATCAAGATGGTTAGGTCCTTTCTTAATTGTTAAAGTTTATGCACATGGTGTTGCAAATAGCTAAGACTTAAAGATGAATGAGATTTTTAAAGTGACTGGTCAATGACTTAAACCATACTACGAAAAAAAAATTAGACTCAATTTAAAGAGTCCATTAATTTAGTCGAAGACCTTAAAAATTAGAAAACCTATGTTATGTTGAGTACGTTAAACTAAGGACTTATTAAGAGGTATCCAATATATATGTTTAAAATTTATTAGTAGTATATTTAATGTTTGTCACAAAGAGTTCAGAATTAAAGATCCATTAAAAGGAGATTGCATTGTTGGAGACTTAAGAATTAGATTATGGGCAAAACTCACTCCATTATGTTGAGTTTCTAAGATGGTCTCATACAATCAAGCCTGTAAATGTTGATATATATATATATATATATATATATATATATATATATATATATATATATAAGCAACGCTTAGCCGATAAGTGCTATATCCTCAAGCATTGCTAAGAAATGATAAATAAAGAGAAAAGTAGGTTGATTGGTTGACCAGCGCTTAGTTGCTATCAAAGTAGCATTGCGATGCCATTCAATAAGGTAGTTTAAAAGGCTAGTAGTCGAACAGACTCATTTAACATAAAAAGATTAACTAGCATCGCGACGCTGTACCCTAGCGTCTAGACACTACATAAATGCCTGATACACCTTTTGTACGTTGTCAATTATGTAATTAATACCATGAATGGACCTTTTGATGAGAATAAGAATCACCTCGATAAGTTGATCAATGCTTAAATGCTGCTTGCAAAGTGCCACAATGCTATACCACACAAACTAAGATAGAGAGGCTAGTGTCGTGGTTCTAGATCTTGTCTATAAATAGGTCCCCTAGGAAGTCCAATTTTCATTCCAAAGGCTTGCTCGATCCTCTTGCACTCTTTCTTCTTAGCATTTCCTCAATCTAAAAAGCTAAATTTACATTCAAGAATGTAAACAAGAACAAGAAGAGAGCACCCATGAGTGACTCCGATCACTTTATTAGTGCTAAGGTGGATGAGAGGTACTACACTCTCACTCATAAACATCTCATTCCCGAGAGGGGATTCCACAATCCAGGTGGGAGCGTGGAAAGAATTTTTAATGAGAGAGGCTGTAAACATTTTTCCTACTACAATAAAGTATGTGTCGTTCATGTGGTGCAAGAATTCTTTTCCAATGCAAAGGAGCATCGGGACAACAAGATTTTTGTGAGGGGAAAATGGATAAATTTCAATAGTATTATCATTAATGCATATTAAAAATTGTAAAATTATTCATAAGATGAATATCTTTCCTACTATAATAGCCATTCAGACTTCGATGAAATTCATAGATTCCTCACTATTAGAAATGCTAAAGTTCAATGGCAACGATGAGAGGAGAAGATTATCAATTTTTCTGCCATGGGCATGACCACAGAGCCTAAAGCTTGACACTACTTCATTTCTGTCAAGTTGATGCTCACTAGTAATATCAGTGAGGTAATTAAGGATATGGTCATTTTGAATTATGCAATTCAAAAGAGTTTTTCTATAGATGTAGAAAATATCATTAAAAATTTAATTTGTAATATGATTAAAGGTAGTACTACAGTAGGTTTCGGTCACCCCTCTCTTATTTATACTTTATGTCTTATGGCTAGTACGATTGGAGAGCCAAATAAAGAGGTTCTTATGTAAATGGCTCCACATACTAAAAGGGCAATTGAAGGATTGAGAACAAAAATGGAGGTAGGAGAAAGTTCACGTACTCCTCAATCCAGATTTCAATCCTCCAAATCTTTAAATAAGCAACTCCAAAAAATTGGATGAGAAGTCTCTGATTTAAGAAAAAGGGTTAATGAAGGTAGCATACATAAACAAGAATTAAAAAGAAAATTTGATCAGCATATGGCTCAACAACAATAGCAGTTTTCTTATATGATTGAGTATAATTCATCACTAGTTCGTATGTTCAAAAACTACAACATTAATGTTGGCTCAAATCAAATTCTTTTTCATGTAGTGCTATAATATCAACCTTATGTCAACACACACCCAAAATCGAAAGAAGAAGAAGAAGTGGTGGAGGATTATTAGAAAAGTTTTTATTTTTCTTTTTATGTACTTCTTTTTTTTTGTGTTTTTTATTTGTTTTTTTTATAGTTTTAAAGTTTACCTTTTTGTAATTATTTTAATAATTTTAATGGTAAATATTCATTTTCACATATGTTGTATTTAAATGTGATGTTTACATAAATGTTAGCCACTAACTCAAAACTTTAATTATTATACTTCTTGAAATTGATGTATTTGCAATTTAAAAGTTGAGGATAGTTTGAAAAATATTCGAAATTATTGAAAGCTAAAATTAATTATACAAAATTTCAACTCAAACATAACAATTTACATTTAAGGTTTATTTAATCATTGAATT
Source organism: Cymbidium sinense (assembly GCA_021442155.1). Lineage (NCBI taxonomy): Eukaryota > Viridiplantae > Streptophyta > Magnoliopsida > Asparagales > Orchidaceae > Cymbidium > Cymbidium sinense. The sequence continues at coordinate 187,537,901 of CM038221.1, forward strand.
GCTTTCAAACTAATAATAACCAATGATCTTTAAAAAATTAGTAATTTTTATTAAGTTAAAATTTTTTTTAAGCTCACACATTACACATAGGAGATTCTTAATGAATTTAATGAATTGATATTAAAATAAATAGAAATATAAAAAATAAAAAAGTAACATAATTAAAACTATTATTAATTTGAACTTTTGAAAATTTATTAAGTAAATAAGATCATATTGAATTGTGTCAAGATTGTAGCATATTTATCATGGGTTACAAAGCCAATAAGGTGTACTTCTAAATAAAATTATATATATATATATATATATATATATATATATATATATAAGAAAAAAAAATAGGAGGTATCACTTGAGGGAGAGTATCATGATTGAATTTTAAATTTTTTTTGTAATCTAAACCAATTCAATGTAATTATTAAACAACAATGATCATAATTTCAATTGAGAACATAAAATTTATGCTTATTTCTATTATATGGATATTTATTTATTAAAAATTAATTAACTCATCTTCATAAGAATCAACTATGATAATATACACAAAGGAAATTTTAACTTAAGAAAAATATTAGTTAATAATAAGAATTTGGGCTATTATAGTTTAGAATGATGAAATGAAAGAGTAAACATTAAAATGTAAGTTCTATTTTTAGTTAGAAATTTTATTTAGTTATTTTAGATTTCCAAAAATTCTATATTAGCAACAAACTCAAAATGGCAATATATGGGCAAATATATCAAAATTACTTGAGGACAAATAATAGTTTTAGTTTGGGGGAATTTGATAAGTGTTAAAATTATGAAAATTTCATGTAACTATAATACAATTATCATATTTTTGTTATATTAAATGTGTTTTTTTAAGTATATTTTGCGTTGTAATAGAAAAATTTTTTAAAAAATAATAATAATAATAATAAAGAAAAATTTAGGCCCAACGCTGCAGCGCTAAAAATGGCTTAAATTGAAGTAGTACTGCGACATTGGATCAAACTCATTTTAGAATAATTTTACAACAAGCTAAGAGCCTAAGCCCTGAATAATCAATGTCGCGATGCTATACCAGAGGAAAAATATGAACTAGAGATAGTAAGCACAACGTTGCAATGCTGGATTAGCAGCACTATAGTCCCTTTTCTAACACCACAACATTAGGCCCGATTGAATATATTCATGATGGTTCAACAACAGTTTTGAGGTAGTTATGGCAGAAGCTCTAGGGAAACCGACCTGGGTTGTTTCTAGGCTATATAGGGGACATTTTCAAGAGAAAAGGATCTTAGGCTAGACTTTTTTTATCATTTTTCATTGGCAAGAGGGTGAGTGTATGTAAGTTTGTGTGAGTTATTTATGAAGCACTTGGAGAGTGACACTCCGAGTGTTGTGAGAGTGTTGTAAGGGTTGTGTGAAAGCATTTTTCTTAAGCAAGATGTGAAAAAGGAGATGAACAATCAAGAATTTTTTAGTGGAGGATGCTGAATATTTTTACGAGGAAGTAGTAGAGGATCACGAAGAGTGGACTTTGAAGAGTTACTAGGTGTGCTCTTTCCTTTCTACTATGGTTATCCTTTATCTTTTTTTGTAATGTTCAATGAGATTTTCTTCTTTCTCTTTATTATGGAGCACTAATCTATAAAGTGCTATAAATTTATATGATTTTTTGGATGTTTGTGATGTATTAAACTTTATTCGTGAATTAACATAAGAAAATTATTTGTGTTTGTAATAAATATATGTTTTGCTTTTATCCATGCTTCATTTACTTGCAATCTAGCCAATTATAAAGTTAAAATCAAGTGTGATCTAGAGATATCGATGGAGTCCTAGAAGAATAATTAAAAAAAAAGGCAAATGAATGTACCAAATAATCATTAATGTGCTAGATAGTTCACATGTGCTAAATAACTATTAAACATATGATCATTTTTAGGATTCACAATCATTTAAAGGGAAATATGGGTAATGTAACTAATCAAAATTTACTTGGAAGCAGGAAAACAATTGGGTAAATGGATTGGTTTGGTTATACTTGTCTAGGCATAAGGGGCGTGGCATTTTTTCTCTTAAGCTTAAAATTAATTTAACTACTTAGTTTAATATAATTCATAATCCAAAACTCCATAAATTTAGAGTACTCCATTTAAAATTAAGAAAAACACCAATTATTTTCTATAAAAATTTTAAAATATTAAAATTAGTATTTTTGATCTCTTACAAAATTGTAGATTTTCATTTTAATTAAGTATTTTTTATTTTGTTGGATAAAAATCAAAATTTAAGGGATTAGTATTTAACTTAATGTAAATTAATATCAAATTTTGCTCTAATCCTCATGGAAATGATATTCTATTCATTTTATATGACTTGATTCAACATGTGTAGTTGTGTATATGCGGCAGAAAAGTACCAATCATAGTGATAGCTAATAGCATTTAGCAAAAGATGCTACTGAATGAAAAAAGATGAATAGTGGAGTGGAGAAGTGCTAGGTTTACTATAAGTGCTCAAAGAAGAGACATCATTGAGAAGAACAAGGTAAGCAAATAAATGACAAAATATTACAATAAGATGTGAAGAAGAAGATATTCCATTAAGGTGACATGGCAATGAAGAAGGTGGACCAAACTTAAATCGACTTGAGAAGGACCTTATAACATGGAAAAGGTAATTTGGTCATAGTGCCTATCAGTTATAAACATAATTAGAATAAGAGGTGCTAAGAAGATGGAGTATCGATGGTTTGAAGAAATTATACATCTGAGAAAAGACTCCCACCTTTTTATGCTTTGTACCTTTTTTAATCAATGAAAAAAATCTAAGAATTTGAGGTAATGTTCAACGAGTGTTGAGTATTTTTTATGCTAAAATTTTTTTGACTAAAAAAGATGTAAATGTAATGATAAATAATAACAAAGATGACTTATCAACTCATTGTAAATTAAAAAAAATTATTTATTTCACAATGAATTCACATGTCTCTATGAGTCACCAAGTAAGAAGTATAAGATAATCCACTAGATTTGAGGAACTTGCAAATGTTTAAAGCTAACTAACTATGATGAATTGAGATCACAAATTAAAAAAACCTGAGTAGTGAGAATACTTAACTAAGGGTGTTGAAGTCAACCAATTTGAGTAGTAATCACAAATTCATTGCTTTAGGTTATCTTAAGATTATAAGACAACTTACTATAAAAGAACTAAGGCCTTAGTAAATGGCCTATAAGAGAGCTAAAGCCCATAGAGAAGAATAATTAGCACTAAACACGATAGCCTTCTCACCAAATTCTTGTTGGTTTCATAAGTTGAGTGAATTCATATTAACTATCTAGAAGAGAATTTCCATGCACATAAGTACTATTTTTAAGGCCAACTCTTATTGGTGCTTTCTCATTTATTGATTCAAGGAACATAGCCTTACACAATTCATGAAAGACTAAGCTCTCTAAATCAAAGGATTTACTATTGATCTCATCATGAGTAACCAATTTTTGGCGGTAGTATGTGATCCCTTCCTTGTACTTTACACTAAGCAAAGTGTAAGACTATAATGATGCTAAAATTGTTTGTGCATGCATGTTCCTTATATCAAAACTATAGTGCTTTCTAATGATGCTCTACTTCACATTAGGAGAGCTCAATAGCTACCATCTATTTTTCATCCTTAGATGTCTTCAACGCACTCTCAACTTCTTGCTTGATTACATCTCTTCCTTCCACACCATCTTCACACTTATATTCTCTTACTTAAACTCATAAACTTACTTCAATATGTTGGGGAAGCCAAACTAAATCAATCTTGCTCTACACGAGGGGTGAGTAAATGTTGTCGCTAAGCTTGCATGCATCTCATATGGGCTTTCTGAGGTTAGGGAAGTACATTCTAGAAGGTTTTAAGTACTTAGGGTATCCAATCTCTTAAACTTATTTCTTTTTCTTGAGGACTCACCGATTACTTTTTTATTTTCTCTAGCTATAGAGAGTGGTCTCACCTCAACCTTCTTGTAATATACCCATTCATCTATAATGACTAAAGAGTCATGTCTTAAGTTACTCAGAGCACCATATTTAAAGGAATTTCTTCATGCTTGACTCATCGAGAGGTAGTGGTAGTCTCACTGCCTTGTTGAAGTGACAAGCTACTATAAGGGAGGACTTTTGGAGCGATGTTGCTTAAGGGAATTGTGGGGATAGCTTGCTCTAAAAGGAAAGTAAGGGAACTTATGGAGAGGCACCTAGAATTGTTAACACCTCATGCTTGATTAGGAAGGTCTAAAAATCATCTCTACTTAAATAAGAAATAAGCATGTTAGCAACTACAATTCAATTAAGGCAAAAATTTAAGTACAAAGAGTACTTATGATATAAGTTAAATAATACTTTCATTGACAATAAAAATGTGACATTTAACAACTTCCAATTGAGTCTCTTAAAAGATTAGGCCTTTTTATCACTTAGCTTTGGGCACTACTTTCTTTGATTTTTTTCGAAATGGAATGTGCTCAATCAACATCACCCATCTGATCAAAGACTTGATAAAGAAAAACTTCTTCTTCTGGTTTCTCACATTGTTCACCAAGCAGGTTATGCATAAGTAGATGTTAAAGAACTAGACATTCTTATACTCGTGAGCCTTCAACACAAAGAGATGGTGAAATAATGTCAAGACATATTAGATACCCTCACTCCATAAGTGTGAAACAAATGCAATCACACTCACCATTAACTTAGGCATAAGCTATGCTAGGGTGAGTCTCAAAAAAATTTAGGATGTCTGTCACCTCCAAACATAACATAAACCTTAGCTCTTACTTGAAGTGGTCAAAGGAGATACATAGTTATTCTTTAAAAAAATATTGATTTGTTCATCTTTTCATAGTGTTGCACCAAAAAGTTGTTAATACTAAAACTATAACCTAAGAAAGTCTTATTAATTTGTTCATATTTTCACAAACATACGGGCTTAGCATTAGTTGCTTGCCAAGCCCACATATTCTATGGGCTATGCTTAAGGACTTAAGCATACTTGTAAGAAACAACATTTTTAATTTTTATTTATGATTATGGTGTTTATTTTTGGGATGTGGGACATCACATAGATTTTAGGTGGTACTTATTGAAGTGATCGGGAACGACATTAAGGAATGATGTACTATCTCAAAAAAAATAGAAATCACCATCCTATAATGGACCTAATCACCTAATAAGAACTCCTAAGGCATGATGGGTCTTCGAATATACCAGAGATCTTTTCCCTACTTTACATAGAAAAGTAAAGTAGGATTTATTTTAAGCCATGTTCATTGAGTTCCCTATGGAGACAAGCCCCCATAGTTAATTACATCATAAAGAATGGGAATTCCTTAAGAATACTCTTGATTAAAGTACACAATTAGGGTCTCCAAAGATTTCAAGGTTAAGACTATCAAAGGATTAGCTATTTTAGAAAATCAAATGGGATAGATCAAGGAGAAGACTTATTTTTAGAATCCAAAGGGAGAAAGTAGGAAATGCTCATGATACTAAGAAGCCTAGTGAGCATTCCAATCTACCCTATAATTGGGCTTTATATTTTTGAAATTGAAGAGAGTTAATTATTTGAGTTGACATTTTATTAGATTGCTAGGACTTATAATTCCACAACATAAGATTACGGAAATGCCTAAGAGATGAGGATTTGTACTTGTAGCCTGAAGGAAACAGCTACCTCAGATTCCTAAACTAAGGAGCCTTGGTACAAAATAAAGGTACGACCTAAATCTAAGGCAAAAATGGGTATATGATTTACCTCCATAAGAGAATAAATCACCCAACTGCTGCACTTATTACCTCCTAGAGTGACAGCCAGTTAACTCCTCCTACTCTTTAAATCCATATAGGCCAGTTTTATGTTTTACAAGATGGCTAGGATGTTGTTCATTTAGATTGGAAACTAAGTTCTTAGGCTCACTCCCTAAGAGACTAGAGCATGAGTGGTATGAATCCATGACTTAATCTAATGCAAATCTTATCAAATTTACTTGATTCTTTTTGACTTTTTATTTTGACACAGGCTATGGGATTTTGTATGCCTAAATGCATGAGAATTTGATTATGGGCCAAATCAAGAGAGAAAGGGGTGTTCTTCCACCAAAGGCTCTCATAGGTTAAGCCTTGATTCTCTAGCAAAGATGGAAGTCCCCTCTTAACAAGATTGAAATAATATGATATGCATGATATTATACATTCATTCATCCAACTGAGGGGTTGCTAAAAATTTTATTATCTTGATTTAATTTCTAGGCTTTTATGTGAGGTTATGAGTTGTTTTAAAATTTTTATTATGAGTTGTTAATTTGGGGTAAAAAAAATTAATTTAATCCTATGAGCCAATCGCATCCAGGCCACACATTCAAGCATCAATCATAAAGAAACTATGAAAAGCATGCTGTTCTAATGCGCAATCTAAGCACAACATCAAACAATTTTATAGACTACCATAAATGAATAAAAGACCATTACGGTCAGGTTCCATCGTACACCCCGAAAAGAGAAAAAAAGATGAGTAGTCGAGCTCTACCCTTATATAACCTGGATTACAAAAAACATAATACATGTTATGAGGGTCTTCTTTTCTTCATTTCTTCCTTCTCTTTCTTTTGATTTGATTTGCTCCAAAGGCATCATAGGGCACTCCATGGACTAAGTCTTTTGGTCACTGCTCATCGTAATCCTCCATAGCACTAATCCTAATTCCTAATGTAAAATTATATCAAAAATAAGAAAAGTAAATCTAGCTACACCTGCAAAATAAATATTAGCTAAACATACCATACAACCCAAGCAGTTATATGAATTATTTGGACTTAGCACCCACACATGAGTAACCAAGCCCACTTGTCCTAACATGGATTACGCTTAGGGGATAAGCAACTTGCACAGCAAAAGTATTTATATTTTTATTATAGCGGCCCCTTAAGCACAACCCCCTATAGAAAACATGATTAGGCAAATAACGACATAATATCCAGTCTATGAAACATACACCCTAACATCTACTCTAAAATATTACATCACAAAATAAAATATAGCATCATACATACAACACCCTAACTTAGCACTAGAAGTGGTGACTTAGTATTCTAATATGTGTGCTTAAGGCTTGTGTAGCAAGACTTTACTAGGCTTCTTTAGTTTAAATTTCAATTTCGAGTTTGAATTTGTTTTAATTTTTACCTTTGGGTGATTTCAATTTAAATGATTTAATGATTTATTTTTCATTTTTATTTCACTTTTATTTGGTTAAAATGATATTTAGATTTTCAAGAATGAAGAGTAGAATGAATTCCATTTGTAGATGGAACTCAACCTATTCTACATCCTAATTCCTAAAGAATCTAACTAAGGTCCTTAAGTATCTTAATTAGCCCATTTGAATTTATGTAATTCATTTGATTTGATTTATTCAACTTGATTTAGAATTTAGAATTTGAGTTTGTTTAAGTGTTTGATTGATTGATTTTGGATTTGGATGTTTTGGTTTAATTGCATCTTGATAATTTAATATCCTTAATATCTAATAAAGTTTAACTTTGTTTAAGTTCATGCGTTTTTGGTTGATTAATTTTTAGATTATATGTTTTTATTTAATTAAATCTTGATAATTCAATATCCTTAATATCTAATGAAGTTTAAGTTTGTTTAAGTTCATGTTCTTTAGATTGATTAATTTTGGATTAAATGTGTTGATTTAGTTAAATTTTGATAATTCAATATCCTTTAATTCAATATCTAGTTATTTTCCCTTGAATTTTAATTTAATTCCTTAATTTCATATGATTAATCTCAATGTTGTTTAAATTTATTGATTTCATTAATCCATTTAAGTTTGATTTAGTTTGGTGAATATATTTTAATTTACTTATAATTTATTTGAAGGCTAATGTATTCTTTCATTTGAATTTCAATTGAGGGTTTGATTATTGAATTTATACGTTTAGTTTATGTATAGATGATCTCTTTAGTTTGATGATTAATCCCTTATCTTAGTTCAATAGGTTTGTTTATTTGGATTTTTTTTTTGTTTAACTTATTTTGATATTGATTGGAATTTGGGTCGATTTGATGAGTATAGAGTTTAGATTTAACTTCAAGTTTATTTAATTTGATTATGATTAAGTTATTTATAGTTCGATTGGATAAAATGAATTGAAAGTTTGCTTTGATTTTTATTTGAGTTCAATTATTTATGATTAGAATTTTATTTTAATTTCATTCATTTATCATGTTTATTAGAGTTTAGTTTATGTTCTGATTTTACACATTTTAATAGTTAATTGGTTTATCTTATTTAGGTAGGTTGAATTAGATTTAATTTTTTCATGTATTAAATTGATGAGAGTCTTTCTTAATTTAATTTAATTTGATTTGATTTAGATTATTTGTTTGAGTTTTATTTTTGTTTGACTTATTTTTGATATTGTTTGAAATTAAGAGTAATTGGATATGATTTAATAACTTTAAAGTTTATATTTAATTTTATGTTTATTTGATTTGATTATGATATTTAAAATATGAATTATATAAATTTGCTCATAATTTTACTTGACATATATTGTTTATGTACTAAAGGATTTGAGTTTGTGTGTGTGTGTGTGTGTGTGTGTGTGTGTGTGATATGACACTTAAAACACTACTAGGCGAAGCACGAATCTTGATGCTAAAAGCAAACTGATCCGAAGTTGAAACTGGTCGAGATCGAGCACTTAAAATATCATTGGAAACTTTGGGATATCAGTTAAATCCCTAAAAGCTCTTAACATGGAGTGTTTATAGACAAATCGAGCGTCTCGATGAGCCGGATCTAACAAGCCCAAGATCTCAAAATTCTGACTTCATTTGAGCACTCAAATATTTAAAGTACATCAAATGATCAAAGGATCATTGTGAGTCGTCCGATGAAGGAGAGTGGTACGGGTTTTGTATGTATTTACAGAGATGCCACTCCTCAAATCTATAAATAGCCCCTCATTCCTCATATGAGGGAGGCCAAGCAAGAGAGAGGAGAGAGCTCTAAAGATCCTCCAAGCACAATCGTGCCGCCACTCGACGGTCGTCAACCACCACCGCCGGCCGCCACCGTCAGCCGCCACCGCTGATCCTCGCCGTCATCGACCACTGTTGCCGATCATCATCACCGACCACTATCGTCGGTCATCATCGTCAACATCATCGTCAACATCATCGTCAACATCATCATCAACATCGTCGTCAACATCGTCGTCAACATCGTCGTCAACATCGTCTATTACTAGCAACTGTTGTCCCTTTCTCATATACAATTTTGTAATCCAAGTATCGGGAAGATCTTGTACTTTGAAATAGATACATAGTGGAAGCTTTTTATTGGGCTAGGCCCCATGGTTTTTCTCTCTTTTTGAGGTTTTTCACGTAGTTTTATTGTTCACTCTTTAAATACCTGTGTGTGGATTTCAATGAAGCTAAGGTGAAAACTTTTACTCTACCATGGTTTTCTAGCACAGGTTTATCTGTATGAAGAGAACCCTTCAATCACAATTCCTGTGAACACCCTCGTTACGGCCAATAGGCGCAACACTCGTAACAACGGAGCCTCCCGCTCCAACTCCCGTCACTCTCAAAATCAATCCTTGAACCAAGGACGTCAACCTTCTTCCTCACTTCCCCCTGATAGGCATGACCCTGTCGGTGAAGGCGCGATAGAAATCTCTTTAGAAGATCGGGTGCGCTAAATGGAAGAGTCTCAAAATGAGATGATCCGACTTTTGCGAGGAACACAACAGCCACTACCACAGAAAACACATCTCCCCCAAGATCGATCGTTAACCGGGGGAGATCAAAATGCTAATTTTCTTGACACTGAAGTTCCTCCGCATAGAGACCGTGATGCTGATCTCCTTGACACCTCTAGTTCTACTCATCCATCATGTGCAGCTCAACCGACTGTTAATCCACCAATTATTGCTGGTAGCTTGACACATTCTCGTCTTGCTGACCCCACTCATCATGTTATACATGTAGAATTATGACGCTTAATGCAAGATGAATTTCACCTCCAAGATAGAAATCATCTTCCCCCTCACAACGGCTATGAGGAATCCTCACCTTTAGCTGAAGCTATTCTTCAACATCTTATTCTCGTGGGTTTCAAGCTTCCGAACATTGATTCCTATGATGGGGCAACTGACCCACATGAACACATCGACCATTACAAGACTATCATGCATATCCAATGAGCTCCTAACACACTGCTTTGTCAAGTCTTTCCAGTTACCCTCAAGGGACAAGCTCGCACTTGGTTCTACTCCCTTCTAAGGGAATCTATCCATACCTTTGACGAACTTGCCAAAATTTTTGTAGAACAGTTCATTGCAAACTGGAGGATCATTAAAGATTCCTCCCATCTCTCTGGCATTCATCAAAATGAGGGCAAATCACTTAAGGAATACTTCCAGAGGTTCTCCTTAGAAGCTCGCCAAATACCCGAGTGTAGACAACTATTAAGAGGAGTTTTCCTTGGAGGACTCCGGCCTTTTACTGCTTAATGAGACACGGTCCGCTCATATGCCGACTTGGTTCATCGTGTGGAAGCACAAATCTCTGCTGATGAGGTCATTACTACCCATCGCAAATAATTTGAGCAATCTATAGGAAAACGTAAAAGCACCCCAGGGAATGCGGACCAATAGTCCTATCAAAAGAAGAAACAAGGCAGTCGTGATCTCCCTCGACGATCCACATATCAATGACGTGAACCACAACCCGAAAAGGAATACACGCCGCTGAACACATCTCGTGTTAATCTCCTAATGGCTATTCGAGATGAAGAAAATATCAAATGGCCACATCCACTGAAACCAAATTCAGGAAATCAGGAGCAATATTATCACTTCCATCGAAGTCGTGGACATACTACTCAGGCATGTAAACAACTCAAAGAAGAAATTAAGAGGCTCATTCAGCAAGGATATCTACGCCGATTTGTGAAGAATCAATCGACTCAAACAAACATACCTCCAACCGGGGCAACCGTGACAATCATCACGTAAATAATAAAATAATCATCAAACGCTAGAGAAATTGAAACAATCAGGAGGACCAATACTATCTAATCAAGTTCTCATTACCATCTCAAGAGCCGAGTTAAAGAAGTCTCGCATCGATCATTCCATCACTTTTAATGACTCGAATTTAGAAGGAGTACATGTTCCTCATCTAGATCCACTTGTCATCAGTGCAGGGATCGGTGACCCGTGCTATAATGTTAAGAGAATTTTGATTGACAATGGGAGTTTTGTTGATATCTTATTTTACTCCACATTTCTTAACATGGGCCTGGTTAGGGAAAAGCTCCAACCAGTAGTATGGGTTTGATAATCGCCTGAAGTAGAGGGGACAATCACCCTTTCTGTTGTCCTTGGTGAATTTCTTCGACAAGTGGCTCATTTAATCCAATTCATGGTGGTCAAGTCAGATTCAGCATATAATGCTATCTTTGGAAGGCCCCTTCAATCAATTTTTGGTGCAGTCACTTCAGTATCTCATCTTAAGATGAAATTTCCAACCCCCGTTGGAGTTGGAGTGGTCTGTTGAAATCAACATATAGCTCAGACAAGCTCAACCACGCCCTTCTGTAACCTTCAACATCGAAGATTTTAATTTTCGAGATGAAGAAGTACCCCACAAAGCTTCGCCTGTAGAAGACTTGCTCTTTGTTGCATTATCAGATGACTAACCATTACGAACAATGCAAGTTGGATCTCTGCTCTCAGATGAACAAAAGGAAAAAATACATAGACTTTTATGCAAAAATCAAGACATCTTCGCTTGGAGTCCGACGGATATGCCGGGAGTCGACCCCAATGTGATCATGCACTCCCTCAAGATCGATCCGACATTCAAACCGATCATCCAGAAGAAGCGAAGTTTTTCACCTGATCGCCTCTAAGCTATTGAGCAAGAAGTTAACAAGCTTCTAGAAGCGGGATTCATACGAGAGGTACATTACCCTACAAGGCTAGCGAATATTGTCATGGTTAAGAAAATAAACAGAACATGGAGAATGTGTATTGATTACACTGACCTTAACAAAGCTTGCCCGAAAGATAGTTTTCCTCTTCCTCAAATTGATCAGTTGGTTAATGCTACATATGGACATCAAATGCTCAATTTTTTGAATGCTTACTCTGGTTACAACCAAATAAAAATGAACCAAGACATATGGCCTACAATGAAACACCTAGGAGGAAGGGTGCTAGCCCTTAAAATTATAAGGCAAGGGTTCTATTGACCTACAATGAAATAAGATGCCTTGGAGTTCACGAAAAAATATGCAAGTTGTCAGTTGCACTCTAACCTCCCTCAGATGCCGCATACAAAGCTCTCATTCATTCAAAGCCCGTGGCCTTTTGCTCAGTGGGGGATTGATATCATGGGACCTTTTCTGATAGCATCAGGGTAACGAAAGTTCATCTTTTTAGCCATCGACTACCTCACTGAATGGGTGGAAGCCGAACCACTCGCTAAAATTACGGAGGCAAATGCTAAATAATTTATTTGGAAAAATATAGTATGTCGATTCGGTCTTCCTGCAAAGATCATCACTGACAATGGAACCCAATTTACTGGAAAAGTCTTTACGTCCTTTTGCAAAGATCTTCACATTCAGCTACTGCATACGGCTATAGCACATCCTCAAACTAACGAGTAGATTGAAGCTACCAACATGACTATACTCAAATGACTAAAAACACATCTCGAGAAGGCCAGGGGGCAATGGGTTGATGAGCTTTATAATGTTCTTTGGGCTTACCGCACTACATCACGCACCCCGACGGGTGAGACACTGTATAACTTGTGTTTTGACACAGAAGCTATTATATCAGTAGATATCGGGGTTCCAAGTCTAAGAGTTCAATTATTCAATCATGACGGTAATGAAGAAAACTCAATGACCGACCACTCAAACTCGTGACATGGCCCTACTTCGGACTGCTTCCTATCACCAAAGGGTAGCTCATCACTTTCACAGAAGAGTAAAATCTCATCCCATATCTATCAGTGACTTGGTCCTACGAAGTCTTGAAGCTGCAGGCAAAGGCCCTCAACACAATAAACTCTCACCTCTTTGGGATGGCCCATATGTGGTTATAGCTATGGTGAAGCCAGGAACTTTCAAGCTCAAGGATTTAGAGGGAAAAACTTTACCTCGAACTTGGAACACTGAGAATCTCCGAAAATATTATCAGTAATTCCTACTGCATAATTATCGCAGCTTTTATTTTATCTCGTTTATCATTTCCTCTTCATATAGCCAACCCCACTTAGTGGGATAAAGACTTTTGTTGTTGTTGTTATTGTTGTTGTCATTTTCTCTTAAAACTCATATCCGTGTTAAAATTGTCTTATGATTGTATCACTGAACTTATCAGAGTAATGAATTTATAGCTTTCTTCTTACAAACTTGTTTCTTCTTCATTTAATCCTCTCACTTGAGAAATATACAACTCACGTTATATCTCAATTGAAGCATGATCAATCCCAAGGGGACTTTCCACGATCTCTTCCACACAAGTTAATGTCATCGAAATGTAAGACGACAAAACAACCTAGGATAGGTCAAAAGGTCCTTGGTGGACTCCTCACGATCTCTTCCACACAGGTTAACGTCATTGAATGAAGACTCTGACAAACAACCTAGGATAGGTCAAAAGGTCCTTAGTGGACTCCTCATGACCTCTTCCATACAGGTTAACGTCATCGAGCAGAGACTCTGACAAACAAGCTCGAATAGGTCAAAAATCCTGAGTGGATTCAATTCAACCTCATCCGTACAGGTTAACGTCATCGAATAATATTCCAACCAATTACCCCGGATAGGTAAAAACAAAATAAGAGCGTATCATCTAAAAAAAAATTGATAGTATTAACATGATGATATAAGAAAGAATCAAGATTCTAATACACACTAATAATAATACATATAAAAAAATGCATCCCCAAGTGATGCTACATCATATCAGTTGGTGATATCAAAGTCCTCCTCACCACTAGGAGATACTCCCTTGGACTCACTCTCAACTCCTTCATCTCCTGAATCGGACGAAGAGTCTTTGGATACTTCGGGAGACAGATCCTCAATACTAGCTCCGCCTTGCGATGTACTGCGATTCCTTTTAGGAACCCTCGGATGAAGCCCTCTAAACATTGGTGCTCCAAGTCCTTCACTTCAACATCAAGTATATGATTACGAGCTTCCTAAACATGGTCTTCGAGTGTACCGAGATAAGCTAGAGAGTTCTTAAAGTTTTCCACTGCCTTCAAGGAAATTTCATTTGCTTCCGCTTCTGACATTATATGCTCCTTCTCAGAAAGACGATCCTGTAATACTTTCTTCTCCAGTTCGAGAGCTCTCTTCTCCACTGCAAGTGCCTTAAGTCTTTTCTCTTTCTGAAGAGAGTCTCGCCCTCACCTCAATCACTCATCACGAGTGCGCTCCACCTCCCTCGACGAGAGAAAGAGAAGTCGACATGTTCGCTAGCTTCACACCTCCTAATCCTCCAAAGTCGCCACTTCTTTGGCTTTAATACTCATCTTTCGCTCATACTAGCCTTAGATATTTTATCTTCACAAATTCGATTTCACTCATCTAAAGTGACACCCAAAATGAGCCATCCGCCTCTAATGTTTGAGTTACCTATAAATAAAAAAATCATCACAAATATTACACAAAGAAAAGAAGAAAGAAGGGAAGACAACGTCCAATTCATCGCCGTTGATGCCCGACATATGTGATTTAACACTCTTCAAGAATGAAAAGAAATGAACTCCCCCATCATGAGTTTAAACAGCTAAACTCTCAGAAGTCAACTGGGGGTGAACATCTTCTTCGCAGATATCTGACATAGTCACTTCAGCGCATGTTTTCTTTTTCTTTAGGGAAGAAACATTACCACCATTTGTGACGCTTCTTGAAAGAATCCTATGAATATGAGGAGACCTTTCATCACCTTTACTTGACCTCTTTAGTGAAAAGAATGAGATCTCCTCGGATAGAAAGGCCAACCTTGAACATTCTATCTTCAACTATATATTTGCTAATGTAACGTAACTCATCCTGCAAGCTTCCTACATCAGGGATATTAAGAGTTGGATCTCATTCTCGACATCGAATGGATGGAAGATCATTCAATCTTCCCCATCTCGGAAGGCCCCACTCATTTTTCACAAAAGAATCCATTAGACCAATTTCTAGATTGATCCGTCTGAAAATTCTATACAAATCTTTATAGTCCGATAAGAAACACGTCCCTGGGTATCACATGTAAATCTGCACATTCGACACAAGTATTTGATGTTCAAAGTAACACCACGCTCTCTGAAGAAGACAGCCAAACCGACGATGAACATTAAAGCTTGAAATAAAAACTGTGACAAAGCTACATCACATATTTTGAATATATCAATCAACTCCGGAGCAAAAGGAAATCATAGTCCAACATGAAGAATCATCTTAAACAAGAAGTACCTGACGGAACGGGCTCGATCAGACTTTTTGGCAACAATGGCCACCAACTCATTAGGGAAGAAAAATTTTTTACGGAACACCATTAAACTATCTGATGTAATAGTGGATGGTATATCGTCTGTAGCCGTCACACTATGGGTTTTCTTCTGGTCATCACCCTGTGAAAATACATAATAAATAAAGAGGGAGAAATGACAAAAATTTGAGAATTTTGTAAAAGCAACTCACTCACTCAATGCTTGGCGCCTCTCGCCACGGCTGCGATAAAATTTTTTGCTTATCCGACAAAAGGATACACATACATATGAGAAAAGACAAAAAAAGAGAAGAGAGAAGATATTCTCGATGATGCTCATAAATTACCGCCAAAATTTAAGCGTTTGAATGATAGTTTCTGGCTAATGCTCCCTCGCCATCTTGGCGGTTATCAACTGCTGATTCATCCATTAAAGTCGTGAGAAATCAAATTTCCTAACAGAAAGAGTTGGAACCGTGGAACTTGATTGCCTCCAATCCCGAACGATCCGACGAGGCCGGTTGACGCCTCTTTCAAGAGAAAACCGGAACAACGACGTAGTACATGCCTTGATCGCCTCCAAACCGGACGGCGAGAGGCCGCTTCTTCGAGGGAAAACCGAACAACAATGTACCGCGGGCCTTGATCGCCTCAAACTGGACGGTCCGATGAGGTTGATGCCTCTTCGAGGGAAAAGCTGGAACAACGATAACTACCGCCTTGATCGCTTCCAAACCTGCATAATTCACAGGTGACGCCTCTTCAGGGAAAACCAAAACAACGATGTAAGTACCGTGGGCCTTGATCGCCTCCAAACCCGGAAGGTCCGACGAGGCCGGTTGACGCCTCTTTCGAGAGAAAATCGGAACAATGACGTAAGTACCGCGGGCCTTAATCAACTCCAAACAAACCTCACTCAAGAAGAAGAGAAGCACTAGGGCATTGAAGAAGTGTGCCTTCTCCCTTAGCCCTAGAGGGGTTTTTATATACCCCTTCTAGGGGTAAAAGGTAAAATCATCAAAACCGCAAAACCGCCAAAACCTCAAGCTTTCAAGCTGTTGGCCATGGCGCGCCCGCCCGCCTGGGCCGCTGTGAGGCAACCGCCTGGCATGGTCAGGGAACCGCGCCCGCAGCCACTTATCATGTGCCGATACTCCGCCGTCATCCAAGGCCGACTCAGCTGACCGACCACCAGATCCGAACTCCAGGCAGTCACGACACGCCTGAATTAATTGTTAGTCCACGCTACACAGCTCATGCTGGTCATGTCGCCATGGCATACAGCTTGCATGGCAGCGTAGGCCGGCGCCACTGTAGGAACACCAAGCTCGTAAGAAAGCTGTAACCTCAAAATCTCGTGCCCGCGCATACTTATGCTCATTTGCAGCCCTACATCTGCTTCTATAGTCATAATATTGTGCTCCCACAAAGATCTATTCTCTAAAAATATGTGATTAATGGACGCTCAAATTTCATTGAAGAATTTGCTATCTTCAAGTATTTGACATATATATATTTTTGGATAATTGAAATATTGATATCCAAAAATAGGGGGGCAACTGATATGACACTTAAAACACTAAAGAAGCAATCTTGATGCTAAAAGCAAACCGATCCAAGTTGAAAGGTCGAGATCAAGCACTTAAAATATCATTAGAAACTTTGGGATATCTTAAATCCCTAAAAGCTCTTAAACATGGAGTGTTTAAAAATCAGCGTCGACGGATCTAACAAGCCTAAGATCTCGACTTCATTTGAGCACTCAAATATTTAAAATACATCAAATGATCAAAGGGATCATTGCGGAAAAGATGAAGGAGGGGTTTTGTATGTATTTACAGAGACGACACTCCTTCAATCTATAAATAGTCTCTCATTCCTTATATGAGGGGAGACCAAGCAAGAGAGAGGAGTCGACGATCCTCAACCACCGCCGTCGACGCGCCGTACCGCCACCGCCGATCCGTGCCGACCACCGTAAGCTGACATCATCACCACCACTCGTCGTCCATCATCGAACATAGTCAACATCATCGAACATCATGCCAACATCGCCGTTAACATCATCGCAACATCGCCGTCAACATCGCCGCCAACATCGCTATTATTTGCAAGTTGTCCCTTTCATATACAATTTTGTAATCCCGATCGGAAGATCTTGTACTCAAATAGATACATGGAACCTTTTATTGGTGGTTTTTTCCCTTTTTTGAGATTTTACACGTAAAATTCAGAGTTTTATTGTTTCACTCTTTAAATACAGTGTCTTTGGATTTCAACGAAGTTTGGTGAAAACTTTTACTCTACCGCAACTGGTTTTCTAGCACGCAACAATATATATATATATATATTTTAAAATTTGATTTGAATTAGTTATGAATCCTTCCAAAATTTTATATGAATAACTAATCAAATAAAGCTTAGTCAATTGTAATAGTTGAGTTAATTATAATCAAGGATATGTGAGATAACTATTTTTTTATTTTAGAATCAACATATAATAATTAGAGATTAAATTATTTTTTTTTAATCTGTTTTCATAAATTATGTTCAAGCATCTTTTTATATTTGATTATAATATTTATAATATTATTGGTTTAATTACTTTTTAATCATTTTTTATATTAAATTTTACTTAGATTTTATGATAATTTAATTTATACATTTTTTATTTTGTTTTATCACATTTTTTTTGTGAATTTGAAATTCTAAAGATTGATTAAATTTTTTTTTAATTATAAATAAAATATTAGATTAATCGTGATCATTTGATCAAAAATCAAATGACTAGCGAGTTAATCGTGGTTTAATAGGTTAAATCAAATCGCTACGCCATTCAACCTAATCAAAACAATTCATTCAAACACATAAAATAAATCGTTTTACTTTTGTTTCTAAACTCCAAAAAAAAGAATTAAAAGAAAAGCTTTAAAGGTTGGATCCTAACGATGCTCGTATTCAACACACCAAATATAAGATCCGTAAGGCTTTCTAAGTATTTAAGAATTATCCCTCCGGAGCTAATGTCCGGTGGATTCCGACTAGGAGGTAGCTTCGTTTAGAAGAAATGAAGCCCTATTAAGATGCTTGTTGGGTCAGATCAATACTTCAGCTAGCATTTCTTTTGTTTCCTCCTATGATTTGCTTTAAACGACTCTTTACCATAGAATGCTCCAAAGACCAAGTCAAAGCATTACTTGTGCTGGGTTCGGTGTCAAAATATTCGGGAAGGGAGAAGAAAAAGCTGTTTGTTGAACGGAGTGCTGGGTTCACACATGATCCATATAGTTGAAAGAAAAAGATATCGTGTCCAAACTTGAGATGGCTAGCTGCTGGTTGTTCGAATAAGGACAAGAGGAGCTTAGGAGGAGCCAAGTCATGCGTGTAGCAAGGAAGAAAAATCTTCAGCAGCTGCAACTAGCTGAAATTTGCATGGAGACACCGTGATTCTTGTGATGGCCGATGGCTGGGTTTAGTGAGCTTGGCGAGTCAAGAAGGAACTGACTCTGACCAATATAGAGAAGGGAAAAGGGGGTTCGGGCAAAGAAGAAGAAGCTCGGTTCGTGGGAATGAAACGGAGATACTTAGTGGCTGAGAAGAGATGGACAAGGGTGTTGATCTAGAGTTTGGAAGATGAGAGGGAGGAGGGACTGCTGGGTTCGGCAAGCTTTGTTTGGTTGATTGTAGACGGGCAATGGATTCGGCCAGCAATGGAGTCGGAAGTGGAGTCTTCAGAGAAAATAAATAAATATGAGTCACGGCCGGCAGAACTTGGCTAGGACGGAAGAGGGAGATCAGCAAGTGAAGTGGTCACCGATTTGGAGTAGAAGCCCGTCGTTCATGTGAAGGAAGATGAGATAGGGACGGGACCTCATCCTTTTTTTTGTTTGCCCTGTTTTTTGATAGCCGAGAGAGAGAGAGAGAGAGAGCGAGCTCGCGTGCTCTCCGCGAGTAAGATAAGACTTTATTATTTTTTTATTTTTTATATAGATGGAGAGCAGCTTCTCATTTGAATAAAAAAATGAAATTGAGATTCACGTGAATTAAAAAAAAAAAAAACTTGATTCTTTTGCTTGAGAACGGTAGCAGTTAGCATAAATGCTTGATAAAGATTTCATGTGAGTGAAGATGAATTTATTATTATTATTATTATTTTAGATTTATTATTATTATTATTTTAGATTTATTCTATTTTTTTAATTTATAAATCTTTTTAATTTTTAATAACTTTGATATTATAATTTTAATTTAATTAAAGTTTATAAATTATATATATTATAATTACTGATTATTAGAATTATATATTTATTATTTTTTAGTAGTTAATTATTTTGATTTAATTTTAATCAAAATTATATTTGATGTTCAAATTTAATTATATTTCTATTTTAATTATACAATGAAAATGTTGATTGATTTTTTTTATTTATTATTTTTATTTTTTTGGTTATATGATTGATTTTCTAATTTTTATAGTTTGATTAGCTTGCTAATTATATTTTATTTCTATTGGGCTTAATTGATTTAAATGATCAATTCAGCTCGATTAAGGTGTGTTTGGATTACATTCATATTCGATTAAGTGTTTAAGATGATTTGGAGTAATTGATTTCACTTGATTTTATGTAGATTTAGATTTAAGCCCATTTTGACTCAAATTGGGCTTAATGGGCTACATTGAACTTATTTGAGTTAAATGATCAAATATATTAAATTAAACCCAATGATTGGCTAAATTTTATCTAATTATAATTTTAAAATAATTTTGGATGTTTGATTTGAATTAAATTTCAATTTAATTTGAAATAGGATCCATTTGGGTCTACTTGGGTTAGGTGGCTAAATC
This sequence comes from Cymbidium sinense, assembly GCA_021442155.1. Classification (NCBI taxonomy): domain Eukaryota; kingdom Viridiplantae; phylum Streptophyta; class Magnoliopsida; order Asparagales; family Orchidaceae; genus Cymbidium; species Cymbidium sinense. The sequence goes on from CM038221.1 coordinate 187,558,310, forward strand.
AACCCATTTGGATCTTCATTAAATTTAAATTTGTTTAGTTTTGGACTCAAACATGTTCGTTCGATGATTTTGAGTCTTTGGAGTACCTCAATTTGATTAAATTTTAATTTGTTGACTTTTGACTTAGTGGAGCCCACGTGGCTTAACTCTAAGTTATATGACCTATGTGCTATTTTGTGTCCCATCTTGATTTATTTTTTAGTTTATTTGTGTTTATGCATTGATTTTGTGTTTTTGATTCAATTTAGTTTGGTTTAATTTTAATTTAATTTGATTTTGTTTGGACTTAGTGATTTTGAGCTTATTTGAATATTTTGGGTCAAATGGGTTAGGTTAGGTTTGACCTTGGTTTGATTGATTTGATTGTAGATTTTGGTATGGCTTGAAGTAATGATTGAAGGATTGATTAGTTTATGAGAAAATCAATTGAGTTAAGTTTGATTTGGATGATATTTGGCTAAGTCCATGAAATTGGCCTAAGGGTTTGAGTTTGGATTTGATTTGATTTGGATTTAGGTTTGGATCATGATTTGAAGTTGAGTTTGAGTTTGAATTTGATAAATTGATTGAAGGGTTGAATTGATCTTTGAGAAAATCAATTGAATTTGATTTGATTTAAAGGGAGTTTTGGCTAAGGTTATGAGGATGGCTCATATGACTCAGGAAGGGTCTTGTGATTTGAATTTGATTTTGGGTTTCAATCATTTGGAGTTGAATTTAGATTTGGACTTGAATTTGAATTTGAGATTTAATTTGAGAATTGAGTCTGGGTTTGATTTGAGAAAGTGCATCTAGATTGGGTTTAGGCTATGGGATAGGCAATTTCCTTAAACCCTAAGGCATAACATAATCTTATGATTAACACTTCTAAGTCTCTAGGCTTAGGTTAGGTGTTCACCTAATCACTAGAAGTGTCTTATGACTAAGAAATTCTTAGTGTCTAGAAGAGTCCTAAGTCTAAGAAGAGAATGTTAAGAGCTCACTCCAAAAGTGAGGTCAATAATGATAGCAATCCTTTCTAGCATAGACCCCTACAGAAGACAATATTAGATCTAAAGAGAATATCATATCATCTATTCTGACGAGCAAATAATCCTAGGTATGCAGTCTAAAATAATACACTACAAAGATATGTGAAGAACATCATATCACAACACATCATAATAAATCGTAAAGAATCACATATTAGCCTAACCTAAGTCTAGGGTTCGTGACTTAATGATCTAGTATGTGAAGAATATAGGCTTGTGTGGTGAGACTTTGCTATGCCTTTTTAGTTCAAGTTTCAATTTGGAGTTTGAATTTATTTGAATTTTACCTTTACATGGTTTCAATTCAAATGCTTTAGTGATTTAGTTTTGATTTTTATTTCCACTTTATTTGGTTAAAGTGATGTTTAGGTTTTCAAGAATGAAAAGTAGAATAAATTTTATTTTTGGGAGGAACCCATTCTATTCAACATCCTAATTCCTCATAGAATGAAATCCTCATCCTAAGATGAAGATCCATCCTAAAGGTCTAACTAAGATCCTTAAGTATCTTAATTAATCATTTTAATTTTATTTAGTTTGTTTGAATTATAATTGATATTTAATTTCTTTTCTTTGAAATTTAGATTTGAATTGATTTTCATTTGATTTTAATTTGATTTGATCAAATTATTTCATCTGATTTTATTTGAATTGGTTCATTTCATTTAATTTTTTTTACTTATTTCATTTGATTTAGTTTGACTTAGTATTTTGAGTTATTTGATTTTGGTTTATACTAAACTAAGCCATTTAGGTTAAGATTTGAAGTCATTCTTAGGTTAATTTGATTGTAGATTTAAGGGTTCATTGAGTTTGTGATTAAGAATTTATTAACTTAAGGTTAAATTACTCTTAATATGACTTATTAATTTCATTAACCCTTTAGTATGAAAATGATTAAGTTCTTCAACTTAAAATATTGGAAAACCATCCTAAGATTTTCTGATGTTTGATTGAGATTAGTTCAAGTTGTTTCATGATTTAATGGATTTATGAACTTTTTTATTAATTATTTGATTCATATTGACTTAGGAAATTAAAAATTCAACAATTTCCAATCGAAAGATCAATTGGGTTTGAAATTTTTATGGCAAGTGGAGTTACATGTCAATTTTTTGTTTCAAAAGTTTCATCTTGATTAGATTCATAATTATGGTGCAATTAAGGTTCTAATCATTTCATTAAAACCTAAATTAAGCCAAATTTAATGGAGGTCATTTAGAAATTTTATTTTTCATTGATTCCTCTCTGAAAGATGTTTCCAAAGAGGGTTCATTCATACTTTTTAGACATTTGGTTGATTTATTATGATTTTATTAAGTTTTGGTTAATTATTTTAATTATTTAATTTAATTAATTATTTAATTAAGCCAATTTGTGATTTATTAAGTTCCAATGAGTTTCATTAGTGCTTTAATGTTCATTAAGGTTCATTAAGTTGATTTAAGCTGATTTGATTCATTTTATATTAATTTATTTAATTAAAATTAAGGTTTAGGATTTGAAATTTCATTTTTCATGAATTACATTGCAATAATTTATGAAAATTTTTCCTAAGTTGTGTTTTAACATCAATTTTAGTTCACCAAAGTTTCATTTCAATTAGATTAATGGTTTGAGATTAATTAAAGCTTAATTGATTTTAATTAAACCTAAATTAAGGTTAAATTACCCTAAATTAATTGGAGATTTTAATTTTTATGGATTCCTCTCATCTAGATGAATCTATAGAGCCCGAGTTTGTATTTCTTAGATGTATATTTATTGTTCTATGAATTTTTGAATTTTTTGTGGTATTTAATTAATTTTTAATCAATTTTGAAGGAGGAATTACTGTTTCGCAATGGTAGGATGAAGTGGCACCTCCGTGACACCACCGCCACGTGGTGTAGTGCCATTTGGCCACACGGATCCTGCATAGCATCCGAGCCAAAAGCGGTGCCATACAAGATGATCCCTAACCGTCTGATTGAAGATGGGATAATCCCGATTCATTCTGCAGTTCCTTAAGGGGTTTAAATTGATCCATCCAACTAAATCAAGGCCATCTGCTCCTAATAGAAGGATTGGATGATAGAGATTCAATCCCGCATTTGCCGGCGAGAGATGGACGTCGTCCATTTTTTTTCCTAATCTCAGACGATCGCCTATAATTTTCATCATAATTTCAATTACAAATCAATTAGTGATTGATTTAAGACTCATCTATATGATTTGATCCACTTGAGGCTTGAATTCCTTTTGAAAAGTATCAAAACCAACAGCCTAGAGGCTTGGTGAGGGAGCATACCTTGATTCTGGCAATCACCGGTAATGGGATCGACTCCATTAGCTTCATTTCAACTCGACGAAGGTGTGGGTGCAGTTTGATGGCTCACCTCCCTGTGGATTGATCCCTAGACCAACGTCAACTTGATTTTTCGACGGTCTCGATTATTTTTCAGCTCGCCGACGATGAGGGGTCGGGGTGATGATTCGTTTGAGGTCACCTAGACCTCTAGAATGTATTAAAACTTTCAATTTAATGAGAAAACCCTTCCCTTGAATTTCACCATGATTGAAGGCTCAATTTTTGTCCGTTCGTCGGCGTGCCAATGACAAGAGGCCGGGGAAAGGGTCCCCTCCATCTCTTTCCTTGCTAGACCTTTTAGAATGAAAAGGGGGAGAGAATAGGCTCCCCCTTCCCTCTTTTCATGTATGGCCGAGAGCCCCTTTTATGAGCTATTTGGTGGCTGGAATCCGGCCACTAGCGGTGGCAAGGTCGACCAAGGGGTGTATTCAATCCCCCTTGGCATTATGAACATACTTGGATGGTCACATGGAAGGGAGGAAGGCTTCTTGCTTGTTTTCTTCCCTTAGCCGAGCCATGTCATCCTCCTCTTCCTTCTTCTTTCTTCTTCTTGGCACTTGGCTTCTTCCCTTGGAGAAGGAGAAAGCCAATTTCTCTTTTGCTTGAGGGTTTTGGTTTCATGGCCTTCAATTGATGGTATCCATCTCTTACAATTAAGAGATGGAATGAGATAAGAAAAGGGGAATTGTAATTTCCCTTCTTTTTTATGAATTTTCAAATCCTCTTCTTAATTCCATTATTTTTCTATTTTTCTTTATTGTTTTATGGTTTATCACATCACCATAAAAGTCTTTGAACTAATAAGTGGATGCCCATATCAAGATCAAATGGATTTGATTTCAATTTTAGACATAATTTGACTTGAATTGGGAATTTGAATCCAAACCCACTATTTGAAAGCAAAAGTGTTTAGCTTTTAATTTAATGCTTGTGATTTTGGATTCAATCATCTTTAATTGATGATTAATTGAGTTTTAATTTAATTAATTCATTTAATTTTGAATTAATTTTAGATTTCATTTCTTTTGAACCCATCTAAACCTAAATGGGTTAAGTCTGATTCCAATTGGGTTCAATTAACCAATTTGACTCAATTGGTTTAGATTTGGACTCAAATCATACTTGATCACATGTGTGAGATGATTTGGAGTGATTGATTTCATTTAATTTTAATTAGATTTCAATATGAACCCATTTGACCCAAAGTGGCTTAATGGGTTAAGCTTGGGTTTCCTTCAGGTCAAATGACCAATTTGACCAAATTAGACCCAATTCTAAGTTTGATTATGTTTAAGTATCATTTCCAAATGATTTTGAATAATCAAATTGAGTTGATTTCAATTTGATTTAGGTTTAAACCCTATAGGACCCATTTTGGGTTATTTAGACTAAGTGGTCTAATGAACCCAATTAAGGCCTAAATGAACTTGAATTTCTTTAAATTCATGATCAAACATGTTTATTTGGTCATTTAAGATATTTAGAATTATTTTATTCAGTTAAATTCTTGGTGGGTTGACCTTTGACTAAGTGAGACTCACTTAAGTCAAACCTATGTCAAATGGGTTGACTAGATTTGACTTTGGATTTAGTTTTCTTGTTTTAACTTAATTTCATTTTGATTTAATGGGGTTAGATTTGAGTTAATCCAAATTTGAAATTTGGGTTCATTCCACCTAAGCCAATTAGGTTAGATCAAACCCAAGGAAGGTTCTCTAGGTCACTAGGTATAGTGTCCTAAGTATTGATTAGGAGATTCCCATTTGAGATTAGGTCTTCCTAATTACTGATTTCATAATGATATTATATTTATCCAAAAATGAGATCAACAACCTTTTCTTCCAAGATTGGGACTAACCTTGACATAATAGTGATGACAAAATCAAAATCATTATCCTAGCCTCACTCGACAGGACCATGGTCAACTTATAGGGAAGTGATGATGGCAGAGGAGAATGTAATAGCACTTGAGCACCCTTAAGATATTTACAGAGGTTAGTAAAAAATAACTCTTCTTTTCTTTTCCTTGGGGTTATCTTTTCCATGTAAAGAGGAGACACCAAAGAGCTCCTCCTAATTTCTTCCTCATTGTGCATAATGACATAAGCTCTTTTTTTTTTATTATTATTATTATTTTTTTTTAAATTTTTTGACATAAGCTTCCTAAGAGATTAATGTGGGAGAACTAATTTGCTCCTCTCATTACACTATCTAGTGTCTCTCTTATGGAATGTAGCAAAACAAAGGGAAAAATAAACCCTCAATATAAAACATTATGAGGGAGGGCGATTAGCCTCTCTAAGAAGTTTGCCAACTCTAAAAAATAATCCATCTAGTTGGAAATCATTAACCCCTTAGCTTCACTCAGCTCTAGACCAATGATTCTCTACAGGAAAATTGTAGATTTTTGGTGGAATTTTTTTGTCAAAAATCAACTAAAATCTGTCAGTAATTTGAGTTTCTAATAGATTTTCAATGGATTTTACCTCGACGATAAAACCTTGGTTAGAAATAATTTTCGACAGACAAAAAATCTGACAAAAAAAAATAAATTTTTGATGAATTTTCTACCTGAAATGTTTTCACGAAGAATCGGCAGAAAGATCATCTGGATATGCCGCCATAAAGTTGAACCGATGAAAAATTTTCGGTAGTGAATTCTAAAAAGGTATGTCAGAAAAGTTCATGTCGGAAATTTCTAGCCGCCGGTAACCTGCCGACACCGCGTATCAAACATGCTGATAAAAAATTCATCACAAGTCTACCGGAAACCTGTACATAATTTAAAAAAAAACTAGATTTTCTCATATGCTCTAATTTTTACACCTGTAGAAGAATTACAAAATAACTTCATAATTTTTTTATAAATGATACTAACATTCCCTAAGCATTTATATAAGACTAATAAATAGCAAATCTCAAACATTTTTGTCATTCTTGTATTTTGAAAAATATTAAAATTAAATAATAGTTTCAAAATATTTAAATGAAACAATTTGAAATATTAACATCAGCCTCATGTAGTCATCCTACAAGCAATTACAATGTAATTTAAATATAATGGATTATTAATTGAATTATAATTCAAGAAATTAAGAGTTAACTTACGTATGCTCTCCATTACCAAATATCAACCCACTATTGGTCAACCTGATGCCGATGTATTCTATTATGTAATTTAGTAGCAGTAGTCTCTTATTCAAGAACTTTAGTTTATAAATATTCTAATGAAATTAATTAACCATGGTTATATGTTTAATTAATGACTTACCATCCTTCACCTTTACTCAGCTTATGGTACTGAGCCTCTAGTATGCAGAGAGGTGCCCATGCCCCCATAATTAGAAGCTTGATTTTGTTTTGTTGCTCTATCTTATGAACATAATTTAGGGAGGCCCACACTTTACCAAGGTCAGCCCACACATCATCTCCGATCCAAAGAATTCTTTGCCCAAACTTACGTATGTCTATGAACATATCGCGTAGAAATTAATGCCTTTAAACTCATAATTTCTTCTAGTTTTTTGGTTGTGCTCTAGCAGCCAGTTGAAATTCTACTGGAATATAAAATAAATCAATGCTAATTAGTAGTACTTTAAGATCAACTAATGCATTTAAAATTTGTAAATAGTTATTACAATACCTCAAATTCTTTGAACAACATGTCCAAAACTTCAATTGGGACCTTCTTCCATGAACATATGGAGCATCATAATTGCTCCTTATTATGTCCCCAATTTTATGTATAGCTTTCTTAGATGGATTAAACCTGAAATTTATAATTAAGATTAGAATCACAATGTGCTGAAAGAAAAATTTTAAAAAGAAACTTAAATGTCACCCTCCTGCTCAATAAAAATGTGTGTCATCAATGGCTCAATGGGTGTACAAGTATCGGGCTGATCAAATGATGAAACCTGGGCTCCGTAAAACATATGTGTACTTAATATGGATAGAACGATGTAATGTCTACAGGCTTTGCAGAATGGTAAGTACGTGTACCTGTTAGTCTAGAAGTCTGAGGTGGCGAGATCAAAATAGAGGTCATGGTGGTGACTGTGATGATAGACTGAACAATGGGTCGGGATAAAACCTCCTTCTTCCACTTGAAGATGCTCATAAATGATCTTTGTGGAGTATCATCACCACAAAGTTATGTCATTTATAAGAAATATAAAATAAAATGATTAGATATATTATAAATAATGCTATATAATGAACTTAATAGAAATAGCAAAAAATTATAATGTGAATTACAGTATGCAGGTACATTATATAAAAAAAAGTATGCCAAAAAGATAGTATATGAATTACAGTATGCATGTACATTATATCAAAAAAGCATGTAAAAATGAAAGTATGTGATTTTCTATATGCAGATATACAATATAAATTTTTTTTGTGTACAATTTAAGAATGTAAAAAAAAATGATAATATGTAACTCCAGACAACTATTTTTAATGCATATCTACAAAAAAAATTTACAAGTGCCTTTAAAGCATATGTTAGGACTTCTACACCAATGAATCAATAAAAGTTGAATTTACAGTGTCATATTCATCATCATCCTCATTGTTCTCATCTTCAGATTAAATAATATTCTTATAATTAACAATAATATCAATCAATCTTACAAATGCCTCTTCATCATCAACTGGAAGTTCAAAACCCACTATATCATCCTCTTGATGAGCAAGTCAATAGTGTTTTCAACTTTCACTCTTGCTCTAGATTTAATTTTAATTACATGGCATTCCACTTTCCCTCTTATTCTTTCTAGATACCTTAGGTAATACACTTGTGTGGCTTAATATGCAAGGATAAATATATCGTATTTAACATATTTTCTAGTCAACTTCACTTAGTGATCCCATATGACTTATACTTTCTTAATCCCTTATTACACATAAGATCAAAACAATTAAAATTGAATAAAATGGCATTCTCTCATTTGATATAGAATATTATAACTGCATAACTTCTTTTATATCATCATTTGAATGTGTGTTTCCTCAAATGCAAACACTAGAGTTATATATATTTTTCTTACCAAAAACTTGTGTGAAATTTATAACTATTGTCATCATAAATCTGCCACGTATTTATAATTTGCTTTGGACCCTAAGCTAGGTCATGAAGGTTCTGATTCTTTACTCCGTTCCTCTAATATGAACCTAGTACATTAAAAAGAAAAAGAAAGTTATGTAATTAACTTATAAAATATATTAAGATCTTAGTGATGATTGCTCACATGTAATCTAAATTATATTGGGAATTCATCTTCGACCTTCTTATTGCTATTGGCATCATCATCTGAATTTAATGAGTTTACGAATAACCTGAACTCAATAATTAAATTGACATAATTAGGAAAATACTATGTTCGATTAAAAATAAGAATGAGATATTATAACATTGACGCACTCACTCAAGAAATGTTTGAATCTCATCATAGTTTATAAGAACATTAACTATCATTACTCTTAGCTCCTTATCATTCAGATATCTTGACGTACTTCTACCCAATGCTTTTCTAAATGGTTGAAAAATTGATAACACATTCTTTGAAGATCTAACAATATCGCCATTATTTGCATGTGCTTGTAGCTCAAAGTAGTACAAGCAAAAATTTGAAATCTCTTGGGCTAAGTAATCTTCACATATTAAACCTTGATGGAGTGTTTTATTCTTCATCATTTTTTTTAGTTTATTAAGAAAATTGCATAAATTTTAGAGAATAATTATACTTAAATTGAATGTTAATTGATATTACTGCTAATAATAATTAGTTACCTCTCAAAAGGGTACATCTAGTGATTTTGCACTGGTTCCCCCGCTCTAGCTTCATATGATAGATGTATCGATAGGTGCTCCATGGAGTTGAAAAAAGTATTGGGTATCTTTTTGAGCTTACAAATCATGAATGGAATATTAATTTCTAGTTTTTTTTAAAGGTTTCATATTTAATCAAGCTTAAGATAGTTTCTTAAAGAAGAGACTAAGCTCGATCAAAAGATTTAATATTTGATCTGGTAAAGCACTGAATGCAGTTGGAAATAAGCATTGTAGAAAATGTGGTAGTCATGACTCTTCATTCCAAATAGTTTTCACATTCTTAAATCAACATATTTGCTCAAATTAGATGTATACTCATATGGTAACTTCAATGATTGTACCCACTCACATATTGTTCTCCTTTGTTTTAATGTGAGGCAATATTTGACTTTAGACTTCTAAACTGTACCAAATGTAGTCTTTCTCAACTCTAACTCTATTATACAATAATATTATTTCAAGTCCAATCTTGCCTTCACATTATCTTTAGTTTTACCTTTAATAACCATTATTGTGTTGAAAATATGTCAAAAATAATTTTTCTCTATGTGCATGACATCAAGATTATGCCTAATCAGATTAAACTTCCAATATAGTAGATCCCAAAAAATACCCCTATTTGTCAAATTATGGGTTACACCATAACCCGAAAAATGACTGTTGGATAATATAAGAGAACCAGTTATAGTTTGAATAGAGCTAATAATATGCTACATAAATCACCCCCACTTAATTTTGGAGATGATTTAGCTTTCTTAACTCAATTTTTTTATAAATGCATCCTTATTCTTCTAAAAGTATTATTAATAGGGAGAAACATATGGTGATAGTCAAACCATAAATTTTTTTTAGCCAATTTTAAGAGTGAATGTCTTTGATAAATTCATGCAGTATAAATAAACTAACTTCCTAGCAGTGCTCCACCCTGATAACATTCCATACGTAGGAAAGCCATTGATAGTTTACATCAATGTTACTTTCATTTAAAAGTTTTATTTTGTAGCAATATCATATGCCAATACATAATTGTCCAATAAGATTTTAAGCTCATCTATCAATAGTTGCAAGAAGACATTAATCTTTGCTTTAAGATTTTATATCCCGAATATTATCAATGTCAAAAATATATAAAGTGTGGTCATGCACATCTTTGGTGGTAAATTATATGATGTAACTATCACTAACTAACATGAATAGAGTGACATGAATTGACTAAACGATGTGAAACGATCAACGTATAGGCAATGTCTAATGTTTCGTGGCTTAGCTGTAAAATTAGGATAAGTACAATTGAAATACTTTCACACTTCTTCGTCTGACAGATGACTCAAGATATATGATGCACTTGCTATATTATGATCCCATCACATGTGCTTGGTTGAACGCATGGAGTGTATAGCCTTTGTAGACGTAGAGTTAGCAGCAAGTAGAATAGACGCATGTCAAGTACATCCGTTTATTTGTGTTGTTTTCTACTATGTGAGTTAAACTAAGGCGCTCCATAAAATTTGCATTCAATATCTTGTGCACTATCCTTGTAGCATATCATACAATCATTAACACAGTAGTTAATTTTTTCTGAGCTCAAACTTAACTTTGAAACTAACTTATTTATTCTCTATAAGTTTTTAAGAATTAAGTTTTCTAGTAGATTTTTCTGTTTTAACAGCCCTGCAAATTAGTTAAAGCATTCACATGGTACATTAAATTCAGTGTTAATACTTACCATTTTTACAACCATAGATAGCTCAGTGTTGTCGTGTAATCTTCCCATAATGGTCGTTGTGCTGCCTTTATCAGGTTGTAGAACTTTTGAGCTTCTTTATTAGATTGCTCCTCATATGTAGGAAACTCTGCTTTAGAAGTATCATAGACTATTTTTTCATAAGTTCGATCAAAATCATATTCATGCATAACTTGTTGAAGTATCATTGTTAGCATTAACATATGGCTTGAACTCACCATGTGAAGTCCATAATTAAAATTTGGCTGGAAACCCTTGCCATATAAGTCTAATCTAACTTCATTAGACATTAAGAAAGCCTGATTCTTGTGTCTTGCACATGGACATCGAAACTTTTCTTCTCAAATAAAAGAAAGTAGTTGAGATGCCACGTGCATAAAGTGCTCAACACCATCCAAGAATTCATCAGTAAATTATTTTCTGTCCGGATGTAATCTATTGTACATCCATGATCGCTCACTACGGATATCCATGAGCTGAATAAATTAAAAAGTGTTAGAATTAAATTAACATTCTATTTTAGTTATATAAGTAGTAATGCCTGCATAACCAAAACTCAATTTAATGTAACGTCCCAAGTGTCTAAGTCACTAGTTGTAGTAGCCTGTACTCACCAAATTCATTTTTTTTTTACAAAATTAAACAGTTACACATGGTGAAATTTATATGAAGTCATAAAAAATTTGTTAATTATGTAATTAAATAATTTAATACATTAAATTAATTGGAAAATACATAACCAAAAAAAATCTTAAAATACAATTTTTAAAAATATAAAACCTAACATATCTAATCATAGATCTACACACAAAAAAGACATTTCAAACTAAGATTTATCAAATTCAAATAAATCTAGACAAGATTTAACCTAAAAATAATAAAAATCTATCATAACTTCAAATTTATTTTTCTCCCAAACCAACAAATAAAATCTTGAAAAAATAGCTATAGAAGTTAGAGATCAAGATTTACCTTTGATGCTATGAAGAAATCAGAGCAAATAGACACATTTCTAATGCAAAATTAGCTGCCCTAGCTCTTTTTTCATTACTAGTTAAGAGAGAGAGAGAGAGAGAGAGAGGAAATGTGCTTAAGTTGGGGGGGTTGGGGAGGGTTTCATCGCCATATTATTAACAATATCTAGTGGATTTTCATCAAAAAATTCATTAAAACTATTTTGACTGATTATTCCATTGAAAAATCAATCGAGTTTAAGTGATTCGAGCATGACGTCCTCCGCAGTTGATACTTCCATTGGAAATATTTTCTGCTAAAAAATCTATTGGTAAGTCAGCTGGTAGTTTTCAACGAAAAAGCCCATCAAAAATGAGTTCAAAAATATGCAATTTTTCTGTAGTGATTCTTACCCATTGTAAGGTGAATCTTAGGTTAATTAGAATGAGAAATAACTAAGTTGCTTAATAAAAACTTGTAAAGGATGGATAAGGCATGCTTACCTTCGGGAGCCACCTTTGGTTGCTCAACCTCCAGGGCGAGGTAAAGAATGATCATCAATTTTACTTATAAGTAAGATACATACATACATACATACTTACATTACATATATTGTAGGTTCCTAAAATAAAATGCCAAAGCATTGCCTTATAAGAGAGGGTACTACTGCAACTACAACATCTTCATCGACTTTAGAGTTAGCAACACTTGGTTAGTAACAAATAGCTATAGACTTAACATTTGCAACATCCACCTAAATAGCCACCTCACGAGAGACAACCTTTTTTTTTGCCTTCTTCCTAATAAGAGAAATCTCATAAAAGACAAAGTCTTAAAGGGTGTAGGTTTGACCTCCATTACCTTCCTTAACGCCAAAGCTTGACTCAACTTTTTGCCCTCATCTAAGATGTGATTTACCTTGTACTAGAGGACAAGCAAATTTTGAAACTTGTTCATATTCTCATCTTTGAAAGCTATCTTTGTGAACTTGGCTATTGCATGCAATCATAATCAATAGAAAGTAGTGAGATATATTAACATGTAATGTGCTCCTCAACCCCATCATTTATAGGTGGAAACACATTGGTCAAACATTAATTCATTTGGTCATGGGATGCTCTTTGCTAGACATTCAATAAATAAGATACCAACTATCATTTACTTTTTTTTTCTATAATAATGAATTTTTAATTAATCTTTAATTCTCTCATCCTTTTTGAAAGTTATCTTTCCAAAAAGCAAAAAAAGTTATGGAACTATATGTATACTCAGAATATACCTAATGAGCATGGTCGGGTACACATGATCACTCTAGAGAGGTCAGAAATGCCAACTAAAGCAGATGGCTCAATTTGTTGATCCCACCACCAAGCTCACAATCAAGTCAATGTAAAATAGGATCTACCTAGATCAGTCATGATGCAACATGCTTTACTTGCTATAGCCCCAAGCATGACTCAAGAACTCATCTCCTGTATAGAAATTTGTCAGCTACTTACTTCCTATAAGTCCTCCATCTTTTAGGAAACTTGTCAAATCATAATGGAAGTTGACCATTGACTTATTGGCTACACTTGCCACATACATTCATTAAGGCCACTCACACTTAACACTCATATTTGGCATTTGTTGAGACAACTCATTGATTATTGATGGAGGTAGGCGTTCTTTCTTTTGATGAGATTGAGAGAACGTGAGAATTACAAGTGAAGGAAGAGGATATGTTGGATAACTAGCGCTCCCACCAAGAATTGCCAAGGTTTGGCCACCAAGCTCTCAAACTACAAGAATAACTCAAAATTTTGTAATTGCCAAAAGATCTCTTTCATTCTAGTAAGAGGGGCTATTTATAGTCATTACAAGCATCTTTCAAAAGAAAAGAATTCAAAATATGGAGGGAAAGGTGGGTGGCCACATTAATGTGAATCATTAATTGCCTCATTATTTTATGCCATCCACCCATTTCACATGCTATTATTTTATGTGGATTCAACCACCTCACATATCATGCTTTAAATTTTTAAATGCAAAATTTCAAACATGGAGTTTCTAGAAGAAAATTAAAAATTACATAAATAAAAAAGATGAAATCATAAAATGGGCTTTAGCAGGCTAATGGGCTAAGCCTTCTTCTTTCTTGAATTTTCTTGGGCTTTAGCTTGAGATCTTGTAAATGGAACTTGAGCTCTAATTTCTGGATCCTCATGATGTTCTACATCAACTCCCTGGCTCAATTGAACTGCCCAGAGTTGAAATCTAAGAAGTCTTCTACTAGTTGTGGGGCTAAAGTCTCCAAATCAGTACGGGTCAACCATGTGTCTTCAGCTGGTGGCTTATTCTTCCAACGAACTAGAAAATGATGTTCAGAAGCTAGATTAATGGGTGCTTCCTCAGTGATAATATAGTCAACTTCAAAGGAGGAGGGCATCTGCAAGTACGATGCTATATCTCCTGCTAAAGAGTTAGACTGAACAAGTGGAGGTTTTCTAATTCCTTCATATGATAAAATATCTTCAATATTTATAACTTGATGAGTGAGCATATCAGTAGGCAAATCAAAGTGATAAGCATTAGTTCCAATTTTCTTAAGAATTTTAAATGGACCACAAGCTCGTGCATGAAATTTTTTATATCTAGTAGTTTGATAATGCTCAAGCTGAATGCGAATCAATACATAATCACCTTCTTTATATTCTTTTGTTAAACGATTATGATTTGCCTTAGAAGCATAATTATCATTAATTATAGTAATTTATTTTCTTATATCTTCATGGAGGCTTTGAAAATCTTTAGCAAATGAGAATGTTGCATCAAAAAATATATGAGATAGTAAGTTTGCTACATCTATTGGTCATCATGAGTTTTGACCATAGACTATCTCAAATGGTGATTTTTTTGTAATTTTAGATATAGTACTATTATAAGCAAATTTTGAGGTTGGTAAATGTAAATCCCAATTTCTTAAACTTTTACTTACTAAACTTTTAAGCAAATTTTCTAAGGTGCGATTAACAACTTTTGTTTGTCCATCCGTTTGTGGGTGAAAGACAGAAGAAAATTTTAATTTGGTACCTAATAATTTCCATAATATTTTCTAAAAATATGAGACAAACTTAAAATCTCTGTCAGAAATAATGGTTAAAGGGAGACCATGGAGTCGCATTATTTCCTTAAAAAAATAATTTGGATATATAAGAAGCATCGTTTGTTTTTAAACAAGGTAAGAAATGAGCCATTTTTGAGAACCTATCCAACAAAAATGCTATCATGTCCTCGAGCTGTCCTAGGTAATCCCAGAATAAAATCCATTGATAGGTTTTTCCAAGGCCTATAAGGAACAGGTAAAGCAGTGTATTGTCCAGACATTTGTTTGATAATTTTAGCCTGTTTACAAATTAAACATTGAGCCACCAATTTTTAAACATCTCATTTTAATGAAGGCCAATAAAATCTATTTTCTAATAAACATATGGTCTTATCCTTTCCAAAATGACCAGCTACACCCCTAGCATGTAGCTCAGTGACAAGAAATTCTTTAAGAGAAGATTGAGGAATGCATAATTATTTTTCTTTATATAAATATCCATTTGTGATCAAGAATATCTCTTGTAAAGTTATTGATTTATCTAAGTATTTAAGATAAATTAGGTGAAAGTCAGGACACACAACATAATCATCTTTAATTCTATTAAATCCTGGGATTCTTAATTCTAAAGAGGAAATCATTAGGTTTACCCTGGAGAAAGTATCAGTAGGCTTATTCTCAATTCTAGGCTTATGCTTTAGAATAAAAGAGTAGTCTTATAAAAATTCAACCCATTTTGCATGCCTATGACTTAATTTTCTTTGAGTATTAATTAATTTTAAGGCACGATGATCAGAATTAAGTATAAATTCTCTATGTAAGAGATAGTGTCGCCAATGCCTTAAGAATTGAATTATATCATAAAACTCTCTATCATAAGTGGAATATCGTTGTTTAGCTTTATTTAACTTTTCACTAAAGAATGATATAGGATGATTCTCTTGACTTAAAATTCTACATATCCCAATTCCTGAAGCATCACATGTCACTTCAAAGGCTTTAGAATAATCAGGAAGCCTAAGGATTAGTGCAGAAGTGATAAGAACTTTAATTTGCTCTAAGGCCTTTTGTGCATTAGAAGTCCAACAAAATTTATCTAATTTTAGTATATCAATTATCGGAGCAACAGTGGTACTAAAATTTTTAATAAATCTTCGATAAAAGTGGCTAACCCATGAAAGCTTCTAACTTCAGTAAAATTTTTAGGTGATGGTCAATCTAAGATTGCTTTCACTTTAGAAGGATCGGGTTTAAGTCCAGTAGTGGATATAACAAAGCCTAAAAAGATTACCTCAGCTTGCAAAAAGAAATACTTTTTAAAATTAATGTATAATTTCTCTTGTCTAAGTAGTTCAAGGACTTTTTGTAGGTGTTGTAGATGTTCACTTTCACTTGGACTAAAAATCAGAATATCATCAAAGTACACCACCAAAAATTTACCTATATATGGTTTAAGAACAGTATTCATTAGTCTCATAAATGTGCTAGGAGCATTTGAAAGCCCAAAGGGCATGACAAGCCATTCATAAAGTCCATCAGGGGTCTTAAAAGCTATCTTCCACTCATCTCCTGATTTAATCCGAATTTGATGATATCCACTTTTTAAATCAATCTTTGAAAAAAATTTACTCACGAGATTAAATCTAACATATCATCTAATCGGAATAGGAAACTTATATTTGATAGTAATTTTATTTATTGCTTGACTATCAACACACATTATGTTCCATCTTTCTTTGGAGTTAATAATGTTGGGGCACACAGGGCTAAGACTCTCTTGAATAAAACCCTTTCTTAATAATTCCTCAACTTATCTTTTAATCTCAACATGCTCGGTAGGGTTCATCTTATAATGTAGAAGATTAGGAAGTTGAGAACCAGGTAAGAACTCAATAGCATGTTGAATGTCTCTTAGAGGAGATAGCTCATCGGGTGCAATATCGTTAAAATTAGAAAGAAGAGAAGAGACCACAGCAGGTATGTGAGTCTCATTAGGGTCTGGTATGACTTCTTTTACATGTAAAATGTGAAGAAGAAATGGATCAGAAAATTCTTTTCGTAAAGCTCCAAAACCTATTATTTCTATCTTTGGGGTCAAAGGAGGAAGAGTAGGTGTTTTAAAGTAAGAATTAGAAATGATAGTATTAGGCATAATAGTAGGATTTTCTATGATAATTAATTGAAGTTTGTCATTTTTCTTCAATAAAGGCTTAGGTTACAAGTCAGAAGTTGTTTTGTGTGATGTTATAGATGGTTTTTTTTTTCTACTGGCTTTATTGGTAGGTGTTTAATAGTCTTATTATTATGTTTAAAAATATAAGTATTTTCCCTACCATAGTTAATAACATTCATATCATATAGCCAAGGTCGTCCTAAGAGAATATGAGCAATGTCCATAGGGAGAACATCACACCAAATTTTATCCTCATAGCTTCCTATTTTAATAGGAACTAAACACCGATTGGTGATGGGAAGAGATGTATGATTTACCCAACTAACATGCAATGGTTCAGGGCGAGGTTCAGATTTTAGGTTGGCTTGAGTTAAGGTGTGTGTTGAAATGACATTCATAGCACTCCATCTATAACTAACCTACATCTCTTTTCATTACATAAAAAAACATACATGCTAAAAATTTACTTTCTCCTCCAATCTTTTGCCTCATTTTTTATTACAGAAGACATCTCATCACATTAACATGAGGGTCATCGCTAATTCCAATTCTTCATCAGATAATGGGGTGTCATCATAAACTTCTTCTAGATTGTCATCTATTGGATTTTCAACTTCTTCTAAAAATAAGATTTGAGATTTACATTGATTTTGCATATAACCCTTTTTATGACATTTAAAATATATTACTTCCTTAATGTCTTAGAGCTTCCTTCAATTGAAGTTTTAGGCAAAGGGGACGGGCCATTTGGATGGGCGGGTCTAACGGTAGATCTATGGGATGAAATGGAAGGTACTTGACTTTTAGTTTTAGAGAGGGAGGCATATTTCTTTTGTTGTTCAACCAAAAATGCATAATGAAATACTTCCTCTAAATATTGTGGGTCAAATAATTCAACTTCATTTCTAATGTCAGTCCTAAGTCCAATAACAAATTTATTGGCTAATTATCAATCATTATCAGCAAAATCAATTCTAGAAACTAGATCTTCAAAAGTATTTAAGTATTCAGTTACAAGATAATTATCTTGTCTTAAAGTTAATAATTGACTATGCAGCTTCTTATCATGATGTCTAGAACAATACTTTGCTCTTAATATTTCTTTCATTTCTATCCAAGTGAGGTTTGTCCTTCATAATCTTTGTTCTTTAATTAAAGTATTTGTCCAATAAATTTTAGCATGCCCTATCAATTTCATTTTAGCAAAAGTAACCCTTTGGTAATAATCCATTTTATACTAATCAAAGAAGTCATCCATTTGAACTAACCAATCAAGAAATTTATTTGGGTCATGTATGCCATCATAAGTTAGGGCTTCTACTTTAACTCTTCGAGATGGATCATTAGACTCTTCTATAGTCTTAAAATAATTTTCTCCCCTTCCACCATTTCTAGTAATTGATGCTCTTCTAAGTGGTTGATTTTCTCTATAGTTTGGATATGAATCTTCTTCATCTATTCCTATTAGCACAGTTTGAGTAGGTATTGGAGGAGGAGTTGGTACTCTATTATTTTGTAGATGCGCTATAAGAGTTTGCATTTATTGTTTAAGTTCTTGCATTTGATTCTTACTTTCTTCTAATATTTGTTGAGTTTTAATTCATTATTTTGGATCCTAAGATCTAAGGCATCAACTAGTCTAGTGAAATTTTCAACTTGATCTTGAGAGATAAATTTTTGTGCCATGAGATTTTTTTTAAAGTAAAAAAGAGATATATAAAAAGGGATCAATGAAAAAAGAAATGAAAAAAAAATTTAAAAAAAAATAAGTATAATATAATTGTGCAATCAAAGTGATATATTAAATAAGAGAACTTCCGTGTGAGGAGGGAGGTACAATACCACTTAAATCTCAAGCTCTCCATAGACAGTTTAGGTCTTTTTGACAAAGTTTTATTTAGCTTCCAAAATCACTAGGTTTAACACACTTATATTATTATGCATGCATATATTTTTATTTTTTTAATGCAATGAAAAAAAATGCTCAAATTTATCAAGTCGCTTTTTTTTTTCTTAAGAAAACAAGTTATCATAAGTTAATTAAAAAATTTCTAAAATTAATCATAAACAATAACAAAGATAATAAACCAAGAAATTAGATTTTGATTTGCACTAATGGCTAGGTTGTTTTAGGTGAAGAACTACCTCACTAAGGTACTCTGTTAATTTTTTTTTCTTTCTTTTGGAGGGGGGAGGGGGTGCACAAGTTCACACAATTAAAAAATGATTAATATATAATGAGGCTTACTAATTGAAATTTTATGCTATCTCCATAAACTTGCAAGCAATATATATCTTTCAAAGCTATTAATATGTATTCAAACTATCATATAAAAGAAAATTAATTAACCTCACAAGTCCAAGAAAAACTCACACGTTTGAAGACAAGTCTAACACTTGAGATACTCCATTTGTTGAAGCAAACTTTTGACCAAATTTGCTCCTTCCAAGCTTCGCTCTGATACCAAATTTGATGAAGGTGGACGTTCTTTCTTTTAATAAGATTGAGAGAATGTGAGAATTGGAGGTGAAGGAAGAGGATATGTTGGATAACTAGCGCTCCCACCAAGGATTGTCAAGGTTTGGCCACCAAGCTCTCAAACCACAAGAATAACTCAAAATTTTGTAATTGCCAAAAGATCTCTTTCATTCTAGTAAGAGGGGCTATTTATAGCCATTACAAGCATCTTTCAAAAGGAAAGAATTCAAAACATGGAGGGAAAGGTGGGTGACCACATTAATGTGAATCATTAAATTGCCTCATTATGTTATGCCATCCACCCATTTCACATGCTATTATTTTATGTAGATTCAACCACCTCACATGTCATGCTTTGAATTTTTAAATGTAAAATTTCAAACATGGAGTTTCTAGAAGAAAATTAAAAATTACATAAATAAAAAAAGAAGAAATCATAAAATGGGCCTTAGCAGGCTAATGGGCTAAGCCTTCTTCTTTCTTGAATTTTCTTAGGCTTTAGCTTGAGATCTTGTAAATGGATCTTGAGTTCTAATTTCTGGATCCTCATGATGTTCTACATCAATTATACTCGCTTTCTATACTCTACCAATCAAAATTATCATCATCATCATCACTCTAGCTATCTCAAAGTATATATATACATATATGAATGTAATATGGGCAATTCACATGTTTTGACATGTCAAAATCATTTAACAATCATTGTATTACTTGATGGTGAGGTCTTTAGTGTAGCATTCCCTAAGCCGTCATTCTATAAGGGGTTGAAAAACCTTTTTAGAGAAGACCATTTACTACTTTTCATGACATAGTGATTTCTAAGTCTTCTATTACTCTCTTACTCTTTTTTTTGCTCACTTAGATTTGTGAGTAGGATCAGATGTCACTTATAGATAGTTTTATATCCAAAGAATTTTTACTTTTATTATTATTACAATAATATTGTAATTACTTATATTATTTATAAATTTTGAAATGATGCCGCTGATGAATTGTGTAATGATGTAATATTAATTATTATAATTTGTTATAGCTATATGTACCTCTCATTTGTAGCTATAATTTATTGTGATTGCACTGTAATATATTGAACTTGCATTTTGCTCTTTTCAAGTTGCTGGAATATACTCTATTATATTCACCTTAATTAAATTATGCTTGAATCCTGTCTAAGACTTGAGTCTTATTTAACTTCGATTATATAAATGTTATTCAAGTCTATTTTAATTTTCAGATATATTTTTAAATCAATATACATGATCCTAAGATTCATATGATATTTAAATAACGTTCAAATTTTCTTATATTTGATTTTAAATTTGATTGAAATTTATTTCAGTCAATATTAATTACGCTTAATCGACCGCATTTGAAAGTGCAAAAAATTTATATTTTTCTAATAGATCGCTCAACACATCTGTTCAATTTTTGCCAGTATGGTATAACAAGTCAATTTTCATTCGGCAAAATGAATCGGGGAAGCCTTCGCGGGAGAGGATTTCGAGACAATGGCTGTTGATTAGCATTTTGACGGAGAACATATATCTTAGCTTATCTTCTTTCTTCCGCGACTGCCGTGCTCGTACGTCTACACTCAGCTTCAGAATGTAGGAGGTAACCCATCTGCTCACAAATACTGCTCCTAGATTTTGGCATTACAGCATCTTCAAAAGTTCTTCCATCGACTACCTCAGTCTCAAAACCCTAAAGCTTATGGTACATGGCATCGCTGCAGCTTAACTTGATTGGAATCTATGAACCTTGGTGTGCATGTATTTAAAGAAGTGGCTTGGTTGTTTTTAGTTTTCCGCATATGAACAGAAAGAAGTGATTGGGTGGTGCAGGGAAGAAGAGGGGAGACTGTTTTTGGATAGTTGGCCTTAAAAATGGGATGCCATTTTTTATTTGGTTGATTAGGTGGGTAGGCGACTTTGCTGGGCGGGATACGAAGATTGAACTTTGGGACTGATGGGTCGCCAGAATGCGAAGGCATGATCGGACAGAAGCATGCATTTTGCTTAGGGTTGGTGACTAGGGAAAGGGGGAAACTTTGTGGGATGGTGGCCTGTTAGCTGTTTCATAAGAGTTTTTGGAATCATTTTGTATATGTCAAATTTCTGGAGTTCTTGGTAGGTACAACTCACCGCTCTATAAACCATCAATTCGGTAGCATTGCGCTAACGAAGCAAACTGCAATCAGCTAGTGTTTTGTACTCATGCTTGCTCAGCATCATTATGTCCATTTATGGTTGAGACGAAACTTCCTATGCTGAGTAATGAAGGCTTCTTATGTTTTAGAGTTAAAATTTTGTTTGATGTGGCCTACTTTTGTACGATGCATTATTTTCCAATGTTAGTATGAATATCCCAAAGAATCTGTGTTTTGTTAGAAAACGTGGTAGAGAGAAATGATCTTTATTTATTGTCTTATATGCAACATATGCAGGACTATTTGTAGAAAATTCAACTTCGATATTGGAGCGAACAACCCTTGTTTGTTTTTATACTCTACTAAGAAATTAAAGATTTGCCTCACCTGGCCTCTCTATGTGGAGAATTTGGATTTGCCGAGTTAAACTTTGAAAAGGCAAATGGAATTGCAAATAAGACACTACCGAA
Organism: Cymbidium sinense; assembly: GCA_021442155.1. NCBI lineage: Eukaryota > Viridiplantae > Streptophyta > Magnoliopsida > Asparagales > Orchidaceae > Cymbidium > Cymbidium sinense. The sequence continues at coordinate 187,580,584 of CM038221.1, forward strand.
AGAGTCACCCTCATTTTGTGAGGACTTCAAATATGATTCCAGGTTTTGATTAAGGTTAGTCGTTTGTTTGCTTAATAGTAGATTAGATTTAATATTTGAGAAAATTTATTATTTATTAACTTAAAGTGATTGTTGGAAGAAATGATATTGCGTTAATCAAGATCTCATGGTTCTATCATCTCAGATTATGATGATCTCTAGTCTACTTAGTCAGAGGAGGTAGTCGACCTAACTTGACATAAGGATCCTTATTTTTAGCCATTTGTTGCTTCATTCAAAAAGATCTTATAGATTTGGGATGATTGTTTATCTACTTTTAAGTCCACTCTAGCAAATAGAGTACTTTGTGCCCTATGAAATGCATACTATGTTTCACAACTCAAGGAGAATATATGGGCTACAATCATGATCATAATTTTGTGAGGTCATTGAGGGGCCAAACCACCTGATCAGAGAGTTATGATTGTAACAACTAATTATGCGGTGTCATTTAAGGGGCAAAATAATGCGGACAAAGGACACAAATCACTTTCTTACTGGTGTAAAATTATTTGAGTATGAACATAATAATATATTTGATTTGACATTTGCTTTTTTGTAATATAGAGTTTTCATAGATTGTCATTTTTAACAAACCATTGCAGATGGGAGATGAGTAATTTTTACTTCAAATTTTAGTTTATGAATTTCATTTGATTAAATTCTTCTGGTTGAGATTTTTCTTAAACTTAGGTTCATTGGATCTTATGGTTTCAAAAATCTTAATATAAAGAACTTCTCTAGTTGAAATCTACGATCAACACGATCATTATTGGAGTGTAGATATTGTCAACTCTGTTTGTCTACTAACAGGGGATTGGGTATGTGGTTAAAACTTGTAATTTATCTTCAATTTTGAAATGAAGAGGTTGCAATTTTGAATATGAAATTTCTTGATTAAGGCCTTTGATGGCCGTATGCAAATGTGAAAATAATTTTTTTTTAAAAGAGTTGAATGCTTGATTTACAACCAATCCCATCAATTCCTATACGCATAGGGAGGATCAGATTGTTCAAGTGGGACTTACAATTTCATCGTATAGACAAAGCGGGCCATTCAATAATATGTGTGCATTTTTATCTTAGATATTTGAATTTTAAAAGAGTACATATTCCTTTAAAATAATTATCACTTTTTTGAGATATTTGCACGCTTATTGGAGAAAGGTTAGTTTAGGTTAATTACTATTTTCGCTCATGTATACACGAGAATTAAGCATTTGACATATACGTCATGGTCTATGCTGATATTTAACTTGATCAATTTTCGTGTAATTTGAGGGATTTACATGTTTTTCAAGGCATTTGAAATCAAGTTTTGAGGAGTTCGTCATAAAATGAGTAATTCATCTAAGAGCATTTGCATGATACTTGAGGTAGTAGCCTTCAATTGACACTACTTCATAATGTGTGCAAATAATTCATTTTGTTATTTGCATGTATATCAAGACATTAATTTTGAATCTTTGATTGTCTCATGATATGTACATAATTAACATTTAAAAATTTTAATTATCTGCATATATCTCAATGCAATGATTTTGAATACCAATTTATCTTAAGATACATGCATAACATGAGTCTTTAAGTCATTACACCTACTTTAATGTGATAACATTGAATGCAAGTACATCTCGTAATACATGCATCTCAACCTTTTATGTAACCTAACACACATTTTAATGTAATAGTTTGAATGTCAAAATCACCTCGAGAAGCATGCACATTGCATTTTTTCAAGTTATTTGCATGCATTTCAGTATGATGATTCTGAATATAGGACAACCTCCAAATGTGTGTACAATTTATTTTATTTTGAATGTTTGTATGACTTTTGAAGAGCTTAAGTTGGGTAAGAAATTGCTTCAAATTCATTGAATTTTTTTAGTTTTTTAATATATAACATAGCAATCTGACTATTCATTGAAAATCACATTCATTTTAGTTGGAGAGTTATGCAGTCTCCTGTAAACTTGATATTAGTTCTCGATTTTATTGCATTTGCTCGAGTTCCTTTGATATTTTAGTGCTTGATAGAGAATAGTCCAAATATTCATTGTAGTTTAAGCACATTTAATCAATTTTTTCATTCAATTTAAGAGTGTTCAGTCCTTTATGAGTGTCATTTAGTTTTGTTCTTTGTGGTCTCCTTTTTTAGTCTAAAATTCGGTAGAATATAGGTAGCATCCCTGTAATAATCGAAAATGAGAAAAAAAAAATCCAAACGCCGTGATGATTAGCCACAAATAGAAGAAGCGGAGGGGACGCTCGGTTTCGGTTTACCGAAACTGAACCCCCAAAACAGCGAAAGAGGAAATGAGAGATGGAGAAAAAAAAAGGGGAAGATGGCTTCCTTGCGTGTGTGAGTGCCCTAGCCGAGCACCCGTGTGCCGACGACATAGAGAGGAGGAGAGCCTTCCGTGTGCCGTCGACTGAGGAAGAAGGAGGAGGGAACCCTTGCGAACGATGGGAGGAAGGGAGTCGGGTGCGTGCCCTAGACGAGTGAGGCGGCTTCCCCGACATTGAGCAACTGGAGGCTTTCGTGCATAAGCAAGCAGCCGAGAGAGGAGGGAGCGACCGAGAGAGGTGTGCGTGCGTGCATCCCAAGCGACGAGTTAGGCAAATCGAGGATAGAAGGGTAAGTTAAATAGATAGTATATATAATTATTTATTTAAATTAGAAATCTGATTTTTTTTTGTTGTTACTATTTTAATATTGATTAAGGAAGCCGTCTTCCTCTTTTTTTTTCTCCCTCTCTCGTTTCCTCTTTCGCTGTTTTGGGGGTTCGGTTTTGGTTCGTCCCCTTCGCTTCTTCTATTTGCAACGTTTGGATATATATATATATATATATATATATTGATTTTTGATTATTACAATCTTTTCCTCTGATAAAAAAATTTCGTCCTCGAAATTTAATGACAATAATATAAATAAACATACCTTTGATCAAATAGATGAGGGTAAAGTCCTCGCATTTTCGATTCATTCTTCCACGTAGCTTCTCGTTCTATCAATGTTTCCACAGTACACAGACAAATGAAATTTCCCTATTCCTGAGATGCTTAACATCATAATCTTTTATTTTTTTATGGCTCCTCCACAAATGTGAGATCAGGTTGAATATCAATAGGATCAGCACTAATCTTGTTGGCTTCATCAGTAACATATCTTCGCAGAAGAGAAATATGAAACACATTGTGCACTCCTTGCATGCGAGAAGGTAAAGCCAGTTTATAAGCCACTTTCCTAATTCTTTTCAAGATTTCATATGGACCAATATAGCGTGGACTCAATTTTCCAACCTTACCAAATCATTTTATATCTTTCATGGGGCTAACTTTAAGAAATACAAATTCTTCCACTTCAAACACTACTCGCCGATGTTTAGCATCATAATATTTCCTCGGCCTATCTTGAACAGCTTTTAATCTATCACGAATCAATTAGATCTTTTCAGCGGCTTCATCTATTGCATCTGCACCAATGATTCTTCTTTCACTCATCTCGACCCAACAAAGTGGTGTTCTACACTTCCTTTCATATAATGCTTCATAGGGAGTCATATCAATACTTGCTTGAAAGCTATTATTGTAGGCAAACTCAATTAAAGGCAAATGAATTTCCCAATTTCCTCCAAAATCAAGGATACAAAGTCTAAGCAAATCTTCAAGTGTTTGAATTATTTTTTCTGACTAGCCATCAGTTTGAGGATGAAATGCAGCACTGAATGTAAGCTTAGTACCTAAAGCTTTTTGAATTTTTCTCCATAATCTGGATGTGAATTGGCCATCCCGATCGGACAGTATAGACTTTGGCACACTATGTAACTTCATAATTTTATCAACATATTTTTTGCTAGCTTTTCAACAGTATCAGATTGTTTGATAGGTATAAAGTGTGCAGATTTAGTCAATCTATTAATAATCACCCAAATAGCATCGCAACCACTTCTGGATCTCGGTAAGTCAACCACAAAATCCATAGCAATATCATCCTATTTCCACTCAGGTATTGACAAGGGCTGTAAAAGTCCACTTGGCTTATGATGTTCAGTCTTAACTATCTGGTATGATGGACACTTGTAGATAAATTCAGCTACACTTCTTTTCATCCTTGGCCACCAAAATATTTCTTGAAAATCTTGATACATTTTGCTACTGCCTGGATTAATTATATAATTTGAATGATGCGCTTCATGTAAGATGTCTTTCCTCAAATCTCCAACATCTGAAATGCAAATTTTGCCCTGATACTTTAGTAATCCCTCTCCATCAATTTCAAAATCTTCTGTATGACATACTTTTATCAAATTTAAATTTCTTAAAATCATCATCTTGAGATAAAGCATCTCGTATTCCGTCTTTCAAATTTGATTGTATAGCCATTTGATTTAATAATAAAGCATGATTATCTATAGATTTAATAATTAAAATTTTTAAATTTTCTAAATCTTTAATCAACTTCTCCTGTTGAGAGATCAACCAATAAGCACTACTAGATGTTTTTCTACTTAAAGCATCAACAACTACATTTGCCTTCCCCGGATGATATTGAATATCCAAATCATAATCCTTAATGAGTTCCAACCATCTTCTTTGCCTTAAATTTAGCTCCTTCTGAGTAAAGATGTATTTTAAGCTTTGATGATCAGTAAAACTTCACCTTACTCCATATAAATAATGCCTCCAAATTTCAATGCAAATATCAACTTCTTCTTCTAGATCATGGGTTGGATAATTCTTTTCATGATTTTTCAATTGCCTTGAAGCATAAGCAACCACTCTTCCATTCTGCACAAGTATACATCCCAAACCTCTTAATGATGCATCACTATAAATTTGAAATCTATCTATCCCTGATGAAATAGTTAATACTGGTGCGGTCATTAAATAATACTTTAATTTTTGAAAAGCTTCTTCACACTGATCTGACCATTCAAACTTGATTGCTTTCTGAGTTAGTCTAGATAGTGACATGACAATCTGTGAAAATCCTTCAACAAATCTCCTGTAACACCCCGCCAATCTTAAGAAACTTCTGATTTCTGTGATAGTGGTTGGTCTGTGTCATTCAACTATTGCTCTGACTTTACTCAGATCTACTGAAACACCTTCACTATTAATCATGTGCCCCAAGAATATGATGCTATTTAACCAAAATGCACAATTCGAAAATTTTGTATATAATTTATTTCCTTTCAGAGTTTGCATAATAATGTGAAGATGGTTTTTATGAGCTGCTTCATCTCTGGAATAAATTAGAACATCATCTATGAATACAATCACAAATGAATCTAAAAAGGGTTTAAAGATTCTATTCATGAGATCCATAAATACAGCTGGAGCATTTGTTGAGCCAAAAGACATCACCACAAACTCATAATACCCATATCTTATACTGAATGCAGTTTTTGGTATATCTTCTTCTTTGATCCTAAGCTGATGATAACCCGATCTTAAATCAATCTTTGAAAATATTGAAGCTCCTTCTAGTTGATAAAAAAAATCATCAATCATTGGTAATGGATATTTATTTTTTAATGTGAGTTTGTTAAGCTCTTTATAATCTATGCATAGCCTTAAGCTCTCATCTTTTTTCTTCACAAACAATACAGGAGCTTCCCAAGGAGATGTGCTAGGCCTGATAAATCCTTTTTCCAACAATTCTTGTTGTTGATTCTTCAACTCTTGTAATTCTTTGATCGCCATTCTATACGATACTTTTGCTACAGGTTTTGCATCTTGAATTAAATCAATAGAGAAATCTATCTCTCTAACTGTAGGTAAATCTGGTAAATCATCCAGAAAAACTTCTGTATAATCTTTTACTACCGATATATCTTCTAACTTCTTTACCTCTTTAGTAACATCAGTAACTTGAGCAAGAAAACCTTCATAGCCTTTTGCTAGAATATTTTGGACTTTCAAGCAAGACATCATCATAACTAATACTCTTTTATGCCCCATAAATTTGAATTTTTCTTCTTCAGAAATATTGAATTTGACTATCTTTTTGCAATAATCTATAGCATAATGTTTAGATAGTCAATTCATACCTAAAATGATATCAAATTCATATATCGGCAGTGCTATTAAATCTGCATCCAAGCTTCATTCACAGATATTCAGGTTCACACTGCAAAAGTTTCTAGCATTCATATGAGACCCATTTGACATTGCCACTGAAAGTACTACATACATTTCCATATCTTTCAATCCCAAAATTCTCACATTCCTCATATATAAATGAATGTGATACTCCAGTATCAAATAAAACTCTAACTGATTTATTTTGAATAAAGATGATACCTATAAATGAGTAGATATATAAAACAAATATATATGAATATAAAATTTTAACAATGCTAATTTAAATAAAGACATACCAATGACATCAGTGAGCCTTTTGCTTCTTGCTGCATGAGTGCATAAACTCGAGGCTGTGTATTCTGCCGGTTCTGAGTTTGAGATGGAACTGATGTAGTCGATTCAGTCATCATTTGTCTACCAACAGTCCTCAGGGGAGGCTGAATACTTGTCCTAGTATCATTGAAGATTTCTGACCCAAGATAGGACAAAATTTTGCCATATATCCTGGCTGATGGCACTAATAGCAAGTGTTTATGCCTGAGGGACACTTTCCTTTATGTGCTCTTCCACATTTTGGGAATGTAGTAACACTACTACTGCTGGCATTAGTATATGACTTATGCTTATTCCAGTTTGATTTTTCAGGTTGAACATTCTGCTCAGATTTTGACTTATCATCATTTCTCCTCTTCTGAATATCTCTCCTCCTCTAAGTAGCTTGCAAATCTAATTCTATCTTTTTAGCCCTCTTCACTAGTACAACATAGTCATCAATACCAAGAGGAATCAAGGGATGTTTGACTATATCCTTCAGTTTAGATAGAGATCTATGACATTTTTTTTCTGTATTTGGTATTAACTGAGGTGCATACTTTGAAAGCATTGTAAACTTAGCTTCATAATGTATGATAGAACGATCTCCCTGTACCAATCTGATGAACTTGTTCTGTATTTGTCTCCTAGCTAAGAGGGGTAAAAATCAATCTCTAAAGGTCTTCACAAAATCCTCCCATGAAACAAGATGACAAGGCCTTCCTTCAAACTTTTCTTGCAATTGTCCTCACCACCATCTCTAAGCTTCGCCCTTAAAAGCAAAAGAAGCCAAAGCAACTCTTCTTTTTGGAGGGCATGACATACTTCCTAAAATTTTCTTTATCTGCATCAACCAATTTTCTGATTCAATAGGTCCTCCTATTCTTGAGAAAAGAGGTGGTCTTATATCCTGAAATAATTTCAAGTATTTGTCCATAGAAACCCCGCCACTTTCACTAGCTTGAGTATGCTGATTTCTTATCATTTAAGTCACTGCTTTCATCATTTGAGTAAATGCATATATAGTTAGTGAAGGCGGTTGCACCAAATTCTGGTGCTCAGTAGTTTGTGCCTCTCTATTTTCACCCATAGCATCTTCTTGAATTGATTTCATAAGCTTGAGAAGCACAAATTAATTATAATCGTTATGCATCAATCAATATAATCATATGCAAATCTTTTCATAAAATTTATCATCTTGCTAATGGCTCTTTGATTATGATCATACTTATATCCCTAAATATAAAATCGGCTCTATCTTACTCTTGTCGACTGGCAGGAGCTTGGAATAGGAGAACGATCGGACGGATAAAAGAAAACCTTACCTAACATTTTCAATCTTAAACAAAATTTCACAATATATTTTTTCAATCATATAAGAGCTACTACAATTCACAACACAATTAACAATTTGTCCACACATATATACTAACAGAATTTATATGAAATATAATTTAAAACATAAATCAATATAACCGACATAAATACCTATCTCTTGAAGTTTCTCTACGACGATAAATATAACCTTCCCTTCTATCATCCATCTAGTTAGGATCATTACCTGAAAAAAAATAAACAACTAACAATTGAATAAATTCCAGTGGGTGAATTATATTTTTACACTATAGTAAAACAAGAAAGTAGAAATAGTATGCATGACAGTTTTTGTTATAAAATATACATAAAATAAATTGTTCAAACAATCAAACATATATGAGGTATGTACAAATGAACATTTTTTATAAACTTTAGTTTTACATTTACCAACCATTTTAAGAGTTACCGTCTAAACTTTTTCCAAAACTTATCCAAAGGACAGTAGCATTCATTTTCATTGGCATTTTTAGATCCGGTATATTGCATCCCTAGTATCATAAGGGGTAATTTCCATACACATTCATAGCATACAATTTATACAACTATGCATATTGATTTATACGATAAATCGTTAATTATGAAATAACGAGTAAATATGATTTAGCGTTCATCGTTTATTGATATGAAGAAACGAGAAAATCAATCACAATTTGCAGTATAGGAAAAAGTCATAATCATGTACAATTGCATTTCATCATAGAAAATAAATAAACTTTTACCATAAATATAAGATATAATTACCCATTATAATTTGCAGGTTCCTCTTGAATCTTCTTTCCTTTAACACTTCTTTTCTTAATTAAAGTTCCTATGATTAAAAACATGAACTTAATCAATACTCATATATATTGAAACATAACTATCTCTCTCATGATAATATTTATAATTCTACTAGTTCATTAGAGACGTTAAATTTTCCAAAATAATTTCTCATTTTTATTTAAATGATTGATATTTATCTAAAATACTTTGATTTATTAAATTCTTTATTAATTATCAATTTCACTTTATTCATTACTAAATTTAGATTATGATTCTACTAATGTAACAAAATCATTTGTAGGAAGTTCTTTATATATTTTCTTTTTATTTCCTTGAATTAATTATTTAAATTAATTAAATATTCTTTTATTCGATTCATAAGAAAGATTAATTTTGTATCATTATAAACTATAATAAATGTTATATTTATGTACATTTATTAAGTTAAATATCAAGTCAATATTTAAGTTATATTTTGCATGTAGCATTTAAAGTTTAAATAATTAAGTTTAATTTATATTATACTCAAGCAAAGGTAGAATTATGCTCTCCATCTATTAATACAATTAATCATATTTTTAGTACATTCATCTCAATCTTAAGCTTCAATTCTAGCATTTCATTTATAGGTTCTCATAAATCTAACATTTTCATTTATTATTTTTCAATTGAATTGTTCTTATAAAATTTCAACATATTTATGATTTTTTTACATCACTTTTGATATAATGAAAGCATATATGGTGTAATGAGATAATTATGTAAAAGTTTGTATAGTAAATTAGATTTTTTGGGTTTTCAATTCTTTTTGGAATTAAAACCTATATAATATAAATGCATTTCCTCTAATTTTTAAAAACCAAAAGAAAATATTCTCAATTAAATTCCTTGTCGAATTTCTAACATCCTTAATCAAGATTAAAATAATAACAACAAGAAAAAAATCAGATTTCTAATATAAATAAATAATTATATATATATTATCTATTTAACTTACTCTTCTATCCTCGGTTTGCCCTAACCCGTCCCTTGGGATGCATGCACGCATGCACGCCTCTCTCGGTCGCTCCCTCCTCCTCTCTCGGCTGCTTGCGCACGAAAGCCTCCGGCGGCTCAATATCGGCGGCAGGGAAGCCGCCTCATTCGTCTAGGGTATGCACCCGACTCCCTTCCTCCCGTCATTCACAAGGGTTCCCTCCTTCTTCTTCTTCCTCAGTCGACGACACACGGAAGGCTCTCCTCCTCTCTGTGTCGTCGGCGCACGGGTGCTTGGCTAGGGCACGCATGGAAGCATCGACAACCAAACTCCCAAAACAACGAAAGAGGAAACGAGAGAGGGAGAAAAAAAAAGGGGAAGACAGCTTCCTTGCGTGCATGCGTGCCCTAGCCAAGCATCCGTGCGTCGACGACACAGAGAGGAGGAGGAGAGCCTTCCGTGTGCTGTCGACTGAGGAAGGAGGAGGGGCCTCTCGATGGGAGGAAGGGAGTCTCGTTCTGGACGAGTGAAGCTTCCTATTGAGCCACCGGTGATTTTGCGCGTGAGGAGGCGGCGGCGGAAATCGTCGCCCCAAGCGACGGGTTAGAAAAAAGTTAAATAGATAATATATATAATTATTTATTTAGATTAGAAATCTGATTTTTTGTTGTTATTATTTTAATCTTGATTAAGGATGTTAGAAATTCGGCAACAAAATTAATTGAGAATATTTTTTTTTGGATTTTAAAAAATAGAAGAAATGCATTTATATTATATAGGTTTTAATTTCCAAAAAGAATTGAAAATCCAAAAATCTAATTTACTATACAAACTTTTATATAATTATTTCATTACACAGTATATGTTTTCATTATATCAAAAGTGATGTAAATAAATCATAAATATGTTGAAAATTTATAAGAACAATTCAATTGAAAAATAATAAATAAAAATGTTAGATTTATGAGAACCTATAAATTAAATGCTAGAATTGAAGCTTATGATTGAGATGGATGTACTAAAAATATGATTAATTGTATTAATAGATGAAGAACATAATTCTACTTTTGCTTGAGTATAATACAAATTAAACTTAAGTATTTAAACTTTAAATGCTATATGCAAAATATAACTTAAATATTGACTTGATATTTAACTTAATAAATGTACATAAATATAACATTTATTATAGTTTATAATGATACAAAATTAATCTTTCTTATGAATCGAATAAAAGAATATTTAATTAATTTAAATAATTAATTCAAGGAAATAAGAAGAAAATATATAAAGAACTTCCTACAAATGATTTTGTTATATGCATATTAGTAGAATCATAATCTAAATTTAGTAATGAATAAAGTGAAATTGATAATTAATAAAGAATTTAATAAATCAAAGTATTTTAGATAAATATCGATCATTTAAATAAAAATGAGAAATTATTTTGGAAAATTTAATGTCTCTAATGAACTAGTAGAATTATAAATATTATCATGAGAGAGATAGTTATGTTTCAATATATATGAGTATTGATTAAGTTCATATTTTTAATCATAGGAATTTCAAGAAAGTGTTAAAGAAGAAGAAGAAACCGCAAATTAAAATGATTATATCTTATATTTATGGTAAAAGTTTATTTATTTCCTGATGAAATGTACGATTATGACATGATTATGACTTTTCCATACGCAAATTGTGATTGATTTTCTCTTTCTTAATAAACAAAGTAATCTGATCATTGTCATTTCATTTCATATAGTTTGATTTTTCATTATGAATCAATATCATATATATAAATTGTAATGTGTATGTTTGTATTCATACGGCAGACATGTAGTGAACATAAAAGGCCGATGATGACAAATGTTAATACTGTCCTTTGAATGAGTTTGGTAAGGTTTAGATGGTGACTTCTAAAATAGTTCATAAATGTAAGTAAAGTTCATAAGAAATGTTCATTTGTACCTTCTATATATTTGATTGTTTGAGCAATGATATACTTATAACAAAAGCATGCATACTATCTACCCGAAAAAAAATGAAAAATCCTACGCGGTTTGCGGATTTGGAAAAAATCAAAGCTAATTCAGTTTGTCGAAAATGAAATCCGAAATGCGAACACGAGAGAAAGGGAGAGAAAAAGAGGAAGGGTCGAGAGGAGGAACCGCACTTTACCTTGCGTGCGTGCGTGCCCTAGCCGAGCACTCGTGCGCCGACGACACAAAGAGGAGGAGAGCTTTCCGCGTGTCGTCGACCGAGGAAGAAGAAGGAAGGAGGAAAGCCCTTTGCATGACCTTGCGTGTGAACGAGAGTGAGCAACGGGAGGAAGAAGGGAGAGACCGACTCGTGCGTGCGTGCGTGATAGTAGGAAGCCGACAGGTTGGGGCTTAGGACAAAAACCGAGAGGAATAAATAAGGTAAGGATTTAGGAATTTCTAATTTTAGAGTTTTTATTTTTAAATTATAAATGCATTGTAAATTCTGAAATCTCCATTTCAATCTTCAATAATGATTGTTAAAAGTATTAAAAATTAATACGAAGATGAGAGATTCAAAGGTGATAAACGAATTTTGCAAATTTATATGTATGGTTCTATGATTTTAAATTTTATATGATGATATTTACTCATATTAAATATTATATAAAAAAAAGAGTATGTAGAACAATAAATAGTTGATTTATACGCCAGGCCAATTATATTTTTAGTTTAATTATCTTATAATAACAATTGCAAAATAAAGGAAATCTTAAACCCATGCTAATTTATAATACCGTTAAATTAATTATGAATCATTTTAAGAGGAATGATAAATATTAAATGAAAGTAAAATTAAGTAAATTAAAATATTTTAGATAAATATTGATCATTTAAATAAGAATGATAAATTATTTGGAAAATTTAATGTCTCTAATAAATTAGTAAAATTATAAATATTATAACTATGACTATTGATTAAGTTAATGTTTCTAATCATAGAAACTTCAATTAAAGGGAGAAGTATTAAAGGAAAAGATATTCAAGAAGAAGCTGCAAATTAAAGTGAGTAATTATGTTTTTATATTTATGGTAAAAATGTCTTTAATTTCTTGTGATGAAATGCATGTTTATATGATTATGATTTTTTTCTATACTGCAAGTTGTGATTATTTTCCCGTTTCTTCATAAATTGTGATGTAATTTCTTGTTTCTTCATGTTAGATAATAACCTGAATGTTAGATCATATTGCCACTTCGTCATTTTATAAAGTCAATTGAGTTACTGTTAGTTATGAATTAATATGCATAGCTGTATAATTGTATGTTATGAATGTGTATGTTGAAAGTGGAGTTCATCCCCTTATGCTTGCTTGGGGCCAATGTACCGACCGCAATGAAATTGACAAATGGTAATAGCTACTTGTCCTTTGGATGAATATTGGTAAAAGTTTTCTTTTGGTAAAGGTTTAGACGTTGACTCCTAAAATGGATGATAAATGTAAAAGTAAAAGTTCACACGAAATGTTTATTTGTATATACCTCCTGTATGTTTGATTGTTTGAGCAATTTCTTTTATGTACATGTTATAACAAAAACTGACATGTATATTAGTTCTACCTTCTTGTTTACTATAGTGTAACAGCATAATTGACCAACTGAATTTTATTCAATTATTAGTTGTTTAATTTTTTTCAGGTAACTATCCTAACTAAATGACTGATAAAAGGGAGGGTTATGTTTATCGCCGTAGAGAGACTTCAGGGGATAGGTAATTATGTCAGTTATATTGATTTATATTTAAATTGTATTTCATATGAACTTTGTTTATATATATATATATATATATATGTGTGTGTGTGTGTGTGTGTAGACAAATTGTTAACTAATTTGTGGATTGTAGGGGCTCTTATATGATTGGAGATGTTGTTTAAGATTGGAAATATTAGGTAAGTTTTATCCGTCCGACTGTCTGTTCCCTCATTGGTATTCCAAGCTCCTGAGTTGGGTCGTGACATACTATTTCTACTTTTTTGTTTTATTATAGTGTAAAAGCATAATTCACCTACTGAATTTTATTCAATTACTAGTTGTTTATTTTTTTTCAGGTAACCATCCTAACTAGATGAATGATAGATGGGAAAGTTATGTTTGTTGCCGTAGAGAGACTTCAAGAGATAGGTATTTATGTCGGTTATGTTGATTTATGATATATTGTGAAATTTTGTTTAAGATTGGAAATGTTAGGTAAAGTTTTCTTTTATCCATTCGACCGTCTGTTCTCGCCTTGGTATTCCAAGCTCCCAGGCTAGGTTGTGACAATCCCGACGTCGGTCCTACATAGGGGGTTGTATCAGGAGTGCTAGACCTTCCGATCATGGAGGAAGTGTGCATGGTCGGTGTCTTGCAACACTATAGCTGAGGGGCCTCACACTTACCGTGCTTATGGGAAGCATCGCATAGGCATTTGAAACCTGCACGAGAAAGTATGTTTTAATTTTTCCTTCTGCGTTGAAGCAATATGAATGAGTACTTAAAATTTAGTAAGTTTTCCTATCGTGTTGAAGCAACACAAGCGGGTACTTTAAATTTGACTCAAGTTTCTCCACCTTTTGAAACAACTTGAGCAAGCTCTTATATGTTTTTAGCATTTCTTGGTTTTACCTCCAAATGCGAGTGTCAACATCGAGGTGAAGAGATTGACAATGAAATTTGTAGGGAGAAGTGAGATTTTCTTTTTTGCTGACTTTTTTGTTGTGGTTAGAGAGAGGACGAGGTAGGGAAGGAAAATGATGGTTGTTTGATGGTGGTCGTCAAGAGAGAGAACTATTAGGTTTGTGCAGCTTGGACGTGAGGAATGGGAGTGGGAAATCAAAGGGAGTAACTGTTTGTTGTTTGCATAGGTAAAGGAATGGAATGGACATGGGCTGTGAGAGAGTTGATTAAAACGAAGGAGAGGAGGATTGAAGTTGTGAAGAAGAGTTGGGGTTGTAGGCACTAGTGTATGGTTGTTATGGGTTCTGGCAGGCCGATTACTCTAGAGCTTTGGAGATAGAGGTGAGAGTTGAGGTCGTGTGAGTTGAAGATGTGCGATTTAGTGTATGAGCGGGGATTGGCAATAGGAGGCCTTTGGGATTGGGGTCTGCTGCTAATTTCACAAGAAATAGAGAGGGGCGATGAGGTCGACGTAAGAGAGAAAGATGAGTGCAAGAAGAGGCCGAAAACATGAAGGTGGGGGAATTCGGGGTGGCTGTAGGTTCATGTGAGTCAAACAGGGTGTAAAGAGGTGTTGGTGTTCGGCTTGTAGTGTGCAAGCTACTTGAAAGGATGCTGGAGCTGGAGAGAAAGAAAGAGATGAGGGATGGTAGAGGAGGTGAGAGGAGGCAGGCTTCCACATGTGTGAACTGGACAGCGGGCTCGAGTTTGGTGGGAGGAATGGGAGATATGGGGTGCGAGGCCTGTTGAGGACGAGGTGTGAGTTGTGTGCCTTGAAGATGAAAGAGATAGGATGGGAATTGCAATGCTTGGTTGGAATGAATTGGGAAGTAGAGCTGCGTGAATAAAAGCAAGGGTTAGTATTAGGGGTGTGTGTATATAGTTTTTTTAATGAGCAGATTCAAATGATTAAGATTTGATTTTTTATCTTAATATTATTAAAATTAATAATATACTAATATTACATTAATTTAATATAATAATTTTTGTATTGGCCTATTTATATGTGGTGATCCATTATGTATTCCTGTTTATTGTGTCATCTCAAAACATACATAGATTTGATGAATTTTCTTGTGCGACAAATCCAAGAAACATGAGTACCATTTCTGGGAAAGTTCGACGTTTTGTTCACGATGGCATTGTCTGTTTTGCAATCAAGGTCAAACCCAAGCAATATGGGTTCCACTTCTAGGCAAATTCGACGTTTTGGTCACAATGGTGCTATTTGTTTTACAGTTAGAGGTCATTTGGGCAACTTTGACGGCGATGGAAGTGATTTTGGTTTGATTTGCATGATGTTGCATCCATTGGTCGTCATTTATAATATACTTAATCAAATTGATTATGAAAAGTTTAATATAGCAGATTTCAATGTTTCAATGGCATCAGCATAGTCTGCTTCATAAATGGAACCCATTTGGATGATGTTGGCTATTGATAATATAACTAGCCTTTTAATTATATTTCACATTTCGAACATTGAAATAGTTTATCATGTGATCAATCAATATTTCAAGTAATTTTAATTGTAATTAAGGCATTTCAAACTTGATCTGTATGATGGCGTGTTTATTGTTCATTAATTTTACTGTGTTGCTCGATTCAATTTATGGAACGAGTATAGAGGTCAATAGAAATAAAGCCTAGTGACGAATTTTTTGTTAGTATGATCACTAGCTCAATCATCATTAGAGTAGTGACATGCATTGATTGAGAAATTGCAAAGTAAACCAATCTATAATAAAGGATACCTTACACATAATTGATGTGAAGAAGAACAACAAAGTGGACAGAGTTGGAATCAATAAGAAATTGATTGACATAATGAATTAATATAAGACACATCTATTGTCAATATAGTGTCAATATAGACTAGGATTTTATGAAGTTGCCTCATTAATAGAGTTTTGATGATTGATATTCCAAAGCAGATGAGACTATTGATGGGAAAAAGAAATGCAATACCATAGGTACAGATGGAATAATGAAGATTTTTGTTAGCATTGTTAAATTTGATAAACAAAGCTTTGGGAGTTTCGTTGAGGTTACGGAGAGTTTACTTTTGAGAATATCCAAGCCAGTTTTAAGATGAGCATCAAAAGTAAATGTTCTATTAAAATTAATACTTATTTATGTGCAAAGCTTTTGGCAAGAAAGCATGCTTTATAACACTTGAGAGTTCCATCATAATGTTTTAACTTTATAAATCCATTTCACTCTATAGGTAAGATCGCACGAGTAAATCAATTATATCTTTAGTATTGGTTTGACATAAGGCATTAAGTTTCCCATAGTGGAATCATAACATTTGTATACTTTGTGAGATGTGGAGTAGCTGATGAAGATATATCGAGATGAACGTGGAGTAAATTTATATGGTGATCATGGTTTAAGACATGGAAAGCATAAACAAGCAAAGACATTGAGATGATAGTATGTGGTAGGTTTATTTTAGAGTTTGTATGGTTAACATTTTTGTAGTTTTGGAGGGTAGTCTATTAATTAAGTAGACTACAATGAGAAGAGTGTCGACCCATTGATGGTAAGGTATGTGAGCTTCTTCAAGAAGTGTGTTCGTTTCAATTCTTTGGTGATGTGCACATTCGGTTTTGCCATTTTGATGTGATGTATAAGGATGATTATATTGATGATGAATGCTATTTGTTGTTGGGAGGTGATGAACAGTTTAATTTGTATATATATTCATTATCACTATTCAAGACAAATGATTTTGATTCAAATGTTAAATTGGTTTTTTAGTCAATGCTTTATATCGAATAAAATTTTGATTGATTTTGGATTAATGAATTATAGGGAATACACAGTTAAATTTAGTGAAGTCGTCAGTGAAAGATATGTATAAATTAAAGCCTAAATGGGATACAATCGGGAAGGGTTCCCCATACATTAGAGTGAATACATTCATATGGTTTATATGCGTGCTTGCTAAATTACAAAAAAAAAAGCAATCAATGACTCTTTTTGGAGTTACAAAGATCACAAAAGCAGGAGCTAATAGGAATTCATACTTGCTTGGATTGCTTTGAAATGATAGCACGGGTGGAGAGTTTAGAATGGCTGAGATGCCTAAGCCAAAGAATCTTGTGGAAGACTTGGAGAGGAGAGCGACATGGATGAGAAGAGATGGGATGTAAGCTGGATGAGTATTTGTTGGACATCAGATCCTTGGTATGTGATCTTGAAGTATCGAAGGATATAGAGTAATTATTGTTAGTAGTTAATTTATGTATTGATAGGAGATGGTGGGATAGGTTAGGTACATGATATGGTTTGTTGAGATGTACGATGGGAAATAAGAATGCCTTACTTGGTGTCTGAGATGGATATAACATTGCGATTGCCAACAATTATTTTTTCATTGTATGGGGAGGGGTTCTAAACTTAATCGATGTCAGTGGTGAGGTGAGATGATGTATCATAGTCGATGAACCAATCCTAGTAGGCTAGCCTATGCGAGGCAACATATGCTGTTTTGGCTTGCTGTGGGATTGGAGCAGTACCAGTAGGTAAGGGCAGTATAGTTGATCCTTTTGTAGATTTGACAAGCTGAGTAAGTGCAGTGTGAAAAATCACCTCTGTTTGGATGAAATGTGTAGCACCAAGCTCAGTGGAGGCAGGGAATTCACGATCATGCCTGCTAGAAGAAGTGCTGATGCTGTGAAATGAAGGAGTGTTGAGGGTAATGTGAGAATTTGCAAGCTGGGGTGTTTTTGCTTGTTCGTTGACAATGTTGATTTCTTCATTGCATAAAGGGAGTAGAGAACTCCTTGGTGATTAAGTGCTAGTTTAGTCCATATTGTTATTTTGAAAGCTTGATATGTGGATAGTATACCATTGAGGACGTAGAATGTTGTATCTTCGTGATTAATGTGTAAGCCAGATACAATTATTGTCTCCTAGTCACGTAATTTCATATAGATACAAAGTCATGGATTGGTTTTTTACGAAGATTTGGTGATGTTTGTTTTTTTAGTTGAATCATCCTTTGTGAGATTTCTGGACTGCAATCTCCATTTAATAATTTGTTAGTGTCAAAACAGTTGTCTAGATTGAAAATGGGAGGATGGGGGTTGTTAGATTATTAGGTAGAAACCAATGTTTGATCAATAAGCACCCATGAGGTGTATTTGGAGTTGGGAAGAACCAATCCTTCTTTGTTCGTCAATTGTTTGTTTGGGCATTTGGTAGATCTATCGAGAATGCCTTCAAAATCATTAGACTTGAAAATCTTAATTATTTGTAATTGTCAAATGAGATAGTTCTCATTGATGAGCTGTGTGTTGATGCAATTTGATGTTGGGAGTTGATCATTTAAGGGACGATGGGATGATGATATTGCTCGTGGTGAGGGAGGCAGGGCCTTCCATCCTTGGCTCTTTCATGGAGGAAGATTCAATATGGTCCATATGGAGGAGTCTCTGATTCACTAATTATCTCGTGGCGTACTATACACTTGGACATCTTAAGCCATATTATGGCATGTCATTTATTTGTGTGATGGGATTTATTTATATTCCTGATGGCCCCCTTCCACATAAATGTCTGTAGATTTATGCATACATTTGAATTTCATATTTATTATTGCTCTAGTATTCTTTTTTGGTGTGTTAAGTAACTATTACATGACATTCTTTGACTTATCCAGTTGTTTGTGTGTCGAGCTTATCCAATGGAAGAGGACCACACCTTTGTTTGTTTGTGTTGCTTTGCTCAATGATGTTTAAATGATGAAATTGACCATCCGGTTTGTTTTTTGAATATGCGACGAAGAATTGGAAATCAGAGGTTTCCAGGTTGTGTCGAACTTATTATCCGGTGTGAATCCTCAAGATTTTGACCCATCGAGGTTGTTTGTCGTGTTACCGATGGCGTTAACCATGGAAGAGGTTGAATTGAATCGGGAGATTTTGACCTATCCAGGTTGTTTGTCGGAGTGTTACCCAATGGCGTTAACCATGGAAGAGGTCGGGAAGTCCTCCAAGAATCTTTTGACCTATCTAGTTTGTTTGTCGGATTACGATGGCGTTAACTGTGGAAGAGGTTGAATTGAATCCAGAGGATTTTTTGACATCCCATTTGTTGGTCGATGATGTTAACGTATGGAAGAGGTTGGGTGTCACCGAGATTTTGACCCATCCGGTTGTTTGTCGGTGTTACCCGATGGCGTTAACTATGGAAAAGGTTGAATTGAATCCGAGGTTGACCATCCGAGGTTGTTTGTCGAGTGTTATCAGATGATCTTAACTTGTATGGAAGAGGTTGGAAGTTCAGGACCTTTTGACTTATCCTAATTTGTTTGTCGAGTGTTGCGATGGCGTTAACGTATGGAAGAGGTCAATTAAAACATCCGTTTGTGGTTGTAAAGTTGCTCCTTAACCCCGCCTTGTTTTTCCATGAGTATGATTGGAAAATCATAATTTGCAAAGCTATATCTCTTCTCAATGTTGAAATATCCTCCAACTTTGACTTGTTTCTTTGGATGGTAATTGATTAGATGCTTAATATATTAACATGAGCGATCTTCCGAGATTAAGAGTTTCCCCAGTTTTTCAAAATCGAAGAGCAGTTTGATGAATCTTCATTCTTCGCTTGCCTTAAAAGCTTGAAATGCTCCACTCGATGGTGGTTTTGATCTTGGGAAACTTGGTCATACGATGAAATAATGAGAATCGGTTCTACTGAGAAAAGCGTGAGAAGGGCACATATGTAGCGATCGTTGTACATTCTATTGGTAGCAGATGATAGTGAAACGGCGAGGACATCGGTGATGAAAGATGACCACGAGATTGGCAGTGAGGATCGGGCCAGCGGCGTGTGGTTGGTGTCAGTGGTGGGATTGTCTTGGAGGATCTTCAAGCTTTAGAGCTCTCTCCTCTTTTTGCTTGGCCTCCCTCATATAGAAGAGAGGCTATTTATAGATTGGAGGAGTGGCGTCTCTGTAAATACATGCAAAATCCGAACCACTCCTCTCCATCGGACGGCTCATGATGATTCCCTTGATCATATGATGTATTCTGTGTATTTGAATGCTTAAATGAAGTCGGAATTGTAAGCTATTTGGCTTGTTGGAACCGGCTCGTCGAGACGCTCGATTTGACTATAAACACTCCATATTTGAGAGCTTTTTAGGAATTTAATTGTGTCCCAAAGTTTCCAATGATATTTTAAGTGCTTGATCTCGACCAGTTTCAACTTCGGATCAGCTTGCTTTTAGCATCAAGATTCGTGCTTCGACTAGTAGTATTTTAAGTGTCATATCACAATTGAACTCACCTTTAACATTCCTATATCGTGATTGATTTGGTTTGTTGAAGAAAGTGATTATTTCAATCTTAATAATTTAAGTAGTTTGAGATCATTTCTTTTATATTTTGATTTGAAATAAAATATGTTTAATAATTATTATTATTTTTCAAAACATGCAAAATACTCAAAATTCATTTAAATTATGTTTTAAAATAATATCATTTGTTTTTAAAATAAAAATAGGAACACCTAAAAGATATACTAAACAAATATTTTAAAAAAAAATCAGAAAAAATAAAAAATAAAAACAAATTTAATCCTAAATATACCCTTAGTATATATCTAAAACAATATTATAAATTATTTTATTTAAAATATTTTGAGGATATGTGTAAACTTTAAAGTAATCCTAATTTCTAACATCGACCCAAGCTGAATGTTTTGAATTTCTATATTGTTTATAATATAATTTCTAACTTCAGACAATTAATGTATAATCAGATCATCAAATAGATTTAGATGTCAAAAAATAGAAGTTTGGCTTGTAGTCCTACATATTTTAGGCATAAGATGGCTTTTTTTAAAGCTTATATTGCAAGGTATAACATGGTTAAGAGATATAACAATTTTCGTGAATTGGCAAAAAAAAAAAAAAAAAAAAATGTAACACTACCTTTGTAGGTCCCAAGTCCAGATGTGAAAAGTCAAGAGTTGCGATATGCAGACGACAGCCAGCATAAAACTTGTCAAAATAATCATAACATGAATCCTTTAAAACATTGTGTTAATGCTAGGGCATCCCCTGGAAGCAACGTGTTGTATGTACAATCTGATGAAAAGTGTCAGAGGCATGCATTGGCAGTCTGTTAAATAAGTAAGGGTTCTCACATTATGGACGAATGTGGGCAAAGAAGTGAGTCCATGAAACTAGAATTAAGTTTGTAACTTGGAATATAGATACTCTTACAGGTAAATTAATAGAATTAATAGATATTGTGGTTCATAGGAAGATAAATATTTTATCTATTCAAGAAACTAAATTGGTTGGGGAGAAGGCCAAGGAGATTGATAGTTTAGATTTTAAACTTTGACATTTAGGTAGAAGTCAAATTAGAAATGACGTAGATGCGATTATAGATAAAAGAATTAATAATAAATAAAGTAAATCTAATAATTGATAAAAGAATTAAGTAAATTAAAATTTTTTAGAAATAAAAAACAATCATCTAAATAAGAATGAGAAATTGATTTAGAAAATTTAATGTCTCTAATGAACTAGTGTGAAATAGAATTATAAATTTTATCATAAGAGAGGTAGTTATGTTTCAATAATATATACATTTAGATAGTTATGATTATTGATCAAGTTAATATTTCGAATCATAGGAATTTCAGTTAAAGAAATATTTTATAAAGCGAAGGAGATTCAAGAAGAAACTTCACACTAAAGTGAGTAATTATGTTTTTACATTTATGATAAAAGTTTACTTATTTTTCATGTGATGGAATCCATTAATACATAGTTATAAATTGTCTCCGCATTTCAAATTGTGATTTATTTTCTTATCTTTTTTATATTGAATGAACAATCTGAATGTTAAATCATGTTGTTATTTATATTCTTGTACATAATTAATTGATTTTTTGCCTTGAGCAAATATGGATAGCTTCATAAATTCTATGTTATAAGTGTATATGTTTAAAAATGGAGATCATCGCTTATGGTATTGGCTGGGGACACAATATATCGTGCACGTAAAGATAAATGGAAATGATTATTTATCCATTGGATGGGTTTTGGAAAATATTTTCTTATGGAAAAGGTTTTTAGACGGTGACTCATGTAATGATTGATAAATTAGAAAATAAAACTTCTAAGAAATATTCATTTTTATCTACCTCTTATATATTGGATTGTTTAAATACTCATTTTACATAATTTTTATGTTTATAATAGATCTGTCATGCATATTAATTCTGTCATCTTGTTTTATTATAATGTAAAAACATAATTTATCTACTGAGAATATTATTTATTTGCAAGTTATTTTATATTTTTTCAGATGATCTTCCTAACTAAATGGAAAGATAGAAAGGAGGAATATGTTTACAATCGTAGAGGGACTTTAAGAGATAGGTACTATATTAGTTGATATTTTAGATTATGTTTTATATAACTTCAATTGATGGATAATTTATATTATAGACAAATTTGTTAAATGTGATTTGGATGTGTAGTGACTCTTATAAGATTGAAAAATATTGTATAGTTTTTATTCTATTAGATGTGTTTAAGTAAAGTTTTTTTTTCTTATCTATCTGACCGTTCGTCCCCACCTTGATATTCCAACCTTCCGGGCCGGATCGTGACAAACCTATTATCGGTCTTGGCCTAGTTTGATAAAACAGTTCCTACATCATCTTCCTTGCCTTCTGATAGTAGGCATATTCCAACAACTTTGAAGAGGGAACTTTAACATGTTCAACATCAATGTTAGCAAGCCACCCAACATACTTCATAGCAGTATCACCTTGAACCTTGGCATGTTCCAAAACAACATTAACACAAGATGAAGTTGGGGGTCTCCTCCATTGCTAGAATCTCCCTTTAGACATTAACAACTTTGTTGCTGGGAAGAGTCCTTTCAATCATTACCTCCTAAGATGCTTCGTCAATGGGAGACTCAATCATCATTCACCATGACCACTTCTTAAATGGAGGTCATGTCATCATTATAGGAGATCTTTGAGTTATTTCCTCTCATGGTTCTAATAGTAAGGTCTCATCAATCATTGTTTCTTATGATAGGATCCTTGATCATCATAGTTTTTTCTTGAGATATAGGGTAAAACCTTTGATATCATCATCTATAAACACTAGTGGCACTAGTGAATCACGTGCTATTCCATTCTTGAGGACAAGTGTTGTCTCTCCTTAGTGTAGGGCTCCATTACACTTTGTTATTGGAGGAGTGTATTTTGCATTTCTTGTAGTGGCCAAAAATTTGGAAGATGTTTTGTTGACCTTCTAGCCCCATAATTGTATCCAACATCCTCTAAATTTTGCATGTAATGCATCACAATTTTAAAGAGAACATTCACAGTGAGTTTCTTGATGTTTGGCATTATATAATGGATGTGAGAAGACTTTAAAAGATACTAGTTTGGAGCTCTTAGAGAAAAAAGTTATAGGGTGACACCCTCTCCATCCATTTAGGCTCAAGAACAATATAAATAGGTGTTATATGCAACAAACACATATTTAGTAGCTGTGAGTTAGAGAAAAGTGTGGATTATTTGTTTTCATTCATGTATCTTTCTTCTTGTTCAAGTTTCTTTGTCTTCTCATTATAGTGCTTGCAAATCTTCACAATTTTCTTCTTATAAACCAAGTCATGCCTCTCTGTCATTGCCTTAACAATTGCATTCAACCACAACCACACACAATCACTTAGCACCTCTTTCCACATGTTCCCACACTACCTTGTTTTGACAACTTTCTGAGCACTGCCACCTTTGAATTATTGACACTAACTACACTTACCTATTCAACCATCCTCCATACTCCCTTTAGGATCATGTACTTTTATGTGTCACCCAACAACATTTGTGCGTGAATAAATATGTACCCCTCATAGGGATGTAGTCCATTTGTGAGTTGGCTCGAGCTTAGTTTGATAAATGGCTCTTGAGCTGAGCTCGATGAGCTAACAAGTCAAGCTTGAACTAGCTCTAACTTAATTCATTAGTTCACGAGCCAGTTCATTTAAAAAAAATTTAATATAAAATATATTTAAAATATATTATAATTTAGTAATTTAAGTATAAAATTATTTAAAATATTAAAAAATTATATCTCAATTACTTATATACAATAATTTCTTATTATTTTTCACCTAATTTTTTATTATCTTTATCATTTATTTTAATAATTACTCGAGTCAAATTTTTTTATCTCTTTTATACAAAATGACATGGCAAGCCGATGAACTTGTAGAAAAAAGCTCAAGCTCAATCTCAACTCAATTAATTAAGCAAGCTCATGCTCAAACCATTGGTGACTTGTCTCAACTCTACTCATTTACACCACTAACTCTACATTATTCTACCTTACACAAACTTGACATCTCACATCATCTCTAACCTTGCAATCACTTAACACTTACATCCATTTATTTGCTCCTCACTATTTTGAATCGCAAACCATCTCCTACTTAGATTCCATATTAAGGCCACAAACAGTCCTTATTGAAGTCTTAGTTGTTACAATCCCAT
Source organism: Cymbidium sinense (assembly GCA_021442155.1). Lineage (NCBI taxonomy): Eukaryota > Viridiplantae > Streptophyta > Magnoliopsida > Asparagales > Orchidaceae > Cymbidium > Cymbidium sinense. The sequence goes on from CM038221.1 coordinate 187,605,379, forward strand.
AACACTGCACAAACTAATCCAAATATTGTCTCCTACTATTCTTCAAGCTGTTTTTCACATCATCTAATTTTTAGATGTATTGTTATGTTCTAGTGAGAATTTTTAATGTGGTTTGTTACAAACCTTACTGTTGAACTATTGTAGACTTTTAGTAAACAAACAAGTCATTGCTCATGTCTTACATCTTCTTAAACTTTATTAGAACAATTTTGAGCCACACCAAATTGTTACTCCTCTATGGTTTGTATTGAGCCCAAGTGGTTTCTTTGACCTATTGAGCTTCAAGAAGTAGGATATTATTCTATGCTCACTATTGCACTAGTCTTGTTGTCCGTAGACTAGCCTCTATCTTAGCGATGCTCTTGATTTGCTTATACTCATAATCTCTCATGTGATTTCTCCCTCTTGCTCATCAATTATCATTGCTTGATATACATTTGGTCTAAACATTGTTACCACCATCCACACAAGCCAATACACTCCTACTTTTTATTGTTGAGCCCAACAATCATTATTTTTTTTATTTTTACAATTGAAGTCTCCTTTTCTTACCTTGTTCTTTAGCCTTGATGTTGTCGTGATCATCTCATTTGGAATTACCATCATCTCGTGACATATGAATGGAGTTTTCTTACTCAATTAACTTTTTACTTAATTTTTTTGTTGCATATGAGTACAATTTTGCTAGAGAATTGGAGCTATGATAGGAGAAAAAGAAAAGCAAATTGCTTTAAAAGTTTACTAATCTGATGATAGTGAGAGTCATATCAAGCGATAAAGATGTGATTGATTACTTGAAAGTTTATCTAATATCTCAAGAATAAAAAAAAAATCAATAATAGAAAAAGGGATTAGAAGATAAGGTAATTTTAATATCCAATGTTGACATTTGTTTTGAATGTAAGGTTTGGTCACAATAAATGAGTGTCCAAAGATCAAAGACAGCTCAAAAAGAAAATTCAGAGATCAAAGTTGAGACTAAGAATTCTCAAGGAAATTTCAGAAAGCCTTTTGGATGAATTAGGATATAGATTCATCACCAAGCAAATCTAAAGAGAAGATTAACAGTCTGTGCTTGATAGCTTAGGATGAGACTATAGAATCAATCATACCTTGGTCATGTATTATGACCATTTATATGATGATCTTCTTTTAAAGGATGAAGAATTGAATAATAATATTCAATTACTTATAAAGAAATAGACATCCATGAAAAAGAGTTATCCATCCTACATGAACATAACATTTTGTTGTATGAGTTAGAAAAAGTAAAAAAGGATAGAAGAAAATAATTCCTTGTGCATTAAATTTAAAAAAGAATATGAGTACAACAAGAGCTTTAAAAATAATTATATCTTCAAAAATGAGGATCAGAGGTATAGAGAAGAGGGGAAAATAATGGTTCATTCTCTCATAAGAATATTTTAAGAGTTTGCTAATTGTGGCACAAAAAGTGTTTTTCAAGACTTCTCTCCTCTGTGCCCTCTCGCAATTTCTCCTTGTCTCTCACATTTAATGTTTCATAAAAACATTTTATATGAAGTATGCAACTCAATAATCTTAATTCTATAAAAAAATGATTGTATTAATCTATTTAATATCAAATCATCATGTAATTCTAGTTGCTTAGTTGGATTAATTAAGGAAATTACTTGTATAATATGGTATAAATTATACAATGTGATTACTTTAAAATTTGAGTTAACCTAATTAAATTAATTTAAATTGTCATATAGGAGGAGGTAAAACTTGAATTATTTTAATGAAAATTATATTGTTATAATTATATGAAAATAAGTTTCATCATATAGTATGATGTATATGATATAATATGATTTTAAGATTAAATTTTATTCACTAGATTCCCTAATCTTGACAAAAATTACCTAGACTATATTTTGAAATTAAATCTGATTATATAGCACAATCCTTTATCATACAATCTCATTAAAACTCAATGAATTCTGAAATCTAGGTGATTGTACAATATGATTAATGTTCATATATTACAATAAGTTATAATCAATTTTTGTGATATTCTATTTGATTTTATTTTTGTTTATTTCACTAGTGTGTACTAGTAATCTTATCAACTTCTATACCTGAAACACTTTCTGATACATCTTAAAAAAAATAAAGTACTTATTTTAGGTGTTGAGGTTTCTGTCTTCAACTTTGACTAGTTAGCATGAATTTTTGACTTTGGATTATCTTAAAATGTTCCGATCACAGACCGGCTTAATAATCTTGAACTGCGAGGTCCCTTTGAGTCTTGTATATTTTTAGTGTCCCAAACATTGAATTTGTTCTCTCACTTTATGCTTGAAATAGTAGTACTCAAACTTGTTTAAATCTATATTAAAACAGTGCTAGCTCAATCCAAATTATGCTTATAATCATCAAAACATTTAAATCCTAGTTAAGACTCATGAGGTTAACAACTCTCTCTCTCTCTCTCTCTCTCTCTCTCTCTCTCTCTCTCTCTCTATATATATATATATATATATATATATATATATATATATATATATATATATATATATATATATATATATATATATATATATGATTATATGATTATCTCTTCTTGAAATATCACCTTTATGCATTGGTGTATCATATGAACTTGAACTTGTTATGAGTGTTGCAATAAGACAACGAATGAAAAGTTTTTTATTTTGTGATTGTGTTATTTTATATGTTAGAAGTTGAACAAAGATGTGGAATTCATATGCCATGCATCAAGAATTCATAATCATAATTAAGAGGGGATCAAAATTAAACTCATTAAATTAGTTGTCAAGCATATTTTCATCCTAGAAGTTTAGACCTATGAGTAAGAGTCCATCATTTATTATCTCCACGCTAACATATTTGGCACTATCTATTTCAAAATTGAAGTCATGCCCTTAGCAATATCCTAATGCTAACTTACTAAAAGATGTTTCCTTTGTGGCCTTTCAAATCTCATACGTGATATATGTCGCATTGATGTTTGAGAGAAATTTTACTGTTTAAAATTGATTATAACATGCTGATTCATGTTTGTTGGCGTTGATAGAGCACTAAAGATGTTTACTCATTTCTTCACTTCTGCAGCAAGAGGATCAATGCTTGTTAAGAGGTCCGCTTTATATCTCTCCCTCATTAATCAGAAGATGCCTCACTGCTCAAACTACAGGAAATTAATGATGGATGGATTAATTATGGGGATTCTTTTTTTTTTTTTGCTTGTCATTATCTATCCTTAAATTAATGAGATAAAGTTAGTGATGATGATGACGATACCATCAACTCTTAAAATGCTGTTCTTTTAACTTCATGTGTCTCATTTCTGCTGCTCTCCTGCCATTGTTATGCTCGTATTGCCAAATGGAAATAAGCCCACTGAAATTTGAAGTGGCTTGGTTTTGAAGAGTATCAGCCTCCTGACGCACTTGTTAAGATGATGAGGTTTCTTAGGATCCGAGAGGTTGCCATATTTATTTTTATCAATCTTTTATCGTTAAAGAAATGGGACTATATGATTTGTGCATTGTAGAGGAAGAATTTATTGTTTTACAATATTTATTATTTAGCATAACAATGCAATTTTTGTATGTATTTTACAACTATGATGAATAATCAATTAGCTTCTTTGAAAACTTAGGCTTCATTTGGGAGAGCTTTTTTAGTGCACTTTGCGTTTGAAATTATGAATTTTTAATTTTGATACTTGTCTGAATAATGTGCTTTTAAACTGCGTTTTATCCATATCATGAAAGTCTCTTTAGCCCCTTTCAAAAAAAACAAAAGACAAACCTTTTTCAGGAAATACTTTTATTCTTTTAAAGCAGTTTTTCAGGAATCCGAAAATCTTAGTCAAATGAAGCCTTAAATTCTTATGATAATTAAGAAGCTAGTGGTTAATGTGTGCTTTGAACTTAGAGTTTTTATTTTGGAAAGCAAATGCTCCCTACCAACTCCTTCACAGATCAAGTGGTTAACTGAAATAGTCAAGTATAACATTAATGTTGTCTTTGACGTCCTCACTTGAAAGGGCTCAAACATGGTCTTCATATACGATGATCTCTTTAATCTTGTTGTTGATGAAAGTAAGTTGCAGTTCATTAAGCTTGTCGTCGATGGAAGCAAATTGTAGCTCATGAAGTTGGTATATTGGATGATTCAACATTGGGTTAAAAACTCCTAAAATTTTAAAAATTTTAGGGATTATACAATCATCAATTAGATGCATCAAAATGTAACAGGAATTAACTATATGGATTGATATTTGCATGTATAAGAATGTTTTGATTTAAAAAATGAGTGAAATACAGCTTTGAAAATGGTTTCTATATGCCATCAAATACTTTGTATTTTTCAAATGAACAAATATCAAGAATATATATAGAGATAATTTTCTGCTCTTGTATTGTAAATCGTAATGAATGGTGAGTGCTTTTGAGTTAAATGATCATATAAAATGATAAATATCAAATTAAAATTAATCATAGAATAATCATTCTTCCATTAAGAGTAGAAAACTCTCTCTCTCTCTCTCTCTCTCTCTCTCTCTCTCTCTCATATATCTATCTGTCTATAGAATAAATTTTAAATTTGAAGCATAATTACCGGCCGACCTCACAGATATAATATTGTAAAGCTTCTGAACTGCTATTTCATGGACGATTTATCCTTGAACCACTTATTGGCTTTCCCTTTTAATTTCCTATCATTACATTACAATCCCAGCATCAAAACAAGAACTAAAAGTTCTGTTCTTCTGCAAATTTTTTTATGTCTCTTAATTGACTTCAAAATATGCTTTTTTGCCCCTTCATTTTTATATTCAGTTTTTGTTTTATTCACTGGATTTTAGATATAATGATAAGTTAATTTAATTATAATAAAATGTTATCTCTTAAATTGTTGTAATATGAAAGTCATGTAAATAGCAACAAAATTGGTCAAAATTCAGATTACTTAAAACCTTCATGGCCAAATGAATTAGCCACAAGAAATGACAAGTTATGTCATAATCACTGTTGATCTAATTGAATAGCACTGTATTATTTAATTAATCCATATGGAAGAAGGGCCAAATATATTGCTTTCAGAATTATATTTTTATTCCGATAAATAATATTGTTTTTAAAATATTGTTTAACTAATTAACCCCTTAATACAAACAGATCCCAGTAATTCCAAAGCAGAGTCTTCCTCGCCAAAGTGTGAATTTGTCACACTCTGTATATTTTACCTCACTCAAACTTCTAAAGCTACAGACAGATTCTGAAGTGAAGGCGCTCGATTCCTGTGTTCTGTCGAAAAAAGAAACTGAGCTCATTTTGTCTTTTTGGCCGATTAAAGAATTTCTTGGAACTGTTTGGGGATTCCTTTAGTTTTCTGGAACTGCTTCAAATAATTTTTTTTTTAAAACAAAAAAAAAACTATATGCCAAAACGTAAATATACATAATTGAGTTCTGGGCTAACTTAAATCAAGTAAATTAGCGGGCATTACAGGATTTGAGAAGAAGAAGACATGTGGAAACAGTGGTTTGAAAGAGAGAGAGAGAGAGAGAGAGAGAGAGAAGAAAAAGAAGCGGTGAGAAGCTGCCTGGGTTCGCGGCGGCTCTTTAGCCCATGGATGCCATTGGACCGGGTTTTGATGAAGGCTGTAATGTATTAAATATTCGGCAGCAGAATCGAAGACGACAGACATTAGTCTCAGTATTGGAAAGATCAGTGCCAGTCTCTTCCAGGAAAAGTTTTATGGCTCAGTTCCCCAGTTAGATCTACCCACTCTTTATTGTTTAATTATAACGGCTAATAGTTTTTTCAGAGAGAGAGAGAGAGAAAGAGTTGTTTCATTTTGATTCTAAAATCGCGATTGTAATGCAGATCTAGATTCAACTACATTATTTTTATTTTTATCATGCATTATTTTAATATTTTAAATTTCTTTTTCAGTCAATTAAATAGCCATTATATGAAATTAAAATAATAAAAAAAGAAATAATTATTTAAAAAATATATATATTTTTAATAGCCGAGTGTAATATGATGGATGAGTTGTCAATTTATATTTCACATATTTGTCAAACTTGAATTTTAAATATTAGACATCAATTATCACAACTAACTAAATTTGTATTTTGAGAAGAAACAAAATTCTTATATATTATTTATATTTCTTACCCATCATATCACTTGTTTAATTCACACCTTATCAATTTATGATGATTCAGCTTTTATTTTTTTGATGTTATTATTTTTTATTTATATTTAATTAATTTCATAAATTTATCCTATTACAAAATGCAGAATGGATTTCAAAATTTTAGATCTACTTAAAGAAGAACAAAATATTTATTATTTATTAGTTATTGCACTCATCTTAAAACATATTAAAATTTCTGTTAGAATATCTTGATGATTTTTTATTAGGAGGTAGTAATTGACCATTAAATGAATATGATCATTAATTACAAATTAATTTGTGAGATGTTTATACCATAAAAATATGATACATTCAATATATAACAAATAACAACTAAATTTATATGTAATAAAAATAAAATTGCATATTATTTTATATATCACCTTCATTAACTAATCACATCATGTGCAAAAAGTACTCATTCAAAAAAATTATGGAGAGAGAGAGAGAGAGAGAGAGAGAGAGAGAGATTATGCATCTATGCATGAATTTATGTATTGCACGTATTATGTTTTTATGTATTAGATAATTTTAATACATAAGCTGCATGCAATAACTATTTACGTGAAAATGTACAAAATATTTATTTTAAAATATCAGATATTCATCATCAAAGCAAAATATAAATAATAAAATATGGAGCGCATATAAATAAAAATTACAAAAAAATCAATATATAACATGCAATAAATAGTTTTAGGATTATATAATATTAAGGATTTATGCCGGCCAATTAGATCCTTCTTACATAAATATTCCCATCCGAAACTTTTTTCCTGTCTTTAATACTTTATTATATTAAAAATAAGAAAGATTTATATATATAATATACAATTCTAATGTATTTACATATCTAATACTTAAATTTTTTATCTAATACTACCCGAATCTTCAATATCATTATTCACTTTGTGAAAATAAAATTTATCTTTTTAAGCATAAATAAATATTAGATAAGTAAATATTTAATTTTAAATATTAAATATGTAAATATATAAATATTATATGATATATTTGTAAATCTTCTTAAAAATAATTGTTATTAAATACTATTATTTTTTTAAAATAACAGCTGTTAAACAATTAATTATATTTTTAAGTAAAAGCTTTTATTCTTACTTTCAGAAAAACTAATCAAAGCATCTACGTGCAATCCATAGGCCTTTTGTCGGCCAACCACTCATGCTTCATCTATCCTTACCCTTTAATAAGCGACGATCTTTTCAGCCGTGACATGTTCTTTCATGATAAAAATTATAAAAAATCACATTCATACCATGAAATCTTTCTTTTTTTATGTATTTAATATGTCTAAAAAAATTAATAAACTCATTATTTATGTTTACGTCACAATCAAATTATTTTTTTTCGATGAAGGAGTGTCCACCCGGGCCCTCACTCACTTTGTGACTTGTTGCTTCCGGTATGAATAATCTCCGGGGACCTAGTGACAACTTACCCACACGTTCCGGGCCTCACTTCTTTTCTAGCAAGTATACCCCGCTCTGATGAGGAACCAATACTCTGAGAGTTTCAATCAAGCGCCGCTGTGAGTTAAGAGCGGTGGGTACAATCAAATTGTTAGAAGCTTATAGAAATAAACAAATTAGAATTTTTTAAAGTTAAATGATATAATTATAAATAAAATAATGAAATATTAGTTTTATTAATATATAATGTCACACATAATTTTTTTTTAAAATTAAACCCATTGAATGAGTAAATTAAAAATTAATGGAAGAAGATTCATTCTTCCCCATAAAAGAGAACCATTCTTGGAATAGATCATGACATACAGTAATCTCAAAATATGTTATTTTTCCTATTAAATGAAATTTAAATTCTCTTATGTTTATAATCCACATAGCCACACGTATATAATAAATAATATTATAATAAACAAATATTAGATGTGCATTTGGTCATCAAAATTTAGGTTAAAATATCCTATTAAAATATTAACTTTATAATAATATTTTACTTCGATAAAATTTTTTTATTACATAAATATCCTAGACTTCTAGAAAAATAAACATTCATATCTAGAATATAATTTTCTCAATTTTCATAAAATAATATCTTCTTATTTTATTTAAATTTTGAAGATGTATGAAACTATTATATGCATAATAATTAAATTTATAATATAATAAATATTAAATTCTTATTAAAAATTTAAGTTTAAGGAGAGTAAAATAATTAATGTATTAAATAATATTAAGAATTTAATAAAAATCTAAGACGTGACGATTACCTCTCTCCTTCTCCAGCTACTGTTTTGTTTCACCACTGTTCACTGATTTAGGAAAATTAGCTCTTTGATTAAATTGGATCATTTAAAAATTAAATTAATCATATTTGATAGATTGAGTTCAAAGTAAAATTAGTCACTCGCGACAATAAGTGGTTATCCGAAAATATGTTAAAAAAAAAACATATTTCCAAAAAGAAAATTTTAAAAATTGAATTTTTTAGAATTTAATAATAAAATTATAAGCTGTGTGGAATGGCTATTGAATTCTTAATGAATTATTCTGGACTATTTGAATCCACGCAAACAAAAATTTAATAATATTTCATATTTTAATAAATCAAAATGTCCATTCTGCGTTGACGTCAAGACAACTGGGCCTGAAATAATTAATATGTAAATAAACTATCATATAATTTTAAAAATAAAAAATTTTAAAATAAATTTTAGTCACGATGACGTTCTATCCAACCTTATTGCGTGCTAGAAAACCAGTCCAGAATGAAGTTTTACTTTACTTTGTGACACCCAACACACACGGGTGAATTAAAGAAATAACAAAGAGACACCTGCACTTAACTAAAACCTCAAAAGAGGAAACCACGCCTAAAAAAAGCTTCCACTATATATCGTTCGTGAGTGAGTCTTCCGATACAAGATTACGAATGTGAGGAGGAAAAACACGTAACAACGATCGGCCAGAATACATTCGGTGAAGATGTGAACTCGGTGAATACAAGACAATTAGTGATGATGGTGATTGATCGGCAGTGAAAGGACTTGCTTGAGGATCTTCGCTTCGAGCTTCTTCCTCCTCATAGCTTTTCTTCTTCTTCCTTGTTTGGATTCTTCCTCTTCTCGTTTGACTTTTCCTTCTTCTTCCTCTTTGACTCTTCCGCTTCTTCCGCTTGACTTCTTCCTTCTTCCTCTGGACTCTTCCGCTTCTTCCTGCGGACTCTTCCGCTTCCGGACTCTTCCGCTTCTTCCGTTTGACTCTTCCTTCTTTCGCTTGGCACCTCCTCTTCTTCACTTTTTCCTCTTCTTCTTCACTTCACTTCACTTATTTGGCCTTCATGAGGAATGAAGGTCATTTATTTTGAGGAGGCATTCTCAGAATTCACGTAAGCCGTACTCCCCTCGATCGGACGGCTCAGATGATTCCTTCGATCATTTGATGTATTTTGAGCATTTGGATGCCCAAATAAAGTCGAATTATGAGATCTTAGGCTCGTTAGATCCGCATCGTCGAGACGCTCGATTTGACTATAAACACTCCATATTTGAGAGTTGTTTTGAGATTTAATTGATGTCCCAAAGATTCCAATGATATTTCAAGCTTGATCTCGACGGCTTTTGACTCAAAATCATATCGCTTTCGACATCAAGATTTGTGCTTGACTAGATATTTTGAGAGTTATATCGCTGCTCTATTTTTTGGATGACATTAGCTTAATCATCCAAAATATATACAAATGCTCGAAAATAACGAAGTTCTTCAACTAAAGCGTGTGAGCCGATGAATCATGCATTTTGAGAGAATAAATTATCATAAAAATACAAAATTATGATTATGGAAGTAGATGTGTAGTTATGAGCATGAATTTTGAGATTTCTATTTTGATACTCACTAAGTTTTCGGCATTCGAGACTGGGCGCCGGGCGTATGGCGTCGGCGCCGTCTGCTGTTGGCCGTCAAGGCCGGTTGCCGCTGACGGGTCGCGCGGTCGCTGGCCGTCCGCTGGTCGATGTCTCCGGTCACTGTCGGGTTGGTTGGTCGCAGTCGGTTGGACGGCCGGGTCGCGGGTGTGGTTGCGCGATGGTTCGTCGCTGACGGTCCGTCGCACGACACACCTCCGGTCGAACCGGTCGGAGCGCTGGGCGTGGCGTCGGTAGCTGCGATCCGCGGCGCTGTCATGGCTGGCCGCCCGGAGCAATGAATCGGTAATGGTTGTCGACGGCGCATCGGTAGTGGCGAGATGACCATGACGATGGTGGTGACCGCGGGGATTACGATGGTTGGAGCGCGACGGCACGTAGTCGCAGTGGTGACCGCACGGCGAGGATTTTGACATATCCAGGTTGTTTGTCGAGTATTTGCTCACGACGTTAACTGCGTGGAAGAGGTTGAATTGAATCACCGGTGATTTTAACCTATCCGGAGGTTGTTTGTCGAAGTCTTTGCTCGCTGACGCAACTGTGGAAGAGGTTGAATTGAATCCGCTGAGGATTTTTGACCTATCCGAGGTTGTTTGCCTGAGTCTTCGCTCGATGACGTTAACCTGTATGGAAGAGGTTCGATCAAGTCCCCTTGGGATTGATCATGTCCCAATTGAGATGTAACATGAGTTGTATATTTCGCAAGTGGGAGGAAAAGTAAAGAAAAAGCAAATCTTGTCAGAACAAAGCTGTGAATTTACTAGTTCAATGATATAATCATAAGACACTAGTATGGGCTTTAAGAGAAAATGACAACAACAACTGCAACAACAACAACGACAACAACAATAACAACAACAAGCTTTAATCCCACTAGTGGGATCTTATACAGGATGAAATGACGAGATAAAAGTCGCAATAATTATGCGAAGAGTTACCGATAATATTTTCAAGATTCTTAGTATTCCAAGTTCGAGGTAGAGTTTTTCCTTCCGTCCTCGAGCTTGAACGCTCGGCTTGACCATGACCACATACCATCTCCAGAGGTGAGAGTTTATCGAGGGCCTTTGCCTGCAGCCTCGACTTCAGACCAAGTCACAGATATGGGACGAGGTTTCACTCTTGAAGTGGCGAAGCTACCCGCTGGTGATAGGAAGCAACCGGTAGGCCATATCCCGAAGTTTCGGGAGTAGTCTAGATGTCGCCGGAGTTTTTCTTCATTACTTTCATGATCGAAAAACTGGACTCTCGGACTTGGAACCCCGATATCCACCAGTATGATAGCTTCTGTACCGAAACACAAGTTATACGGTGTTTCACCGGTCGCGACGGAAAGCGGTAGGCCCAAAGAACATTGGGAAGCTCATCAACCCATTGCCCCACCTTCTCAAGACGGTTCTTAGTCCTTTGAGTATGGTTCTATTGGTAACCGGTTTGCCCATTGGTTTGAGGATGTGCTACCCATGTAGCAATGTGAAGATCTTTGCAAAAGGATGTAAAGACTTTTCCAAGAATTGAGTTCGTTGTCGTATGATCTTTGGAAGACCTAATCGACATATTATATTTTCCACAAATTATTTAGCATTTGCCTCGTGATTTTAGCGAGTGGTTCGGCCTCTACCCATTTGGTGAAGTAGTCGAGACTAGAATGATGAACTTTCGCTCCGATGCTATTGGAAAAGGTCCCATGATATCAATCCCAGCAAAAAGGGCCACGGGCTTTGAAAGGATGAGAGTTCTGCATGCGGCATGTGAGGGAGGTTAGAATGCAATTGACAACTTGCACATCTTTTGTGAACTCCAAGCATGCCTTGTTTCATTGTAGGCCAATAAAACCCTTGCCTCATGATTTTAAGGGCCAATGCTCTTCCTCCAAGGTGTTCTCCACATATTCCTGAGTGAACCTCTCTTAATGCGTAATTAGCTTCTGAAGGTGGAAGGCATTTGAGATAAGGACCAGAGAAAGCTCGCTTGTATAGTTCACCTCCAATAATAGCAAAGTTTGAAGCTTGTCTTGGATAGTTCACCTCAATAGCAAAGTTTGAAGCTTGTCTGAGACGAGTCATGAAGTTGGATCTTCGTGAAGGGTTCCTTCTTGTAGAAAAGATAGGATCGGTCTATCCACCTAACGCTCCTTTTCCTCATCAATAGTTTGAATTACCCATGACCCTTGGATACTAGGAAAATGTATTTCTTCAACATGCTTTCTCTTAAATAGATCTCAGTGGTAGAGGTAGCAAGCTTAGCAAGCCACCAGTATTCTTCTCTCAGTATGTGGATGATTTGATGTGTCTTGAAATGAGTAAGAAGGGATTTTACCAAGTGGAGATATTGCACTTGAGGATTATGAGTATTAAAATCTCCTCCAACTTGGGAGGCGACAAGTCGGGAGTCATGAATTACTAAGTTTTGGGCTTCATGTGATGGCAGTCTCAACCTGGATGAGAGCCTCATATTCGCCATGTTATTAGTTGGGAATTTTTAAGTCCATACTCAGGGTATTTTCTGGGGAAACAAGTAGGATTCCCGCACAAGATTTCAAGCTCCATCAACATAGAGAGTCCATTGAGGAGATGAAAGGCACGTGAGATAACTCTTCTAGAGTTGGGTTGGTGCATTCACTATAAAGTCCGCAAGTATTTGAGACTTTATGGCGGAGGTAGAAAATTTATATCAAATTTTCCCGTTCTACGCACCATTTGATTAACCTCCCGTGATGCTTCGGGTAAGATGGCCCTTAACGGTAAATTAGCCGATGGTGTGAGCTTGAAAGTATGGACGTAATTTTGCCGAGAAACTAACGCAGAGCCACTTTATCTCAGAAATGGATAACGACTTTCTATATCGAGAGAATTTTCTTGACGTAATAAATTGGTTGTTGTGCCCCATCTTCTTCTCGCACTAAAAGCGAGCTTATTGTATGGGAAGAAACCGCAAGATATAAGTATAACGCTTTCTCCTTGAATAGGTTTGGATAGCAGGGGTGGAGATGCTAGATATTCTTTTAGTTGCTCAAAAGCATACTGACATTCATCGGTCCATTGAAAATTATTATTTTTAGCTCCCTTCAATATTTTAAAGAACGGCAAGTATTTGTCCCCAAGCAGGAAACGGGATAATGCGCATCATTCAAACGTTGGACGCCTTTGATATTCTTCTGAGGAATCATATCTTGAAGAGCTTTGATTTTTTCGGTTAGCCTCTATCCCAGGTGAGTTACCATAAATCCAAGAAATTTTTCGACGTAACCCCAAAAGCACTGGGGTTAAGTTGTATGTTATAGCGTCGAAGAAGGTCGAAGCATGCTTCTAAGTCTGAAATATGTTGTGACTTTTCTAAGCTTTTCACTAACATGTCATCCACATACACCTCCATTGTGTGGCTTAGTAGGTCTTTAAAAACCTTATTCATAAGGCTGATAGTAGCACCAAAGATTTTTAATCCAAATGGCATGACTTGGTAACAATATAAACCTTTATATGTTTGAAATGTCAGCCTCTTCATCCGGTTCATCTTTATTTGATTGTGAATAAGCATCCAAAAAAGCGAGCATTTGATGTCCTGAAGGCCCACCAATTGATCGATTCGAGGAAGAGGAAAACTATCCTTTGGGGCCTTATTAAGGTCGGTAATCAACACACATCCTCCATGTTCCATTTATTTTTTTGACCATGACAACATTTGCTAGCCATGTTGGGTAATGCACTTATAATCCCACTTCTATGAGCTTATTAACTTCTTGTTCAATGGCTCAAGACGATCGCAAAACTCGCTTCTTTTGGATGATTGGTTTGAACGCGTTGGATTAATTTTGAGGGAGTGCGTGATTACGTGGTAATGCGATAGCCGACTCCAAGCAAATATGTCTTGATTTCTGTGCAAGAAATCTGTATACTTTTCCCTTTGTTCTTTTGAGAGTAAAGATCCCACTTGACCGTTTAATGGTTGGTCATCCGATAATGCTATTGAGTAAATCTTCTGCTGGGGAAGCTTTTGAGGTACTCTTTCATCTCAAAGTTAAAATCTTCGGCGTGAAAGTGATGGAAGGCGGTTGAGCTTGTCCGAGATAACATGATTGAGGCTGATTTCCACAAACCACCCCAACTCCACGGGGGAAATTTTATCTTCGATGAGGCAATCAAGTGATAAAAAATTGATTGGAGGGGCCTCCAAGATTGCATTATATGCACCGACTTGACCACCATGAATTGTATTAAATGAGTCACTTGTCGAGAATTCTCCAGGGTAACAGGAAGAGTGATTGTCCCTTTGCCCGCATCGGGTGATTATCAAACCCATATGGTCCAAATGGTTGGAGCTTTTGCCTACCAGCCCATGTTAAGAAAAGTTGAGTAAAATAAGACATCGAGCTCCCATTGTCGATCAAAATTCTTTTAACGTTATAACAAGGATCACCGATCCTACCGATAACAACAAGTGGATCTTGACGAGGGATATGGACTCCTTCTAAGTCCTAGTCATTGAAAGTGATGGAATGATCAATACGAGACTTCTTCAACTCTGATTCTTTGGAGGCAGTAACGAGAACTTGATTAGGTAGTATCGGTCCTCCTGCGATTGTTTCAATTTCTCCAATTATTTGATGATTATTTGGTTGTTCCTGTGATGATTGTCCTGGTTGCCCCCCAAACGGAGGTGTATTTATTTGAGGTGGTCGATTCTTCACAAACCGACGTAGATATCCTTGTTGAATGAGTCTCTCGATTTCTTCCTTGAGTTGTATGCATGCTGAGTATGTCCACGGCCGATGAAAGTGACAATATTCCCCGATTTCACGAATTGATTTCAATGGATGCGCCACCGATATTTTCTTCAATAAATTATCGGAGGTTAACACGACGTGTTCGCCGTGTGTATGTCTTTTCCTGGTCGAGGTTCATGTTGTTGATATGGTCGTGTGGAGGGAGATTACCACTATCTTGTCGCTTCTTTTGATGGGGTCCGCATTTCGGGTGCTTTTGCTCAGATATTGTTCAAATTGTTTACGATGGGCATTAATAGCTTCATTGGAGATTTGTGCTTCTATCGATGAACTAAGTCGATATGAGCGACCGTGTCCGCATTAATGACGAATAGAAAGGCCCTAGACGGAGTCCTCCAAGGAAAACTCCTCTTAATAGTTCAGGGTCTACCCCATGTATTTGGCGAAGCCTAAGGAGAACCTCGGAAGTATTCTTTGAGTGATTCACCCTCGCTCGTCAATAGGAAAGATGGGAGGAATCTTAATGATTCTCCGGTTTGCAATGAAGCTCTCACAAAGAACTCGAAGTTCTAAAGGTATGGATGGATCCCCTTGGAAGAGAGTAGAACCAAGTGCGAGCTTGCCTTTGAGGGTAACGGAAAGACCTAAAAAGTAGTGTCGAGCTTGTTGGATATGCATGATACCCAATGGTCGATGTGTTCGGGTGTTGCCCCATCATAAGAATCAATGCTCTAAGCTTGAAACCTACGGAAATGGGTGTCAAGAGGCTTCTAAAGGTGAGGACTCCTCATAACCGGTGTGGGTGAAGATGATTTCTATCTTGAAGGTGAAATTCATCTTGTATTAAGTCGACTGCAATGTCATGATGAGCGGATTAACAAGATGAGCATGTGTGAAGCTATCAATCGGTGGATTAGTAACAGTGCTGAATGGATGAGTGGAACCAAGTCAGGAGATCGATTACGGTCTCCATGCGAGGAACTCCGGGAGGATTAGCGTTTTAACCTCTTCCGGACAACGACCGATCTTGGGGGAGATATGTTTGTCGTAGTAGCTTGTAGGCCGCAAAAGTCGGATCATCTTATTTTGAGACTCTCCATTCGATGGACACGTTCTTCCAAAGAGATTCCCTGCCCGCCTCAACATGGCGCCCTTGGTTGGATGGGTTTGAGAATGACGAGTTGGAGGAGGCTCGGACGAGTGTTATGCCTATTGGTCATAACGGATGTTCACGAAAATTGTGGTTGAAGGGTTTTACTTCCCCACGGGCGCCAAACCATTGCGTTGAAAACCACCAGGTAGAGTGAAAGTTTACTTTAGCCTTGTCGATTAGTCCAAAGACACACACACAGTAATTAAAGAGAACAAGAGACACTCGAATTTTTAACGTGGAAAACCTCAAAAGAGGGAAAACCATAGCCTAAAAAAAGCTTCCACTATGTATCTTTCAGAGTACGTAGTCTTCCGATACAAGATTACTGAATTGTATATGAGGGAGGAAAAACATGTAACAACGATCGTTGTAATAGTTCGATGGTGAAGATGTGGGGTAACTCCTGTGAATACAGGTACAATTAGTGATGATGGTGGTTGATGACCGTCGATGGGTGTGACCTTGCTTGAGGATCTTCAAGCTTCGTGAGCTTCTTCCTCCTTGCTTAGTTTTTCTTCTTCTTCCTTGGATTCTTCCTCTTCTTCCTTTTTGACTCTTCCTTCTTCCTTGTTCTGACTCTTCCTTCTTGCTTCTGACTCTTCCTTCTTCTTCCTTGTCTGACTCTTCCTTGCTTCTTCCTGTTCTGACTCTTCCTTTTCTTCCTTGCTGATTCCTTCTTTCTTCCTTGACTTTTTCCTTCCGGACTCTTCCGCTTCTTCCTTGTTTGACTTTTCCTTCTTCCTTTCGGATTCTTCCTTTTTCCTTTTGACTTTTCCGCTTGACTCTTCCTTTTCCTTGTTCTGACTCTTCTTTTCTCTGCACTCTCCTTCTTCACTTGTTTAGCCTCTTTCACTTCTTCTTCACTTATTGGCCTTCATGTGATGAAGGTCTATTTATAGATAGGATTCAGAATTCAAACCCAGACACTCCTTGGCTCAGCAGGATCGAACTACGGACCTAAGGTTAAGCGCTGGATTATTTATTTTATTTATCATTTTCTCTCAATTACTGAGCAAAATAATAAATTATTAATATAAGAGTTTGAATGTGTCATTTTAAGAGGGCAGGGCGGATGTTAAGAGCGGAAATTCTGGTTATTAAATAATAAATAAATAAACAAACATATATATATATATATATATATATATATATATATATATATATATATATATATATATATATATATATATATATATATATATATATATATATATAATCATTTAATTAAATATCAATATTTAGTATAATTATTTAAATTTTCAACTAAAATTAACAAATCTTTAAATCCTATTTTTAGTAATTTTGTGGTATAATTTGATGAATTATGGCTTATATTAAAGCGAGTATAAATTTTTATCAGACCATGACTAAAAACCTCTTTATTGATAAATTATATATATATATATATATATATATATATATATATATATATATATATATATATATATATATATATATATATATATATATTATGGCTTATATTAAAGCGAGTATAAATTATTATCAGATCATGACTAAAAACCTCTTTATTGATAAATTATATATACAAAAGGAATCACCACATTTGGCATGAGCATAATTTTATAAGGGTTTTAAAAGAATTTATTTCTTTGTTTTGTACTTTTTCTATAATTTAATCCTCTATAGTTAAATACATTGTTCATTGTTACGTAAGAAGCATCTTAAGCTTATATTTTAATCTGAATGTTCAAACCAGAAATATAAATATTTTTTTAAAGAGAGCTGGAATAGTAGGGAACATTGTCAATATTTTGAGGAATTATTATATGTGGAGTCTAGATGGAGAGCTATTTTTGAATTTTTACTGTATATTGGTATATATAAGTTTTTTTTTCCTAAATTTTAGAAGGTATTTTAAACATTTTTAACACATGTATATAGTATATGTACATTAATATTTTGAGCATTATTAAAAAAAAATTGAAAAAATAGCTAAAATACTTAAATTTTTAGTTTTTTTTTTTGTTAATTGCTCAAAATCTTTCTATACAGATTATGTACTAATGTTAAAAGTGTTTTAAATATCTCCTAAAAAAAAAAAAAAACTAGCATACACAATGTATGCACACCAGCACATATCGAAAATTTAGACTTAGCTCTACCTCTGGACTCCCGACGTAATAATTTCTTCAATATTTGAGGAAATACTAGAATGTGCATTAATAATTTAACTGATATATTTTTTATTTATATTATTTTAAATAAATTAAAAGAAGAATATAAATGGCTGGCATCCTGAATCTTATTAATTAAAATCCTATTATTGTGGTAAAAAAAAGACATTTATAACAATAGAAGTTTAAAAATTATAATTTCATCATGAATATGTCACTATAAAATATAGCCACAAATCAATATATTTAAAAATAATCTTATTTCGAGACTCATATAAACTAGGAATGAGCCTTCTATAAATATACATATTAAATTTCACAGTCTTTCAAAATAATATTATCTAATTTTTTACCAACAACAACAAACTTTTATCCCACTATGTGGGGTCGGCTATATGAATCCTTCTTTTGTGTCAAATTCTCATTTAACTCAAGTATACTAAGGTCATTTTTTATACATTTTAACCAAGTCTTTTTAGGTCTACCTCTAACTTTCTTAACATAAGAAAAATCTAATACATCTACTCTCCTAACCGAGTCATCGGACGGCTGATGCTTTATGTGGCCAAACCATCTAAGGCGACTCTCTCTAATCTTATTTGCCACCGGAGCTACTCCAACTTTTTCCCTAACATACTCATTTCACATTTTATCTCTAAGAGTAAAGCCACTCATCCACCTAAGCATCCTCATCTTCGCAACACTTAACTTAGTCTTATACTTCTCTTTTACTGGCCAACATTCTGCACCATAAATCATTACAGGTCTTATCACCATCTTATAAAATTTTTTCTTAAATTTAAGCAGTACTTTTCTATCACACAACAGGCCAAATGCATTCCCTCACTTCAACCATCCAACATGAATTCTACTAATAACATCTTCATCTATTTCACCATCATTTTGAATAATAGAGCTTAGATATCTAAATCACTCACTCTATTTAATGAGTTATTCACCCAATGTTACAACACTATCATTACTACTTCTACAACTAAAATTACACTCCATATATTCAGTTTTAGATCTACTTAAATGAAAACCTTTAGACTCTAAGGTTGACTTCCATAATTCAAGTTTCTCTTGGACTCCCTCTCTAGTCTTTTCAATAAGAAGAATGTCATCAGCAAAAAGCATACACCAAGGTACATCATCCTATAAATGCCTAGTAAGAACATCCATAACTAAAGCAAAAAAGATAAGGGCTTAAAGCCGATCCTTGATGTAATCCAACTAAAATTGGAAAATATTTTGTCAATTCTCTTTGTGTTTGGACACAAGTAACAACTCTAGTATACATATCCTTAATGACTTGAATATACCAAATATCAACTCCTTTCTTTTCTAGAACTCTCCGAAAAATATCTCTTGAAACCTTTTCATAAGCTTTCTCTAAATCAACAAATATCATATGGAGACCCTCCTTGCTCTCTCTATACTTCAAGAGATATCTTTTGTATTAATTCTTCTAATTCATTCTAAAATTTTTCTTTTGAGTATACAACCAAACCTACTTGAGGAGCATAACACTTATAAAATTGATAATCTTAATATCAATAATAATCTTTAAAGCTATAATTCTATCTCCAAATCTATAAATATTTACAACATTATCTTTCAAACTTTTATCTATAATCGCATCTACGTCATTTCTAATTTGACTTCTATCTAAATATCAAAGTTTAAAATCTAAACTATCAATCTCCTTGGCTTTCTCCCCAACCAATTTAGTTTCTTGAATAGATAAAATATTTATCGTTCTATGAACCACAATATCTATTAATTCTATTAATTTACCTGTAAGAGTATCTATATTCCAAGTTACAAACGTAATTCTAGTTTCATGGACTCACTTCTTTGCCCACATTCGTCCATAATGTGAGAACCCTTACTTATTCAACATTGCACTTGGGCACCAATGCAGTGGCTCTTGCATACTTTTCACTGTATTCAGGCTATACAACGCGTCGCTTCTAGGGGATACCCTAGCATTAACACAATGTTTTAAAGGATTCATGTTATGATTATTTTGACAAGTTTTATGCTGGCTGTCGTCTGCATATCGTAACTCTTGACTTTTCACATATGGACTTGGGACCTACAAAGGTAGTGTTATATCTTTTTTTTTTTTTTTTTGCCAATTCACTAAAATTGTTATATCTCTTAACCATGTTATACCTTGCAATATAAGCTTAAAAAAAGCCATCTTATGCCTAAAATATGTAGGACTACAAGCCAAACTTCTATTTTTTGACATCTAAATCTGTTTGATGATCTGGTTATACATTAATTGTCTGAAGTTAGAAATTATATTATAAACAATATAGAAATTCAAAACATTCCGTCGCTTGGGTCGATGTTGTTAGAAATTAGGATTACTTTAAAGTTTACACATATCCTCAAAATATTTTAAATAAAATAATTTATAATATTGTTTTAGATATATACTAGGGGACGTTTAGGATTAAATTTGTTTTTATTTTTTATTTTTTATGATTTTTTTTTAAAAAATATTTGTTTAGTATATCTTTTAGGTGTTCCTATTTTTATTTTAAAAACAAATGATATTATTTTAAAACATAATTTAAATGAATTTTGAGTATTTTGCATGTTTTGAAAAATAATAATAATTATTAAACATATTTTATTTCAAATCAAAATATAAAAAAAAATGATCTCAAACTACTTAAATTATTAAGATTGAAATAATCACTTTCTTCAACAAACCAAATCAATCCTGATATAGGAATGTTAAAAGGTGAGTTCAATTGTGATATGACACTTAAAATACTACTAGTCGAAGCACGAATCTTGATGCTAAAAGCAAGCTGATCCAAAGTTGAAACTGGTTGAGATCAAACACTTAAAATATCATTGGAAACTTTGGAACATCTGTTAAATTTTTAAAAAGCTCTCAAATATGGAGTGTTTATAGTCAAATCGAGCGTCTCGACGAGCCGGTTCCAACAAGCCAAAGATCTTACAATTCCAACTTCATTTGACTTTCAAATACTCAAAATACATCATATGATCAAGAGAATCATCATGAGCCGCCCGATGGAGATGAGTGGTTCGGATTTTGCATGTATTTACAGAGATGCCACTCCTCCAATCTAAAGATAGCCTCTCATTCTTTATATGAGGGGAGGCCAAGCAAGAGAGAGGAGAGAGCTCTAAAGCTTGAAGATCCTCCAAGCACAATCCTGCCACCACTCGACGACCATCAACCACCGCCGGCCTCTCCGCCGTACCGCCACGCTGATCCTTGCCGTCATTCCGGTCTCCATCATGGCGACCTTCATCGTCAGTCGATGTCTCTCGCTATTCATTATCATCTGCTACCACTAGCAGTTGTTACAACTTGATTATTGCTACATAGTTGTCGTTCCCTTCTCACAGTATGACATCGTTTGTAGGAAGCTAATTCTCATTATTTCATCTTGTATGACGACCAAGTTTCCTAATAAGATCAAAACCGCCATCAAGGTGGAGCATTTCAAGCTTTTAAGGAGCGCAAGCGAAGAATGAAGATTCATCAAATAAGCAAAGAATGAAGATTCATCAAACTTCGTTCCTTCAGATTTTGTCAAAAACTGGGGGGCAACTCTTAATCTCAGAAGATCGCCTATGTTAATGTGTTAAGCATCTAATCGATTACCATCCCAAGAAACAAGTCAAAGTTGGAGGATATTTCAATATTGAGAAGAGATATAGCTTTGCAAATTATGATTTTCCAATCATACTCATGGAAAAATAAGACCAGGGTTAAGGAGCAACTTTGGCTACAACCACAAATGGATGTTTTAATTCGACCTCTTCCATACAGGTTAACGTCATCGGGTAACACTCTGACAAACAACCTCGGATGGGTCAAAATCCTCAGCAGATTCAATTCGACCTCTTCCACACAGGTTAACGTCATCGGATAACACTCTAACAAACAACTTCAGATGGGTCAAAAATCCTCAGCGGATTTAATTCAACCTCTTCCACACATGTTAATGTCATCGGGTAACACTCTGACAAACAACCTAGGATAGGTCAAAAGATCCTTGGTGGACTTCCCACGACCTCTTCTATACAGGTTAACGTCATCGGGTAATACTCTGACAAACAACCTCGGATGGGTCAAAAATACTCAGCGGATTCAATTCAACCTCTTCCATAAAAGTTAACGTCATCGGGTAAACTCTGACAAACAACCTAGGATAGGTCAAAAGATTCTTGGTGGACTTCCACCTCTCTTTCATAGTTAACGCCATCGGTAACACCGACAACAACCTGGATAGGTCAAAATCCTCGGATTCAATTGACCTCTTCCATGTTAACGCGTAACACTACAAACAACCTCGGATGGGTCAAAATCTTCAGCGGGTTCAATTCAACCTCTTCCACACAGGTTAACATCATCGGATAACACTTTGACAAACAACCTCGGATGGGTCAAAATTCTCAATTTCAACCTCTTCCACACGATTAACGTCATCTAACACTCTAACAAACAACCGGATGGGTCCTCAACGGATCTAATTCAACTTCTTCCATAACATCATTAGCAAACACTCAAAACAACTTAGATAGGTCAAAGGTCCCGGGACTTCCCCGCTCTTCCTGGTTAACATCGTAACACCCAAACAACCTCGGATAGGTCAAAATCCCATTATCCCACCGACATCGAAGCTGCCGCCACCATCGACTATCGCCGCGTTGCCGACCACCTCGTTGCCGCCAAACCATTGAAGCGGTCACCATCGCTGACATCTGGCTTACCGCTGCAATTATCGCTGGCAATTTTGTTTGCCACACCATATCGTCGTTTATCTTGCTGACCAGACGTTGGCCGCATAGCCGACTATTGCCGCCATTAGCCGACTATTGCATTGCTGAATACCACCCCGCCGCCAACCATTAGGCCGGTCACCGACTATCGTGCCGGCCACCGCCGCCACCATCGTGCCGGTCCGCTGCCACCACCATCCTTGGTTATCTCGCCACTACTATCGCCGATAATTTTGTTGGTCACCACCATCGCCGGCTGGTCATCTCGCTGACTATCGACGCTGCCGCCAATTATCGACTATCGTTGCGTTTGGCTGCCATTAATTCCGGCCAACCATCAGACTGTATCGTTGCACTACTGCCGCTGTTATTGCCGCTGACTACCGTTGCATTATTACTGGCCGACCATCGCTGATTTTCTGGTCACCACTATCATCGTTCATCTCCCGATTATCGACATTGGCCGCATTGACTACCGCTGCGGGCGCCGACACCCGCTGCCGCCAACCACTGTGCTTATCGACACTTTGCCGCCGGTTATCGCTGCTGACTACTGCCGCTGGTCACCACTATCGCCGCCGGTCAACCCCTGATACTGACGCCGGTATCTCCGCTGACTACCGACGTCGCCGCCAATTATCGACCTTGCAGCTGCCGCTGACCACCTCCATCGGCTGCTAACCATCAGAGCGGTGCCATCGCTGCTGACTACTGCCGTTGTTTCATCTTGCTGACCATCGCTGACATCTTCGGCCACCATTATCGCTGGTTATCCGCTGACCACTGCTGAGTCACTGCCGCTGACACTATCGCCGCCACCATGCTGATCATCGCTGCTAACCACTGTTGCCACCGCTGGCCACTACTATCGCCGTCACTACTACTACCATCTCGGCAATTTTCGCGGTTACACCATTGTGCCGGCTATCTCGCCGATAGCCGCACCGCTAACTACTGCATTTGCTTGCCGCTGCCACCCCGTCGGCCGCTAACCATCAGGCCGGACACCGCTGCCATCGCCACAACCATCGCTGATCCGCCGGCTACCACCATCGCCGCGGTTATCCTTGCCACTATCATAGTACCGCCACCGACTACTATCGGCCACCATCGCCGAGTATTGCGCCAACCTCCGTCTCGGTTATCGTTTTCTTGATCGCTTCCAAACTGGTCGGTCCGACGAGGTTACTGACACTTATTTCGAGAAAATCGGAGCCTTGTCGATGAACTATGGGTCTTGATCGCTTTGAACCCTCCGGTCACGAGGTCGCTTAACACCTCTTTCGAGGAAAATCGGAGCCTGCCGTATGAACTACGGGCCGTGATCGCTTCAACCGGCCGGTCCACGAGGTCGCTTAACACCTCTTCGAGGGAACTGAGCCTACGCATGAACTACGCCTGATCACCTCCAAATGACCTTCTCTCAAGAAGAAAAGAAGTTGCCTTCTCCCTTGGCCCTAGGGGGGTTTTTATAGACCCCTTATAGGGGCAAAAAAGTCAGAAACCATCCAAAACCACCCAAAACCGCTCAAAATGGAAACGGCCAAAACGCAAAACGGACGTTTTGCCGAGGAGAGACCCGGGCTCCACGACGACGCCGCCTCGCGCGATCGGGTCTCGCCCGCTTCCCACTCGCTTCATTTCAGCCATCGCACGACCGACGTCATTCCATCGTTCAAGTCCGCTGACTGGCCAGGGCCGCGGCGACTGCTCGACTGGCCCGCAACCGAATCACATCGCCCGCGAAGCCGCCAGCGCCGACTCAGGTCCCTGCTCATGCCCGGCCGACATGCTACCCACGGTCTCTACGCCCGCATCACCGCTGCCGCATCATCGCTATCGCCAAGACGCAGCTGCGCTGCATGACGCGCCAGCCGCTTCACTAGCACTTCATGAAGCGCTCGTTTCTGATGGGTCCAGAACTCAAATTCGCACCCAAGATTTACACATCCACGCTCTGACCGCTCCGTAGTCATAATCTTGTGCTTACATGAAGTTCTATTATCTCAAAATGTGTGGTTAATGGACTCTCAAATTTTATTGAAGAATTTGCTATTTTCAAGTATTTTACATATATATTTTTGGATGATTGAGATAATGTCATCCAAAAATAGATGGACAACTGATATGGCACTTAAAATACTATTAATCGAAGCACAAATCTTGATGCTAAAAGCAAGCTGATCCGAAGTTGAAAATGGTCGAGATTAAATACTTAAAATATCATTGGAAACTTTGGGACATCAGTTAAATTCCTAAAAAGCTCTCAAATATGGAGTTTTATAGTCAAATCGAGCGCCTCGAATGGCCGGTTCTAACAAGCCAAAGATCTTACATCATTCATTTGAGCATTCAAATACTTAAAATACATCATATGATCAAGGGAATCATCATGAGTCGTCCGATGGAGAGGAGTGGTTCGGATTTTGTATGTATTTACAAAGACGCCACTCCTCCAATCTATAAATAGCCACTCATTCCTCATATGAGGGGAGGCCAAGCAAGAGAGAGGAGAGAACTCTAAAGATTGAAAATCCTCTAGGCATAATCGTGCCACCACTCGACGGTCTTCGACCACCCCTGTTAGTTACCAACCACCGTCGCCGACCGCCACCACCGCTGATCCTTGCCGTTATCTCGCCGCCGGTTGCCACCGCTGACCATCGCCGCCCTCATCACGGTATCATCGCTGACCACCGGTCGGTACCGCCGCGCCGACTACTATCGTCGGTCACCGCCGCTGACTACCATCGCCGGTCACCGCCACCGACTACCATCGTCGGTCACCGCCGCCGATCCTCGATGACTATCTTCGCCGGTCACCATCCCGACGACCTTCATCGTCAATCCCCGACCCCCGCTGTTCCCCATTACTATATGGCTGTTGTTGCCTGATTTTGGGATTCCTATTGTCAGCCCTTCTCATATACAATTTTGTAATCCCGTATCGGAAAACTTGTACTCCAAAATAAATACATAGTGGAAGATTTTTACTTGGCTAGGCCCCGTGGTTTTTCCCTCTTTTTGAGATTTTCCACGTAAAAATTCTAGATTTTTCTTGTTCACTATTTAAATGTGTGTTGGATTTCACAACAAGGCTAAGGCGTAAACTTTCACTCTACCACAACTGATTTATTTAGCACGCAACAAATTGGAAATAGCTCAATCAACAAGTCCACATGAGTTAGATATATTATATAAAAAAAAAAGTTCAAATTTATTTATCTTTTTAAATATTAAAAAAATTTAGCTATATAGTCGTATTTATCAAGCCCATTAGTCTAATAGAAAAGAATTAGTCATTATAACTCTATATGTTTTTTAACATATCTATATTTGAGTCATAAAAAAAAAAACCTACAACCAAATTGCCGGTTTACTTGGTCTTCAATAATTATGTTTAAATTTAGTTAATTAGCTGTAAACCAATATAAACGATCGTTGACAAATCAGAATATCAAGTAATTATAAATAGTTAGGGCATATTTGGGATCAATTTTATTTTTTGAAAATTTTTTTTATTCTTATGTATTTTTTAAAATAAGCATATATAGTATATTTTTAAGAGCCTATTTGGGATCAATTTTATCAGCAATCAAAATATAAATAATATAATTATATTTTATTTCAAATCAAAATATAAACAAAATAAATAAATAAATAAAATATAAAAAAAAATAATTTGACCCCAAACAACCCCTAAGTATTTCTATTTTAAAAAACACTTAAAAACAGCTTTGGATATTTTGAGTATTTTTAAAATAATTATTAACACTAAATACGGGTGTGCAATCGCTCGGTTTGGACAGATCAATTTTGAAATTTATTAAACCATTCGATTTTAAATCTAAAATCTGAAAAAACCGATTAGTTTAATCAATAATATAAACCGAATTTTTTTTCAGATTTTCCGTTCGGTTTAGAAAGAACCAAAAATTGAAAATATAAATTGCTATAATAATTATTTATCAAAGAATTACATCACTTTATTAAATTATTTAATACAAAATCAAGTAACTCTTTAATAAATGAAATCAATAATATACAAATTTATTATTGAAATTGCTTCCTCGAGAGAAATTTTCTAAAAAAAATGAAAAAAATCAATTTTTTTAGCTATTTTCGGTTTAATTGGTTTAATCAGATTAAGATGATATAAAACCGAATCGAAATCTGAAAACTGAAAATTACCAAATTCAAAATTGAATATTACCAAATTTAAAACCGGACCGAAATTTGAAAATCGAATATTACCCAATTCAAAACTGAATATTACCAAATTTTAAACCGATCTGAAATCTGAAAACCGAATATTATCAAATTCAAAGCCGAAATCCAAAAAAATGTTTACAAAACCAATCCAAATATAAAAGTTTGGTTTGGATCAGTTCGGATTCTCAGTTTTAACTAAAAAAATACACACCTCTAGCACTAAATATACTTTATTTTAAATGATAAAATTTAAAATCATAATAAAAATAAAAAAATAAAAAACTAAAAATAAAAGTGATCCCAAACGAGGTCTTAAGAAATCGATTTAATTACTAGTTGGTATAAGATTTTTCCTGGTAAATGTACCTATGAAGTTAGGAAGAGAAATTGAGAGATTAATAATGAAATGCATGTAAAGAGCAACACATTTACTAATGAAGTGCAAGAAAAACGCAAAAGAACATTACATAAGAATTACTAACTCTCATTACCATTTTTTTTCTAAAAGAATAATGCGCTTTTATTCTTAGCTTTATAGTTATTCCTTATGGACATTCTCTAAGAAACTCAACAAATTTAAAAACTCAACAAATTTAAAAACTCAACTATTTGTATTTTTTAAATATTAAGGTTTTAAGATTAATAGTTGAGCTAAACTTATGTTTGAATCTACAACCTATTCCGATAATAACAGACTCTCTGATACAGATGATCCTCACTGCTGATGGACTGGTCAACCTCCTTCATAGATCATACAACTATAATAAAATTTAGCTACATGACTATTCTAGATCATCTTTGTCACATGCTATATGTGCTTTTTTACTGTATGTTGTATGTATGCACAACTGCAAAACATTCAGGTGTTATTGTAAAAACATTCTACCCTTTCCTATTTCTTTCTTAGCATTAGAGCTATACATATTCTTTATTGTATGCTATGTTTGTACCATCAGCAAAACATTCAAGTGTAATTATAAAAGTTTTCTATTATTTGCTATTTCATTCTTAGTATTAGAGCAATTCCCTTTCTCTTCTCACCATGGAAACTCGACTACCTCACCTATTCAAGAAAGCCTCATAATTGCTATCGCTGGATGCAACTCTATCCTTTCCTCTGTCAAAGTCCTCATGACAAATATCAAAGCCATAGTCAGCACTCTCTCAAATGACAACTACCCATCAAGGAAATCTTAGATGTTGAAGTTGTTTGTTGCAAATGGATTCAAATGTATTTTGGATGGATCCACTAAATGCCCAAACAAATTCATTAGTGATGTTGATTGACAAATTTCACACATCCATCCTACACACTTGGGATGCTTATTGATCACTACATCTATCTTGCCTTATGTCTTGAATCTCTTTTCGTACTTTGAAACTTAGCTCATTATTGAGAAGATACTGCAATCTTCAAATAGATCTTGGGTAGTCCAAATAAAATTGAACTCCACCACATCTCGATGGAAAATAAAATAATACAACAGTACTTAGCTGAAGTGAAAACACTGGTAGATAACATAGTTGCATTAAGAGGATCACTACATGATGAAGACATCATACATTATATGTTAAATGGATCACCAAGTTCTTATCAAGCATTCAAAACATCAATAAGAACCACCCTCTCACCTATTAGTCTGAACGACTTCTACTCACTTCTTTAAAGTCACCACTAACAGTTCTAAGGAACTACCAACCAACTCTTTCACTACTCTCCATATTACTCACAGACAAAGCAGCTTGAGATTCCTTCACAACAAATATAGTGTGTCAAATTCCAATCATGAAAAGATACTGCAATAATCTTTGTACCTTCAGTTGTGCTTATTATCATTGGAAACCACCTCCCCTTCGACATAAGGTAGGTCCACGTTCCATGCATTGTGTATTTCTTGACTACTATGATACTATTAAGGGCTATAAATATATTGACTTTGCCACAAGATGTATAGTTCTCTTTCAAAATGTAGTCTTTAATGAAGAATCTTTCCTTCACACTTAGTCTCTTTTGCATCTTTCACTTCCCAACCTACACAAACCACCTACAGTCTACCTCTTCTTCTCACCCCCACCACCAGTCATCAAAACCCTTCACAATTATCACTATCTAATTCAACTCATGCATTAATTGTTTACCCACCTCAACCCCCTAATCCTCCCTCATCATCCCCTTCCCCCACCAAGCCTTTCATTAATTTTTATAACTCGATAGCATCCCATGACTACTTCCTCTATGATTGGCTTATTAAAACAAAAAAAACATCTCCCTTCAACATCTTCTTTTGACTCAATCTAATCCCAGTTCTTATGCCATTGCTCGCAAATACCCCCATTGGTAGTAAGCCATGTTAAATAAGTTTCATGCTCTTTAACAATAATTTACCTGATCCTCATTCCACCACCATCCAACCAACCATCCTTGGCTATCATTAGACATACAAAACAAAATTTCATGTAGATAGCTCTGTTGCCAAACATAAAGCGTGCTTTGTCGCTTAAGGCTACACATAAGAATATGACATTAATTACATATAAATTTTTAGTCTCATCGCTAAGATGCCTACCATTTGCATCTTTCTCTTTGTTGCTCTTCACTTTCAATGGGACATCACTCAAGTAGATGTATCTAATGGTTTCCTCTGTGGACATCTTGATGAGATAGTCAACATAAAGTAGCCTCTCATTTTCATTGATCTAAAACAATCGAGATATGTTTGTATATTGAAGAAAGCTATATACGATCTCAATCAAGCTTCATGTCAATGTTTCAACAGCTTCACCAATCATCTTCTTAGCATTGGATTTGCCCCAATCAAGACGATCCTTTCTTTCTCCTCTATAAAACAAGGGTGTTCTAATCTTTTTTATCATATTTATTGACGATATTGTGGTAATTAGCAATAATCATGTAGTCATTACAACCCTTCTTCATAGCAAGAACCTTGGTCCCATCTCTAAATGTATTAGCATTTAGGTATCTCGTGGAAACCATCAAGGTCTCTTCTTAAATCAGGCCCAATATGCTCATAAGCTTCCCAGTAAAGCAGGTATGGAAGATCGCCATCCTAGTTTCACTCCCTTCTCTACCAGCATTGCAATCTATGGGTCAGCCTACTCCTCTTTCTCTACTCCTCATTGATATTGACTATTGATCAAGTCTCTCCAATACTTAACTATAACTTGACTTAACATAGTTTTTATCGTCAATAAACTATATCAATATATGCATGAATCTCAAGACTTCCATTATCACCAACTCAAACATCTTCTCAAATATATCAAAGACACCCTGCACTATGGTCTTCCTATCAACAAAGATATCGATATCTACACAACTATTCATATGTTGACTGGGCCAATGACAAAGATTGTAAATCCATCTCTAATTTTTGCACCTATCTTGAAAACACTCGAATCTCATGGACAATGAAGAAACAACCCATCGTAGCATACTCATCAATTGAAGCCAAATATCACGTTCTTGCATCCAACATCATGCATAAATTTTTTGGCTTTGCCACTTATTAAAAGACTTTTATAGATTCCTATCATTACTCCAACCCTCATTCACTGTGTCAATCTCTCCGCTATCTCAATTGCAAAAAAAATCCTATTTTTCACGCTCGCACAAAGCATATTGAGACTGACTATTAGTTTATCAAGCAATATATTATCTCCAAAGAAGTTCAAATTCTCCACATTAGTTCACATTATTAACTTGAAGATATTCTAACCAAATCACTATCTAAAACCCATTATGATTATTTGTGACAAGCTGACAATTCAGTCCAAATCATTCAAATTGAGGAGCGTTAATTATAAAATCTTAAAAGCAAATAATCCTCAATGTTAATGGAGTGCTCCACTTTCCTCAAAAACTACACAACTACAATAGAATTTAGTTATAGGACTATTCTAGATCATCTCTGTCACATGCTACATATATTCTTTATTGTATGCTATGTGTATGTGCATTTGTGAAACATTTAGGAGTTACTATAAAAGCTTTCTATTCTCTTCAATTTCTTTCTCATGAGAAATTAAATACTTAGAACAATTAATCGAAAAGATTACACATATCACTTACATTTATTCTTCATAATTTTATCTAATTTATCAATAAATAAAAACACAATACTTAAATAATTATGGTCATGACTATATATATTAGAAATAATAAAAAAACAATAAAATCATTAAAATGTATTTGAAACAATAAACATATAGTCATGATCATACATCTCTTGATCAGCTTAGGTCGGATAATCTTCCCTTAACGTGGACACAAGTAGTGCTTTGCCGGGTTAATCATCCTATAAATTCTGAAATGATTCCAAGAAAGTATTTAAATAAATATTAAAAATACAGAAGCTGACTTCCTCATTTCCCAAGAACTAAACATTTTAAAATGGATATAATTCAATCTTAAAATAGTCACTATTAAATACTGTTAAAAAAGTTATGAGTTAAAAGAGAAAATCGATTATATGAGTCGGTACTTGAAAAGTAGAGGAAAAAAAAAACAACTCTCATATATGAAACTATATATTGCATTTTTGTGTGTAAATAAAGATATAAAACCATCAAAATATTTAATTAAAATTTCGAAATGAGAATAGTCTTTTACCGTGACCGGAAAGTAAAGGGTTGGACGATTGTGGAAATAGTCTATTGACGTGCCTGCATGGAATAATTTGCCTTAATTACACGACAAACCTTCCTTCTTTTTTTATTTTAGATATTCTGCCATTTCAATATTTAAATCTTTTTTATATATTTTTTAAGCGTGCATGAACTCAGCCTAACACCTTCCACGAAGTATTCCTGCCGCTTTGTTTGTTCTGGAGAAAGGTTAGAATGAGGACTTCACACTGTTCATGTGGAGAAGAATACAGTAATATGATTGTGTCAGGCATCACATATTTTTTTTTTCTTAAAATCTCTCTCTTCGGGCCCGCACGTTGAAATACGTTGGGTCTGAGATCAAATTGGAATCATGGTAGAAGATCGCTAAATAATAATTTCTTTATCAGAAAATATTGTTTGTGATAGCAACGCAGTTGGAGACCACAAGTAAATATGTATTTTATATAAAAATCTTTCAGAAAGTACTGAAGATCAGTCATCTTCCTCCCTTCTTCCTTGAATGAATATAGTTGTATGTTTAGGTCTCGGTGATACAAATATTGAGCTTTTCTTGCAGATTTGTTCGTTGGCATTCAGATAAAAGATATCCTTAAATACGATATTCTTCTTCTTTATCCTCCCAATCTTTTTCTCTTTTACTTTAAGGTTTAGAGTTTAGGGTGATACCAACATTGAGCTTTTTAATTTGGAAACATTTAGCCATCCGCTCAAATTTGATCTCTCCCTTTTTTATCCTCATAGTCTCATTGTTAGCAAATTTTTTTTCTTCTATTTTATTCTACTTAATCAAGATAACTTTCTCCTTCGTCCAAAATTCATGCATTTCTCCATCAATTGAATTCTTACCCTTGCAATTGATTTTTTTTTTTTTTTTGGGAAGG
The DNA here is from genome assembly GCA_021442155.1 of Cymbidium sinense. Taxonomy (NCBI): domain Eukaryota; kingdom Viridiplantae; phylum Streptophyta; class Magnoliopsida; order Asparagales; family Orchidaceae; genus Cymbidium; species Cymbidium sinense. Next base: position 187,638,023 of record CM038221.1, read on the forward strand.
AACCATCAAAATTAAATTCAATAGCAAATGAATAATTTACATATATATTTATTTATTAGGTTTCTTGCATATCTTTGGTTATGTTTTGAGAAGGGTAGGCTTTATATGACACTACAGGAAAACAGTAGATTTCTGGCAAAATAATCTGTCAAAAATCAACCAAAATCTGTCGTTAATTTACATTTCTGATAGATTTCACCCTGACGATAAATGCCTGATTGGAAATGATTTTTGGTGGACAAATAATCCGATGGAACACAGTTTCCGTTAGATTTTCAACCTCAAAGTTTCTCATAAAGAAACGATGGAAATACTGTCTAGAAAATGCCAACCAAAAATTTAACAGCTGGAAAATTAATAACATGAGAAATTTTGGCGGCCCTGTCTGACAGAAAATCCGTCAAAAATTTTTCGATGGTTCCTTTAGCCAACGTCTTATATCGAGCTTACCGATGAAAATTTCATCAAAAGTCCATCAAAAATCTTTATAGAATTGAAAAAAAAAAAAATCAGAGCTTTGCAAATGCTCTGATTTTTATACTTGTAGAAGAATCACAAAATAACTTCACAATTTTATGATTGACAATAACATATCCTCAACATTCATATAAGACCAATGAATAGCTAATCCCAAGCATTTCTTTCATTTTAGTATTTTGAAAAACATTGAAATAAAATAACAATTTCAAAATATTTAAATGAAATAATTTCAAATATCAACATCTGAACAAGTTATTTACAAACAAAAAGATAATACAAATGAGACTTAATCCTCATCAGTCTCCTCCTCAACCTCGTCCCCCTCCTCCTCCACCTCCACCATTGGCTTCTTCCCCTTGCGGCTATCTTTATGCATCTTCTCCATTTTAGTCTCCATTATAGCCATCCGGGCTTCCATCTGAGCAGTCATCCTCGCTTCCATCTCCTCGGTCATCATAGCGACACACCTCTGAACGATCTCGTTGATCGACTTACTGCTTGTTCTAGAGAATGAATGACGTGCACCATAGGTTAACCCCTTACCTTCATATTATCATTAGTTTTTCTCTTAACATCCATCATTGTGTTGAAAATGTTGTTAAACTTTTTTTTCTCTATGTTCATTACATCAAGATTATGCCTTATTATATTAGACTTTTAGTAGGATAAATCCCAAAAAATACTCATCTTTGTCTAGTTATGGGTTACACCATAACCCAAAATACGATTGTCAGATAAAATAAGAGAATCAATTATAGTTTAGATATAACTAACAATATGCCATAAATCATCCCCACTTAATCTTAGAGGTGGCTTAAATTTCTCAACTCGATTTTTATGAAAACATTTTTGTTTCTTCTAAAAGGATGATTGTTGACCTCACTTTTGGAGTGAGCCCTCAACTTCCTCATCATTGATCTAGGACTCTTATAGATAGTAAAGCTCCTTAGTATTAAGACACTTTTAGTGATTAGGTGAACACCTAACCTAAGCCGAGAGACTTAGAAGAGTTAGTCATAGGAATAGGTTATGCCTTAGGGATTTAGGAAGACTTGCCTACCCTATAGCCTTAAACCCAATCCTCACTTCCTCCTTCAAACCAAACTTCCAAAAAAAAAATCTCAAATTCAAATCCAAGATCATAATTCCAATTCCATATCAAGTGATTGAAACCCATGATCAAATTCAAATTCCAAAACCCTTTCTAAGCCCTTTTGATTTTATCTTATGGACTTAGCCTTAACCAAATTCAAATCGACCCCAATCTAATTGATTTTCTCAAATACCAATTCAATCTCAAATCAAATTCCAAATCAATTCCAAATCAAATGATTGAAACCCATGATTAAATTCAAATTCCAAAAACCCTTCCTAAGCCACATGAACCACCTTCATATGCTTAGCCAAAACTCCCTTTAAACTAAATCAACTTGGTTGATTTCTTTATAATCAATCATCTTTCATTTATATTCACAAATATAAATAAAATCCAAATTCAGACCATTCAAAATCAAATCAAATTAAATCAAATCAAATCAAGACATTTCTTAAGCTATATGGACCTACTTCCATAAGCTTAATCAAATCTCAACCTAGATTAACCCAAACTCAATTAATTTTTTTATAAATCAATCATTCCTTCATTTATATTCAAAAATATAAATGAAACCCACCCTTCAATGACCAAAAATAAATCAAACTAAATCAATTCCCTTACTTAAGCCCTTTTGACCTACATCCTTAAGCATGTCAAATTTGCTTCCAAATCACTCCAAACTCAAGTGATTTTCTCATGAATCATTTATATCTTTATTTAGATTCACAAATATAAATGAAATATAAATCCAAATAGCCAAAACCAAACCCAAATCAAATCAAATTCCTAATCTTAGCATATTTAGCCAATTTATTGAACTTGGCTAAATGATATCCAAATCAACTCAAAACTGATGAATTTTTTATGATTCAATCATTCTTTGAATCATTGTTCTGAATATAAACACAAACTATAATTATCAAGCTAAATCCAAGTCAAATTAAGTCAAGCCCATGTTGACCCCTTTTGGCTTGAAATTATCATATGAACCAAGATCCACTTGGCTCCAAACCAATTGCAATTGGATTTATATTTCAATCCTAGGCTCATATATAAGTTCAACTAAACTTGAATCAAGCCAAAACCAAACCAATTGACCCACTTAAGTCCACTTAACCCAAAGTGATCTAAAGACCCTTTTTGAGCCAAGTTCTAATCCAACCCAAATTAGATTGAATTAAGCCCATCCAAGCCTCACATCATGATCAATAATCATCCTAGGGTGATCAACTACCTTGAATTGGGTCAAACCAAGTCAACTTGATCCTTTGACCAAGTCAACCTTTAGCTCAAATGAAACCTAAACTAGCTAAAAACCACCATATACCAAATTGATTGAAACCATTGATTTAAAATAATTCATAATCAATGATTGAACATGACCAAACCCTGAATTGAGCCAAATCAAGTCCAATTGGCCATTTGACCTAAGTTAACCCAAATTGGCCTAAAAAGCCAAAAAATCATGATTTGATCCAAATTGATTGCAACCAATGACTCAAGTTCATTCCAAATCATTTATTGAACTTGGCCAAAGCCATGATTGAGCCCAATTTGACCAATTGGTCAACTTGACCCAACCTAGCCTAGATTGACCTAAAAGGTTAAATTGGCCAAAATCTAAATTAAACCTAAATCAAACCAAACAAAAGGCTACAATCATTTTCAATTAACTAATTGAACATGAGCCAACACCTAACCCAACCCAATTTGGTCAAATTGGTGAAATTAGCCCATTTGACCTATTTGAATCCAAATGAGACAAAAATCAAACCTAAGCCAAATTAATCAAAATCACTTAAAATAAAACTCTTGAAAAAATCATTTGAATCTAACCCAATCCTTGGTTTGACCCAATTTAACCAATTGGTCAACCCAACCCAACTTAAACCCAAATGAACCCATTTGACCATATGAAGCCAAATCAACCCATGCGACCCTAGGACCTGGCCAAACCTGACCCAAATTAGTTCTAGTTCACTCCCAAACTAGCCCAAATCCATAGTGGACCCCACCCAAGGGGATTAGCCATTGGACACACCCCATTTACATTGGATTCTTTCCGTAAGAGGCAAAGTCCACATTCTCCTCTCATGACAGCCATCCAATTGCCAAATAAGGTATTCCTAAACCCCCCTAGCCCAATCTAAGCTAGCTTATCACTTTCCATGGACCAAAGAAAATAAACCAAGACACTTCACTCATGGTCGAACCTCATGGACCAAGGGAAGAACCAAGCCAACCCAATCTCGTATCTTTTTGGATCATCTCCATCATCCATTTTTGGGGTATGTTCCTCAATTTGAGCGAATGGACATACCTCAATTTGGCGATGTCCTTGAATTTTCAAAATTTCAAATTCTCGAGCCTACGAAAATTCTCTATTCGCTGCGATCAAGGTATCCTTTTGATTCAAACTCCTCCCCACTCAACCAAACCTCTTAAACTTCACATACCATCACCTCACGAATCATCCTCTTGAAGCCAAAGGTCAAAGTTTGATCGAAGCCGAAGCTCCTACGTGCATGGATTGGTCGTTCGAGTGGCTCACCTCAAATCAGGGCTCGTGCAGCTCAACAAAGCTTCATTTCTGCCAAACGAAGCTACCTTAGTCGATCCCACCGCCGAACATTAGCTCCGGCGAGTTAATTCCTCAAAATCATTGGTTTAAGAAAAATTGGTTGGTCCTTTTTGAAGGAAATTTCTATGCCATGCATTTTTTGACCATTGGATGTTCTCGTTTCCTCTCCCTGATGGTGTGGGATTAATTTGATTCCAATCCGAGCTCGGGTGAGCTCAGATTGAATGGAGAAAGACGGATAGTATCCATTTTTTGCCATTCGCGAAGGAGATAGAACACAGATCATCCATTTTGCGTGATCAAAATGGAAAGTCCTGTTCTAATCACATGTAGATCCCTTGATTAATCCTTCAAAACTGCGGGTCTGATCATGGCAATCCGATCTTAGATCGAACGGTCTACGAGAAAGCGCGCCTGTCACAATTTGAGTCAGCCTCCTGATTTGACAACTTAAATACCCCATCCCATCATGCCACATGGAAAGTGCGCGCCACATCAGCAGCCACGTGGTGTCGATGGGATTAAAGGTTAATTAGGGCTATTTTAATTAATTCTTAAGCCTTAAACTTCCAAAAATCATAACTAATTGTAGAAAAATCTAAAAAAATTTAAATGAGAGCTCATTTTAAAGATATTTCAAAGTAGAATCCATTAAAATTAGTATTAATTAATTTTGAACAATAATTTATACTTAATTAAGGTTTAGTTAAAATTTTAATTAGCCTAATTACTCTCTGATTAATTGTCCAATTAATTTCAAATTTTTTAGAGATGTTTAGGGGGATGACCTCTGCCTCACCTACTTTTCTTGGAATTTATTGGATAGTTAATTAGGGAACTCAATGGATTAAGCCTTAATTACTCTCCAACCTTAATTAGTGATAATTAATCAAATGAATAATAGTTTAATTAATTAATTGAGCTTATTGTCCTCTGTTAATAGTGGGAAGCCTTAATTTAGGTTCACTCCTTATAACCATTTCATTAAGGTTCCTCATTTGTTTCAAATTAATTAAAGCTTAGTTAAGTGATTAACCACTTGATTAATCAAATAAAATAGAAAATATATCTAATTATTTTAGAGGCTCATTGGTTATTTGAAATGACTTAGGGATTGGGATTGAGGCCTCTTCCTTGATCTCTTTCCCTAAGTTAATTTCATCATTCTATTTAAAAGATATAATTAAAGGATTTAATTAACCAACTAAAGGCTTAATTAAATTAATTTAAAATCCATTCACAACCTAACTTTATTTAATTTACTCTTGGATAGCTCTTTGGGTGTTCAATAACCTAAAGAGAGAGCTAATAAAATTATGGTTGGCTATTAACTCACACATGTGGGGAATGGGATTAGGATTAACAAAACACTTTCACATTTCTTAAATCAAACATAAAGATAAAAAATGGCTTTAAGAAACTTTAGTTTATTTTAAATGAGTTTGTTTAATATGTTTGTCCTTAGGATTTAGTTGGATTGAATGAAATTACATGCTTGTGTTTTTTTATTTCCTTCCAATCATGTTAAAATGTTGTATGCCACTTGTACTCATGCATTCATGTCTTTCAAATTAATCAAATGAAAAAAAAATGATTTCCTTTATGTCAATTTGCATGTGTTGACTTAATTAGAAATATGTGTAGGTATTATCACTATTAAATCTCAAATGTATTTTTAAAAGCTTATTAATGAAGAATGATAAAATATATTGTGATTTTAGTTATGTATATATAGGAGGTGCATGTGAGTATAAGCTTAGTATATGAAATAAAATCTCTCTCTTACATTCATGTATTGATTTGTATAAGTTTGAATGTTAATGAGTATATTAGTTTGGACATCCTAGGGACGCATGACTTTAAGTAGCCCCAAGGAGGTTCCTACCTCACTCCCCTAGTGCAGAACAATGACGACATACCTATTTGATTTTATTCTTATGCATTTTGACATTGAGATTTAAATAGAGATTTAATTCATTTGCACAAATAAATCAATCCAATTAAAAGCTACTTTTGCATGGTTTTCTAATCTTATAGTTGCTTATACATCCATATGTTTTTAAGAATAGTGGGTATATTAGTCTAGACATTTCGGGGATGCATAACTTTAAGTAGTCCCAAGGAGGTTCCAACCTCACTCCCCTGGTGCAGAACAATGACGCCGTACTTGCTTAAAACTTTTCTACATTTGAATGTTTATTTAGCTAATGAATGAAAACCCTATTTTTTATTAAAAAGACATGCATTCATACTTTGTTCAAATGGTTGGATTAATCAATTATATGATTTAAGGCTCCTTTCTTATGCTTTTGTATAAGAATTTAGATAGAGCTTTAAATTAATATGTCAAAATGATTCAACTAAATGAAACATTAATTCCAAGTATATTTGCTTACATTCATCATTTAAGTATGCCAAGATACAAATTGCATGTATAGGTATGTTTATTACTTAATCATATGCATGCCATATATATGATGGAAAGAAATGAACAAACATGTGTTATGTGATAGTAATTCATTCCAACTAATCTTAAGATACCTTTTTTATTGAATGAGTTTATTTAAAGTGAACATAAACTTAAGATTAATTAAAATATATAATAAGCCATTCACTAAAGAGAATTGATTAATTAATTTACTTTAGATGTGACTTAAGGTAGGGATAAGAGAGAGTGACCCTCTCTTTTCTTCTCTTTATAACTCTTAGTTGTTTTGTGTAGGTCAAGTGAAAGAAAAGAGCACACTAAGTAAAATCTTCAAAGTCAACTAAATCACTTGAAGAGAAATCAACCCTTCATAATTAGAGAATTTCAATAAAGCCTAATTAGCACATACCACACAAGCCTTAATACACATACTTTAGATTAAGTCACCACTTCTAGCTTTATATTAGGGTAGTGAATGATTTGATGTATGTTTATTTTGTGATGTATTGTTGTAGACTGAATATCAGGGTGTATGCTTTGTAGACTGTATGTTAGGTTGTGATTAACCTAATCATATTTTTTGTAAGAGATTATGCTTAAGGGGTGCTTAAAAATAAATATAAATACTCTCTTTTGTAGGATGCTTAACTCCTAAGCATAATCTACATTGGGATATGTGGGCTTGGTTACCTATGTGCATGGTGTTAAGTCCAAATTATACAAATAGCTGCTTGGGTTGTATGGTGTGTTTAGAACACTTATTTTGGTGTGTAGTTAGATTTTACTTTTTCATCTCTTTAATGTAATTGTGCATTAGAAATTTGGTTAAGTGTTATGGGGATTAAGGATGAACATTGGCCAGAAGGTTTAATCCTAGGGTGCCATGTGATGCCTAGAAGCCTACCAAACTAAATGAAGAAATGGAACAAATATATGAAGATATGAAGACTTGAAGACCTCTCATAACACTTATCATTTGTATAATTTGTAATTATTCTTTCATATATTGGGATGTATAAGGGTAGAGCCCAGCTACCCATTTTTCTTTTCAGGTTGTATGGCGGTATCCGACCGCACTGGCCTATTATTCTTTCACATTGAGTTTATAAATTGTTTAATGATTTACTTACATTGTGCAATAAAAATGGTATGTATTTTCATAGTTTCTTCAAGTATGATGATTTAATGTGTGGCCTGGATCTGTTTAGGCTCTTAGAGAAAAAAATAAACTTTTTACCCCAATCACAACTCACAACTAAATTTTCTAAAATAACTCATAATCTCATTTAAAGCTTAAGTATTAAATCAAGATAATTAAAAGATTTAACAACCTCTTAACTGAATGTTGTATATTTAACATCATGCATATCATATTATTTCGCTCTTGCTAAGAGAGGGTTTCTATCCTTGCACGATAGGGGAAGACTTGACCTTTGAGGGTCTCCTTTATGGTGGAAAATACCTCTTTCTCTCTGATTTAGCCAATAACCCTATTTCATCATGCATTTAGGCATATAAAATCCTATAGCCCATGTGAAAGTAAAGAGTTCAAAACCAAATAAAATTTAATAAAATTTGCATTAGATTAAGTCATTAATTCATATCACTCATGCTCTAGTCTCTTAAGGAGAGAGTTCAAAGATTTTATCTAGTCTCTTAGGGAGAGAGTTCAAAGATTTTAATTCCATTTTAAATAATAACAACCTAATCATCTTGCAAAATATATGACTTGACTACATGATTTTATAACGTATGAAGAGTTAGCTAGCTGCCACTCCAGGCGGTTATAAGTCCAGTAGTCGGGTGGTTTACTCTCTCTTGTGGAGGTATACAACATACCCATTATCGCTTTAGATTTAGGATGTGCTTTGGCCCTTGTTAAAGCTCCCTAGATTTAGGATCTGAGGTTGTTATTTTTCTCAAGCTATAAACATAAATCCTCACCTCTTAGGTATTTCCATAATATTGCATTGTGGGATCATAAGTCCTAGCTTTTTAATAAATTTAACTCAAATATATAATTCTCCTCAATTTCAAAATATATAAAGCCCAACCATAAGATAGTTTGGGATGCTCACTAGGACTCCTAGTTTCATGAGCATCTCCTACTCATCTCCTTTTGGCTTTGATAGTAAGTCTCTCCTTTTATCAATCCCACTTGATTTTCCAAACATAGATAATTTATTGATAGTCCTATCTTTGAAATCTTTGGAGACAATAATTTCCTACTTTAATCGAGAGTATTCCTAAGGATCTCACCTTCCTTAGAATGTAATTAACAATGGGGGCTTGCCCCCATAGGGAACTTTATAATCTGGTTTAAAGAAACCCTACTTTATTCATCCATGTAAAGTAGGGAAAAAATCTTTGGTATATTTGAAGACGCATCATGCCTTAGGAGTCCTTATTAGGTGATCAGGTCCATCATAAGATAGTGATTTTTATCTTTTGAGATAGTGCACTATTCATTAATATCGTACCCGATCATCTCAATAAGTACACCCTTAGATCTGCGTGGTGTCCCTCCCATACACACACATAAATCAAAAATAAACACCATAGTGATCAGCAAGGGGAAACATACAATGACAGTCATACCAAGAATTTTTTCAACTATTTTTAATAGTGAATATATTTGATAGATCCATGCAATATGGACAAGCTAACTTTCCAGTAGTGCTTCACCTTGATAATATTCCATATGCAGAAAAACCATTGATATCCACATTAGTGCTGCTTTCATCTAAAATTTTTGCTTCACAGTAATATTAGATGTTTGCACACTAATGTCCTATAAAATTTTTAGCTTATATATTTATAGTTGCAAGAAGATATCAATCTTTACTTTAGGGTGATGCAGACAGACTAAATAGTATGAAACCATCAACAGATATTTTGTGGCTCAGCTGTAAAATTTGAATAAGTACGATTAAAATATTTTCATGCTTCTCTGTCCAATGGATGACTCAAGATATGTGATGCACTTTCTCTATTGTGATGCTATTGAATGTTTTGGGCTGAATGTATGGAAGTGTACAATCTTTACAAACATGGAGTTAACGATAAGTAGAACAGACACTTGTGTGGTTCAATTTTTTGTGTTATTTTTTATTTTGTGGCTTGAACCTAAGTGCTCTATAAAATTTGTATTCAATATCTTGTGTGTTGTTCTTGTAATATAACATATAATCATTAACACAACAGTCAATTTTTTCTCGCTCAAACCTAGGGACAACAACATTTTTGTTCTATATAAGTTTTTAGGAACTAAGTTTTCCTGTGAGTTTATCTCTTTTGTCAGCCCTACAAATTGACATTCACATGACATATTAAATTCAAGTTTAATACTTAACATTCTTATGGCCATAGACAACTCAGTATGATTTGTGCATCCTTCCCATAATGATCGTTGTGCTGCCTTTAACAGGTCATAGAACTTTTGAGCTTCTTTATTAGGTAGCTCCTCCTCTGTAAGGTACTCTACTCTAGCAACATCATAGAAGATTTCTTCATAAATTTGACAAGAATCATATTCACCTAAAGCGCATACATGACTCGTTGAGGTACCACTGTCAACATCAACATGTGGCTCGAACTCATCATGTGAAGTTTAGATCTAATAATTTTGTTGGAAACCCCTATGATACAAATCTACTTTGATTTCATACGATGTTAAGAAAGATTGATTCTTATGTTTCACATATGTACATCGAAACTTTTCTTTAGAAATATAAGAAGAAAGTTCAGATGCCACATGTATAAGTGCTTAATACCACTTAAGAATTCACTAGTTAATCCTTTTCTACTTGCATGCAATCTATGCACATCCATGATCGTTCATTACAAATATCTATGAGCTGGGTAAATTGAAAATTGTGATAATTTAATTAACATTCTATCTCAGTTATATAAGTAGTAATGATTGCATAATAAATAACTAATTTCATGTAAAGCCCTGTTGACCTCTTTTTTAGAATGAGCTCTCAACACCTCCATCTTAGGCTCAGGATTTCTCTTAGACTTTAAGAGTTCCTTAGTCTTAAGACACATTTAGTGATTAGATGGATATTCTCACCTAGCCCTAGAAGACTTAGAAGAGTTAGCCATAGGAATAGATCATGCCTTAGGGGTGTTAGGAAAATCTCCTACCCTTTAGCTTAAACCATTCCTTACTTTCCTTCTTTTAAGTCAAACTCCAAATCAATTCCATTTGATTTTCTCAAACTAAACTCAATTCCATGATTCAATTCCATGATTGAAATCCATGATTGAAACCCAAGACCAAATTCCATCAAAAATCCCTAAGTTAAAATTTCCTAAGTCCTTAACCCTTTCGTAAGGACTTAGCCAAAATTATGATCTAAACATACTCAAATCTTTACGATTTTCTCATGATCCATTTATATTTTCATTTATATTCACATTTATAAATGAAATATAAATCCAAATCATTCAAATCAAATTCAAAATTCTAAATCAATTCATGAAAAATTCTGTAAGTCCCTTTAATTTTCCATTAAAGGACTTAGCCAAAATCAACTCCAAAACTTGATCAAACCTATTCAAATCCTTGGGATTTTCTCAAAACTTATTTATGTCCTAATTTATATTCTCATATATAAATGAAATATTAATGTAACTTAATTCAATCAAACCCTCAAAGAAATTCCCTTAAATCCCTTAGTTTTCCATTAATGGATTTAACCTAAACTTTAATCAAACCTTTTCAAACCTTTGAGATTTTCTCAAAACTTATTTGTATTCTCATTTATATTCTCATATATAAATGAAATATAAATATAAACCAATCAAATCTAACTTAAAAATTAAATCTCTAATTAAAAATTTCATTAAATCCTTTAAATTCCCTTTAACGGATTTAACCCTAAATAATGATTAAAATCTTTCAAATCCTTGAAATTTTCTCATGATCAATTTATATTCTCATTTATATTCACATATATAAATGAAATATAAATTTGAACAATCAAAACCAACTCCAAAAACAAACTCAAATCAAATCAAAATCAAATCTAAGCCTTTCAAGTCAAAATCTTGAACTCAGCCAAAATCAATTCAAATCAAGCCAAACTCTTGATTTTCTCTCATGGTTCAATCAAACCTACAATCATAAGCTCATATATGAACCCAAACCCCAATCCTTCAATCAAAACCTAAATCAGAAATCAAACCCAAAACTCTTTCATATTCTTCCTTTGAATATGAAATTTTCAAATGGATCAAAATCCATTTGACTTCAAACCTCTTGTAAATGGATTTTTATTTCAATCATAAGTCCATATACAATATCAATCAACTTTAAATCAAGTTTTGACCAAGCCATTTGACCCACTTAGGCTCGCTTGACCCAAAGTGACCTAAAGTACCCTTATGAGCCAACTTTTGATCTTAACCAAATTGGATTGAACCAAACTCATATACCCTTCTCATCATGATCAACAATCATCATGGGATGATCAATCAATCAAATTGGGTCAAACCAAGTCAAACCTAAGGGTTGATTAAGTCAACACTTAACCTAAAATGAAACCTAACATATCCAAAATCCACCATAGGCCAAATTGATTGAAACCATTGATCTAAGTTCACTCATGGCCTATGTTTGAACTTGACCAAGCCAACATTTGAGCCTAACCTAGCCCAATTATCCCACTTGACCCAAGTAGACCCATTTTGACCTAAAGGGCCAAAATGTGTCAAAACTTGATCTAAGCCAAATTGATTAAAATTAATGGGTCAAGTCCATCCCAAATCACTTGTGGAACTTTACCAAAGCCTCAATTGGCCAACTGGACCCAACCTAGCCAAATTGACCTTAGACCCAACATGACCTAAAGGGGTCATGTTGAGCCAAAATTGAACCTACCTCAAATTGATTTGAAACAAAGATACCAATCCACTTCATATGACCAACTAAACCTAAACCTACCCTTGACCTAACCCAAATAGGTCAAATGGGTCAAATGGGTCAACTTGACCCATTTGACCTAAATGAATCATATGAGCCAAAGCCAAATCTATTCCAAATTGAACCAAACCAAAGACACCAAAATATTTCAAATGGTCATTTGAACTTGACCCAACCCTTAGTTTAACCCAATTTGACCTATTGGTCAACTTGACCCATTTTGACCTAAATGGGTCAACATGAGCCAAACCCTATCAAATGGATTCCAAATCCATTAAAATTTGGCCCAACCTATTTTCTCAACATACCAAACATACCCAAATTGAAAAAAATAGCAAAATGACTATTATACCCCTAAAACATAGAACAAATTTTGGCCTAGCCCATGGGTATTTTGGTCTTACACTCATCACAATCACTTGAGGGTCTCCTAAAATCTCAAGGGGGCCTAGTGATGAGTGGTGCACCCAACCCAATGGGTTTGGGTCAACCCATTTGGCTCATGGACCAAACTCGGTCACCCATGGCCAAATTGAAAATTCAAACTCCCCCAAACCTCAATGGATGCACATGGGAGTTAGGCTTCTACTCCTCTGGCCAAACCGTCCATGTGCACACCTTTAACAGCCCAAACAACTCATTCTATATGGACAATTGGATCAAAATGGCAAGCTTAGGTTTAGCCATTCGATTTCCATAGGGAGAGATATATTCCCCCTAATCCACTAAAATTTTCATTCACTCTTGATTGATTGGAGCCTAAGGAGAGTTAGCAAACATCAGAGAGCTTTCCCAAGGCCCCTAAAAGAGATTTGGATCTTGTCTTTCTCGATTTTGCACAGTGCAAAATAGGGGAGCTCACCTTGATTTCCAAATTGCTCTATACTTGATCCCACTTAAATTCCTTCTACACTCATCATCCAAGGACCAATTCAAGCTTGCCTAAGCATCCAATTGAGTTTTAGAGGCAAGGGGAAGATCAATTCGATCAAAGCCGCAATGGGAGTGAAGAGGAGTTGGTCCACCCATCCATCTACTCAACCTCAAGAGTTAGGAACTTCAACAGTTTTCCACTAAGAAGCTACCTCATCCTCGGGGATCACCTCGAGGTTAGTGAATTTTTGACCACTTAAGCTAAGAGGTGTTGGTCTTTTATCACAGAAATTTTCATTTCATGTAAAATACATCGTTGGATTGGCCGCTTTGGTCATTTAGATGGTGTGGGTTGAGCCTTGAATGAATCCATGAAGGATCAAGCTCGGATCTCCCCTTGGATTGTGAATGGCTCACATTAATCCTCAGGGAAGAACTCAGCCCATCTTAGCCATCCATCCACATTTTAGAGACCGAGATTTTACATTTAGAAATTAATTCCCTTTAAAACCACAATGTATCCTCACCGTCGACCTTTGATCGACGTAGGGTAAAAGTCACGCCATTCCCGACATAACTTAAGTAGGGCTCACATCATGATGAAAAGCTGCATCACCACCACCGCCACACACGTCACGTGAACAGTATTAAGATTAGCATGGGGATTAATCATAATTCTTAATTAATTTAGAAATCTTCAAAAAATCATAGCTCAACCTAGAAAAAATTAGAAAACTATGAGGAAAAATGCTATGGATAGATAATTCCATCTAGAATATTCTAAAATTATTTTCAATGTATTTTGATTTCCCTTTTCCTTTGAATTTGGATTTCTTTGGGAATGGTAATTAGTTAATTATTCCATAATTAAGTCACCAATTAATCTTAAACTTATAGGGTTCATTTTAGGGGATGACCTCTGCGTCTCCTAATTTTCTTGAGATTTATTGAGGCTTTGATTAGAAAAATTGCTAGCTCATTTCCTAATTAGCCCCTTCATGTAATTAAAGGTAATTACAATATAATTAGAGGAATTTCCCTATGATTAAGTTGGATTAAGGTTAGATCCAGTGAGTAAGGATTTTATAGAATAATTTTGGAGTATTTCTCTTAAGCTATTCCCTAAACCCCCTTTTCTTTCCTTAATCCCTCCTTAATTAAGGGTTTAATTACCCCCTTAAACAATTTTCAAAAATTCTAAAAATATTTAGAACTTAATTAATCTACTTTGAGTAGATGCTTAGGTGTTTAATAGTCTAAGTCTAATTAAGAAAATTAAACCCCCTTTCATATGTGTGAAGGGGTGTTTTAAAAGTACTTAAGCTAAAATCCCTTAGCTTAATTAACTTTTAATTGTGAGCCAAATTGCATTAGGCTTTTTCTTTACTAGGTGCATTGCAAATTTACATACCTTGTGGGTTTTATGTCATCTCATTGGCTCATAATTACTTAGTTAATTTTTATAAGGTGGTGTAGGTATGGGTTAATTAAATCACTTAATGCATACCTTAACCTAATCAACATTTAAAAATGGATTTAATTATCTAAAAATTAAATTAAAATATAAAACACATGTGGGAATGGGTTAGAAACAGAAAAATCATCTCCTCTTTTTAAAATTAAATCAAATTTCAAATAAATAAAAATCATTTTGAAATTCACTTTGATTTATTCTAAGTTTTCTTATTTTTAAAGAATGTCTTTAGAAATTAAGTAAAGTGAGTGTGTTTATATGATTACATTGCTTTAGATCTTTCCCAACATGTTAAATTGTATGTCATGTGATTCATGCATTCATAATTTCATATTTTTAAAATTTTAAAATGAAATTGTTTACTTTATGTCAAATGTGCATGTGTTGGCTAAAGTAAAATATGAATGGCTATTATCACTACTAAATCTAAACTATTTTAAAAACATATAAATGAAAAATCAAATATGAAAGTGTTCTATTCATATATTAATTATTAACTTGCATGTGATGAATTATAAAGTCATGTTTAGTGTATCCTTTCCTTCCTCTCTTATGTTAGGATAGTTTTGAATAAGGGTTTGTAAGATGTAAGTTCATTTGAAAGGAACCCAACACTTACTTAATCTTATACCTTCTCATCCCTATGCCATCATCTAAGAAGGATTGCCTACACTTGCATGAATAAATTGCATAAATAAAATGAAACCATTAAGCAAACTTTTGCGTATTCTTTTCCCTTTCATTTCCTTTATATGCATGCTAGTACTTAAGGAAAGTGGTATATTAGTCTGGACAACCCCGAGGTTGCGAGGCTTTAAGTAGCCCTAAGTAGGTCTTGTACCTTACATGTCTGGTTAACAATGGCGATGTACTCACTTATGCCTTTCTTACTTTCATGCATGTATGTGAAATTTTGGATAAGGAAAATCTTTTCTACTTAAGAAAAATCATGCATCCAAATCTTCTAAATTTTCTTAAATGAATTACTTAGCATGCATCATAAAGTGTGTTAATTATTCTAATTTGCATGTATAGAAATGCTTAGGGTCCATTCATAAGCATGTTATATATGTTGGGAAACAATTGAAGTAATGTATGTTATGTGAATATTGATTCATTTTTCTTAATCTTTAAATGCCTTTATTTTTGGATAGGTTTGTTTAGAGTTTATCTAAACTTAGGATTAATTAAAATATGTAATTAAAACATTCACCTAAATAAAATTAAAGATGTGAACTTTCCTTAGAAATTACTTAAGGATTAGGGAAGGAAAGAGAAGTCCTCTTCTCTTTCCCTCTCTTCATAACTTGGTAATTAATTATAGGTTTCACTTAAACCAAACAAAAACATGAAAAAAATAGCTCAAAGCACTTAAGCAACTTAAATGAAACCCTCCTCTAAGTTGAATATGTTCTTCACACTTAAAAATTTTGAACCTAAGCACACACATTAGCCTAAGTCACCACTTCTAGCTTTAAGTTAGGTCGGTGCATAGTTTGATGTTATGTTTTATTTTGTGATGAATGTTTTAGATTGAATGTTAGGGTGTATGCTCGTAGAATGATTGGTAGGATGTGTTTAGTCTAACCATTATTTTCTGCAGGGGATTGTGCTAAAGGGGCCCTATCATAAAAAAAAATATAAATGCTTCTTGCTTGCAGGTGCTTATACCCCTTAGTATAATCCATAGGATAGGTGGACTTAGTCACTCATATTTGGGGTGATAAGTTCAATATACATGCATGGGATTTGTGTGGTTTGATTTAATTAACCCTTGGTTTGTAGGTGTTAGCTAGATTTCCCTTTTCCTTTTCCTGTAAAAATTTATATATTTAGGATTTGGAATGATTTGTTATGGGGATTACGATGAACATTGGTCATAAGATTCTATCTGATGCACCATGTGAAGCCTTGGAGCATCTACCATTCAACCATCCAAAAGAATATCCAAAGAAGAAAAGAAAGAAAGAAGAAAGAAGAATAAAGCTTGAAGACCCCCATAATAATGAATTCCTTTGCTTAAATTGTAATTTAATTTATTTATAATCTGGATTGTATAAGAGTAGAGCTCAGCTACCCATATTTGATATTTTCAGGTGTGTGCAATGGTGCTCGACCACAAATGGCCATTTATTCTTTTTACGCTAGTTTTATAAATTGATTGATGTTTGTTTAACTTGTGCATTAAGTGGCATGTGTTTCCTAGTTTTTTTCTTGCTTTATGTATGGCCTGGATGTGGATTAGGCTCTTTAGGGAAAAATAAATCTTTTACCCAACTTAAAAATTTAAACTAAAACTAAATAACTCATAACCTCACCTAAAGATTTGATTAAAATCAAGATAAAAGAATTAGAAACCCCTTAGCTGGATGAGTTCTTTTCTTTATAATATCATGCACAACAGTATCTTATTTCACTCTTGATTGGGGGGATTCCATCTTTGCCAGAGAACCTGGCTTGACCTTTGAGGGCCATGGTGGAAACTCACCTCCTAAAATTTTAGCTAATTTTGGCCAACAATCTACTTTCTCATGCATTAGTCATAAAAAGCCTATTAGCCTGAGTTAAAATAATTGTCCAAAAATGATAATAAAATAAAATTTAAAATGCATTAGATTTAGGTCATTTAAAGCATGCCCCTTTACATGATCTAGTCTCTTTAGGGAGTGAGTCTAAGGACTTAGTCTCTTTCTAAATAAAAATAGCCTAACTATCTTGCATAAGCATAAAGACTTGCATACATGTATTTAAAATCGTAGGAGGAGTTAGTTGGGGGCCACCCCCAGGCGGTTGTATGTCCAAGTTGTTGGGTGGTTTGTCCTCTCTTATGGAGGCAAACCAATTACCCATTTTTACCTTAGATTTTGGTTGTGCTTTTGACCCTCACTGAAGCTCCCTAGATTTAGGTTCTGAGGTTGCTTCTCCCCTTTTTGAGCCATAAGCATAATTTCTCACCTCGTAGGCATTTCCTTAATCTTGTGTTAAGGAATCTTAAGTCCTAAATTTTTAATGAAAAATACAACTCAAATGAACTAAATCAATTTCTAAAATGTAAAGCCCAATTTTAGGATAGTTTGAGATACTTACTAGGTTTCCTAGCATTATGAGTATCTCCTACTTATTCCCATTTTAGATTTGATAATAACTCCCTCTTTTGATCAATCTCGTTTGATCTTCAAAACATAAACCAATCGATTGATAGTCCTTTCTATTGAAATCCTTAGAGACAACGATCATTTACCTTAATCGAGAGTTTTCCTAAAGGACTGCGTCCTTTAGAATGTAATTAACTATGATGGCTTGCCCTTGTAGGGAACTTAACGAACCCGATTTAAAATAAACCCTACTTTAATTTTCTATATAAAGTAGGGGAAGAATCTCTGGTACATATGTAGACCCATCGTCCTTATGAGTCCTTATTGAGGTGATTGGTTCCATTAAAGGATAGTGACTTCTGTCTTTCGAGATAGTACACTATACCTTGATGACATATTCGATCACCTGAATAAGTACATCTATGGATCTGTGTGGCATCTTACTAAGAAGAATTTCTATAATGTGTCTTCTTTCTTTTCTCCACAGATTTGAAAGGTGACTCCCTATTAAGAGATTTATTAACCAACATATTTTTCTGGCGACTTTGCTGGGGATGGTTCCTCTCTCCATCTTTGGTAAATGATTCTGATCTTTGAGTATCGATAGTGGGTTTGTACTTTGGCATGAATCCAAGACTGTCCTTTTTTTTCATTGGCACTTATCTCATTTCATTCTTGGGTTGAGTTAGCCAACATTTTTAGGTTTTAGGACTGCATTCCTCGTTGGTCTTAAAACCCCCATTGGGTTCCTCCAATGGGTAAAATAAAAGATCTAAAATAAAAAAAAAAAACAAACATATTAAAGACTTCCTCTTTATCATCTTCATGATAAGGAAAGGTTCATCCTAAAAATAAATAAATCTTCTATAAAGAATTTTGCTTTTCAAAAGCACCTTTTTCAACATACACTTAATAAAAATATTTTTTTTACAAAATTTTGTCACCCTCATTTAACTATTCATGTAATTGTTATATGCAGGGATTTTCAAAATAAAACTAATAACATTTTCCAAAAGCACAAATGGATAACTTCTTTCAATTCACTTTGATGAAGATTTCATTTTCAAAATAAAATAAATAATCATCTTTTTCAAAAATCACAATCATAATCATAAAACTTTTCAAAAAGCACACATGAACTCTTCTATTCAATACATTCATAATTATTGAATGGAAAGTTCATTTGTAAATAAAACTAAAATTTTCAAAAGCACATGTGAACACCTTCATTTAATATACTTAGGTTTATTAAATGAAGATTTCATCTCCAACTGAAAATAAAATATCATTTAGGAAATTCTACTTAAGCATATCTCACATATGTCTTAAGTTGGAATTCTCTTTCAAAAGCAACAATCACACACAAAAAAAAAATATCATATTTCAAAAATAAAATTGATCTCCATTCTACATACCTAAATTTGTTGAATGGAGGTCCTCTTTTCAAAGCATTAAAATCAACAATCACATTTCAAAATTTTCAAACAACATTTGAAATTTTATTTAACATACCTAAATTTGTTAAGTAAATCTTCTAAATCAAAAATTAAAATCAACAATCATATTTCAAAAATTCTAAACACATTTTGGAACTTCATTTAACATACACAAATTTATTAAGTAAGGTTTACAAAATCAAAATAATAAAAAAAAAATTCAAAAATTCTAAACACATTTGGAACTTCATTTAACATATACAAATTTGTTAAGTAAGGTTTCAAAAATCAAAATCCAAATTTTTTTTCAAAATTCTAAACACATTTTAGAACTTCATTTAACATACACAAATTTGTTAAGTAAGGTTTCCAAAATCAAAATCCAAAATTTTCAAAATTCTAAACACATTTTGGAACTTCATTTAACATAAACAAATTTGTTAAGTAAGGTTTCCAAAATCAAAATCCAAAAATTTTCAAAATTCTAAACACATTTTGGAACTTCATTTAACATACACAAATTTGTTAAGTAAGGTTTCAAAAATCAAAATCCAAAAATTTTCAAAATTCTAAACACATTTTGGAACTTCATTTAACATACACAAATTTGTTAAGTAAGGTTTTCAAATTCAAAATCCAAAAATTTTAAACACATTTTTGAAACTTCATTTAACATACACAAATTTGTTAAGTAAGGTTTCCAAAATCAAAGTCCAAAAATTTTCAAAAATTCTAAACACATTTTGGAACTTCATTTAACATACCCAAATTTGTTAAGTAAAGTTTCAAAATCCAAAAATTCAAAATTTTCAAACAATATTTGGAACTTCACTTAACATACCCAAATTTGTTAAGTAAAATTTCCAAATAAAAAATTCAAAACTTTTCAAAACATATTTTGGAACTTCACCTAGCATACTCAAATTTGCTAAGTAAAGTTTCCAAAGTCAAAACAAAAACATTCACGCATCTTTGGAACTTCTTCCCTTAGCATACCAAATTTGCTAAGGAGAAGTTTCCATTTTTTTAAAATAAAAAATGAAATCAAACTTTCAAAACACACAATTTGGAATTTCATTTTAACATACTCAAATTTGCTAAGTGAAATTTCCATTTCATGAAACCAAGTGGGACCTCATATTTAGCATACCAAATTTGCTAAAGTTGAATCTCCACTTTCAATCATTTCAAAAAATAAAACAAAACACTTAAGATCCCTTTACCATGCTAAATTTGCTAAAGGTTCCTACCATTTTCAAAAATCAAAACATTCCAAACAAATGAGACACTTAGGATTTTCTTAGCATACTTAAATTTGCTAAGAATCCTATTTTTTTAAAACCAAATAAAATACACTTGGATTCTTCACTTAACATACATAAATTTGTTAAGTAAGAATTCCAAAATTTTCAAAATTAAAATAAAACAAAATTTTTAGAAGAAACAACCACTTTCACTTTACTTAGCATACCTAAATTTGTTAAGTAAGTGAAACTCCAAAACATTCAAACAACACAAAATCAATTTGACCCTTACTTTAACATACCCAAATTTGTTAAAGAAAAGTGTCCTCCAAATCCAAAAAAAAAAAAAAAAAAAAATTCAAATTCAAAACAAAAAGTGAACCTACGGAAGCATCCTACCAAAATCTTGAATCCATATTTCAACATACTCAAATTTGTTGAAGTTTGATTCATACTCAAATTGCTCTTTCAATCAATCTTTTCAAATTCATTTGAATCCCACTTAACACTTCCAAGTTGTTGGATGTGGGTTCAAATTTTCAAAATTCAAAAATCTATGGAGATAGAAAACTGATGCAAGTTCGTTTATCATTGCAAATTTCTTTTAGTCAGTGCAATTTTCAGTTTCAGTTTCAGTCAGTACAATGGCAGGATAACAAAAAATTTTTCTTTACCTTCCCTCACAGCATGGACCTAGCCTTAGACCAGGCTGACTTCGCTCTCTTGGATCATACCCATTGGATCCACTTTGGCCATTGCTTTGAGGGGGCCAATATCATATGTGAGGGCATTTCCCTCAAAACAGTCAGCAGGAAGAGGGTGGCCAGGCAGAAGCAAGTCATCAAGATAGACTTACCCTCATATTCAGAAATCTCCTTACTAAAGAGGAAAGCCATGGTAGTACTATATCCTCGTTTCAATGCAGATGCATTTTAGTCCAGTGAGCTCATCCTAGAGTTGTCCACGTTGCCCCAAGCATGGCTAGCACCCCATCATCCACCTCCAAGGGTAAGGCTCCCTTAGTTCCGTGGCTTACCTCCACATTTGAGTATGGTCTAGCTGCCTCCTCTCCCATCCTACACTCAAAGATATAAGAACCCATGGTCAAATGGTTCCATACTAGGATAGCTAGAGTGCTTGAGCTAGGCGCCAAGTCAGTACATATGAGTCTACTATGATCACATCACCACTAGTTATGGAAAACCAATTTCATCCTCTCTCTCAAGATCAGATAGAGAGGATACCAAGAGGCTTCATCACTCCTCCAGCATCTACATCCGAATTGAGTAGGAGGTCACGCCTCATTCTTTGCGTGAGCATATGGATGCTCGAGTCCTCAGTTTAATTTAAGATATGTTATCCCCCACAGCATGGGGAGGCAGATCCAATAGGAGAAGGCCCGTGAGGCCCATACATCATACATCACTAGTAGGGAGTGACGGAGGTTCAGCCGTCAGTCAGATGCTTCTACTTTAGTCTATTTTCCAGCACAGGGTGCTACCCGCACCGATCATACTAATAGTATCCTCCTCACGGGGACCAGCCATCACAGGAGGGCAGCTCCTGTTCATAGAGAGTCGGTGGAGTCTTCACCCCATTGCTCAACTCCAGGTCTGCCATTGCCAGTGCAGGTTCCAACATTACCCATTCCATCTAAGGCCATGAAGGCCTCATCTGGGGAGAAACGTACCCCGTTGGTGATCCAGCTATGGCCAAGGGATCCAACTCCTCCTACCCCACCCATTGTGGTAGGGCTGAGCTCTCCTGCTCGACCTTATGCCCTAGTAATGGTGCGAAAGGAGTGGCGACCCCGGAGCATCGTGGTCGTTCCTTCACCAACTCCACCCATTCAAATGATGGAGATGGTGAATACTACAGATATGATGACAGCCTAGTAGTGGTAGAGGAACATCCCATGATTGTTACCCCCATTACAACTAGTGTTAGTCGATTCTTCTAGAGTACACCCGCATGTGATTGACTCCCTGATTGAGGTTCGGTGCCTCTCAGTTCATGACAATGATAACACCGGTTAGCCTAAGTTTTTTTGTACATAAAGAGTTAGATAGATCCTTAGATGAGATAGTTGCACACTATTTTATGGAGAAAATAAAGATCTTAGGGTATGCATGGTTTGATGAAGAAAGAGTCAACTTTGATCCCAACGAAGATGACTTGATGGGAGATTCAGTTGGCGTACGCATGGTCGAGACTTGAGGTTCTCTTCTTAGGGACCAACAGGCCATGGAAGGAGATGAGGTTGATCAATGAGACACTGTAGAATCAACCCATCACCTCCGAATTCAGTTAAGATAAAAAGATGAACATATTGATAGGATGACACAACAGTTGCAAGACTTGTTAGCAGCAGTGTCAGTGCTTCAGAAGCAAGCCCTTCCAGTTCATCCTAGCACAATTGATGCCAGTCAACCTAAACTAGTGCTTGTCTTAAATCCAGTTAAGACTCTACCTCCCATTGAGCAAAGTAGACTAATCTGTATAGGAAGGTAGTGGACAGTACCTCCATACATGAATAAGATTTGAAATCTATGGTTGAGCAGTAGGTGAAGGAAGCCTTAGCTCAAGCCTGGGGAGGATCATTGGTTCCAAAGGATAGAACCTACCTAGAGGAATTTGATGCCATCCAATATCCCAAGGGTTTCATGCCTCCTTCCTTCAAAAGCTTTGATGACATTGAGAATGAGCGATATAACTCCATTATTGGAATGTAGCAATGCTTTACTCTTTAGACTCTTTGTTGTAATAGCTATTGCTTTTGATATGTCAACTTCCCAATGCATAGGATATTTCGAGTTGGAGCAACTCTTTATCAAGAGATTGAGCTCAAAGAAATGGTTATTGAGTGATCTTGTTGTAATAAAGCACTCCGGTGAGTCACTTGTTGATTATATTCTCTGATGGCACAACCTGAGTATGAAGTGTAAACCATAACTATTTGAACAACATGTCATTGAGATTCTCTTGAATAATATCCATGACCCGGTTGCCTTCATGCTTAAAGGCTTCACCATAAAGACATTTGAGAAGCTAATCAATAAGGAGGCTAGTCTACAAGGAGAGGCCAAACAGTTGCCTTTTCTAGATCAGTTGCCAAAGCAGAAATCCCAAAAGATTTATGATAAGAAACCTGGAGTAGTAGTAGTGGTTGAAGCAACCCTAGAGAAGTAATGACCATGACCTCAGCCTCCACCTCCTTTTCCACCACGAGGGATCCATCCACCTCCACGGCCAAGACACGCCACCATACCACCACCAGCAGCAGCATGCATATCCGCTGCCAGGTAGCTATGGTTCACCTACTCTATTAGATAAGTTAAGCAAACCTTATTATTTTAAGAGGGAAGTAATCAGGAAAATCTTTAAGAATTTCTTAAAGAAATTTGATTTTCAACTACCCGAGCCTAGGAGACTGGAGGAAGTTGGCAAAAGTCATGATCCAAACTTTTGCCCTTACCATAGTATGCTAGGCCACATTTTGGAGGATTGCTTTACATTCAAGGTTTGGCTTGAACACAGTTTCAAGATCAGTGCTGTCATTATCCCAAAGGAATACCTTATGGAACAACCTTCTAGATCCATTAGGATATTCCTTGGGATACAAGTGATCCTACCAAAACCAAAGAAGGTTGGGACATCTCTTTGTCTAAAACCTCTAAGAAAATAATCCAGAAGATCAAGAAGCTCTCCTTGTAGGTGCTTGAGTTAGCTCAAACCTCCAACACCAAGGAAGGTTTGCAAGTTGCCAGTGCCAACTCTAAGAAAGTGGGAGCAAAGAAGGAAGAAGAACATGTGTTGGCTCTGATAGCCCTTAGCACAACCACTGACCGTGTCCAAACTCCAGCCTTCAATTGTAGTTCCCACACCGATGACTTCTTCCATTTAAGCTAGCTCTTCTGTTTCTTCTACTAGTAGAACTCTTGTTTCAGTGGATAATGGCATCAAATCCCTTACTCCACTCACTCTACTTAACTTCTACTTTGTACCTCCAAATAATTCAAAGAAATTGAAGAATAAAGCTGATTTGAATTACATCTATGTCTCTTCTGATGAGTTGTCTTCTTCTATTCCTAGCGATAACTCTTCAAGTCTAATAAACTATAATAATTTTGATCTTCCTCTTTCTAATTTAGAGTTGGATCTTCCAACTCTGAATACTATGGGTTCACCTCTTAAGATAGACTTAGAATTATCCAATTTTGAGAGTCCCATAGGAGACGTTGTAGGTGAGCCTGAAGTGCAAGTAGAACTTGCCACCACCTTACCTCCAGATATTATTGAAGTCAACCTCCATAGAGGCAAGGTTCTACCTCCTAGGGCAGCACCTTTAGATAGAGAAAAATAAGTCATTGGCACTGAAGATCGAGAAGCCCTTCCACAAGATGCTCCACCCTTGGATATGCTTGTGGAAGGCCAGCCGAATGTGGACTACAACTTCCTTTCTCATCTAAGAAAGCTATCATCTAAGCTAAGCATATATGATGCCCTTATCTAATCAAGGCTCTCTTTGATCCTGAGATATGCTTAGCTCAGCTGATAGCTATAAATGAGGAAGCACACTATGCAAAAGAAGCCTAAGCGATCACCTTAACAGATGAAGACCTTCTACTAGGGAACTTGGAGCACAACCGTCCCCTATACATCACAGTCGACATGGATAGGTACAGACTCCTCAGGGTTCTTATGGATTCAGGTGCATCAATAAATATTATGAGTTTAAAGACACTTGCTTATTTGAAGATCGACATCTCTACTCTCTGAGGAGATATGATGATGTTGAGAGGATTCATTGATCAAGGTGAGTGGGCTTTAGGTTCTATAGTGTTACCATTGGAGATCGATCAGAAGAGCCAAGTTCTACATCATTGATTCACGCTTTGCTTGGTAGGCCTTGGATATATTAGAACAAGATCGTTTCATCCTCCCTTGATCAGTGCATCAAGTTTAAAAAAGATGGAATTGAGTACCGTGTTAACGGGGATGAAAATCCATTTTATGTGAGAGAGGTTGAGATCTATGAGAATGCGACCTATTATCTTCCTCCAAACACCCTTTCTTGTGAACTTGAACAAAATTCAAATGTAAATGCAAATGCAAAAGAAAAAGAAAATGAAATGAAAGAAAAGATAAAAGAAAATGAAAAGAAAAAGAAAAGTCCATGTGAGCAAGAAGGGTGTATTGAAGAAGAAATGTATCAACATATCACATTCCACCCACAGTTCATTCCATCATATGAATATGTGGGTAAGATGGCTCAACCTCCACCGTGGAGGCGAGGCAGGCAGAGACACAGGTGGAAGACCCCCTAGTTGGCCTTCAACCAATAGAGGTCGTGTTCTAGTTCATAGGAGTACCCCTACTGTTTACATAGACTTGGAATCCAGCTTGGAGGATGAGTCCAATGTGATTAGTATACCAGCCAACCCCTCTCAGTGGGTTCCATTGGAGATGGCTTTTGATCCAGCCAAAGACGAAGGCCAGGCCTCCAAGCAAAGCAAAGTATTCGAATTTGGTTTATGTAAAACTATCAGGTAGCTGTTGGGAACCTTAGCTCTTACCTCACTTACATATCAGAAAGTTGAAGATTTGATAGTTAAGGAAGTTTCTAAGTCTTCCAGTGACACAAAGTAGGAGAGGTTCTTTTTAGTTTCATCATCCTCAAGTCCAGAGCTCGATGTAGGACTTGAGGAAGATAATTTTAAAGAATTAATGGAATTATCTTTTGAATTTTACTCACCTTGTGTTCAAAATCTTATGCACAAAGGTTTAGTTCCTCGCACTTGGTCCAAGTACAGGTTAGAATATTTTGAAAAATTATGGAACAATACAAGCAGGGAAGCACAATCAAGAGTAGGACTAGGATTCGACATAGTGGGTCCAGTCGATGGCAAAGATTATTGCCTAGTTGTTACTAACCATTTGGAATCTGATAGGTTCTTTTCACACATCCCCAACTCCCACAATAATGTGTGTTTAGAAACTTCAGATGATCCAGATGATCTCCAAGTCAAAGAGGCATCGCTAGAATTTGAATAGGAGATTCATTCAACAATCGACAAGCTAAAAGAAACTAACCTTGGGACAGAAGAAAATCCTCACCCAACATACATCAGTTCATTGCTGAATGAAGAAGAAACTGATGACTTAGTTAGGCTATTGACTGAGTTTAAAGACTGCTTCGCATGGAGTTATGAAGAAATGCTAGGATTATCTCCGACGCAATCCACAAGCCAATGTAATGTTACCCTTATTAAGCAAGCTCCTAGACATTCGATTAGAAATTGAACAACATGTCATTAAGAAGATTGATGCCGGTTTCATGTGGGAAGAAAAATATCCTACTAAGTGTGTCATCCTAGTTAAGAAGAAGAATAGCCAAATTCATTTATGTCAATTTTAGGGACTTAAATAAGGCATGTACTAAGGATGAGTGTCCTCTTCCTATACCAGAATTAATGGTATTGCCTCATCTCATGCTGTGTTCTCTTTCATGGATGGATCATTTGGCTATAATCAAATCAAGATGTCTCCTGAAGATGAAAGAAACACTACTTTTTGAACCACAATCATAATATTCTATTATAGGGTCATGCCTTTTAGCCTTAAAAATGTTAGTGCTACATACCAATGGGCCATGACTTAAATCTTCAATGAACTCATCCATCATCAGGTTGAGTGCTACATTGATGATCTAGTAGTCAAGAGTTTAGAAAAGGAAGACCATCTCTTTGACTTTAGAGTAGTTTTCAAACGGTTAAGATAATATAACCTTAAAATGAATCCATTGAAGTGTGCATTCGGAGTTGCTTCAAGAAAATTCCTTAGGTTTGTTGTCTGACATTGGGGAATAGAAATAGATCCTGAAAAGATCAAAGCTATCTTAAAAATTCCACCTCATAAGAGATTAACTCAACTCAAATCCTTTAAAGGATGGATGGCATATCTAAGATGCTTTATCTCAAACTTATCAGGGAGATGCAAGCCCTTCTTAGCACTTGTCAGAAAAGATTCCAAGTTTAAGTGGGATGATAAGTGCCAGCACACATTCAAAGATATCAAAGAATACTTGGTGAAGCTGCCAGTTCTCACAGCCCCTATCCCGGGTAGGCCGTTGATCCTTTACATTGCTGCATTGGATGACTCTCTCAGTGCTCTGTTGGCCCAAGCCAATAATGAGGGGATGGAAAGCACTCTCTACTACCTCAGGCATTGTCTGATCCCTGTTGAAGCAAACTATTCACCTATTGAGAAATATTGCCTAGCTTTGATCTTTACATCTCAGAAGCTACGACATTATGCTTTCTCATAAAATGAACTTGATATCCCGAACCAATCCAATGCAATACCTCATGACACAAACAATACTTTCTGGATGTTTGGCTCGTTGATCCATGACACTCTCGCAGTTTGATATCACTTTTGTACCCCTTTGTGCGGTAAAAGGATAGGCACTAGCGGATTTCTTAGCAGCACACCCACTTCCTGATGATTCTCCGCTTAGTGACGATCTCCCCAATGAACAAATCATGAACTTAGGGGAGGTCGGCAACCACCATTGGGAGATATATTTTGATGGTGTTGCTTTTTTTATTAAAGGTGAAGCACCATGACCTATTCTCCCAGGAAAGGTAGGGGTAGGAATTATTCTTCTAACTCTGAACCGCGATGTGATGAGATTCTCATCCTATCTTTCTAACCCCTGCACCAATAATGAAGCCGAGTATGAGTCTTTGATTGATGGTTTGGAGTTAGCCATCACTATCAGCGTCAAGAGCATCAATATTTTTAGGGGTTCTCAGTTGGTGATCAACCAGATTGCCAGGTCCTACCAGGTCCTCAAACCTAATCTTTGTCATTACTATGAGTATACCATGAAGTTGTTGGCCTAGATTTCCAAAGTCACCATCTACAAGATTCTCCGAGCAGAGAACACAGTAGCAGATGCCTTGGCTAAACTTGCTAAAGAGTTGGCATGCCCGAAAGATAAGTCCATTTCAATAAGGGTCCAAAATAGACAAGTCCTATCCCTAAATGATTCGGAACTCATCGAGAGATTTTCTCTTAAATGGGAGGTTGCCATGGCCAAAATGAACAAGAAGCTAGATTGGAGGCAACTGTTCATAGCTTACTTAAACACCATAAAACTACCTCAAGAGAAATCTCAAGCCCATCAGGTGAAACAAAGAGCTTTTTCCTATTTTCTTATTGATGGAACCTTGTACCACCAGTCCTTTGACCATATGTTATTATGTTGTTTAGACAAACATTAAGCCTGTGGCATTATAACCGAGGTACACTTAGGTCTATGTGGAGTGCATCAGTTTGGCCCGAAGATGAAGTCGAAGATCAAAAGACTTGGATACTACTGGCCTTCTAGGATCGCAGATTGCATGGACGTAGCTAGGAGATGCCATTAGTGTCAGGTGCACGGTGTGATCCTCCACCAGCTACCCAATATTCTACACCCAACTTTGGCTTTATGGCCATTTGAGTGTTGGGGTACCAACATTGTAGGTCTGATCGATCCTCCTTCTTCCAAGGCATCGATTCATCTTAGCTTCTTTTGACTACTTTTCCAAGTGGGCGGAAGCCATCCCACACAGAGAGGTCACAACTTAGCATGTGCTTTAGTTTTTTAAGAATCATATCGTATATAGGTTTGGGGTGCCTCGATGAATTATATCCGATAATGGTATTGCATTCAAAAGCATGAAGATCAACCTGAAGAAGACACTATAGATTGGAGATCTCCACCATCTACTACCCCAAAGCTAATGGTTTAGAAGCATTCAACAAAACTCTCATCCATATACTAAAGAAGACTTGATGATAACAAATCATAGTGGAACCAGGTTGGTTGAAGCCTGGGCCCACTACCACATACCCAACTCCTCTCTTTTCCTATTTTCATGGGCAAGTCGTTCTTCCTAAAGTTCAACTCCCACCACTAAGGATAGCATTGGGTAACAAGATCACACAGAGAATGCAAAGTTGCTTAGAAGAGCTTGAAGGTTTGGAGGAGAATTGGGGTGCTTAACCTCGAGTTGTACAAGGCCAAAATTATTCAAGCCTCCAATGTCCTAGGTCTTTAGTAGGAGAACTTGTGTTAGTCTAAGGAGACCAATTATTGCCCATCAAAAGATGTGAGACAAGTTTGAACCCACTTGGGAAGGCCCCTATGTCATAGAGAAGACCTAACAAGGAGGATTTTATCAACTTATTGATTGTAAAGGGGAACACCCGATGCTTCCAATTCATAGACTCTATCTAAAGAAATATTACCCATAAAACAAAACTTGTTTGAAAATAATTCACTAATAAAAAGAACAAAATCTTATTCCATTCATCAAATCTTCTCTTCTTTCGAAGTGTTGTTTGCTTGTCTTACGAATCTTCCATGACGTGTTCAGGGTAGGTGTAAGAGAACCCTAGTGGCGTCCTATCCCTCTTTCACAACATAAACACAATGAAACTTGGCCAAACCTAGTTTCTCCACATACCCAACATATCCAAAGTGGAAAAATAGCAAAATAACCATCTTACCTCTAGGTCATAGAACAAATTTTGGCTTAACCTATGGGTAATTTGGTCACACCCTCTTCACAATCACCTGAGGCTTTCTTAAAAGCTCAAGGCGACTTAGTTATGAGTGGTGCACCCAACCCAATAGGTTTTGGTCAGCCCATTTGGTCCCTAGACTAAACCCGACCCCCTAGCTTAAAATCGAATTTTCAAACTCCCTCTTTAGCTCAAATTAAGGCACATGGGAGGTTGGCAATCCACTCATGAAAAAAAGATCAAATCGACCATGTACACACTTAAAACAGATCAAACAGCCCTCCCAATCTCATTAATTGAATCAAAATGATAAGAGCATTGCCGGCCGGCCAATCCTTCAAGGGGGAGATATACTCCCCCTAATTCACTTCTATTTTCATTGATGGTGAAGAATGAAGGAGGAGCCATTGGAGATTGATTCTAAGCCTACTAGAGCTCTTCCCATTTTTTATTTCTCGGTTTTGCATAGTGCAAACATAGGGGAGGTAGAGTGAATTGCTAACTTCTTCTACACTTGATTTCCTTCCAATTTCTCTTGCACACTTCATCTAGGAGCTAAGTTGAGTGCACCTAAGCTTCTATTGGAGTTCCCACAGCAAGGATGGATCTAATTAATCAAAGCTGAAGCTCAAGTAAGGAGGAGTTGGTCCATACATTGATCCACTTCATCTCAAGTGGTCATACTCTCAGCAAGGCTTCGTCTCAACCAAACGAAGCTTCTCCAAAGGAATCAAGCGCCGGTGTTCACTTCCGGTGAGGTATGGAATTTTTCTATCACTAAACTCAATGTAGTGTGGAGCTTTGTGAAAGAAATTTTCACCCCATCGATTTTTTATCGTTGGATTTGAGCCTCTATCTTATATATGGGTTGAATTGAAATGCTAAACCCGGATCTTCCCTATCATTGTTGATCAAGGGGAAGAACTTGGATCATCTCTGTGATTCCATGAGTTTTGAATTATGTTTTTCTCTGAATTTGGGTTTATTAGAAAGTTTATTTTGCTAATTACTCTTTAATTAGGTCTTTGAATAATCCTAAATTTCTAGGGTAACTTTTAGGCGATGACCTCTACCTCCCCTAATTTTCTTGGGATTTATTGAAAAATGGATTAGAGTAATTCCATATGGTTTTCTTAATTATCCTTCTTATGTAATTAAACATAATTAGGGTTTGATTAGTGGTTTTATCCTATGATTAGGGTTGATTAAGGTCAAATCTAGTAACTAGGAGGTTTATGGAATAATTTTGGGGCATTTCCCCCTCAAACCCCCCTTTCTCCTTAATCTCCTCTAATTAATGGTTAATTCATTAATTATCCCTTAATCAATTTTAAAAAATTCTAAAAGTTCGAACTTAATTAATCTTGGTAGATGAGTGTTTAATAACCTAAGTTCAATTAAGGAAATCAAAATTCAATTCACATGTGGGAAAGGGCATTTTGAAATTACTTAAGCTAAACCTTTTAGCTTAACTAACTTTTAATTGTGAGCTAAATTGCATTATGCCTTTTCATTATTTGGGCATTGCAAATTAAAATTCCTTGTAGATTTTATGTCATCTCATTGGCTCATATTTATTTAGTTAATTCTTCTAGGGTGGTGTAGGTAAGGGTTAATTAAGCTACTTAATTCATACCTTAACCTAATCAACTCATAAAAATGGATTTGATTGTATAAAAATTAAACAAAATATCAAACACATGTGGGAATGGGTTAGGAGTAGCAAACTCATCTCACCTTTTCAAAATTAAATCAAACTTCAAATTAAACAAAAATCTCTTTGAAATTCACTTTGATTTATTCTAAATTTACATATTCTATAGGAATGTATTTAGGATTTAAGTGAAGTGAGTTTGTTTACATGATTTCATTATTTTGAATCTTTCCCCAACATTCTAAGTTGTATGTCATGTGATATCATGCATTCATAGTTTTGAAATTTAAATTTTAAAATGAAATTATTTACTTTATGTCAATTTGCATGTGTTGGCTAAAGTAGAAATATGAATGACTAGTATCACTACTAAATATAAATTACTTTCAAAATACATAAATCAAATACTTAATCTGAAAGTGTGCTACTTATACTTTAATTATGAGCTTGCATGTAATAGATTATAAAGTCATGTTTAGCATTGGTTTCATTTCTTTCTTACATTAGCATAGTTTTGAATAGGAGTTGGTAAGATGTAGGATTCATTTGAAAAGAAACCAACACTTACTTAATTATATACCCTATTCATCCCTATGCTATCACCTAAGAAGGGTTTCCTATACTTGCATGCATAAATTGCATAAACGAAAAAAAATGAATCCATTAAACAACTTTTGCATTTTCTTTTTATATTTCATTTCTTTAATAGATATGTTTTTATTTAACGAAAGTGGTATATTAGTTTGGACAACCTCGAGGTTGTGAGTCTTTAAGTAGCCCTAAGTAGGTCTTGTACCTTATACCTCTGGTTAACAATGGTGCTATACTCACTTATGCCTTTCTTACTTTCATATGTGCATGTGAAATTTTGGATAAAGAAAACCTTTTCTACTTAAGAAAAATCATGCATATTCATCTTCTAAATATTCTTAAATGGATTACTTAGCATGAATCATAAAGTGTGTTAACTACTCTCATTTGCATGTATAGATATTCTTAGGGTCCATCCATATGCATGTTATATATATGTTGGGAAAGAAATGAAATAATATGTGTTATGTGAATTTTGATTCAATTTATTTAATCTTAAAATGCCTTCCTTTTTCAATAGGTTTGTTTAGAGTTTATCTAAACTTAGGATTGATTGAAAGA
The DNA here is from genome assembly GCA_021442155.1 of Cymbidium sinense. Lineage (NCBI taxonomy): Eukaryota > Viridiplantae > Streptophyta > Magnoliopsida > Asparagales > Orchidaceae > Cymbidium > Cymbidium sinense. Next base: position 187,671,041 of record CM038221.1, read on the forward strand.
CGTAATCAAAACATTCACCTAAATGAAACTAAAATGTGAATCTACTTTAGAAATTACTTAGGTTTGAGAAGGAAAGAGAAGTTCTCTTCTTTTTCCCTCTCTTCATAATCTAGTAATTAATTGTAGGATCCACTTAAATTAAATTAAAATATGAAATAAAATAAACCCAAAACACTTAAACAACTTAAATGAAATCCTCCTCTAAGTTGAACATGTTCTTCACACTTAAAAAATTTAAACCTAAAGCTATAGCTAAGCATACCACACAAATCTTGAAAGCACATACATTAGCCTAAGTAACCACTTCTAACCTTAGGTTAGGTCGGTGCATGGTTTTATGTTTGTTTTATTTAGTGATATATTTTTTAGACTGAATGTTAGGTTGTATGCTCGTAGAATGAATGGTAGGACATTCTTAGTTTAACTATTCTTTTCTGCAGGGGATTGTGCTTAAGGGGCGCTATCATAAATAAAAATATAAATACTTTTGCTTGGAGGTGTTTTATACCCCTAAGCATAATCCATATGCCAGGTGGACTTAGTCACCCATGTGTGGGGTGATAAGTCCAATATACATGCTTGTGGTGTGTTTTAGCTAACCTTTTCCTTGTCATGCAAAAATTTGTATAGTCAGGATTTTGGAATGATTATTATGGGGATTAGGATGAACATTAGTCATAAGATATTATCTTATGCACCATGTGAAGCCTTGGAGCATCTACCATCCAACCATCTAAAAGAGGAACCAAAAGAAGAAAAGACTAAGAAAAAAAGAAGAAAAGGAGAAAGAAGAATAAAGATTGAAGACCCCCATAATAATGAATTCCTTTGCTTAAATTGTAATTTAATTCATTTGTAATCCGGGTTGCATAAGAGTAGAGCTTGGCTACCCACATTTGATATTTTTGGATTTGTGTGGTGGTGCCCGACGACAATGACCATTTATTCTTTTTGCGATTAGCTTTATAAATTGATTGATGATTTATTTAGCTTTTTGCATTAAGTGGCATGATTTTTCTAATTTTTTCCTTGGTTTATGTATGGCCTGGATGTGGATTAGGCTCTTTAGGAAAAAAATAACTCTTTTACCCAGCTAATAATTCAAAATAAAATTAAATAACTCATAGCCTCACATAAAGCTTAGGTTTAAAGTCAAGATAAAGGAATTAGAAACCCCTTAGCTGGATGATAATTTCTTTATAATATCATGCACAAATGCATCTTATTTCACTCTTGATTGGAGGGCTTTCATCTTTGCGAGAGAACTCGGGTTGACCTTTGAGAGCCGTGGTGGAAGCTCACCTCCTCCCTTCTCACTGATTTTGACCAATAATCTTCTTTCTCATGATTAGTCATAAAAATCCTATTAGCCTAAGTCAAAATAATTGTCCAAAATAAAATAAACAAAAATTTAAATTGCATTAGATTTAGGTCATTTGAAGCATGTCCCTTTACATGATCTAGTCTCTTTAGGGAGTGAGTTTAAGGACTTAGTCTCTTTCTAAAATAATAAATAGCCTAGCTATCTTGCATAAACATAAAGACTTACCTACATGTATTTAAAATCATTGAAGGAGTTAGTTATACCACCCCAGCGTTGTAAGTCCAAGTGCCGTGGTTTGTCCTCTCTGGAGGCAAACCAATTACATATTTTGCCTTAGGTTTAGGTTGTGCTTCCAGCCCTCGTTGAAGCTCCTTAGATTTATGTTCTGATGTAGCCTCTCCCATTTGTGGGCCCTAAGCATAATTCCCCACCTCTTAGGCATTTTCTTAATCTTGTGTCAAGGAATTTTTAGTCCTAAATTTCTAATGAAAAATACAACTCAAATAAACTAAATCAATTTTTAAAATGTAAAATCCAACTGTATGATAGTTTGAGATGCTCGCTAGGTTTCCTAGCATCATGGGAATATCCTACTTATCTTCCATTTTGTCTTCGATAATAGCTCCCTCTTTTGATAAGTCCCATTTGATCTTAAAAAAAAATAAACCAATCGATTGATAGTCCTTCCTATTGAAATCTTCAAAGACAATGATCATTTACCTTAATGGAGAGTTTTCCTAAGGAATCCCCATTCCTTAGGATGTAATTAATTATGAGGGCTTGCCCCTATAGGAAACTTAACGAACCTAGTTTAAAATAAACCCTACTTTACTTTTTCATATAAAGTAGGGGAAGAATCTCTGTACATATGCACCCATCCTGGAGTCCATTGAGGTGATTAGGTCCATTAAAGTGGCTTGTCTTCGAGATAGTACACTATTTTCTTGATGATGTACTCGATCACCTAAATAAGTACATCTAAGGATCTATGCGGCATCTTAACAAGATGAATTTTTATATAGGTATTGCCTCTTTCATTTCTCCCCACAGATTTGAAAGGCGACTCCCCTATAGAAATTTTTTCTACACAGATTTTTTTAGCAACTCTGCTAGGGATGGTTCCTCTCTTCATCTTTGGTAAATGATCATTGTCTTTGAGTATCTATAGTGGGTTTATACTTTGGTATGAATCCAAGAATATCCTTCTTTCCATTGGCACTTAGCTCATTTCATTCTTAAGTTAAGTTAGCCAACATCTTTAGGTATTAGGACTACATTCCTTGTTGGTCTTAAAACCCCCGTTGGGTTCTTCCAATGTGTAAAATAAAAAATCTAAATAAAAAGAGAAACCTCTTAAAGACTTCCTCCTTACCATCTTCATGATAAGAAAAGGTTCATCCTAAAATAGATAAATCTTCCATAAAGAACTTCTCTTTTTCAGAAGCATCTTTTCAAAAATGTACTTAATAAAATATTTTCCAAAAAATTTTATCACCTTCAGTAACAATTCCCATAATTATTACATGTAGGGGTTTTCAAAAATAAAACTAATAGCATTTTCCAAAAGCACAAATGAATATTTTCTTTCAATTCTCTTTGATGAAGATTTCATTTTCAGAATTAAATGAATAATCATCCTTTCCAAAAATCACAATCATAATCATAAAGTTTTCAAAAGCACACATGATTTTTTCTATTCAATACACTTACATTTATTGAATGGAAAGTTCATTTGTAAACAAAATTAAAATTTTCAAAAAGCACACATGAATCTTCCTATCCAGTACACTCACACTTATTGAATAGAAAGTTCATTTATAAAAAAAATTTTAATGAACACCTTCATTTAATATACTTTTATTAAATGAAGATTTCATTCCCAACTAAAAATAAAATATATTTTAGGAAATCCCACTTAAACATATCTCACATATGTTTTAAGTTGGAATTCCTCCCTTTCAAAAAAACAACAATCACACATAAAAATTTCATATTTCAAAAATAAGATTGATCTCTATTCTACATACTTAAAATTGTTGAATAGAAATCTCCTTTTTAAAAATTAAAACTTCAATAATCATATTTTAAAAAAATTTCAAACACACATTTTGCAATCTTACTTAGCATACTCAAAATTGCTAAGTAAAGTTTCCAAATCTAAAAATCAAAAATCAAATATTTTTCAAAATATATTGTGGAACCTCACCTAGCATACTCAAAATTTCTAAGTGAAGTTTCCAAATCCAAAAAATCAAAATCAACAATCATATTTCCAAAAATCTTCAAAGCGCGTTTTGGAACCTCACTTAACATACCCAAATTTGTTAAGTGAAGTCTCAAAATCCAAAAATTCAAAATTTTCAAAACACATTTTGGAACCTCACTTAACATACCCAAATTTGTTAAGTGAAGTCTACAAATCCAAAAATTCAAAATTTTCAAGGAAGATTTTGGAACCTCACTTAACATACCCAAATTTGTTAAGTCAAATCTCCAAATTCAAAAATTCAAAATTTTTGAAGCACATTTTGGAACTTCACTTAACATACCCAAATTTGTTAAGTGAAGTCTCCAAATCCAAAATTCAAAATTTTCTAAACACATTTAGAATCTCACTTAACATACCCAAATTTGTTAAGAAATCAAATCAAAAGTTTCAACACATTTGGAACCTCACTTAACATACCCAAATTTGTTAAGTAAAGTCTCCAAATCCCAAAATTCAAAATTTTCAAAACACAATTTGGAACTTCATTTAACATACCCAAATTTGTTAAGTGAAGTCTCCAAATTCAAATCCCACAAAATTTTTCAAACATAAATTTGGAACCTCATAAAACATAATCAAATTTGCTAAGTGAAGTTTTCAAATCCAAAATCAAAATCAACAATCATATTTGAAAATTTTCTAAACACATTTTGGCTTAACATACCCAAATTTGTTAAGTGAGTTTCCAAATCCAAAATCAAACTTTTTTCAAACAATATTTTTGAATTTCACCAAGCATTCTCAAATTTGCTAAGTAAAGTTTCCAAAGTCAAAACCAAAATTTTCAAACACCTTTTGGAACTTCTTCCCTTACCATACAAAATTTTCTAAGGAGAAGTTTCCATTTTCAAAACTAAATGAAATCAAAATTTTAAACACACCATTTGGAATTTCATTTAGCATACACAAATTTGCTATGTGAAATTTCCATTTCACAAAACCATGTGGGACTTCATATTTCGCATACCAAATTTGCTAAAATTGAGTCCCCACTTTCTAAACACATTAAAAACAAAATGAAACACTTAGGATTCCCTTAGCATACCAAATTTGCCAAGGGTCCTACCCTTTTTCAAAAATAAAAAATTTTCAAACAAATGAAATGCTTAGAATTTTCTTAGCATACCTAAATTTGCTAAGAATCCTATTTTTAAAAATCAAACAAAACACACTTGGATTCTTCACTTAGCATACCTAAATTTGCTAAGTAAAAATTCAAAAATTTTCCAAAAATCAAAACAAAACAAAATTCACAAAAAGAAATAATCACTTTTACTTTACTTGGCATACCTAAATTTGCTAAAGTAAGTAAAATTTCCAAAAATAATCAAACAAGAACAAAATCATTTGACCCTTACTTTAACATACCCAAATTTGTTAAAGGAAATGGTCCACCAAATCACAAAAATTCAAATTCAAAATATCAATGAACCTATGGAATCATACTATTGAAAAGTTTGAAGCCATATTTCAACATACCTAAATTTGTTGAAGTTTGGATTCATATTTAAATTCCTCTTTCAATCAATCTTCTCAAATTCATTTGAACCCCACTTAACACTTCCAAGTTGTTGGATGTGGGTTCAAATTTTCAAAATTCAAAATTCAAAATCTATGGAGACAAAAATCTAATACAAGTTCATTTGTCATTGCAGATTCTTTTCAGTTAGTGCAGTGCAGTTCAGTGTCAGTTTACTAGAGATAGTGAAATGGCTAGTTCTCAAAAATTTGTCTTTACTTTCCCCCACGGTATGGATCAGCTTTAGATCAGGCTGATTTCATCTAGACCATACCCACTTGATCCACTTTGGCTAGGGATTTGAAGGGGCTAAGATCACTTGTGAGGGCATTCCCCTCACCACAATCAACAGGAAGAAGGTGACCAGGCAGAAGCCGATCATCAGGATAGACTTACCTTATGATTCAGATGTCTTCTCACCGAAGAAAAAAGCTATGGTAGTACCACAAACTTGAGATGTTATAGTTACAACAGTACCGATTCCAGTTGCAGTTCATCCTAGTGATGTCCATGTTGCCCCAGTACGGGTTAGCACCATACCATATGTACCCTCCAAGGGTAAGGCTCCCCGGTTTCGTATTTGCCTCCATTTCTAGCTCACACCTCCCTCAGGAACAAGAACCATATGGTTAAACAGTTCCACACTGATAGCTGGGAGCTGAGGCGCTGACCAGGATGAGTCTCCCATGATCATTTCACCACCGTTACAAAACCGCCATCCTCTCTGATCGATAGAGAGATGCTAAGAGGATCCATTCGTTGCCTCCTCTAATGGTGCACTTGCCCAACAGCTTTCTAGAGAGTGAGGCCGTCGATCCCACTCTGTAGGTGGAGTATAGACCTCGATGCATCCGCTCACCTTTGATCTATCCCCGTGGTGTGGAGGAGAGCGTGAGAGGGCCCGTGAGGCCCATACATCACATTACTAGTAGAGTGATGGAGGTTCACCGTCCACCGCTACTTTTTTTTGATTTTCCAGCCGGTGCACTACCCACCACCATACCGATATAATATTCTCCTCATGGGGACCACCACCATGAGGGCGCTCTAATAGAGAGTCACCACCCCACCCCACCGCCTACCTCATCCGTGATCGCAAGTGGTTTTCATCTCCATTCCATCTAAGGCCATGAAGGCCACATCCGTGGAAAAACATACTCCGTTGGTGATCCGGCTATGGTCAAGGGATCCTAGTCCTCCTACACTACCCATTGTGGTAGAGCTCTCGCTCAACCTTTACCCTGTAGTGGAGGAAGTGGACCCAAGCATCATGGTCATTCCTTCACCAACTCCATGGATGTGAGATGGTGACAATTATCACGAGATATTCCGATGACGCTCAATTGCAAGAGTGGTAGAGGATCATCCTAGGATTTTAGTACCGGAGTATCATTCTTCTAGAGTACAACACGCAGATTGACTCCCAAAGTGAGGTCGTTCTCAAGCATGATTATACCACCTGTCAGCCTAAACTATTTATGCCTGCTGAGTTAGATCATTCCTTAGATGAGATATTTGCACACTATTTTATGGAGAAGAAGGAGATCTTAGGGTACATATGGTCTGATAAAGAGAGAGTCAACTTCGATCCCAATGAAGATGACTTAATGGGGGATTTAGCTAGAGTATGCATGGTCGATACTAGAGGATCTGTTTTTAGGGAGCAACATGTCATGGAAGGTGATGAGGTTGATCAAGAGGAGAATCGCCAATACCTTTGACTTGCTAAGGAAGGATTAGTAGATTGATAAGATGGCATGGCCGGTGACTCGCGCGTGAGTGTCAAGAGCTTCAAAAATAAGCCCCACTAGTTCATCATATTATAGTCGATGTCAGTTAGCCTGAGCTAGTGAATGTCTTAGATCCCTTTAAGACTCTACCTCCTATTGATCAAGGCAACACTAGCCTGTACAGGAAGGTAGTGGATAGTACCTCCATATAAGAAAAAGATTTAAAATCCATGGTTGAGTAGCAGGTGAAGGAAGCTTTGGCTCAAGTCCTGGGAGGATCATCGGTTCCAAAGGGCAGACCCTACCCAGAGGAATTTGATGTTATCCAGTATTCCAAGGGTTTTGTGCCACCTTTCTTCAAAAGATTTGATGAATTCGCATAACATATAGCTCACTGTGATAATTAACAATGGTGCAATGATGCTTTACTCTTTAGACTCTTTCAATGGTAGCTGTGGTGGTGCTTATGATTGGTGCCTAAATTCAAGAAAGATATTTGTTGAGTTAGAGCAACTCTTCATCAAGAGATTTGTTGGGGCTCAATAAAGGGTTACTGTAGGTGATCTCATTATAGCACAACATTACTCTAGTGAGTCACTTGTTGATTATATTCTCCGATGGTATAACCTGAGTATGAAGTGTGAACTGTAGCTATCTGAACAACATGCTATTGAGATTCCCTTGAAGAATATCCATGGCCCGGTCGCCTTTATACTTAAGGGCTTCACCATAAAGACATTTGAGAAGCTAATCACTAAGGCGACTAGTCTACAAAGAGGCCAAATAAGCCCTTTTCAAGATCAGTCAAATCCCAAAGGTCTATGAGAAGAAACCTTGAAAGAGGAAGGACAAGGGAAGTATCCAACTGAGATCGTTGAGAGACCACAACCTCCACCACCATCGAGAAATCATATCCACCACCACACATAACATCACCATACCACCATATATATGTATTCCACCTACTTTTAGATAAGTTAAACAAACCTTATTTTTTTAAGAGGAAGGTAATCAAGAAAATCTTTAAGAATCTTTTAAAGAAACCTAATTTTTAGCTACCCGAGGAGACTGGAGGAAGTAGGCAAAAATTATGATCCAAACTTTTGCCCTTACCATTGAATGCTAGGCCATATTTTGGAGGATTGCTTCACATTCAAAGACTGGCTTGAACACAGTTTCAAAACCGGTGCTGTAGTTAACCCAAAGGAATACCTTGTGGAACAACCTTCTAGTTCCATTAGGGTAATCCTTGGGGATACAAGTGATCCTACCAAAACCAAAGATGGTCGGGACATTTCTTTGTCTAAAATCTCTAAGAAAATAATTCAAAAGATCAAGAAGCTTTCCTTATAGGTGTCTAAGTCAGCTCAAACCTCCAACACCAAGGAAGGTTTGCAAGTTATCAGTGCCAACTATAGAAAAGTGGGAGCTTAGCGAAAGATGTGTCCCGAGATAGCCCTTAGCACGCCAATCGACCTTGTCCAGCCTCCAGCCTTCGCAGCCTAACGGACTTCTACCATTTTAGCTAACTCTTCTATTTCTTCTACTAATAGAACTCTTATATCAATGGATAAGGGCATCAAATCCCTTACTCCACTCACTCTACTTGACTTCTACTTTGTACCTCCTAATAATTCCAAGAAATTGAAGAATAAAGATGATTTGAATTACATCTGTGTCTCTTCTGATGAGTTATCTTCTTCTATTTCTAATGATAACTCATCAAGTCTTATTAACTATAATAATTCTGATCTTCCTCTTTCTGATTCAGAGTTTGACTTTCCAACTCTGAATGCTATAGGTTCATCTCTTGAGATAAACTGGAATCATCCAATTCTGAGAGTCTCATAGGAGAAGCTGTAGGTGAGCCTGAAGTGTAGGTAGAACCTTTCACCACTTTTCCTTAAGAGATTATCGAAGTCAACCTCTGTAGTGGCAAGGTTCTACCTCCTAGGATAGCACCTCAAGATAGAGAGAAACAATTCATTGGTACTGAAAATTGAGAAACCCTTCCACAGGATGCTCCACCCTTGGATATGCTTGTGGAAGATCAATCGAAGGTGGACTACAACGTCCTTTCTCATCTAAGAAAGTTGTCATCTAAGCTAAGCATATTTGGTGCCCTTGTCTTATCCAAAAAGATGAGAGAATCATTATTCAAGGCCCTCCTTGATCTTGAAATAATCTTACCTCAGCTGACCGCTATTGGTGAGGAAGCACACTATGCAAAAGAAGCCCAAGGGATCACCTTCAAAGATGAAGACCTTCTATTGAAGGACTTGGAGCACAACCGTCCCCTATACATCACAGTTGACATGGACAGGTTTAGACTCAGTAGGGTTCTCATGGATTCAGGTGCATCGGTAAACATTATGAGTTTAAAGACCCTTACTATTTGAAGATCGACATCTCTACGCTCTGAGGAGATTGGATGATGTTGAGAGGATTCAATGATCAAGGTGAGCGGGCTTTATGTTCTATAGTGTTACCATTGGAGATCGGTGATTGGAAGACTGAAGCCAAGTTCTACATCATTGATTTGAATACTTCATTTACTATTTTGCTTGTTAGGCCTTGGATACATCATAATAAGATCGTTCCATCCTCCTTTCATTAGTGCATCAAGTTCAAAAAAAATGGAATTAAGTACCGTGTTAACAGGGATGAAAAGCCATTTTCAGTTGGAGAGGTTGATATTTATGAGGATGTGAGCTACTATCTTCCTCAAAACACCCTTTCTCAAGAACATGGACAAAATTCAAATACAAATACAAAAGAAAAAGAAAATGATGCGAAAGAAAAGATAAAAGAAAATGAAAAGAAAAATGAAAGTCCAAGTGAGCAAGAAAGGGGAATTGAGGAAGAAGTGGATTCGTATATCACATTCCACCCACAATTCATCTCATCATATGGACATATGGGTAGGATGCCTCAACCTCCACCTGACAGAAGTAGAGGCAGAAATAGAGGCAGTTTAAGAGGTGAGAGACCCCCTAGTTGGCCTTTAGCCAATAGAGGTCGTGTTCCAGTTCATAGGAGTACCCCTACTATTCATATAGACTTGAAATATAGCTTGGAGGATGAGTCTAATGTCACAAGCCAACCCCTCTTAGCGGGTTCCATTAGAGGTGACTTTTGATCCTGCTGGAGATGAAGATTAGGCCTCTAAGCAAAGCAAAGTATTCAAATATGATTTATGTGATACTATTTGGCAGTAGTTGAGAACCTTAGCTCTAACCTCACTTACATCTCAAAAATTTGAAGGTTTAGTTATTAAGGAAGTCCCTAAGTCTTCCAATGACATGAAGCATAAGAGGTTCTTTTTGGGTTCATCGTCCTCAAGTCCAAAGCTTGATGTAGGACTTGAGGAAGATACTTTTAAAGAATTAATGGAATTACCTTTTGACTTTTACTCACCTTGTGTTAAAAATCTTATACAGAAAGATTTAGTTCCTCACACATGGTCCAAGCACGGGTCAGAATACTTCAAAATGTTATGAAACAATACAGATAGGGAAGCACAATCAAGAGGAGGACTAGGATTCGATACAGTGGGTTCGGTCGATGATGAAGATTATTGCCTAGTTATTACCAACCATTTGGAGTCTGATAGGTTCTTTTCACACATCCCCAACTCTCATTAGAATGTATGTTTAGAAACTTCAGATGATCCAGATGATCTCTAAGTCAAAGATGCACTGCCAGAATTTGAAGAGGAGATTCATTCAACAATCGACAAGCTTAAATAAATTAACCTCGGGACAGAAGAAAATCCTCACCCGACATACATCAATTCGTTGCTGAATGAAGAAGGAACCAATGACTTAGTTAGGCTATTGACTGAGTTTAAAGACAATTTTGTATGGAGTTATAAGGAAATGCCCAGATTATCTCCTGACGTAGCAGTCAACAAGCTAGCAATAGACCCTAATATTCCCCTATTAAGCAAGATCCTAGATGCATGCAATTAGAAATTGAACAATAGGTCATTTCAGAAGTCAAGAAACTGATCAATGCTGGTTTCATCATGGAAGAAAAATATCCTACCTGGTTAGCTAGTGTCGTCCTAGTTAAGAAGAAGAATGGTCAAATTTGCATATGCATCAATTTTATGGACTTAAATAAGGCATGTCCTAAGGATGAGTTTCCTCTTCCTATACTAGAGTTAATGGTGGACATTGCCTCATCTCATGTAGTCTTCTCTTTCATGGATGGATCATCTCGTTATAACTAAATCAAGATGTCTCCTGAAGATGAAAGAAATATGCAACCTCCCAATCTTCTTATAGGGTCATGCCTTTCGCCTTAAAAAATACGCTACATTCCAATGGGCCATGACTCATCTTCAACGAACTCATCCATCATCTGAGTTACATTGATGATTTAGTAAAAAGAGAAAAGGAAGACCACCTGAGTAGTTTTCGAATAGTTAAGATAATATAACCTCAAATTGAATCCCCTGAAGTGTGCATTCGGAGTTACTTTAAGGAAATTCATTGGGTTTGTTGTTCGATATCGGGGATTAGAAATAGATCCTGAAAATATTAAAGCTATCTCAGAAATGCCACCTCCTATGAGTTTAACTCAACTCAAATCCTTTCAAGAGCGGCTAGCGATATCTAAGATACTTTATCTTAAACCTATCAGGGAGATGCAAGCCATTTTCAGTACTTGTCAAGAAGGATGCTAAGTTTAAGTGGGATGACAAGTTTCAGCATGCCTTCGAAGACATCAATAAGTACTTGGTGAAGCCGCCAGTTCTAGCATCACCTATCCCGGGCAGGCCACTGATCCTTTATACTGCTGCATTGGACGACTCTCTTGGCACTCTATTGGCCCAAGCCAACAATAAGGGAAAGGAAAGAGCTCTCTATTACCTCAGCCTTCATCTAATTCCTGCTAAAGCAAACTATCCACCTATTGAGAAATATTACCTAGCTTTGATCTTTGCATCTCAGAAGCTGCGACACTACATGCTTTCTCATAAGGTGAACTTGATCTCTCAAACTAATCTGCTGCAGTGCTTCATGACATGACCAATGCTTTTCAGACATTTGGCTCATTGGTCCATGCTACTTTCGTAGTTTGATATTACATTTGTACCCCTTTGTGTGGTAAAAGGATAGGCATTAGGGATTTCAAAAGACACCCACCACCCTCGATTCTCTCTAGTAATGATCTCCATGATGAACAAATCATGAACTTAGGGGAGGCTGATAATCACCAATGGGAGATGTATTTTGATGGTGCTGCTTCTTTTCTTAAAGGTGAAGCACCACGATCTATTCTTCCAGGAAAGGCAGGGCTAGGAATAATTCTTCTAACTCCAAATTGCGATATGATGAGATTCTCATACTATCTTTCTAACCCTTGCACCAACAACAAAGCTGAGTATGAGACTTTGATTATCGATCTAGAGTTAGCCATCACTATCAATGTCAAGAGCATCAATATCTTTAGGGATTCTCAGTTAGTCATCAACCGCAGGGTCCTACTAGGTTCTCAAACCCAAGCTTCACATTACAGTATACCATGAAGTCATATTCCCAATTCTCTACAAGGTTCCCCGAGCAGAGAACGCAGTAGGAGATTCCTTGGCAAAACTTGTCAAAGAGTTGGCATGTCCAGAAGATGAGTCCATTTCAATAAGGGTTTAAAATAGAAAAGTCTTATCCCTTATTGATTTTGAACTCATCGAATATTTTCCCTTGAAGGGGAGGTTGCCATTGCCAAAATGGATAAGGAGCTAGATTAGAGAAAACTGTTCATAGATTACTTGAACACTGACAAACTATCTCAAGAAAAGTCACAAGCCCATCAGGTGAAACAGAGAGCTATCTCCTATGCTCTTATTGATGGCACCTTATACCGGAGATCCTTTGACCAAATGTGGTTACGTTATTTAAACACACACGATGCAGTGGCATCATAACCGAGGTACACTCAGGTCTATGCAGAGCTCATTAATCTGGTCTGAAGATGAAGAAGAAGATCAAAAGACTTGGATACTACTGGCTTTCGTTGATCACAGATTGCATGGACGTAGTCCTCCACCAACCACCCAACATTCTATACCCTACATTGGCCTTGGCCATTTGAGTGTTGGGGTACCGACATTATAGGCCTGATTGATCATCCTTCTTTCAAGGGGCATTGATTCATCTTAGCTGTTATTGACTACTTTTCCAAGTGGGTGGAAGCCATTCCACACAAAGAGATCACAGCTCACCATGTGCTTCAATTTTTCAGGAACCATATCGTATATAGGTTCGGGGTGCCTCGATGAATTATATCGATGGTAGCATTCAAAAGCATGAAGATCATAAAAGACATATAGATTGGAGATACTCCACCATCTACTACACTAGAGAAAATGGCTTAGCAGAAGCATTCAACAAAACTCTCATCCAGATACTGAAGAAAACTCTTGATGATAACAAACGATAATAGAATGAGCAGTTGGTTGAAGCCTTGTGGGCCTACTGCACTATATATTGATCTCTAACTCAGTCTACCCCATTTTTCTTAGTGTATTGGTCCGAAGTCGTTCTTCCTTTAGAAGCTCAACTCCCGTCACTAAGGATAGCATTGGGTAACAAGATCACTACATAGCCGAATGCAAAGTTGCGGTTAGAAGAGCTCAAAGATTTGGAGGAAAGTCACCTACGGGCGTGCCAAAACCTCGAGTTGTACAAAGCCAAAATGATTCAAGCTCACAACAAGCTGGTCCGCCCTAAGTCTTTTCGAGTAGGAGAACTTGTGTTAGTCCTAAGGAGACCAATTGTTGCCCTTCAAAAGATGGGAGGCAAATTCGAACCTACTTGGGAAGGCTCCTATGTTATATAGAAGGCCTACCAAGGAAGATCTTATCAGCTTATTGATTGTAAAGGGGAACACTCGATGCTTCCAATTAATAGGCTCTATCTAAAGAAATGTTACCCATGAAACAAAACTTGTTTGAAAATAATCATTAATAAAAATAATAAAATCTGATTCCATTCATCAAATCTTCTCTTCTTTCGAAGTGTTGTTTACTTATCTTGTGAATCCTCCGTGTCGTGTTTAGGGTAGTAAGAGTCCCCCAGTGGCATGTTATCCCTCTTTCATAACACAAATACAATCTCCCGATACTTTTAGAATAGGTGTAAGAGAACCCAAGAGGCATCCTATTTTGATTAGCATAACTATGGTAGGTGTAAGAGAACCCAAGTGACATCATTTCTTAGTGGGAATTCTTGTTGCCACCCGTGGCATCATTTTATAATTCCCCAGCGTGTTTTAAGGTAGGTGTAAGAGTTTCCTAGAGGCATCCTATCCCTTTTAGCACATGCACAACAACAAACACAAATCTTTTGTCTTGGGCTATTTGATGTGGGAGCAAGCCCCCTGTGACACTCACTCATTAGCTGCTCTAGGTCGGGTCTACATGCTACCTTACTAGTATGTCACCCCAGTGGTCACTTGTTGGAGGATGTGAGCCCCTGCGCTTTCTTCCTAACCCGACTATTGCAAACCAAAGATCCCCTTGTTAGTATGGTAGTCTTTACTACTCAGCCAGTAAGCTACCTTATGTCAACTTTGTTTAAGAAGATGTTAGTCTCCGTGCTTTCTTCTTGAACTAGCCATCATGTTCTAACTAGGTCAAGTATATTTGAGGCTTAGGATAAGTCCCCCAGAGGCTCCTTTCCTCTTGACTACTTTTGAGGTATTATAAGTCTCCCAATGGCATTCACTCAGTAGTCACCCTAGGTCGGGTAGCACCCGTCGAGTTGAAGATATCTATCCATTTCGCCATGAGGATGTGAGTCCTTGAGCTTTCTTCCTAGGATAATTGCAAACCAACGCACCTTAGTTGGTTGATATTCGACACATGACTCACGTGAGTGCACCACTCTTGGTAGATATGAGTCCTCATGCTTTCTCCTTGAGTTAGACAATGAATAGCTATTGAATTTATGATTAGCCATGTCATTTTCTCCATGGTGTTGGATTAAGCCTTTACCGGCCCCATCCTCTATGAGCATTCTATTTGGATCATGTCTTTTGTGACCCCATTTAGACACTACCTGAGTTACTTCTGGATTGGACAATTCCCCTTTCTAAGTAGCCACCCCTGTGGTTGAAAAATCTATTCAGCGGATGCATAGATTCTCCCTTGGTTCAGTAAATCTAAGATAGGTCTGGGATGATGTAAGCTCCTTCTCAGTTTAGTCCCTCGCAAACTTATAGGGTCCACATTAAAACAAACTAATCAAAAAAAAAACAAAAATTAATTTACTTGTGGATTAGGAATTCAAGCCCCCAAAGGGCCCCTTCTCCCAAGTAGGCATCCTATCTTTAGGTCGAGTACTCCTATAGGAATTGTCGACTACCCTGAGAGATAAATTCTCGGTACTCACTCAATAGCCTTAGAGTTCAATCTATTTTTACAAGCGTTATCCATCATTTTGCTTTGAAAGATATAAGACCATGACACATTCTTTCTAGCATGATTGCCATAAACCAACGGGCAGCCCTAGGTCGGGTTTGATTTGTTGCCCAAAGCAACTGATCACCCCAGTGGTCTTTTCTAATGGAAGATGTGAGTCTCTGAGCTTTCTTCCTTTCAATTGATCATTACAAACTAAAAGGCACTCCTTTGGTTGGATAGTTCTTTCATTGGCCGGGAAGCTACTCCCTTTGGCTTAGTAAATTTGAGATAGGTCTAGGCTTCTATAAGCTCCTTCTCAGTATGATCCATTGCAAACCAACAGAATCCATAAAATAAACTAAAAATTGAAATTAATCTTGACTATTTTTGAGCTGATCTAAGTCCCCTAATGACATTCACTCAATAGTCAGCCCTAGGTCAGGTTTGATTTGTTGCCCAAAGCAACCAACCACCCCAATGGTTTCTTGTTTCTAGAAGATGTGAGTCCCCATGATTTCTTCTCAAGACTTGACTACTGTATACTAAAAGGCATTTCCCCTTGGTTGGATAGTCCTACCTTGTGGTTGGTTGACTACTCCCTTTGAATTGATAAATCTGAGTTAAGTCTAGGCTTCCATGGCCCCTACTCAGTGCAGTTCATCGCAAACTTATGGGATCCATCATAATCAAATCAAATAAACTGAAAATGAAATCAATCATGACTATCTTTGAGCTGATCTAAGTGCCCCAGTGGCATTCACTCAATAGTCAGCGCTAGGTTGGGTTTGATTTATTGCCCAAAGCAACCAACCACCCTAATGGTTCCTTGTTTTTATAAGATGTGAGTTCCCGTGCTTTCTTCTTAAGACTCTACCATTGTATACCAAAAGGCATTTCTCCTTGGCTGGGTAGTCCTACCTTGTGGTTGATAGACTACTCCCTTTAGATTGGTAAATCTAAGTTAGGTCTAGGCTTTCATGGCCCCTACTCAGTGCAGTTCATCGTGAACTTATGGGATCCATCATAATCAAAATAAACAAATTTGAAAAGTCAAATCAATCTTAACTATCTTTGAGTTGATCTAAGTCCCCCTAGTGGCATTCACTCAATAGTCAGCCCTAGTTTGGGTGTAGTCTGTTGCCTTGCTAATAGATTACCCCAGCAATTGGTCCCTACGTTGGAGGATGTAAGCCTACTACACTTTCTTCCTAGTACAGCTATTGCATACCGAAAGGCATCCCTTTGGTTGACTAGTCCTACTACATGCTTAGTAGACTACCCTTTTGGATTGGTAAATCTGAGTTAGATTTTAGCCTCCATGGCTCCTACTTAGTACAGTCTATTGCAAACCAACATGGTTCATCCTAAAAATTAAAACCTAACAAAAACTTGAAAAAAATTTAACCCTCTTCCCTATTGGAACTCAAATCAACTCTTCTTCTCCTTAGAGAGATTCAATTCAAACCAAACCTTTCATCCCCTTGTGGATGACCTGAACCTGCTTCCCTAGTGGAAGGTTCACACTCTATCCCTTAGTGGATTCTTCCCTCTCTCTTGTGTCTTAGACATAAGTAGAGCCACATTGCACTAAGTTATGGATTCTTTCTTTTCCTTGGGTTAAGGATAGATTCTGATCTCTCGGTTATTGATCGCTCCAAAATACGCATTGTTCCTTGTCACCACACACACTTATTGGGCATACGTGGGAGGGGTTAAGACAAGGAATTTTCTCATGATTCAAGCATACTCAAACCTTTGAGATTTTCTCATGATTCATTTATATTCACATATATAAATAAAATATAAATTCAAATCAATCAAACTAAACTCAAAATTCCAAATCAATTCATGAAAATTTTCTTGAGTCCCTTTAATTTTCCATTAAAGGACTTATCCAAAACCAATCCTAAACCTTGATCAAATCAATTCAAATCCTTGGGATTTTCTCAAAACTCATTTATATTCTCATTTATATTCTCAAATATAAATGAAATATAAATATCAATCAATTAAATCCAATCCAAAAATTAAATTCCAATTTAAAAATCCCTTAAATCCTTTAAATTCCCTTTAATGGATTTAACCTAAATCATGATCAAACCTATTCAAACTCATGAGATTTTCTCAAATCTTATTTATATTCTCATATATAAATGAAATATAAACATAAATTAATCAAATCCAATTCAAAAATTAAATTTCAATTTAAAAAATTTCCTTAAATATTTTAAATTCCCTCTAATGGATTTAACCTATATCATGGTTAAACCACTAAAAATCTTTGAAATTTTCTCATGATTCATTTATATTCTTATTTATATTCTCATATATAAATGAAATATAAATTTAAACAATCAAAACCAATTCTAAAAATCAAACTCAAATCCATTCAAAATCCAATCTGAGCCTTTCAAGTCAAAACCTTGAACTTAGCCAAATCACTTTCAAGTCAAGCCTCTTGATTTTCTCTCATGATTCAATCAACCCTACAATCATGAGCTCATATATAAATCCAAACTTCAATCATTCAATCAAAACCCAAATCAAAAATCAAAGCCAAAACCCTTTCATATCCTTCCTTTGAATATGAAATTTTCAAATGGATCTAAACCCATTTGACTTCAAACCACTTGTAAATGGATTTATATTTCAATCATGAATCCACATACAAGGTCAACTAAGCTCAAATCAAGCTTTGACCAAGCCATTTGACCCACTTAGGCTCACTTTACCCAAAGTGACCTAAAGTACTCTTATGAGCCAAATTTTGATCCTAACCAAATTTGATTAAACCAAACTCATATATGTCTCTCATCATGATCAACAATCATCATGGGATGATCAATCAATCAAATTGGGTCAAACCAAGTCAAACCCAAGGGTTGACCAAGTCAAAATTTAACCTAAAATGAAACCTTACATAGCCAAATTTCACCATAGGCCAAATTGATTGAAACCATTGATCTAAGTTCACTCATAACCTATGTTTGACCTTGACCAAGCCAACATTTGAGCCTAACCTAGCCCAATTGGCTCACTTGTTGACCCATTTTGGGTCAAAATGTGTCAAAACTTGATCTAAGCCAAATTGATTGAAACCAATGGGTCAAGTCCATCCCAAATCACTTATGAAACTTAACCAAAGCCTCAATTGCCCAACTAGACCCAACCTAGCCCAATTGACCTTTGACCCAACATGACCTAAAGGGGTCATGTTGAGCCAAAATTGAACTAAACTCAAATTGATTGCAAACAAAGATACCAATCCACTCCATATGACTAACCTAACCTAAACCTACCCTTGACCTACCTCAAATAGGTCAAATGGGTCAAATAGGTCAACTTGACCCATTTGACCTAAATGAAGTCATATGAGCCAAAACCAAATATATACAAAATTGGATCAAACCAAAGCCACCAAAATATTTCAAATGGTCATATGAACATGACCCAACCCTTGGTTTGACCCAATTTGACCTATTGGTCAACTTGACCCAAGCTGACCTATTTTGACCTAAATGGGTCATCATGAGCCAAACCCTATCAAATGGATTCCAAATCCAATGAAACTTGGCCAAACCTAGTTTCTCCACATACCCAACATATCTAGAGTGGAAAAATAGTAAAATGGCCATCCTACCCCTAGGCCATAGAAAAAATTTTGGCTTAACCTATGGGTAATTTGGTCATACTCTCTTCACAATCACTTGAGGCTTTCTTAAAAGCTCAAGGAAACTTAGTGATGAGTGGTGCACCCAACCCAATGGGTTTGGGTCAGCCCATTTGATCCCTAGACCAAACCCGACCCCTAGCTCAAAATTGAGTTTTCAAACTCCCTCTTAAGCTCAAATTAAGGCACATGGTAGGTTAGCAATCCACTCATTGGATCAAACTGACCATGTACACACTCAAAATAGATCAAACATCCTGCCTAATCTCATCAATTGGATCAAAATGGCAAGAGCATTGCCGACCGTCCGATCCTTCAAAGGGCAGATATACTCCCCCTAATTCACTTCTATTTTCATTGACTCAAGGTCGATTGAAGAATAGGAAGTGAGAGGAGCCATTGGAGATAGATCCTAAGCCTTCTAGAGCTCTTCCCATTTTCTATTTCTCAGTTTTGCATAGTGCAAAAATAGGGGAGGTAGAGTGAATTGCTAACTTCTTCTGCACTTGATTTTCTTCCAATTGCTCTTGTACACTTCATCTAGGAGCTAAGTCGAGTGCACCTAAGCTTCTATTGGAGTTCCCACAGTAAGGAAGGATTTAATTCAATTAAAGTCGAAGCTCAAGTAAGGAGGAGTTGGTCTATACATTGATCCACTTCATCGCTTTCAGTTTCTTCCCTCAACCGCACTTAAGCTTCCAAGGGAATCGAGCTTACCTCCGGAGGTATGAATTTTTTTGATCACTAAACTCAATGTGGTGTGGAGCTTTATGAAAGAAATTTTCACCCTATCGATTTTTGACTGTTGGAATTATCGCTTTCTATCTTTAGATGGTGTGGGTTGAATTTGGTGTGATTCCATGCTAGTTGATATTCCCCTGATCATGCCTCTCGTGATCAAGGGAAGAACTAGTTCATCTCACATCCATCTACTCATTTTAGATGAGATTTGATTATTACATTTAGAAATCTATTTACCCTTTTAAAATGCGAATCTAGCTTCGATCTGATCGAGAATTAAAGTGCATGTGCCACCCACCGCCCTAGTGGCATGACAACTTAAGTGACCTTTCATAGTAAAAGCTGACCACGCCGCCAGCCACGTGAGCTAGGGATTAGTTTGGGATTAATAAAATGCATTAATTAATTCCTAATTCACTTAGAGAACTTAAAAAATTTATAAATTTTGCTAGAAAATTTAATAAAATGTAAAATAAAATCCTATGGATAGATAATTAAACCTAAAACATTTTAAAATTAATTTTGATGAGTTTTGAATTAAGCTTTTCTCTAAATTTGGGTTTTATTAGAAAGTGTATTTTGCTAATTAATCTTTAATTAGGCCATTGATTAATCCCAAATTTCTTTGGTAAGTTTTAGGGGATGACCTCTACCTTCCTTAATTTTATTGGGATTTATTGATGGTTGGATTAGAATAATTCATATGGTTTCCTTAATTACCCTTCTTATATAATTAAGCATAATTAGGGTATGATTAGTGGTTTTACCCTATGATTAGGGTTGATTAAGGTCAGATCTAGTAAGTAGGAGGTTTATGAAATAATTTTGGGGCATTTATCCTAAGTTATTCCCTAAACCCCATTTTCTCTCCTTAATCTTCTCTTAATTAATGGTTAATTCATTAATTATCTCCTTAATCAATTTTCAAAAATTCTAAAAAGTTCTAGAACTTAATTAATCTACCTTGAGTAGATACTTAGGTGTTTAATAGCCTAAATTTAATTAAGAAAATCAAAATCCAATTCATATGTGTGAAAGGGCATTTTGAAATTACTTAAGCTAAACCCCTAGCTTAATTAACTTTTAATTGTGTGTAAAATTGTATTAGGCCTTTTCTTTATTAGGTGCATTGCAAATTAAAATTCCTTGTGGATTTTATGTCATCTCATTGGCTCATAATTATTTAGTTAATTCTTCTAAGGTGGTGTACATAAGGGTTAATTAAGCTACTTAATTCATACCTTAACCTAATCAACACATAAAAGTGGATTAAATTGTTTAAAAATTAAACAAAAATATACAACACATGTGGGAATGGGTTAGAAACAACAAACTCATCTCACCTTTTCAAAATTAAATCAAACTTCAAATTAAACAAAAATCACTTTGAAATTCACTTTGATTTATTCTAAATTTTCTTATTCTATAGGAATGTCTTTAGGATTTAAGTGAAGTGAGTTTATTTACATTATTTTATTACTTTGAATCTTTTCCCAACATGCTAAGTTGTATGTCATGTGATATCATGCATTCATAGTTATGAAATTCAAATTTTAAAATAAAATTATTTACTTTATGTCAATTTGCATGTGTTGGCTAAAGTAGAAATATGAATGGCTATTATCACTACTAAATCTAAATTATTTTCAAAACACATAAATCAAATACCAAATCTGAAAGTGTGCTACTTATACTTTAATTATAAGCTTGCATGTGATAGATTATAAAGTCATGTTTAACATAGGTTTTCTTTCTTTCTTATGTTAGCATTGTTTTGAATAGGAGTTGGTAAGATGTAGGGTTCATTTGAAAAGAACCCAACACTTACTTAATTATATACCCTATTCATCCCTATGTTGTCACCTAAGAAGGGTTTCCTATACTTGCATGCATAAATTGCATAAACGAAAAAAAAATGAATCCATTAAACAACTTTTGCATTTTCTTTTTCTATTTCATTTCTTTTATATATATGTTTGTATTTTAACGAAAGTGGTATATTAGTCTGGACAACTCCGAGGTTGTGAGGCTTTAAGTAGCCCTAAGTAGGTCTTGTACCTTACACCTCTGGTTAACAATGGCGTTGTACTCACTTATGCCTTTCTTACTTTCATATGTGCATGTGAAATTTTGGATAAGGAAAACCATTTCTACTTAAGAAAAATCAAGCATATTCAACTTCAAAATATTCTTCAATGGATTACTTAGCACGCATCATAAAGTGTGTTAACTACTCTCATTTGCATGTATAGATATGCTTAGGGTCCATATATATGCATGTTATATATATGTTGGGAAAGAAATGAAGTAATGCGTGTTATGTGAATTTTGATTCATTTTATTTAATCTTAAAATGCCTTTCTTTTACAATAGATTTGTAAAGAGTTTATCTAAACTTAGGATTGATTGAAAGATGTAATCAAAATATTCACCTAAATGAAACTAAAATGTGAATCTGCTTTAGAAATTACTTAGGCTAGGGAAGGAAAGAGAAGTTCTCTTCTCTTTCCCTCTCTTCATAATCTAGTAATTAATTATATGATCTACTTAAATCAAATTAAAACATGAAATAAAATCAACCCAAAATACTTAAAAAACTTAAATAAAACCCTCCTCTAAGTTGAACATGTTCTTCACAGTTAGAAAATTTAAATTTAAAGCCATAGCTAAGCATACCACACAAACCTTCAAAACACACACAATTAGTCACCACTTCTAGCCTTAGTTAGTCACATGGTTTGATGTTTGTTTTATTTTGTGATATATTTTAGACTGGATGATAGGGTGTATGCTCATAGAATGAATGGTAGGATGTTCTTAGTCTAACTTTTCTTTTCTGTAGGGGATTGTGCTTAAGTGGCACTACCATAAATAAAAATATAAATGTTTTTGCTTGTAGGTTATTTTATACCCCTAAGTATAATCCATAGGCTAGGTGGACTTAGTCACCCATGTGTGGGGTGATAAGTCCAATATATATGCTTGGGATTTGTGTGGTGTGTTTTAGCTAACCTTTATTTTACAGGTGTTAGTTAGATTTCCACTTTTTCTTTTCATATAAAAATTTGTATAATTAAGATTTTGAAATGATTATTATGGGAATTAGGATGAACATTAGTCATAAGATCTTATCTTATGCACCATGTGAAGCCTTGGAGCATCTACCATCCAACCATCCAAAGGAGGAACCAAAAGAATAAAAGAAGAATAAAGAAGAATAAAGCTTGAAGACCCTCATAACAATGAATTACTTTGCTTAAATTATAATTTGATTCATTTGTAATCCAGGTTGCATAAAGGTAGAGCTCGGCTACCCATATTTGATATTTTCGGGTTTGTGTGGTGGTTCCTGACCACAACGACTATTTATTTATTTTGTGATTAGCTTTATAAATTGATTGATGATTTATTTAGCTTTTGCATTAAGTGGCATGATTTTCTTAGTTTCTTCCTTACTTTATGTATTGCCTGGATGTGGATTAGGCTCTTTAGGAAAAAATAAATCTTTTACCCAACTTAACAATTCAAAATAAAATTAAATAACTCACAACCTCACCTAAAGCTTAGGTTTAAAATCAAGATAAAAGAATTAGCAATCCCTTAGCTGGATGAGCATTTCTTTATAATATCATGCATAAATGCATCTTATTTCACTCTTGATTGGAGGGCTTCCACCTTTGCCAGAGAACTCGACTAGACCTTTGAGAGCCATGGTGGAAGCTCGCCTCCTCCCTTCTCGCTGATTTTGGCCAATAATCTTCTTTCTCATGCATTAGTCATAAAAATTCTATTAGCCTGAGTCAAAATAATTATCCAAAATGAATTAAAATAAAATTTAAATTGCATTAGATTTAGGTCATTTGAAGCATGTCTCTTTACATGATCTAGTTGCTTTAGGGAGTGAGTTTAAAGATTTAGTCTCTTTCTAAAATAATAAATAGCCTAACTATCTTGCATAAGCATAAAGACTTGCCTACATGTATTTAAAATCATAGGAGGAGTTAGTTGGCGGCTACCCCCAGGTGGTTGCAAGTCCAAGCTGTCGGGTGGTTTGTCCTCTCTTGTGGAGGCAAACAAATTACCCATTTTTTCTTAGATTTAGGTTGTACTTCCGGCCCTTGCCGAAGCTCTCTAGACATAGGTTCTGAGATTGTTTCTTCTCTTTGTGGTCCATAAGCATAATTATTCACCTCTTAGGCATTTCTTTAATCTTGTGTTAAGGAATCTTCAATCCTAAATTTCTAATGAAAAATATAACTAAAATAAAATAAATTAATTTCTAAAATGCAAAGCCCAACCTATGATAGTTTGAGATGCTCCTAGGTTTCCTAGCATCATGGGCATCTCCTACTTATCTTCTATTTTGGCTTCGATAATAACTCCGTCTTTTGGTCAATCCCATTTGATCTTTACAAAATATAAATCAATCGATTGATAGTCCTTCTTATTGAAATCTTCAAAGATAATGATCATTTACCTTAATCGATAGTTTTTCTAAGGAATCCTTATTCCTTAGAATGTAATTAACTATGGGGGCTTGCCCATGTAGGGAACTTAAAGATCCAAATTTAAAATAAATCCTACTTTACTTTTCCATGTAAAGTAGGGGAAGAATCTTTGGTACATATGCAGACCCATCGCCCTTAGGAGTCCTTATTGAGGTGATTAGGTCCATTAAAGGGTAGTGACTTTTGTCTTTCGAGATAGTACACTATTTTCTTGATGACATACTCGATCACCTGAATAAGTATATCTGCGGATCTGTGTGGCATCTTAACAAGATGAATTTTTATATAGGTGTTGCCTCTTTCATTTCTCCCCGCAGATTTGAATGGTGATTCCCCTATAAAAATTTTTCTCCACAAACATCCATAACTTAAAAAAAGAGAGATGGGATTAAAGTTGACCCTTGATGTAATCCAACTGAAACATGAAAATACTTTGTCAAATCACCTTATGTTTGAACACAAGTAATAGCTCTAGTATACATATCCTTGATGGCATTAATATAAGCAAGATTAACTCTTTTCTTTTCTCGAACTCTCCAAAGTACTTTTTTTAGAACTTTATCATATGCTTTTTTTAAATCAACAAATATTATATGTAGATCCTCCTTACTCTCTCTATACTTTTCTATTAAACCTCTCAACAAATATATATCATTTATAGTAGACTTACCCGACATGAAACCAAATTGATTTTAATAAATTTTTGTATATTTTAATATATACTCAACTACTCTTTCTCTCTCTCTCATAATTTTAATGAATGAACATTAACTTAACTCCTCTATAATTTGCACAATCTTGTACATCACCTTTATTCTTAAAATTAGGAACCAAGAAGCTCTTTTTCCACTTATGACATCTTTTTAGTCTTTAAAATCCTATTACAAATATTAGTAAGCTAAGAAATTCTTTGATCTCCTTAGAATTTCCACACTTCAATTAAAATATTATCATGCCATATTATTTTTCCACACTTTATTTTCTCTAAAACCTCTCCAAATTCAATTTTACAAATATGACAATAAAAATAGAATCTCTATTTTCATTGAAGATAGTAAGGTCCCAAAAGTCAATTATATTTTCATAACATTCATTAGAAAGTTTATCAAAATAACTCATCCACTTGTGTTGAATATCCTCTTCTAAGAAAAATACTTTTTGTTCTTCATCCTTGATGCACTTCACTTGCACTAAATCATTACTGCTCCTATCTTCTTGCTTGACTTACTTATACATACATCTTTTTTCCTCTTTAGTATTTAATCTGTTATATAAATTATTGAATGTTGAGTTCTTTGCAACATATATTATACTCTTAGACTCTCTATGAGCTGCTTTATAACTATTTCAATTCTTTGAGTTTTAACATTTAACTAATTTATATAACAAACCTTTTTCTTTCTAATCGTTTATTGTACATCTTGACTCCACCATCAACTATTTTTACTAATAGGAGTATTTGCTTTTGATTCTCCAAGAACATCTTTTTTTGTAATTTACTTATTTCATTTACTATCATTTTTCACATGATCCTAGCTTTCTCATGAATATTCCAAATTCTAAGATTTTGTGGCTTACTCTTAACAATTGTTATTAGTAATCTTTAAGTATCCCATCTAATTTTAAGATAATATTTTAATTTAATCTTAATTTTCCAACCCTTCACTAGATCTATTTTTCTTATCATAAAATAATTAACTTGTGTTTTAACTAGATCCATTCTTATAAGTGATGATATGATTATTTTTTTTCTTGAATAAAATATTAGCAATTATCAAATCATAAACTAAAGTAAAATCTAATATGATTCTACCTTCTTCATTAGTCACTTCAAACTTATACCCACTATGAATGTTTTTAAAATCTCCTACCATTCTACTAACATGTCCATCTAAATCACCTCTAATAAATACTCTTTCTTCAAAAAGTATCCTTTATATTAATCCTTCTAGGTTATTACAAAATATTTTTTAAGCATATATCCAAACCTACTTAAGGGGCATAAGTGCTTACAATATTATTTATCTTAGCATCAATAATAATCTTAAAAGTTACAATACTATCTCTAATCTTATTAATTTTAAAAATATTATTCTTCAAACTCTTATCTATAATCACACCTATACCATTTCTAGTATGACTCATACCTGAATATTAAAGTTTAAAATCTATAATTTTAGTTCCTTGTCCTTTTACCTAATCCATTTAATTTCTTGAATAAATAAGATATTTATCTTCCTATGAACTATCATATCTATTAATTCCATTAATTTATCTATATAATATCTATATCTATACCTATAAGAGTGCATATATCTATTAATTCCATTAATTTACATATAGGAACTATTAATGTTAAGGTTATTAACAACATATGTATGTCTAAAATACAACATCCCAAAATTCATAAGAAAAAGGTACTAGTTTTTAGAAGGGTGATAGGTACTAGTTGATTTTGGATAGGCTTGGTGATAGTAAAGATATGGACTAGTGTAGGGTGGCGAGGGTGGTTGTTGTAATAGTTATGAAGAGAATGGATAGAATTGACTAGGCAATGCAAAGTATGATGAGTGATAGTGTTGGAATGGGTTTTGTTGAACTGGTAGGAGAATTGGTGGTGGTGGTGACAATAGTAGTAGTCATGGTGGCCTTAACAATCACTACACTTTGCCCAGATGGCCCTATAGTATTCTTCTTCTTTTTATTGTACATAGTAGAGAATGTTCATCTTTTGTCATTTTCAATCTTAACTATGCTCAGAAGGAAGAAGAAGACTATTATGGGGTCACTTGTGCAATGTGTGGTGACTACTATGACCACCACCACCACTATCGCTACTAACCATACCACTCCATCAAAGTCTAATACAACATATCATTCACCAGATCCCACATAGGATACTCCATTTTTTCCATTCTCTTCATATCTATCACCAACAAACCCACCTTATAATGGATTGTCATTTTACTACCACTTAGCTTAATGTTTGTAATTGACATACTAATGACCATTGATTGCTGAAGAGCTTGACACTTAGGCACTAGATCTTTGCACTTAGATACCAAACTCTCACAACACACTCTCACACACACATACAATGAAGGTTCAAATAATACTTGATAGATATAATGCAATACTTTATATCTAGCTCATGTCCATATTCATGGAGCAAGATTGATATTGCAATACATGATTAAAAATAAAATAAAAATATTGATTAAATTCTTGATGCTTTCATAGTCTTTGAATCAAACTTTAATTTGATCAAATTAAGCATCATAATAATTTAATTCTATCCAACATATAATCATTAAATTTGTGACATAAGTACCCCAAAATCATATATTTGTTATCATCAAATAAACACTTAGTTTAAATAAGCAAATGGAGCAAATAATGTGAATTATTTATATATTTTGGGTAAGAAATTCCAACTCTACCTACAATTATACTAGTCTATTTCTCATTCATATTGGCTGAAGACTTACTACAATGATCCCTTACAAATTTTGAGAGTGGCCAAATGGTCCCATCCTTAGGATAAATTAGTTTTTTGATTGACAAACAATAAGTTGAGTAGTCAAGCGATGGTCAATGGTTATATAACAATGCTATAATAGTGATAACTTTCTACAATATCTCCAACAACAACAAGCCTTAATCCCACTAGGTGGGGTTGGCTACATGAATCCTTCGTCTCCATTATGTCCTATTATGTGTCAAATTCTCATTTAATTCAAGTATACTAAGATCATTTTTTATACATCTTAACCAAGTCTTTCTACAATATCTCCAATAAAAAAAATATTTTATATCATTTTAAATCTCTCAACACCATGAACCGAGTTGAGATAAAAAAAAACAAAAAAAATCTAAATCTTAATAATTAAATAGATTGTTAAAATTTTAAGAAGTCTTGTGATTCAAAATTGGGGTCGACGAAGAATGTTTATGCTTGGCCATAAATTTTATGTCAAAATATTCATTATCATGAGAGGAAATCCAATGCTATAAATTGTTCCTATATTATAATCTTATAAGCATAACTTTGACAAGAATGCATAGTGACTAATTTGTAGCCTCTGAATAAAATAATGGTCGATAATTATTTTTATGTCAAAATATTCCACTCTCAAATCATAATTAAAGGCTGAGAATAACTTTTTAATTGGTCATAAATTTTATGGTGACTCTGTGAATTACTATTGATGATGGGTAAACTATGAATAAGTCAATGCCTCATCCTACATAATCAATGTGATCTATATGCAGGAACGTAGAAGAGGGAGGCATCAAGACTAGCTCATGACTCACTTTAATCTAGATTGATTTATTCAAGCCACTAACATTACCAAATTTGGACTGTTTGATTTGAATCTTCACAATAAAAATGATTTATTTTAAGAATTTACATTTTTGGAGTCCAATTGTCTGCCGAAATAATTATTTAAGCTAACATTTATTGATTTGAATGACCTATCATGCATGTCCATAAGGGTGTTTTTCGATCCTAATATTTTTTTATAAAAAAAATTCTGACTACATTTGTTTAAATGACATAATTAACAAACTTCTCTTCAAAGGTATAGTTAAATATATTGTTATTTGCTATAACTTAAAAGAATGACGTTTAAAATTAATAGTAGGCTACTTTTTTTCTTTCAATAAGTCGTATATTTAACTCAAAAAATATCTGAAAATGAATAGAAAATTTTTTATTACAAGTGCATCATACCCTACACAATCTCCCTATAATCTATATCTTGTCTTTAACAACTTATTCCAAATCATCACCAAAACCCTAACGCAGAAAAACGTTCACTTTGCAAATGAAGTGAATAGTTCCACTGACTTCTTCAGCCTCTGCTTCAATATATATTTCTTTCCTTTTTAATTCTTGCATTCTTCAAAATTTAAACGCACCAATTGTAGAATTATCGAAGCTACATTTTTATTAAAATGGATATGTTAAACTGAGGTCGCCATAAGTCTCTATTCATAGTCTAAACATTTGAATAAGTTGCCGCACCTAAAAATATTGTTTATTGCCATTCAAGCAAGAATTTTATTCTCTTGAATAGGAATTTAATTAATAGAAGGCGTGAAATATTGTATTGCTGCCGTTGCCTGTTCTGTCTTTCCACCATAATTATTCTAATAAAGTTCTAATTAATCAAGGATTATGACATTTGACCTGTTCCATCAATTAATTAAAGATTAGTATAGCCGGCAAGACGTGAGCATCTGTGATTCTGTGGTGGCTGGCTGATTGTAGAGGGTCTGGAGTTGCGGCCACCCAATCACTTGGCAACAGTGGTGCTATTTATCTATGGGCAATGGGAGTCTTTCACACACGTTGGAATTAACAGTAATTAGAAGAGCAATGTTTCATATATATATATCAATCAAGCTTCAAACTCATATATTTCTTTAATTCTTATTTAGATCAGTATGGATTTTTCATCCTCTCCTCTATTGCCGCCAGTCGTATGTTAAATGGAGATGAGATGGAAGGGGCACCATAGGCTCAAAAATGAGTTTTAAATAAGACTTCAACACATAGTAATAGATTGAACCTATTTTGAGCAAGCTTCAAACCCCAAATTTTGTGTTCAAACATTGTTAAAATTATTTTTCTACTACGTTTAAACTTTGTTTGAAACCTTTTTCTATCTCTATTTGCACCTTATTTGGACTTGCTCGAATTGAGATGGAATTGTTGTTGAGTATTTGCTTCATGATAGAGGTTCAAGCAATATTTAAATTAGGTTGAAGCTTTTTTTTTTCTCTTTATTTTGTATGGATTTGATTCATTTAATTTTTTTTAATTATGCATGCATATGTCTTGACTTATCATTATTATGTTAAGGCATTATAGTTCTCGAGTTCGATCAAAGTTGAGTCTATGATGGAGAAAATTTTTACATAGTTTAAGATTTTGATCTTCTTTGTAAGGCCCAATATTTCCTATTCTAGTATGTTTCCATTTTTTATAACATGCAATTCTTTGAAGCACTAACTCATAAACTTCTTTAGATGAAGGTTGATGATGAAGACATATGGATACTCTATTGTGTTCATTATTAGTGGTAAGATCGATTCAAGTTTTTGTGATACTATTCAAGTTTAGTTTACTTAATTCATACTTGTTTGAGTTTGGATTGAGCTTAGCTCAAGATTAATTTGTTTTATGATTATTGAGATTTAATTGAGCAACAAATTTGGGAACATAAATGAGCCCCTTATTGAGCCTTAATCTAGGCAACACAAAAGAATAGCGACATCCACTTAGAATCTAACTCGTCACTAGGCTTGATGTCTGTATTTAATTTATTTTATATAAAGGTTTAATTAATCTTTACCAAGTTGGTATAACCCAAGAAATTCCAAATTTTTTGAATTAAACACAACTAAAATTTACCTCCACATGATGTGAGACTAAATATGATAATACGGTAAGCATTTTGGATATTAAAGTTCAAATTATCTCATAAAGAAGTTTAGAAGCATCTTTTGGCAGAATTTATGATAATAATTTTATTATATGTTACATATCTGAATACTTTATAGTGAGCTAATTCTAATAATTTTATATACATGTTTTATTTGTTTGACTATTTAAGTAATATAATTTAAATTTTGGTATTATTTAAAATTTTAAATTAGTTATAATTTTATGCTTGATTTCATTTAAAAATAAGTTAATGAATTAAGTGTTAAATGTGTGGCATAGTATGCATGGCCTTAATTAATCTTTCTATTTAGTATTATATTAAGTTTTAATCGAGTTTTATATTAAGCTTTTAATGAGTTTGCTCATGCACCTTAACTTAAAACTATTCATGATCATATAACAAATTATTCAAGTTTGTTCTTTTAACAATCAAGCATTTTTAAAATATTCATGATTGTTTGATTAGTTAATCAAGTGATCATAAATGAGCTATAATCAAGCTGAACTATAAGTAGTTTGTCAAACATTTAGTTGATTTAAAGCCCAATTAGTACTAGTTGAAGATGAAAAAAAAAACAATCTTTGAACACCTGCAAGAAAGGACATCATGAGAGAAATATTGAAATGGTTGAATAATAAATTCTTGCAAATTATGAAAAATCCATTAAGAAAGAATGCCCAAATCGAATATACTATTATTGGATATTTCATATCGTTGTAATACTTGGCTTATAAAGCCTCCTAAAATTAGAGAAGACATGTGCAAAGTACCTTAAGGAGAGAACTTAGGATAAATTGGAAGAGCAAAATACTACTTATAGAAAAATATGTCACCATTATTATTGAAAAAAAGATGTAAATTATATGTAATTTTTATAATTTAAATATTATTTAAAATTAATTATTAGTGCAAATTTAATTTTAAACTAGCATACTTTATTAGTGATTGCCAGCTTTATAATAGAGCATAGAGTGATGAAGAGATCTATAAGTCAATTATGCATAACCTTTATTAGCTCATCTTAGCTAGACTTGTGAACCATAATGAAAGTGAGAGAAAGAAGTAGAAAATAAGATCAATAAAATAAAATATTAATAAATTCATGCCCAACTCTAGTCTATTCACGCCCTCCTTCAATTAGTTTAAGGAGCTTTGATAGCTAGTAATAAGTTGAATAATATGCAAGCAAGATTAAATAATAAATAATTATGGTTGGATCAATGATTAGGTTCCATAAATGAGTTTAATAAAAAAAATTCTATATAAGGTGAGGGAAAATAAATGTGTTTATTACAACACAAATCAAAATGGGGAAAAATATTATAGGGAAGACTACATACCTAATTTTTCATTTATTTTGAGGGAGAAATAATGTAATGAAGACTATTGTAAAAGTTAATCTATTTTTGCTTGTAAATTAACATGATGTTAATCTTGGAGAGTTTAAATGAGGAGGTTGACAAATACAAACTATTTAACTAAATATTTTACAAATCTATTTGACAAGAGTCATAAGATTAAAAATCTATGCAATATTAACCCTATGGCTTGGATAACATGGTGAGAAGATTGAAGTAAGATTGGAGGAGATGTGAAAAAATATTGTGGTTTTAATAGATGAATACACCCTAGATGTTGATAAAATTAAGATATCAAATTTATTAGCCTATTCATTTTATATTGACTTCTAAACTATATGAATACATTATTTTGTATATTATAGTTCTAATTTTTTTTATAGCACATAAGTGCTTTATGTTGTAGAAAGTATATATATCAATCTTTTTAATTATTTTTTAAATTACTGCCCTTCAACTTTTAGGTCTGGATTTTTTTTTATTTGTAGAAATTCTAAAGATGACAAATAAATTCATTATGATTGAAATATCATAACCAATTGAAAAAAGAGCTATTTATGTTTCAGTTTTGTAAACCTTAAGATCTCTAATTTTAATGAAATTTACATTACTGAATTTATCTCAAGGATGAAGTTGAGTTATTTTTAATAAATTAGTTTCTTCATATTTTTGAGAGAATAGTAAAGTACACTTTTGGATAATATTATAATAATTTTATCATCATTGATGAATCAAATTAAAATATTATCATAATAAAAATATTTTGATGAACTTGACCGTTAAATCAATTCCAAGAAAAATATTTTTTCACAACATAGGGGAAAGCACCATTGCTACCTCCTCTTTAATTCCACCAATCTCTATGTGCACTTTTTTTTTGGTAGTTGAATTAATATTTTGCCTTATAAGATCAAAAAGTCACTTGAAATTAAAATATTTGTAGTTGGACATAAGCTATAGTCAAAATTAAATGAATCTTAATTATCTTCAAATTGAGCTAAAGTAAGTCTCATTAATTATCTTCAAATTGAACCCTAATGCTACTTGAGATGAAAGTAATTAGGCTTAAGTTAATGTTTTAAGTCGAGGTTAGCTGTTTAGATTTGCACATAGGAATTCAATAATTTATATTTCAACATATAAACAGCACCAAATGAAAATTTAAATTTAAAATATATTTCAAATTGAAAAACTAAGTCCAACTTCTTATGGGTATTCTACGACTGCATGTATGCATGGGCCATCCTCGTGTGATCCGGTGAACCACTTGCATTATGCATGCATTAAATTAATATCAGCTTCCTCTCTCTGCGCTGTTGATGTCACACACACACAGAGCGAGAGAGGAGAGAGAGAGAGGGACGGAATTCAACGATAATATATATAATAATTATATATATATAAAAGAAATCATATGTTCAACCAACCTTATGCTTGTGTCTCTTGCTCGTCTAATTATTCTCTAAAGGACAGTGACGTTTAAGCTGATGACTCAAGTATTTTAGTAATATATCCAATTGTTCACTGTGTCTTCTAATTTGGCGTTATTTAAATGGAAAGTATTAGTATACATATGTAACTATAAGAAAACCTCAAATTACAGAGAAATAAATCAGTAGAAAAAGGATCTTTTTTTTTTTTTGGCTAGAAAAACTCAGCAAAAAATAGGAGACTATGGAGGATAAACAATTGTCGAAATTAAAACATATGATAAAAAAGGATTTCTGTCTACAATATATTCATGCTGGTAACGTTAATATTGAAAATTTTTTTCCCAACAATTGGTTCGAAATCACCAATATATATATATATATATATCGATATATATATATGTTGCGTGCTAGAGAATTTTATTCTGGTAGATGCGAGATCTTCGTCGTAGCTCAAAAATTATCCAACACACAAGCAGGGGATATGAACACAGGGGTTATATGGAAAACCCGTTAAGGAAACCACGGGCCTGCCAGTAGAACTTTCACTATGTGTTCAAAGATACAGCCCTTGCTTCGTTAGTGAGAAGAAGGTGTTTATAGGAAACAATATTAGAGCAATATCCCAACTCCAACCCAAGGGAGAAGTTTCCCAAATATAGAACCGATCTTCCCGAGCAACCTCTTGATCTTCGGGGAGAAAGGAGCGATGTCTTTTCTAGTCCCTGAGGCGATCTCCGATCTGCACTCGTGCACCTTGGTGATGATAGATCGGCGCCAAGGTCCCAGTTTCTCTCACGCAAATCGATGTCCCTTTTAAGGTAAGAATGAAGTTTCTATTTATAGTTTTGGGAGCTTGTAAAACTCAACCACTCCCATCTGACGGCCGGAAGCGATCGTCGGCGGTGTATTTTGATGATCCGGTGCCTTAATGATGCCCTGAATTGGGTGATCTTGGATTCGTTGGATTGCCTGACGAGCCGCCGACTATAAATATGTCCGTTTTGTGACCATTTGGCGGATCGATCCATTTTATGCTCGATAGCTTGATCAGCGAGGTCGATTCTATGTTTGATGTTGTTATGTCCCTCATCGGTGACGGTCTTGATGTAAGTGAAATCGCGCTTAAGCGCTTCGAAAATGCCTTGAGATTCGTGCTTGATCAGATTAATTTTCTGAGGACGTATCAATATATATTACTTAGAGATTGCTAGCGCCTCTTAGTTTTGTCATTTATATTGTATCAGTTCATTGTTACTCCAATACATTGAATTTGTTGAAATCAATGAATAATTTATACATAGAATGATTATTTTTGTATCCATATAGCATATAAATATCCGTAGTAGCGATCATGAAAGTACAACAGACTACTATCTAGATAAACAAATTAACTCGGATTTTTAAATGATCTAGAGTATTTTATTTATGTAACTTTTTGGCTACTTATTTATCATTTCAGTTATAGGTTTTGATGTTTAGATACTAAACACAAATCTTCAAGTTTACTTAATACCGAATGAAGTTTGGGTTAATTTGTATTACTAAGATTTTGTAACCTGGTCATTAGTTTTGAATTTTACATGTTGAGTGCAAGCCACCCTCTAGCTGTCACTATGATGCATCAACATGTTGTGCACAATTGAATAAAGATAAACTAAGAGATGAAGAAATAATATTTGACTCTACATGTCCTCCATTTACCAAAACTAGTGAGAGCCTCCCAACATTGAAGCTAAAAAATTCTATGAATTATTAAGAGCCATTTAGCAACCCCCTTGTAGGAAGCTTGCTCTAATCATTCTAAGTTATTTATTGATGTGAGGATGCTCAGCATTAAAACATAGTTCAATATGCTACTAGTATGCTTTAATCAATTCATAGGCCTAATAAAAGAAACTAATTCAAGGAATAGCTTCGTTTTGAAGGACTTATATAAGACAGAAATTATTGTCCATGTTTAGTTTAAGCACTTAAATATAGATATTGTAGTAATGAATGTATGCATGTTCTATTATGAGCATGATGTGAAAGAGTTTGGATGTTATGAAGCACCTAGATTCAAATCACAAATTAGAGGATAACATAAATAGAAGGATGTTACATATAAGAAGATATATTTTACCTCTGATTCTATGCTTTCAAAGACTTTATGAGTTAATGTGTTCTATTGAGCTTATGAGATGACAAAATAAATAATTAGATCTAATTTATAGTAATGCATGTAAGTACTTTGATTGTACATATCTGACATTCATTAATGAGCTATAAAATATTAGACTTGGTTTATATGTTGTTAGTTTCATGATTAATAGTTAGGCTACCTAACGTTACTCATGTTAGCCAATGATAATCACTCCCGCCTAACTTTACAAATGTTGGCCAATGATAATTGCCCCATTTAATTTACTACTAAGGATGCATGTTTGAGTATCTGTTGATCATGTATTTAGAAGGAATAAAGATGCATTCCTTAGGAATAGAGTTGAAAAATATAATCAACTGCCAAGGTTGAGTAGAGATCAATCATCAGAAAGGATTGCATCAATACTAAAAATGATTGACTCACCCATATTGTTATAAGTAGACTCCCACATTATAGTGTTGCTAATAATTATAATAAGAAAAATAGTTTTTAGATCTCTTAAAATAGGCTCTCAAGTATAAATTTTATTCTCTATGATTCTCAAAATATCTTATAGATAAATATTTCAAAATATATCCAAGTGAATAAAAAAAATTCCTAAAATGCTCTCAAAATAGCTAAAAAATGGCTCGCCAAAGGGGATCCACATGACCAATGCTTAAAACTCCAAACGGTTATTTAACTCCTAATTAAGTTTAGAAACGAAGCTAATATTATAATAATAATAAATTAAATTTAAATTTAAATTATTATAATATGGGAAATTATGAGTAGAAATTTAACAAATTTAATTGATAATAATCTAGCTCAAATTCAACAATCATAATAAAATTTCTTCATTAACACTCAATGTTATATTTTTTTCATAAATTTTAAATATATTGAGTACACATTGTAGATCTTTAAATATTGTTATAGGTTAATAAGCTAAATAAAAAAATTGAGTAGAAATAAAAAAAACAAGTTAGAACTATTTAAAATCCATGAGGTAAAAGATAGTTACTCTTAGTTAATACATTAAAGTTTGATTTACTTATAAATGCTATATTTATAATTATGAAACTTATGATCATATTCTTTGAGGAGTATTAGTAATAAACTCCAATATGAATTAGATTTTTTAGCTCATGATAACTAATTTTTATAACTTTTGAAAAATACATGAAATAAATAGATAATAAAACTCAAAGAAATTAACAAAAAAAAAATTCACAGATAAATCTAGAATTATATAGAAACATAACTTAAATCAACTTGAATTGTGTCAATCATTTTTAAGGGCATTTGGTAAGATCTATTTAGGTTATTATGTTCAGGACGTTTTTCTTACAATTTTATATGTTACAGGAAAAGAAATGAACTGATAGAGTAGTTTTGGGGTTACGATTGTTGATGGGCATATGATATTTTATTTATGTGGATTTTTAAACGATTTTTTTTTCTTTTATTGATATTTTGTAGTCTAATATGCCATTATTTTTCAGTGAATTTACTTTAAAATTTTTCTAAATATATATATATTTTTTTAAAACTCAAATTTATTAAAATAATTCGACATGTTCTTCTATATGTTCATTAAATTTATTTTGGTTTGAATATTTCCGCCCCGAAAAATAGATGAATAATCTATCTCTTTTCATTTATTTATTTATTGAGATGTTACTTTTGCATGGATATTAAATAATAAAAGTATTCTGAATTTGTATAGAATTTACAATCATATTATATTTTAAGATCAAGTTTAAGATGAACGATATTGATTTGTTGAATGAATATTTATTTATATATATTGTGTGTGTGTGTAAGAGATCAACAGCTGGTGTGGGATAAAAAGAAGAAAACTCACAGTAACGTCTGCAAGAATTATTTAGCAAATAGAAACAAACTGAGGTCAACTGTTAAAGCTAACAGCTGATAGCTCAAGGTTAAGAAGACAACCTGTCCAAAGAAGAAAGAAGAAGAAGACAAACATGAAAGTAGAAGAAGAGAGGGGAGTAAGCTTCACATGTTCTCCACTTGTAAAGAGAAGCCAAAAGCCAAATTGGATTTAAAGCTTTCGCCTGGAAAATTATCTCTCTATTGAAGAAAAATCATACTTTAACTCGTGACTAATCTTCTACTCCTCTGTAAAGAGAAGAGTAGATAGGTTATATACAAAATTCAAACTATTGCCATATTTTTCGAAATAAAATATCTGAAAACTTACATTACTATTCATAAAATTGAAGACCTTTATTTAACTATATTTTAATAAAAATTATGATTATAATTTAAAATCTAATCGTACTATAAGGGGCACATTTCTTTAAAATTGTATGATTATAATATGAAAATGTCAGAAACATATTATTTTTACTCATAATTTATTATTTAATTTTCTTCTAAATAAATCTTATGATTGATAGCAGAGGAGAATTATTAAAGATGGTGGTTGTTTGCCTGCATGTGATTTGACAAGAGAAAGAAATTTGTGTTATTAGAGAAGAATTATTAAAAAAAGAGGATTTCTAGCTGCATGTGATTTTGTGACAGAGAGAAAGAGAGAGAGAGAGAGAGAGGTATGAAGCTGAATAATATAGGAAAGATAAGTGCTTCAAGATCAAAGCATACAACTACTTACTAGTTGTATACGTGAATATATTACATGATGCATTTTTCCTAATCAATAATAAAGATAATGTACATATTTGTTTTTTTTTTAAAAATTAGGGACACATA
The DNA here is from genome assembly GCA_021442155.1 of Cymbidium sinense. Classification (NCBI taxonomy): domain Eukaryota; kingdom Viridiplantae; phylum Streptophyta; class Magnoliopsida; order Asparagales; family Orchidaceae; genus Cymbidium; species Cymbidium sinense. Next base: position 187,709,319 of record CM038221.1, read on the forward strand.
AAAAATAAGCGAAATCAAAAATGAAAAAAATAATGATATTAACCTTTGATTTATTTTGTGTTATCAAAGGTTTTTTTTTAGCGTAATAGTTTTATGAAAGGCCCATTTATATTTATTTGTTCATAGATGAAAAGTATATTTTAAAAAACTGATAATTATGAATTTAGTAATATAGAGTGATTTGAAAATTGTTTATAAGTTGCTAACTACACCCAATCAAAAGAAGAAATTTATAATAAATGCTTATTCTCAATATGCAAAAGAATAATTTTATGTTCACCTTAGAAATAAAATTTTGCATGAAAATAATTTAGATAATTACTTCTTATTAATAAAAATATTATCTTATGAAATATCATAAACGGTTTATAAAGAAAAACTATAGTTTAATTTTTTTTGGATAAATATTTTAAGATACATAATGATTAATCTTCAAAAACCACATTAAATCTCTGAACATTCTATAACTATCTTCTGATTTAATTTTAATTTTGTTTTTAACACAACCAGCCAGAGAGAGAAGGTTGCAAAGCTCAGTTACCAGTCAACTTCTGAGCTGGTATTTTGTTTTGAGGCATAGGGACTTGGGCAACTTCTGATGCAGCATAGAGCCTGTTTCTCTTTATTTTTTTAATATTTAATTATGAATTATATAATTGAGATCTCATGCCAACTAGAGCTCCATGTGATTTAAATATAAGTTCATATGGCATAAATCTAGGGGTGTAAAAGTTTGAAATGGACTCTTGTTAGGTGTTCGCTCGTTGAAATTTGTTTTGTTGTTTCTCGTTTATATATCGAGCGAAATATCTTTCTGTCAGACTCGTTTAACTAAACAAGCGACAGCTCATGAACAACAAGCTTTTTGAGAGGAGAATTGACCGGCCAATCTTTAAACAAAAGTTTTAACCACCATGTCATGCTCTCATTTATGATATGTAAATGTGTTCATATAATAATAATAATAATAATAATAATAATAATAATAATAATAATAATAATAATAATAATAAAATAATAATAATATAATATAATATAATATAATATAATTTTTATTTCGCTAAATCGAATGAACAACAAATGATTATTATTCGTTGGTTTTATATATCGAGCTTGAAATACGTTAGGTGTTTTCGTTTAGTTAACGAATGAGCGCAATTCAGAAAGACAGTACCGAACAACGAGCTTTTTTTTAAATGACTCTATATACATCGCCAGTTCTTCAAACTTTGAACCGGGCTCTCACATACATTGCACTAAAGAAATCAGTAAATTAAGGAACAATTTGGGAACATTTATTTTTATTTTTATATTTATATTTTATTTTATTTATATTTTGTTTCAAAATAAAATATATTTACAACAACAACAAGCCTTTATCCCACTATGTGGGTCGGCTACATAAATTCTTCATCTCCATTGTGTCATATTATGTGTCAAATTCTCATTTAATTCAAATAAATAAGGTCATTTTTTACACATCATATTATGTGTCAAATTCTCATGATTTTGAGAAACTTTTGTATCATATCGTAACCTATGCTCAATTATTCTCTCCCATAATTTTAATGTATGACATAGTAACTTAATTTCTCTATTATTTGCACACTCTTGTGCATCGCCTTTATTCTTAAATAGGAATCAACAAACTCTTTCTCCACTCATTTGACATTTTTTTAGTTTTTAAAATAACTTTAAAAAAATCTATAAGCCAAGAAATTTCTTGATCTCCTAGTCATTTTCACACTTCTATTGGAATATCATCAGGTCCTACTGTTTTTTCATATTTCATTTTCTTTAAAGCTTCTCAAACTTCAAATTTACTAATACAGCGATAAAAATAAAATTCTCTATTTTTATTTAGGGTCTTAAAGTTGCTAAAATCAATCATATTTTTAGATCCTCCATTGAAAAGTTTATCAAAATATCTCATCCACCTATTTTCAATATTCTTTTCTAATAAAAGTACTTTATGATTTTCATCATTAATATACTTCACTTGAACTAAATCTTTACTTCTCCTATCTCTTTGGTTGGCTAACTTATACATACATCTTTCACCTTCTTTGATATCCAATCTATTGTATAAATCACCCAAGGCTAAATTTTTTGTATCATATATTGCTTTCTTAGAATATCTACATCCCACTTTATATCTTTCCTAATTCTTTGAATTTTTACATCTAAACTAAGTTTTATAAGAATCATTATTATTTCTTATCTTTTCTTGCATATTTTGACTCCACCACTAACTATTTTTATTAAAAGTAGCTTTCTCTTTTGATTCTCAAAGCACATTTTTTTTATAACTTGCTTAATTTCACTTGTTGGTTTTTCCTACATAACATTAGCTTTCTTATGAATATCCCAAATTTTAAGCTCTTGTAGCTTGCTCATAAAAATATTTTTACAAGTGTTCTTTAAGTGCTCCAATCTAATCCTAAGATAATAATTTGATTTATTTTTTATTTTTCAATCATCCATCTTAAAATCTAAAACTAATAGTTGATGTTGGATGCTTATACTTTCACTTGGAATGACCCTACAATCTTTACAATCTAAACGATACATTTTTCTTATAAAAAATAATCAATCTATGTTTTACTTGATCCATTTTTATAAGTAATAATATACTAATCTCTTTTTTTAAATAAAATATTAACAGCTATAAAATCATAGGCTAAAGCAAAATCTAATATAGTCCTATATTCTTCATTAGTCGCTCCAAATCTATAATCACCTTGAATATTTTAAAATTTTCTACCACTCTACCAATATGTCCATTAAATCTCCTCCAATAATTTTTTTCAAGAGATATCTTTTGTATTAATCCATCTAATTCATTCCAAAAAATTTCTTTTGAGCCTACATCCAAACTTACTTAAGATGCATAAACACTTATAACTTTGATAATCTCAATATCAATAATAATCTTCAAAGTTATAATTTTATCTCTAATTCTATTAATATTTATAACATTATCCTTCAAACTTTTATCTATAATCACATCTACACCATTTTATATTCGACTTCTACCAGAATATCAAAGTTTAAAACCTGAACTATCAATCTCATTAGCTTTCTCCCCAACCCATTTAATTTCTCCAATACATAAAATAATTATTTTTCTATGAATGAGGATATCTTTTAATTCCATTAATTTATCTGTAAAAGTGCATATATTTCAAGTTCCTAATCTAATTATAGTTTCATGAACTAACTTCTTTTCCTACATCCGTCCATAATGTCGGAACCCTTGCTTAATTAACATTACAGCATGGTGCTAATGCAGTGGCCCTTACACACTTTTCACTATATTTAGGCCATACAATGCATCGCTTCTACGGGATGCCCTAGCATTAACATAATATTTTAAATGATTCATGTCATGATTATTTTGACAAATTTTATGTTGGTTGTCGGCTACCTATCACAACCCTCCACTTTTCACATCTGGAACTTGGGACCTGGCAAAGACAATGTTAAAGTAAAAATATGTTTGATGATTATTATTATTTTTAAAAATATTCAGAACATCTAAAAGATATTGAGTATTTTAAAAATAATATTATTTATTTTTGAAATAAAAAATAAATAACATAAAAAATGCACCACACAAACACATTTTTAGAAATATAATAAAAATAAAAATATAAAATATAAAATAAAATTGATTCCAAATAGACCCTAAGTTAGTACAAAATTTCCTCAAAAGAAATTTTAAGAAAAATGATGCTTAAACAATCAGCAATTATTTTCTTACATTAATTAAAATCAATACAAATTATTAATAATTTTAATTGTTTTAATCAATCCCAATCACTACATACCAATCATTTGTTGCTACTACATATACCATTTGGTACATGTTAGGTGAAATTGTGCTATAATGACCACCTTAGGTGCAGTATGACAAAGGTAGTGTAATTTTTGTGTAGCCATTTTTTCTTAGTATTTTGGATGAGTTTTATGCATGTCATTTGACTGAGCTCGATTATCACACATCAAGTGTTGGATCTAATTATTTTTTACAAGTGACCCATTACCCTACTTCGTGAGGCTAGTTAGGTAAAATAGAATAAACACAAAGAAAAAGTGAGAAAATTGTGAGAAATGAGTGAGGGCGAGACGAAAATGAATTTAGAAATTCACTATAATGTGAATAATAAAGTGACATGATCTTTAAAAAGTTTTTTAATCCTTTATTTATATGATGATATATAGCAAGTGCTATACTAAAAAGAAGTAACAAAATAATAAATAATTATGATAGTTACAAATACATAGATTGCTTATTGTACCAACATGTATAACCCCTCCCCATCAATCATGATTGCAATTATGGTTAATGATGTATTTAGGCGGATGCTATTAATGAACACTTGGGCTGAGTGTTGTGGCCAAATGACAAGGGAAAGTGCCTTGAACAAGTGGTTGAAGTGAGTGCTTGGGGTAAGTTCTTTGGACAAGTGCATGGGCCAAGCACTTGGGAAAATGCTTAGGCTTAGTGTCTGAGCTAAGTGCCTCAGAACAATAGGCTAGACAAGCCTTGTTGGTGAGTACCTCTTAGAATGTATGTTCAATGGTTCTGGTGAGGTGAGTTAGCCTTGAGCCTAATTTTTCTTTGAGTGATCGACAATGTGGGGAGTACCTTATCTAATGAAGGTGGAGCTTAACAATCTCTTGGTTGCTATAAATTGGGTGCGCCAACCTAGCTGAGTGCACTATATATATATATATATATATATATATATATAATTCTTTGATTTTTCTCATTTCCTAGGAAGATAAATTTAAAAAAAGATGAGTGAATTATAGAATGCATTATGCGTATATAGGTAAAAAATGAGTAAGTGCGATTTACTATCATATCCTTTAACTTTCTTGGGAGTTGTTGCACAAGATTCTTATTATGGACATTTGATATAACTTTTACTAGTTCATCATCTATAAATTAAAGAGAGGAGAGATACTTCAGTCACTATTTCTCATCTCATACTCTTTTTTCTTAACTTCAATCCATATCAATGGTCGAAAATCTTTTCTAATGAAAGTTTTATTATAAGAATGCATTTACAAGCAAGCATTTTTTGATGGAATAAATTCATTAGAAATCTGCTGGTAACCTCTTTTACGGGCAAAAAATTGATAGTTTTAATGAAATTTTTTTTATCAAAAATAGGTTTTTTTTAGTTCTCTAAGTTCTTTGTTTTATTTGTAAACATCTTGCTATGGAACTTATACGTGGATATTCTTTTTCAAGTAGGGTACAATCTTTTACTTACCTTATTGACCTCAACAAGATGTAATTCTTGGGTGCCACTCCTTTTTGGCTTGTCCGACTAACTTTTTTTCCATGTTTAGTGTGAAATTACTACAATCCCTATCAATGCAATCATCTCTAATCACATATAGTGTATTGTCTTCAACATGTAGTGAAGTTTGGGGGCCTAGTTCACCCCTAATGAGTAGTGCACGGTATCTCAAAAGGTGGTGGTCATTGTGAGGGAGCAAAGACTGGCTTGCTAAGAACGAGGAGTTAAAAAAGTAAGAGGACTGAGTTGCAACCACTTCTCAAGGTTGTCCAAATAGAGAGCTAAGGAGTCAATGAATCTCTGTAAAAATGGGAAGAAAAAAAAAGGTGACTACATTGAAAAATTTAGCATCTACCGACTCATACAATAACATCTTTGTCCACCTCGCAGAAAACACTTATAATATTGGAACATTTGTATTTGCTTTTTATTGATCATGATTTAGGCTCGATTCCTTTACCAGAGTTATGTTTTGTTGTAATGAATGTGTGTGCCACTAATTGGTACACCACTACGACCTTGTATATGAACTATAGAATTGTAATTATGCATATTAGAAGAATGAAGGCAGACCTTAATGAACAATTCACCTTTAATGGGGGCCAAGAAATAGAATGAATCATTGTATAGGGAAATTGTGAAGAAGGATGTTTTGGTGAGGGTGGTTGAAGGGTATTGTAGAATGCAAGTGAGGAGTTTGTTCGATAGGCTCAAAACTTTCATAGGAAAGAGAGTTAGTGGGATGACTTTTTAGACTAACAACAATACGATGATTTATTGATTAATAAATATTTTAAAAATTATTTAGCTAATATAGTTTACAGAATTTTAATGTATTAACTCCATTGAACTCTTGGCATGAAGAATTATTAAATAATACCTTACTTTTTTTTTTTCTTTTTTTTTTTACCAAAGATATCATTGGCAACAAGCAACATCAAATAGGTGATGGCTCCTGGCTAGTCCTAACCAAGGTGGGACTATCAAGTTGGCTTAAGGGTAGGATCATTTAGAATCTATATAGTCCTTAAGAGGTCGAGATCTAGGGTCGTTAATGTTTGTACAAATTTGATAAATTCTAATAAATGAATAAGTTATCTTCTAACATCTATCAACTGCTAATATTTGTCATAAACCTTTACACCTTTAGACTTCTTATACCAACATCATAACAGATAACCCTAATAGTTCAAGTTATACTACATTATACTTGCAATTATTTTATCATTTTTAATAACCCTAAATTTAATCTTAAAGTTCTCCCATTTTAATTTAAGCATCTAAAGTACTTTGATTCATTAGTCATTTATTGCAAATTTTTTTTTTCAAAAGATATTATTTGGATATCAAGATTATATCTTCTCATCACAATTTTTTGATAGACTTAAATCTAATTTGCAAATTTTTTAAAATGCTTTTATTCAATATGATTATTAAAATATTAATTAATTAACTCCATTGACTTCATGGAATTGATAACTATGAAGTAATATTCTTTACTAATTGAATAAATACTTTTCAACACTAGCCAACATTAGACAATAAGTAGACCATAATCATCTGCTCCCAACTTCTCTTTTCCTTGGTAGGCCAATCAAGTTATTGATCATTTAATGTTCACAAGAATCTAATAAATCTAATAAAATAGTCTCCTTCTCTCACTCCTTAAAATATATAATGAGGTTCTATTGTGCACATTATAATTGATTTTGATATAGATTGAATTTTCATACATAGAAAATTATGTAGATCTTATTACCCATTGATCTAGCTATTAATTGGTTGTCATTATTTTTTCTCCATTCATTGATCTACATAGTCTTTCCTACGAATCTGTACTCCTAAAGAAATTATGTTGACAGTATGTAGTCACTGGATATTAATCATATGTTTATGCCTATCATTTTTTTTTAGATTTATTATTGCTTGATATCTATCATTGTTGACCCTAGTAGCCATCTATCATTGTTTGACATTTACTATTATCTTATTGGGATGTCAATAATTGAAACGACTAGACAATGTGACACAAACTCAACTAAAAGAAATCGAGTTCAATTTGACCCAATTAATTTTTGAGTCATTTTTCACTCAAAGTATTTGACTCATTTAATCTTTCGTATCGATTTAGGATTGATCTACCAACCCAAAATTGATTGGATTGTTGACCAGTCAAACTAAATGTGATTAGACTTTGACTCTCTAACATGATATTTAGACCTACCAACTAAAATTAAACTCAATTTTGACATGAATTTTACTCAAAAATATATGTTTAAATAAGTCAATCAAGTCAAAGTTTTTAACTTGTATAATATTCATGTTGAGTACAAGTCGAGCCAATTTTGAGTCAAACTTGAACCCGATTCATGAACTCAAATTGACACCCTTATTAGTTTGCAACCTTTGTTGTTAGATGTCTTTCGCCATCTAATGCCCTCCATCACCAAACAGTTTGCCCCCATCACAGAAGATGCTCCTAACAGGTCAATTCTCATTACATTGTACTCACATATTTGCTAATCTTGAGAAAGGCTGGCACTTTTTCATCCACTACTTATGACTAATGTTAATGTAATTATTTCAATGTAGTTATGCCTTGTGAATTATTAAACTATCGAAAATTTAATTAAAATTCATTAAATTCAATGTGTGTTATTGTACACACTTGATTTCATACATGATTCTCATTCAAAATGAAGATAATGAATTCAAAAAGTTATTTTGGTGGCATATGACAATGTTTTTTGAGTTTCACTCTTTTTTTGAAGAAAAATTTGAATGGAAGTATTCGATCATAAATTTGTCAGCATAGATTTTATACTTAATATATTTGTGTTAAGATAAAATACAAACAATAATTAATTAATAAAATTTTTGTTAGACTTACCTAAAAAATTAAATAATTATTACATTTATTATAGTTATTTAAATCAAAATGTTCTTGCTAAAATATTTTCACTTTCTTTGTTGGCCTCATCCTGTTATGACTTTAAAATCTCAACTTCAATTACATACTTAGGTACATATACAGAAGGTTTTTTTAATTACTTTAGTGTCCGAACAATGTATTCTACTGATATTAACTGAACAATAATTAATACTTCCAAAATTCTTGCTAAACATGACGTAAGTTAATCTCTAACGTAGACTATTCCAATAATTTTACATATAGTAATTGATACTTTCTGATTGACCTGCCTGATAATGATAATTAAAAATAAATTTTGAGTTAATTAAAATATAGTAAATCCTTGCCGACCACTTCGGTGGAACAAAAAAAGAAAAGAAAAAAAAAGACATTAATTAATCCCAAATAATTTGCTCTATTTAATTACATGGTAAGGCTTGCTATTTGCGGGATATAATTCTTTTTACCATATACAATACAAATCATTCCAAAAATCATTTCATTTATCAAAGTTTTTTCAGTATAAAATTATAAAATATATAAGAAAGATTTATATGCATACCATACAATTCTTATGCATTTACATACCTATCATATAAAATTTAATGTTTACATATATAATACATTCTTATGGATGAAATAATACATTTCAATTTAAAAAAATTATTGATAATAATATTTTTGTTGTGATATGAGAGATTTAGGTATTATTTGTATAAATATTAAAAATTTAGGTGTTAGATATGTAAAAAACATAAGAATTGCATGATATGTGTCTAAATCCTCCAATATATGTACTATAATCTAAGAGTATCTCTCTTATATACATAGAAAAAAAAATACAAGTTACTCAAATTACTCCATGAAAAACTTTTGGCCATTTTGGATCTCTATCTTGCCTCATCAATCCTAAATTATAAGTATGATAGACATTTAGGTACATTCTCCAAGAAAAAAAATTAAAGATGCTTTGAAATTAATCCAAAATCAAATCATAATTATACTATAATAATATAGTTACCCAATTTTACAATTGTGTTAAGAGAATTCATACTACTTTTAGAAATTTATTTGAATTTCCACTCAAATTGAATCACCTATTTATTATTTTAAACTACCCAAATCCCTACAATTTAATTATCTCAATACAAAAATGACGACACAATCCCTTTGATTAACAAATGAAAACCTTTTGATTTATCAAATTCTATTTGATTATGACCTCATTCCCACAATTAATCATCATGAGAAGAGGATATCTTCAAGTAATCCATGTCTCATTTATTTGCAATCTCTTTTCAACTATCATTCATGTGGGGAAGCAATGATCCAATATATATAATTAATCATAAAATCAAAGATTACTAAATTTCTTTTCATCATACTTAGCAATATTCTACAAGTAATTAATAATTTCATTCTTTAGTCATGGTAGAAAGATATTACCTTTTGAATAAAAGAAGGATTTGCATCTCATCCTTATATTAAAACACCATACCATATGCTCCCACTTTCAAACCCAAAAGTAAGAATCAATGGAAAATTCAATTCAAATGAATGAATATCAATGTAAATTCTTAGTGGGGAGCTTGGCACAATAGTAGGAAATGACAAAAATATAAAGAGAGGTTAAATGATGAAGAAGAGGCCGAGGTTAAGATGAAGAGAGTGGGAGTTTAGGTAAATTTTAAAGAAGGTCTATGAAGGATTGCATGGTTTAGTTGACCATGAGAAATAAAAAACATAGCAAAGGCATTATGGTGGTAAGGTAAGTGGGATGAAAGCAGTGATAATGGAGATAAGGGAAGGGATCAATGTAGTGTTGTGACTTTTAATTACCTTACATATAAGAGGATAAAGGTAGTTATGGAGGCTATAAAGGCGGTGTGTTTTTCTAAGAAGAAATGGCCTAAGCATAGATATGATAAATAGAGTACTATTAATGGAGGTTTATAAATTTTGGTCTCCCTATAATTTTGGTTCAAATAAAAAAGTGGCCAAATGATAAAATTTTATATGTAGATGGGACTATGGTTGGGTTAAATAAAGAGGAAGTGGGGTAAAGACTTTGTTTTGGTGGTCTTATAATGTTAGGTTGATTGATGATTGAGTATGCAAAGAATAATAGTGGTTAGGATTATGGACTTTGACGAGGAAGAATGAGGAATAGTGGATAAGGTCAAAAGCTATGGTTTATAGAGGGAGGAGTTAAAATGACAAAGATTCCCTTATAGTTTTGAAGGAGGAAGGGCTTATGAGTGGGATTGTGTTCTAAATGATGGAGAAAAAGAGTGAGGTTGTTATGGGGGCTGATAGCTTTAGGTGAGGGGAAAGGGAAAAATCAAGAAATTATAGTTGAGTGGAGAGAGAGAGAGAGAGAGAGAGAGAGAGAGAGAGCTAAGTATTAAGGTAATTTTGAAGTTCACCCAACTCTAAAAGGTGAATGATAGATTACAATGGCTTATTAAAAGAATAAGAAAATAAAATTTATTTTTTCATAGTATATAAGAGCCAATCAAATTTATTTATTCAACAATAAATTTAGACAATATTACATAACAAGTATTTATAGACATTAGGAGTACCAATACTTATGGTAGGCAACTTACACTAGATATAGCACTAATTGTTTTGTCACTTATAACTAATTAGATGGATTGGTGCCATAACTAAACATGTATGTGTAAACAAATATATAATAAAAGAAAAGTAATACTGAGATTTTATCTAAAAAGGATAAGGTGAATATTTCATTTTTAAGATCAATCTTTAATATTCCTTTATCCTTATTTTGAGTGGTTGGTGAAATCTTTATTTAAAGAGAAATTTTAACTCCTAATTATTGATTTTGGAAGAAAGGGGTTGGAAAATCAAACCTTACTTTGTGATTTATAATGATAATACATTTGTTTCTTACAGCTTTATCATAGTACTTTGATGATGATAATAAATTTGTGTTGTATCAACTCTATACACATAAGAGAACTTCATTATATGGATTTTATAAATATTGTAGTCTTGCAAAAGGAAAGAATTACAATTTTTTCTAATCTTATATAGTTTTGTACTACAATTAGTACTAAATTATTATAAGTAGGACAGTTATCTAATGGCAAGCTTAATCTATTAATCCAATTAGAGGTTGCTATATAAATATATATTCTCTCTAATCAATGGGTTAGTTTGAACACCCAATATTCCATTTAGATTTTATAATTTCCAATGATAGGAAAACATAATTAGAGAGCATGCTAAGATCAAAAAATAGTAAAAAAAATTAACTACTAGTCTAAGTTTAATATGAACTATGTGATATTTAATAAATTATAGTAAAGGTAAATACAAGATAAAAAAAAATGTAAATGCCATCATATTCACAAGGTGAGTACTATAAGAAAAATAATGACAACAATTTTATTATTACTTATGTAAACTTGTTCTAGCTCTTAAAATGAAGACTATATATGTGTTATGTTAATGATAATACAATGCCATATGCATAATGATGGACCATATTAGTTAAATTTCGACTTTCAAAATTAATGCAACAATATTACTATATATGTTAAAGTACTTATTATGGTACATTTGGTTTGATTATCATAGTATAGGAAAAGTCAGGTTCTATAAGAAATAAATATAATGTGCATGTAGAGATGCACATAAAGTCATTAAATTTTAAAGCAAAAATGAAAAATAATTTAAGTATTTAGAATTTAATAGTGTTAATTATATCTTTTCTTATTCACATTTATAAAAAAAAAATTAATATAGTTCTATTTTTAAATTTATAATAAAGTGTTTGCCCTACCTGAATTAGGTTTCATATATGATCATCAAGTGATTAAATAAATATTCCATGTAAACCTTTTAAAAATCCAAGGAGATAATATTGAAATGTGATGGCCAAGTTATAGACTACCCTTCTGTGACACTTCTTTTGATAGAATGTGCCATGTTAATCTACTTTTAAGTGTTAAAATTTAAAAAAAAAAAGTACTTTGCTCTAATACCAATTACTATATGTACCACAACCAAGAAGAGGATGAAAATATATGTGACATTAAAAATATAATTAGAATTTACTAGCTAGAAATAATTTGTTATTTTCAAAAAATTAGCAAGAAATAAAATCTTTTTTTTCTTATTTATAAACCATGGAGGAATTTGATACACAAAAATAATCCTTTAATAAGATAAGTAATTGTAATTTACCTATTCTCGTTTATTTAAATATTATAAAATATTTTAAAAATCAAATAAAATTAAATGACCATTCAAACCTTCTTGTAACACATATAAGATAGATATTATAAAGTTCTCCATTGTACAACAAAGTAATAGAACTATCGCATGCAAGTAAAGCATAAACAGTACTGTAAGAAAAAAGTAAAAGAGAAAACAAAATGCAAACTAATTTATAATGATTTGAATCTCTAAATAAGAGCTTTTAGAGATCAAAAGATTTTTATAAATATATAGTTATAGTAATCATAATCATGAGAAGATTAAGGCATTAAGAAGAAGAAGAAGAAGAAGAAGGTAACAAGTAGTGCACTTTCACATGAATAAACTATTCTTCTAGGGTTTGTAAATCAAAAGTCAAAGAATTTACTTAAAAATTATCTCTTTCATATGTTCTCTCACTAGTTCTCAACTTCTCTCACATTAGGGTTAAAAAAAATCAACTTATAATAGATTCATAGGGTTAAAATTGAAATCTATGATATTAAATGGAGTAGTAAATGATACTACAATACGACTCATTAGTACTTAATTTAGATTAATTTTAAAAATGATTATATAATGTATATCATATAAAGTGATTAATTTAAAATTTGACTTAATCTAATGAATAGATTTTAATTGCGATTAATCAGTTAAACTAAAGATTAATTATATGATATCAATCTCTTCAAATAGCATGATTTGTTCCTCAGAATATCTTAGATAAAAAAAATTTAATATGATTATGATTATTTAGATTAAGACATAGCATACTGTACGATCTATATTATACATTATGATCTATTATAATTAATTTGACTTAATTATTATTTATTAAATTATACTCTTTTTTAATCTTTTTATATATGTGTGTGCTAGTTATCTTAATATCATTTCCTCTCTACTTGTAACATGTATAAATCATTTAAAAATAATATATATATATATATATATATATATATATATATATATATATATATATATATATATATATATATATATATATATATATAACACTTATATTTTTAGTTTTAATTCTTTTAGTCCGCCTAATCTTTTTAACATTTAAGATCTTCTAAATTTTTATTTATGAGCTAGCTTTAACAATCATGAGCTACAAATTTTCTCAAAGTTCTCTATGTTTTTTAGACTGCACATAATATTTAATTTTATGTTATAGTATATACCTACAATATTATTACTCCATACTCTCAAAAAAGAGTTAGCAATATCAACTCAATTGAATTATGCTTGTAATTATCAAAATACCATGACAATGTCATATGATTATCAGGATAACATTTTGAGATGAAGACTATCTTAAGAAATATTTTCTAAGAAAAATTTTTGCATGAGAAGTTCCAATCCCTCTGCTCATCGCTTCCAGCCACCTCCTATAGATATATATGGGAGAGATGACTCCTTATCAGTAGAACCATCATCACCGATCTTCATTTAGAGGGAGGTGGAAATGCTTTATAAATCTTAAACTGAGTTTTAAGCATCAATGTGAACAAGAGAAATGGCCCATACTTGGTAGAGAAGAAGATTAGGGGAGAAATAAGGCAAAATCATTCTTATATTCAATGGTTTATAGATCGAACATGTCACCTCAGAAGAATAAAACCTTGGTTGAAAACCTAAATAGTCGAAACACCTAAATGAAATGTTAGGGCATAAGAAGAATGGATATTATCAACCATTTGCAACCTATATAGATGGTCACACATAAAAGTAATAACTAAGGAACCGTATTTGGGTACTTCCTATTATTGGAAGTAAAAATGTGTTCAGACCCAAAATAAAATTGTACATTTAAATACTAGCTAGCTTCTTGTACATGTGACATGCTTTTATTTTATTTTTTTGCTAGTGCAAAGAAAATATAAGAAGAAGAATAAGTAAATTGACATTATTGATTAAGGGCTCGTTTGGCTGAGCTTTGAATTTTTAAAAAATTTGTTTTAAAATAGTTTTCAAGAAAGCTGTTTTAAGACGATATACATAAATATCGTTTTAAAAAGAGAGAATAACGACGTTTTTTAAAAAGTATAGAAAAACAAATATATTTTAAAATTTATTAATGACATTTTCTAGAATGTAACCTACTAAAAAAGTTAAATAAAACGAGGCATAAAAATAGTGGATGACAAATTAATCAATTCTAAACAACGTTAATAAGAAAACAAATCTTCAACGAATTTTAAATTACTTTTCTCAAATAAAAATAACTAACAAAGTATGAAAAAATAATAAATCTTCAACGAATTTTAAATTTCTTTTCCAAATTCGATTTATATAATAAATTACTTGTATAATGTTTGCCCTTTGAAGCATCACTTGATTTGAGAGAATGATCTAAATAAAGCACTAGGAAAGGCGGTATAGCGCATTACGTTACAATTCAAGAAACATTGATCTAATACTATTATTAATTACAAAATACTACATCGAATTCAGCTAACAGAATCGAAGTCATACAGAGAAAATCAAGTATCAGCTGTGATTGAATACTTGAAAAGCATTATAAGAAATATAATAAATCCTTTCTTTTAATTTTGTTAGGTCAACAAAATCTTTCTGAGGGAATTATTTTTCTTAACCAAAGATAAATTTAATTAATCAAAATGAATATTAAATGGTTAACTCGGTTTCCTCTGAAGGAATTAGTAAGGTAAAACTAGTATTAATAATAACATATAATTTGGTTCTTAAAATCATGTCTCTCTCTCTCTCTCTCTCTCTCTCTCTATATATATATATATATATATAAACAAATCCATACATTTTTACGTTGGGTCTAAATCATTGGCAATATCAGTAAATTTTGAGAATAAAAAGAGAATTTTTTTTTATATTGAATGATAAATCATTAATATTTAGCTGGACTCATTATCTTAAAGATAAAGCCTTCTCCTATAGCCAAGGTGTCACAAGTTCTATCACGAAGTTGATAATTTTATTGTAAGTTCTTATATTTGGTTAAAAGTTTGATGAACGAAAGCAGAGAATATTAGTCCTACAAATATATAAAGCCTAATCGTCATTAAAAATATTACCTATTCTTTAGGTGTTCATATCCATGTCCGTGCATCAATCACCTACAAGATAAGGCTAGCTCGTGTGTGCCCAATTTTTTTTTTTTTTTTTGAAAATTATTGTCTCATATCCTTGTAATATCCTCTTAGTACCCTTCCGTTCGTGTTCTTGTTTGTGTTTTTGTACCTTAGCCGGTTAAAACTGTTTTGCTAAAATTAGTGCCACATATGTACATATTCTCTAACAAAGAAAGCATTCCACGCTGACTCCGTGAGCCAAGTGTCAACCTTTTTATCTTTCTTCTCACTCGACAAAGTCTTCCATTGAGGCCCACTCTCATCGCCTTCTTTTCATCTTTTTCCTCCTGTCATAAGCCACTGTTCATTTCTTCATTTTTTATTAGGGTTTACCCCACAGGAGGGAGGGGGAGAGAGAGAGAGAGAGAGGAAGAGAGATTAGAAGGGCTAACAAAACAAAACCAATCAATGTAGGGAATACTTGCAATTCATTTGGCCTTCATGTTTAATAAAAAATACCACCTACTTCTATTTATATTATTATCTATACTTCTACTTCCACGGTTCAACCATTCATGTCACCAATATGCTTAGACTATTGTTCTTCCCTATCACCTCCTTCAACTTAGTCTTCAACCTCTAGACACCTAAGAAAAAGAAAGAGATGGATGAGGAGAAGGGGAAGGAGGTGGTGGAGCTTTATGAGGAAACTCAGAAGCTTAGGCTGCCCATGAAGCCATTGGACCTCAACGAGGAGGTCGATGATGAGAGCGGAAATGAGGAGGATGAGGATAAGGGGAGCACAAGTGAAGTTATGGGAGGTAGGGAACAATCGGGAAGTGACCATGGGAGTAGCAACGGTGAAGGAGATAGAGGATCGAGCGAAGAAAGGAGAGAGGAGCGGTCCGGACCCACGGTAAGGCAATATGTGAGATCTAAAATGCCGAGATTGCGGTGGACGCCAGAGCTCCACCTATCCTTTGTTCATGCAGTTGAAAGGCTGGGAGGCCAAGAGAGTAATTCAGTTGACCCTTTACTTTTTTTTTAGTTTTATATTTAAGTTTGTCCCCCCTTAATTTTTGCTGTATTTTAATGTTACAGATATTTTTGATTGCTGTCTTAGTTTAGTTTTTTCTTGGTTTTTGATTATATTGTTTACGCAGGAGCAACGCCAAAGTTGGTACTTCAGATGATGAATGTGAGGGGGCTTAGTATTGCACATGTAAAGAGCCACTTGCAGGTAAAAGCCAAGGAGTTGCAGTAGAATTAATTAATGGAAGTTTTTGTTGCCTTGTCAGCTAAAGATCATAGAAAGGATGGAAAAAGGATAACTTTTGTTACAGGCAAATGATTTTTAGATATAAATTCCGTAAGTTTAGCTTAGGAAATGAAGCTCAGCGCGTAGTCTTATTGCCCCCTGGTCAAGGGCTATGAAAACAAACTTAGTTTTACAAAGCTTTGCAAATTTATAGTTAAATTGCCAAACATCCAAAAAAATAATAATAATAAAACCCTCAGGATATAAAATTTGAGTTCTCACTCTGCAAGATAAATACTGATGTTCTGTAATTTTTTTTTCTTTTTCAAGGCAATAAAAAAATATATCTTGCAAAAATTTCAAGTACAGCCCATTTTCAGGCAAACATGTTTTATGTCCTGAGCTAAATTTTGAGGTGGATATTCTGTCAAAATTTTTTTATACCAAACCCACCTGCCTTAACTAAGTGTGAAAACTTGTCTTCCAGTTTTATCTACTTTCTAATAGACATTTTCAACCCTTTTTAGATGTATAGAAGCAAGAAACTTGATGATTCTGGGCAAGAAAGATCCAACATTTCTTCAGGTATTTGACATTTCAGGCCTTTAATTAGACTCCTGCATAATTAATTCATTCATGTTCATAGCAAAATTTGCTGAGCACAGTACCTAATTTCAGTCAAAACACTCTATTAAAGGCAAGCAACACCCAATATTTAATCAAATCTACATGATCAAATAAATGCATTTTAAGTAATTTTCTATGATTACTCTTCATACAGCATTGTCGCCCTTTGATGCTCATCTGAGAAGGGATCGTTTCTATGAGATGTTTTATCAGAGGACTGGTTCATACCAGCCCTTCAGAATGGAGAGAGGGAGCCTCTTTCGAGCTGGAAACCTTCATGAAGCTGACTGGTTCTATAAGGTTTTGCAGAAATCTCAGTCCCAACAACATAAATCAGATTTCAAGAACACCAGCTTCAGGTAATATATGCAATCAATCAAACTAAGCTTCAGACTGTAAAGATAAGTTATTGTTATATAATATAGAGAAAGTCATCTTACTTTCAAATTATGATGAGTTTCTCGATCTATTTGTTCTCTATTTTATAAATTCATCGAAAAATGCACATGTAAGTTTGAGATTTTCGAAGCCCATTTCTCATTAAAATTATAGAAATTATTTCTTCAAATGTAATGTAAGATAAACAGTTTTTTTTATCATCATTAGGATTACCGTACTATTTGAATCAACTTCATAAACTCTTTACTTTTAATTAATATTTAATGTAATTTATCATTCCTAAATCTTTTTAAATTATTTTTTACATACGAATTATTTTTTATATGTTTATATATCTATTATCTAAATTGTGATATTTATTTATATAATATTAAAAATTTTAAATCTCAGAAACATTATTACAAATATTAACTCTTCTAAAATGGAATATATATATATATATATATATATATATATATATATATATATATATATATATATATATATATATATATTCATTTTTTTCTTCAAATTTATCGCTTTTGCTTAAATATATATTATATACTTTTCATTTTGCATGAGTCCAAACTATTTAATAAAATACCTCTTTCACAATTTTACATTAAATAAATGTTACTCTAACCGTCTTCTAAATATAACAATTTCTCAATAACCATTAGTATACATGTTGAAGACGATGGCTAAAATTTCTAATCAAATTAATATTTATATAATTTTGTCCTTATCAACGTCGTAGGAAAAACTCATCTTGACTTTCTGAAACATTGAGACTTCTTGGTTTAAATATTTAATTTTAAATCTTTTGGTCAATAAAATATTTTTTCTTTCTGATCAATTTTTTCTTCTTAATTGTTCCTCATAATGATCTTAACCTTGTAATTTTGTTCATGCTTAATGTGACTATGAACTATTTATTGATGTTCAATAATAGGAGAAAATTTGTACCACAAAAAAAAAAAATCTTCTTGATCAATTTCATATTCATAATTATTTAGTTCTCTAGATGAACTTATCATTGGCTTCTTCAACAGGAACCAAGAATGGGTTTTCAACAAACATCTAGCAGAAAGAGGAAACTCATTCAAAGAACCAGGCCATGCCAATGGATTAGTACATCATATGATCTTGAATAAAGAAGGGAAGGCATCAAATTCTCATTTATTTGATGTGAGGGATGTGCTCACAGCTAATGAGATAACAAGAAGCCCTCACAAGCTCCAAGGAGAGAGACAATGGCAGCATGGAAGGAGCACAAACTTTGAACATTCCATTAATTCATCGATGAGTAACCCTAACTTTGGGAAGGGAGTAATTAACTACAACACTAACCAGCAGTCTTCCCTTCGTGATCCTTCTGCCATTAAATCAGGACATGAGCCTCAAAAATTTCAGTACCCAATCCAACAAGCTGAGGTATGTCTATCTCATCAGCTTCTTCTCTAGGTTTCATTTGAAACATCATCACTAAGTTGTTTTTTAGGTTAAATAACACTTTTTAAAAAATATTGAATTTTGTCATATTTATTTAAAAAGTTTGTCAAAAAGAAACCAATTTTTTAGTAACACCTTTGATCAGTTGTAGCAACATTTTTAGTTCTGATGCTTCTTAAGAGTTTTTTTGTAAATAAATATAAATAACAAATTGTAAATAAAAGCATTGATCGTACAAGTAATTTATGCAAGATAACTTAGCTTGTTTAGCATACTAGTTGAGATTTTAGGCTTTCAATCAAGTTATCTTAAGTTCAAGTACTTACACATATGTTGTGTGTATAAATTTAAGATATAAATTTATTCAAATGTCCCAAAAAATAATATTATAATTAATTTTGTTAGCATTAGGAGTATAATTTCAAATGTATGGCTAATGATATTTAGTCATAATTTAATAACATATAATTAACATTTAGTTACTATGTGAACTTCGGACTATTATGTAAATTTTATCACCTTAAAGTTACTCTGATTCAATATAATTACGAACTCGCTGATACAGTTAACAAAGCCAGAAGTTCTGAAGCGGGAGGAATCTACAAGAGATACTAAGAGAATGCGGCTGAGCACAGAAGATAATGAGAAGATGCCAGATTTACAGCTGAGCTTGAGCACAAGCTCCATAGAAAACGGATTTGATGCCAAAAGAAGCTCGGAAACCGGAGTAGACAGTGAGCTCTCACTTTCTCTCACCCCAACTATTTCAACTCAAAATGGCAAGATGTTCAAAATGCAAGAGAAAATAATGAACTCTGAGATCGATTTCTTCAAGCTGAGTAGCAGCAATAAATCCACCCTAAGGATGAGTACTTTAGATCTGACCATGTCAATCAACTAGACATTGGAGTGAGATCTTTCAAGTACTCCCCTCATGGCCTTGATTAATTTTTAGAAAACTAATTAAGTTTAGGTATGTAACCATGCATGGAATAAGGCTTAACCGTGTTCTTGTTTGGTGCATTTTAGAGGATAGTAGTAGCCTGATTAATTTATGTTAGGTGTCAAGGTTACTAAAATCATCTGAAATATGAGAGTCATGTAATGTGATCAGAACCACTAGGAAGCCATTTTGGGGACCTATAATGATAATGGATTAGTTTTCTCTTTCATCTATATCTAATTTTCAGTTTGAATGCTTTGAGAAGTTAATTAGTTTTCGATTGTTCAAATAAGCAATTTTTTTCTAGATTGTTGGCAATAATGAAACTGAGAAAACTGAGCGGGGATCCAACAAGGCAGTGATGAGGAGGAATGCTTTTCAGGCGGATTTGCATGCACTCTTTAAAGATGTTGGTATGCTTATTTGTTACTTAATATTACTCGTTACTTAAACAACTTAAGTTTATCCTTTAATGTACTACTCTTCTCGCGATGTTAAAAGATTCCCTTTTTATTTAACTTTGATGAAAATATGTAAGCAAATTAAATAAAGAAGAAGAACAAAGAAAATGTCTTCTTGTGCGGCCAAACTACATATATAATAGAAACAATTATTGTGGAAACATCTAAAACTTAAAATGTTTGATAAATGGAATATAGAATCTTCTCAAAAATATAATATTTTTTTATTGCTACTTGACTAGAATGGATATTATAAATCTCTGCAATAATATTTTCTAGAACTGCTTCTCAAACTTTTTTTTTAATGGGGAGAGTATAGACATATAATTTGATGGAAATTAATATTTTAATGTGTTCAAGTAAAGGCCGAAAGCTGCAAAATCTCCTAACTTCTACTGACACACACCATTTTGGAAGTAAACTCAGTTTCAATATCTATTTTAGGCTTCGTTTAGGAGAGCTTTTTTAATGCGTTTTGCTTTTGAGAGCCTGAATTTTTAATTTTGATACCCGTTTGAATAGTGTCTTTTGAAAGTTTTAGTCTATTTGAAAGCTCCATTTTAGCCCCTTTTCAAAAAGCAAAAGATAAATAACTTTTCAGGGAGCACTTTTAAAAACTTCGATCCAAAACTTGGCCAGCTTACTTAGAATTGTTTATATTAGTAAAAAAACGATCCATAAGAATAAGATGGGCTAATAATTGATTTAAGGCTAATAATGATTGCTGATTTTTATGATAGTTGACTCATCGAATCATGCGTGGAAATTCTTACTGATGACACCGAATTTAGAGCTTATGTGAGGTATATAAACTTAGTTGAGGCACTTCGTACTCAAGAAATCATGAACAAAGAAAAAGAAATGGAGAGACGAGAGCAATTAAGGAGAAAAGTTAACGGTTCAATCACATATATAGATGGTGATGGAGAAGATGAATTTTCTTTGCATTGCTTAATCAGTTATTATATACCTGAAGCACTAATATTCGAGAGTTTCTCTCCTGCTGTGTCCCAAACAGTTGCGCTTCCTATTATTGAGGTTTGCTACATTAATGGCTACAGAGATATGGAATTCTCGAAAGCGTTTCATTGACAAGAAAGAAAATACAAAGCCAAATTTTATATGGATACAGAACCAAACAATGTTCACATATCATGTACACATTATGATGCACAGATAGGATACGAGAACACGAACATGATACCATACGGATACGGGATATTTCTACTTTTAAAAAAACGGGACACGGACATGCATTGGACACGACATTTATAATAATAATTAAAAATAATATATATAAATTAAATAGATAAAATATTAAAAATAATAAAAAATAAGTTATTTAATTAAAAAAATTAAATTAATTACTTAAGTTATATATATATATATATATATATATATATATATATATATATATATATATATATATATATATATATATAATTTAAGTATTTATTTTATTGTACTTTAATAATTTTAATGAATAAAATTATTATCAATTCCAAATTTATAAATTTAATTATAATTTTTAATAAATTTAATTATTTGTAATAAAAATATTTTATTATACTCTATTTTTTAGCTCAAATATCATTCTCTAAATTTCTAAAACTCTCTACAATAATTTAAAATATAATAAACTATATTTAAAATATTTTTATATAATTTTAATTCAATTATTTTGGACATGTGTCCCTTTAATATTTTAATATTATTTTAATCAACACTTTTCCGTAATATTAGGGCGTGTTGGTATCCATCGTGTAATACTGCCTTAATTTTAGGAGTGTTGATGCATCATAGCATACATGTCATACACATTATCCAAGCTACAATTAGTTCAATAAAAAATATACGAACAAAAATTAAGTTACTTCTTATTTTTTTTCACGTTTGACTTCAAAACACATAAAACTCATTAAGAACATTCAACAGCTTTATTTCGAATTGTTTTAAAAATCGTGGAGAATAATAACTATTTTAATCGTGAATAATTATGTAGCTACATATTCATTAAAAAATAATTCAAATCTTTTGTAACACTAGCGATAGTTTCATTTCATTTAAAAATACAACTATCAAACCAAAAGTGTGGCTATTTATAGAGGCTGCGTTAAGCCCCAATTTCTAAGAAAAATAAACAGAATTTTTAACATTTTATGCTTGTTAAATTTTTATTTACAAATGGAATACCTATTATTTGATGCACCATCAATTTAGAATTAAAAAAAAAACATTGATCTACGATAGTGGATAAATCAGGATTTAAAATTTGGGGGAAACAAAATAGTAATTATGACTAAATCAAGGGGAAAACTTTCATATAGATTTTGCGAATTAAATATTTATTGGTAAATCATTGACGTTATTTATATATCTTCAAGACAGTTCATCCAGAAACAGAAGCCAAATTCCCAACCCTAACTTTGTATGAATGTATGTAATTTTAATCACGCATGACAGACACTCGTAGGACAATTTTCTTTTTCAAACCTGTGACCTCCACAACGTATAAGCGGCTTAAAAATGATATATTCTCAATTTCCAACAAAATTAAAATAATAAATAAATAACATGACGATTCCAACCAAAGAAACGTACAGATCCTCACCTGTTCAAGCTGAAAGATTTGCTGCTCACATGTTATCAATGCATGGGTAATGCTTTAGATCATGCATGCTTTCATAGAAAAGATAGTGAGGAACTGATCATAAAGGTTTGACCTGAGTTTAAACCAATGGTGTGAAACCCTAGAGAAAGAAATGGCTCACATTAATTCCATGCAAAAGTCTTCTTCCTCATCTTTATTCCATGTTCCTTTTTTTAGGTCAGACAGAGAATGGAATTGGTAGATGCGAGGAAGAAGATAGCAGGTCGTGCTGCTGATGGGGGTCTCAACTTTCTCAACCACAAGATCAAAATCCTTTTTGACGCGCATGAGCAAGCAGCACGTGAGCAGCCCTTAATGCAATCTCAAAAGGATTATAAATTAATCACATGAAGGGATCCTTTTGAAGAAAAAGAAGATAATAATGGAAAAGGAATTCTACTGCCACAACTTTCATCCAAGGGAAAAAAAATGGTTATGCATGGATGTCTAAATCACAACAGATTTTGTATCTCTCATGCGTTGCAAGATATATGAGTTAGAAAGTAAGATTTTCATCTATGATGTCTTCATTGCTTTAAAATAATAAAAGGTGGGCATGAGGAGGTCAGGTGGATCGAAAGAGTATGTGCTTGAAGCTTTTACCTAGCCCACTCAACCCAATAAACAGTACAAATCTTTGAGCCCAAATTTGAGCTAGCTTTGATTGAGATGTGGGATTGGCCCATTTCAAATGAAGATATTCTATTACGAATCTTGAACAGGTCAATAACTGTCACAAGGGATATACATTTCAAGTAGATACCGACTCCAAAAGAAAAGAAAAATAAAAAAAATAGAAAAGTAGAGAACTTCTTTGATCCACATTATATATATATGTTGATTTCTATTGAAACATTTAAATCGGGTACAATTGCTTTTAGACTCAGGAACATATCTTCCTAACAACTATCTATTGACCTTAGCTCATTAATACACAAGGGCATAAATAATCTAAATCTCAACTATTATTAAATGATAATCCCTAAGGACTCATGATATAAGAGGAATAGGAATTAGTGTAGAGTTAGGCTCATCACGACCCGAAATGATAAAATTCTTAAACTAAGGTGCGTCATATCATGTCAGTTAGGCAACATATACTACCTAATCTATTTGGAAGGAATTTGATTCTTCTATTAATTTATACATTTACTAATATCATTAAAATATAATAAAATAAAAATCACTAACTTTCATTATCATATAAAACATATATATATAATAATAAAAATAATTATACACAACAACTTTGATACATATCTATATCCATCAAAATAGTAATATCATGATTGCAAAAAAAAAAAAAGCTACGTTATAGCAAAATATATATCAATAAATAAGAACTTATGATCTCTTTCTCTAATTAACTAGATCATCACCATCTCTCTTTTTCTAAAATTTATATATGTCGACAAAATAAGGATGGGTATAAACACTTAGTAGGCTATATGAAATTTATCTTAAATTATCAACATACACCCGTAAAATAGTTATGCAATTTAGTTTCACATCATATTAAGTAAATCATTTTATCATTAAAATAAATTTTGTAATAGTATAATACTGTCAAATATAGTTAATTAATAAATCTATAATAAATCATATTATATATATATATATATATAATTTACAATTAATCTGTCAATCAAGAGACTCATATTTACATAGATATATCTGTAATACATTAATACTAATGAATAAATATTTTGATTAGTAGGAGTAATTTAATGTAGTATATAAGAATTTGCAAGTATAAAATTTTGCAGGATCTAATAGTATGCTAAATTTAATATGCATAAATCATGAAATATTGCTACAAATAATCATTATAACACTTATTTGATAGTCTCAACAAATTAAATAAATCCTATAAATTTTAAAAGTTTGTTAACAAACCTTAGATATTATATTATAAGATCTAAAATATAAATTGAAAATGTAATATAAGTAGATCAATATGTATAGAATACCTAGATATCTTAATTTATATAAAGTATGTTCAAATAAAATAGCAAAAATTTACAAAAAAAGTAAAACTTTAAAAAATTTAAATAGGGCAATAGTAGCTAAACTTTAGATAGTCAATTTTCCCTATTTTCTCTCTCCTCTCCCTCGAATTTTCTCTTTCTTTCTCTTTCTATGACTCACACCCAAAGTAGGAAAGAAGGATTTGAAAAGTTCTAGGGAATGGAACTTGATAATTATATAAAAATTCTTTTTTTTTATATAAATACATGAAAATGACATAATGATCATTATTTGAATTATTTTATTTTTTATTATAATCCTTAATATAAAGTCATTCATTTCATTAAATCTAAAATTCAAAATTATAAAAAAATATTTAATAAATACTAAATCATATCTATTATACTTTAGTAAAAATGGTTTGCAAAATGAACATCAGGTGGTCTTAGAATATCCATTTGTACGAATATGTGCAAATTCTTTAAAAAGTTAAAATCAAATAACTAACTTCATATTTTTATATAAACAAAGCTCATAAAAATAAGAGAAAATATTCATAGAAGCAAAAATTTTAAAAAGGGGCCAGTTTTTTTGAAGTATTTAGGGAAGGGAACATTTTTTTTAAAAAAAATTTAAGAAGCAAATAAGCCTTTAGTAATGGCATTTTCAAGGCTTACGTGACAAGCTTCTCATGACGAGTTTGGTGTGAGGGAGTTTTTTGCGTTGTTCATTGAGGGTATGTTTTTTTTTGTCATGTAGATAGGAGACAAATATATTTTAATTAATATTAAGTATGATTAATTAATATTAATTTTTTTATGAAATTTAATTAATTTCACACTCACACTTATAAATAGAACTATCATTAGACTTGTAGATGCATCGATCCAAAAGATTTTGAAGAAGAGAGGAGAGAAGAGTTTAGAGGTAAGTTTTGTGTTTAATTCATTTTAAATTTGTTTACTTTATAATCATGTTATAACTTATAATTAATAATGAATAATGAATAACAATAATAATAATAATAATAATAATAATAATAATTGATGTGACACTGAAAATTTTATTAATCGAAGCACGAATCTTGATGTCGAAAATAATCTGATTATAAGTTGAAACTAGCCCAGATCAAACACTTAAAATATCATTAAAAACTTTGGGATAACAGTTGGATCTCTAAATAGTTCCTAAATATGGAGTGTTTATGATCAAATCGAGCGTCTTGACGAGCCGGATCTAATAAGTCCAAAATCTCTTGATTCTTACTTCATTTGAGCATTTAAATATTTAAAATACATCAGATGATCAAGTGAATAATTTCGAGCAGTTCGATGGAGTGGTTTGGATTTTGCATTTACGAAGCGTCATTCTATAATCATAAATAGCCTCATTCTTTGAGGGGCGAGCTAAGAGAAGAAAGCTAAGGCTTGAAGATCCTCAGCATGTCATATGGTCGGCGGTTGTCGACCATCGCGATCGTTCATCACCGCCACCGCCGTAAATCGGCCACCACTGCTGCCAAACCCGTCGCCGTAATAACCGCGACCAATCACCGGTCATGCGTCGACCACCATCGTCGGTCGTCGCATACCAACATCGTCGCCGTCATCGGCCACCACCATCGTCGTTGTCATAACCACCATCACCGGTCATCATCGACGACCACTGGCTCATCGCAGACGTCTAATTGCCGCCTCATCACCCGGATGCTGATCACCATCGATCATTCATTATCTACATACCACCGCTGACCATCACGCCAGTAATCAGGTCGGTCATCACCATCGCTGATTGGTAGCCGCTGTTCATCATCGGCCATTATCATCAACTCTTCTATACTCTTGTTAATATAGTTGAGATTCATTATTATTAATCTCATTAATCCGTTATCGGGAAAACTTAAACTTTGTATTCCGAAACAGATATACAGTGAAAGATTTTTATTGGGCTAAGCCCCGTGATTTTTGCCCTCTCTTTTTAGAGTTTTTCCAAGTAAAAATGCTAGAGTTTATTTAAATCTTATCTTGTGTCTTTGGATTTTCACAATAGCTAAAAGTAAACTTTTATTCTTAATCTGATTTTTAGCGCAACAATAATATTATTATTGCTAACATTATTAATGTTAATAGTGTTATTATTGTTTTTTTTGTCCTAATATATATATATATATATATATATATATATATATATATATAATGAATTTGGTTTAAATGGATGGTTAGATACTAATTATTTTTTAGGAAAGAGCACAAGTTAAGTAGGTTGCTTCTTAAAAAAAAGCCGCATATAACTCCATAACTTCATAATTAGTCCATTCTAAAATGAATAACCATTAATAGAATAATTCTCATGACTCAAACAAAAGCAGCCAAAATTCTCATCTCATATAATGCAATTATTATAAATAAAAAAGAGAAGTTAGTTCATAATTGCTTTATAATTATAATTTTTGTTTTTAACATTGAATTCATAAGATTGATCAGTTCTAAGTTGTTAACCGACAAGTATGCCTTGCTTTATTATTTAGTCTTTTGTCCCACTACTTCCTGTTATTGGAGAATGGATAAAAGCCTTGTGAGATCATCTTGATGGTTAATACAACGCGATTAATAAGATAATGCATTTTTTTATTTTATTTATTTATTTTTTTTTATTTTTTTTATTATTATTATTTTTTTTTAATAAGATAATGCATTGAATAGCTTAAAATGATAAAAATACAAATGTAACTAAAACATGTTATTAAGTTCAAATCTTCTGTTGGAGAATACCATTTCCTCTAACAAATTTAAAATTATAATTATATGGAATTGAGAATATTATTTTCCTATTATAATAAAAATGGATACTTTTTGGATAAAATTACCAAAAAGAAACTTTTAAAAACTTGCAAAAATATGAACAAAAAAATTAAACCATAAGAAGGGATATCATCTTTAGAAATTAGTTTTAGTGTTTAAAGAAGATCTTAAATGGTAAGCCAATCGGCAACATCAATTCCTTCCCTTTTAATATGAGAGAATATGAAAGAAATCATGAATAAAGAGTGAGTCCTTAAGTTTTAATAAAATTTGATATCTTTATATAAACTTCAATTGATATCTTATCAGAATTTCTTTGAACAGAAATTTCAAGAGAATGAAGAAGTGCTTGCAATTTGCCCAAGTCTATAGTTTGTATTCCTCGAGCATAAAAAATAAAGTATTAAGCTACCTTTCTTGTCTTGCAAAATATCTTTTACCACCTAACATTCTAATTGTTAAATGTTTATCACATAAAACTAAATTATAATAAATTCAAAATCATAGTGTTTTTGAAAATACAACTTTCAGACTCAGACAAACTCTTTATAGAAACTGCGCATCTTTCCATCTTTTTCTCTTTTCTCTCAAAAGCTTTTTCTTCTCACATAATGCTTAAGAAAAATAGGTATTTACATATATTTGTAGTTTATCCACACTATCAATGTATTTAACAATCTTAACCTTTTAGTCTTTAATTATCAAACTACCATACATATGTCTCACAATATTACCTAATATTTGAATTTTTAGTAAGTTACTTTTTAACACCCTCACTTAGTAAGTCTCTTTAATTATCAAACTACCATACATACTTTTTAACTTGATATACAACTCTTATAATAATTTGTAACTTCATAAAAAATATATGCTTAAATGGTTTAGTAAAGATATTTATTGCTTTATCTTTAAACATTATGTACTTCAACTCTACTTCATTTTTTGAAATTTATTATCTTATACAAAGATAGTAGTTGCTGATGTAGCTATTACGAAAGAGAATTATTGGCCATTGTTAAGTGTTGAATTGACATTAATACACATCTTGGTTAGCTTTCCTAATTAGAAATATAAATTTTTAATGAATTTCTAGTCAAATATCATATAGAAATATATTCAACTTCATAAATTGAGAGTGTAATAATAGATTGTTCTTTGAAATATATGCATAAATCCAATAGTGTTTTCATATTATCCAATTTTTAACCCCAATTATTATCTCAAAATCAAAAATCTCAATTTTACTAAAAGAACTAAAGCAAGTCATGGCAGATTTTATCATTGATGTATTGAAGTATGATTTCTATTGTATTGAAATGATTTATTATTGAATCTTTTGCATAGTGATTAACAACTCTAATAACATATATAGTATTTAATTGTTTAAGTTAAGTAGCATAAGCTTTCAACAACCCTTTTGTAGAGAGATAAATTCACCTATTCTCCAGCATTTTTAAGTGCACTTTTAGCATAACATTTTTGAGTGACAAGGATACTTCTATTTTATGGTTTTACTATAATGCTAAGATAATAAGACATTAGGCAAATGCTAATCATTTCAAATTTTTCGTCAATTTCTTTTTTAAAATCTTTAAAAATGCTCATATATTACCAATAATAATTAAGCCAATCACATATAAGCACACAATCAAAATATTTTTAAAATATAGTGAAATCCTTTAACAAATTCAAATTTTTTATCCTACACTCTTTCACTTCATAACCTAAGGTTTTGTTTATTATGGATTTCTTCTTTAAGAACTTCATTTAAAAAAAGACAAGCATTTGATCTTCTTAATGGATCTTCTATCCACATTGTTCTACAAAAAAAAAAAAATAAATAAATAAATAGGGATTACTCTAGTGATCTCAAGATATGCAACAAAATCAAACACCTCATCAAAGTCAAAATTGTATTCTTTTTACTATATTTTTTTATCAACCAACTTTATATCTCTCCTCATCTCAATTAACATACATTTTTTTTACTTTAAACATTAATTTAAATACTTTTTTTTACTTTAAACATCAATTTAATTACAATCTTTTGTCTCATTATGGATGTCTAATAAGCTTTAATGCATTATTCTTTATGATCGCTTTAAGTTTTCATCATGAAACCTCTTCACTTCCTATTTCTTGTCACTTATTGATAGCTTTGTATTGGAACCTATCCCTAAGAAACCGTGAAAGTGATCCTATAATGTATGTTTCTCACTAAGTTGGTCACCTAGCAAATCAACTAACTTATGTGCATAGATATCAATGTAGATGGAGTCAATTAATATAACAGATTTTATAAGTAAGAGTGAAGTTAAAATCAAGTAAATCATATAAGAAACTATTGTGATAGTGCAACTAATTGTACCCTAGTTTAATGCATGAGTGCAATCAAGAAATATAAATGTATATGGTGTTCTTCGCTTTCAAAAAACTTTATAAAACATAATAATTTGAATTTTAGTATGCATTAAAATATTCAAATAGAAATTAGATAATATTATTTTATTATTAATATAAAAATATTGAATTTTTTAGATTAATGAAATTCTAAGATAACATCTACTGAAAATGTATGAATATAATCAAGATAGTATTATTTGATTATTATCAAGCATTCATTCCATACAATAATACAACCTATAATTTTTTCTCTTTTTAATAGATCTAATGCATTTTAGTCATTACAATTTATGAAGTTAAACATATTATCATGGAGGAGGTGCCATCAAATGGGGTCTCAAACCCTCCTAAAATGAATCCCTAGACCTTAGCACCCACAACTAATATTCAATATGATTGTAAAGATTGGATAACACTTTCAAGTGATCTAGGGATTCATTTTAGGAGGTTTGCTTTTTGTCCTTTGTCTTTCTAATTCTTCAAAACTTTGGCTAGAATAATTGTGTTGTAATTTAAAAAATTCGATTATTTTCTGCCTATCTTTGGTGAACGATGGACTTTGAAGCATTTGGCAAAGAAAAAAAAAACCCTCCCAATTTTTACTGAGATGGATAGTATGGCTTACCGCAAGATAAAGCCAAAATCAGTAAGTATTAACCAGCTATCTTGTAATTCAATAAAAATATCTTGCAGCTCAATATGCATAACATATATTTTAAAATGAACTTTCGGTGCAAAAATTTCATTTCATTTTATTCACTTTACTTTATTCTTTATATATATATATATATATACTGGTGATAAATCCTTGACTGTTCTGAATACTCGAGAAGACAAGAACAATGAGAAGGTTTTCAGGATGACCGGCAAAGGCATAGCAGTTCAAATCCATTAGTTCAAAGGTAAGAAGAGCTTTGAGGGGAACAACTACAAGGAAATTTCCATAACTATGGTAATCTTAAGGCAAATTCAAATAAAAAAAAATCCAGTTTTGCATGTGTTCAATCATATTGCATTGCAAATAAGATATAATTTGTTCTTTTTAAAATAAGTTGCAATTTTGATTATCAAAATATCACATGAAGTTCCCTATGTTATCTCGAAAGAAGTGACAGCTGACTGATGAAGCTTCGGAGTTGAAGCAAGTCCGCACATATACAGACAAAAATTTATGTATTCTTGATAACGAATAGGAAATGGTTGGGGTCTATATTTGATCGAGGTCAAATGAGCCAATTAAAATTCAAAATATCAGATTTTGATTTCAACTTGTGCTAACTTCAAGTTGAGCCTGTAGTATTAACTTTTCAGTTAAATTTTGAGCTGATTCAATAGAGTTTATTAGCTTAATAAAATACTTTTGCTGTAATCACGTTTATTATTTATATAGAAGTATTGTATATATAGATGCTTTGTGTATCTATTTTGTAGTAATCCAAACACCTCAAAATTTTAAAACTCTTGCATCACTTGGCATTCCTAACTCAGCCAACCAAATAACCTGAGATAAGCACAGCTAGTGAGCTTCATGTGGAGATAATACTTCTAATAGCATCATAATAAAATGGAAGCGGTAAGTACATACCTTGTACTCATTTTAAATGGAATGAGAATGGATTGCTTTTGTTGGCTTTGATTAATAGCTTAGTTTGGTGGCCTACCCTTTTGAAGAGATCGGTGCTTTTCTATAAATTTATTATTAGAGTTGTAGTCCAAGCTTCCATTTGTGGACAGTTTATGGCCACTCTCCCTCCCCTTCCCATTACTTTCCGCATCATTGAGTTTATGGAAGCCCAACAAAGTCCATGAAGGTCCATAAAAGAGATTTTATGAAGACCCATAACACTTTACGAAGGTCCAATAATGCATCAGTTTCTTAGCCAAAAGTACTAGTTTATAGCAAAATACGTGCAAGAGATCGCAACAGCCCTTTAAAGGTTAATAGGGACTTGTACAAGTTTGTGGAGAGCTGATAATGGTTAAAATTTAGATCAGAAGTCCTGTGTCATAAAGGATCATGCGTAAAAGTTTGCAGCAGCTCATTATCTGATTGTGTAGACCCGCAAACTTCTATGGATGCTCATAAGTAGAGGTAATTTTCAAATCTTTTTTATTTTTAAAATAATTACTATTTATTTCAAGAAAATCAATTTAGTACTTCTCTAACCATTTTATATAGTGGTTTAAAATTAGTTTTCTCTTGAAACACATATTAGTTTTATATATTTTTAAAATAAAAAATTTTGTGTATCATTTGTCATCATCAAATAAAAGGGGATAATTAAGCATACACATATTTATATCTCATTATTTGATTAGATGACAAAAAATAGTCTAATGATTTGTAAAGCAACCTTTATATGTTATTAGCTCATTGCCACCATGCCGATGGAGTTTGGTGTTTTACAAACAAGCATAGTCTTCGAGACTTGAAAAGTAAAAATTAAGGTGATCATTATATAAGCAGTAAATTGGATATGCCTTCATTTATGTTCTCTTATTTTTTTTCATTGTCAATCAGCATTAATTGGGCTTCTCCTTCTTTTTCAAGCATTATATCATGAAGTCTACTGTAATCATATCCATCAAATATTTAGTGCATTCTGAGTGAAAAGGCTTTAAGAGTGGATATAGAAAATCTTGATAAATCTTGTATTCTCTTTTCTTCTCTTTGGAGAGCGCATTAGTTAGTCATTGGTTGAAAATTTTTCTTTTTTTTTGTCTAATTGTCGAACTATTTTGTTTTCTTACTCGATTGATCAAATAATCCAACAATCGGCACTCATACATTAAAAATACTTTGACATTAACTAAGAAAGCATTCAGAAACAAATGAATTTCAAGTTCAATGAAGAGTACAATAACAACAATGCATAAAGCATAGAAGGTGGTAAAAGGATCACATTGAAAGAAAGGTATCAACTTTAATTAGTTTTTCTTTGATTATTAAAACTATTATTTTTGTATTGGTGTTAAGCATTGTATATGATCTCTTAAATAGAATGTTGGTAGCATTCATAAAAGCACAGGCATCTTTTGGTGTAATAATTGGAGTTTTGTTAGGAACTCCAACATATACTTATGTCAAAGCATTCCTGAGATAGATGACTATCAATACAAAAAAATTGTACCAATAAACAAAACTATAAGGCCTATTAGACCAATATATATATATATATATATATATATATATATATATATATATATATATATATATATATATATATCAATATCAATAAATGAGAGTTCAAGTTATTAAAATAACATCAAAGCCATACATCAACAAAAATTAGTAATAAAGTTGCCATATAATAGTTGGAAGATAGGAGTGAAAAGTCATCCAAGACAAAGTGTCACATCATGTGATCCATTTCTTAAGGTTATCTAGGAATAAAGTTTACATGATAGGTTTCATCTCTAAAACATATAGGGGCCATTTCTAAAAACTCAAAGATGCATGGTGGATAATTTTGGGTTCTTAATAAGGCCAATGTCGAGGATCTTAGCTCTTTAACTATGTGAGATTGTAAGATTTCTTGAATTGAATAAATCAAAGCTCATTGAAATTAAAAAGGTTTTTGGTGTATTAGTTGGAGTTCCACAAATAACTCAAAATTTAAATGTGCTTATGTAATAACATTTCTATAATGAGTGGCTTCCATAAGAACTTGTGCCAAAAAAAAAAAAACAATATTATAAGCCATGTCAAGCCATAAAGGATGATATTTTGATAGATGAGAGTTCAAGTTATTATATCATACAATTGGAAAAAGAACCCCATATTTAGTCAAATGTCAAGACAATATTCCTCCATGGTAATTTTAAGAATGAAACCTGTTGAATCCAAATATATCCATGGAGTGAAGTAGAATCTTGTCATTTGAGAATTAGGGCAAAGACAAGTATAATAATAAAATAAAAGTAAAGTAAGAAAGTACATGAAATAAGAGAAATTCCACTATAGCAAAATATCGAAGTACAATATTCTCTCTCTCTCTCTCTCTCTCTCTCTCTCTGGAAAATAGTATATAAAATAGTGAAAGTACAAAATAATGAAAATCTATATAGAGTCCAAAATTTTCCTCCCAAAAATAGTATATATAAGATCGAGGGGTGGAAACATAAGAAATGTATACATAAACTAAGTCTGATTACATAAGAAAAAAGGACTCACACATAGAGGTGAGTGCTACATGTCAAGTGCTGAGCTCTCCAAATTAGCACTAATTTTGGCAAGACAAATTGCTTGATGTGTATCTAGATGAAGTTGTTTGCATGTGGGTGAGTCTTCGTATGAGGCTGGTTACTAGATATCGATCGTCTGGCTTGAAGTCTCTTCTTGTGTTTTCTCTGCTTAGAGTGAGTCTTCTTTTGTGAGGCGAGTTGCTAGACATTGACCATTTTATCGAAATCATATCTCCTCATCTTCACCTTGCTTAGAACGAGTTATCATAGGCAAGTGCTCTACTTGTATGAATTTTGCTCCTCACTAGTGATTATTTTAGTGTTGGTCTTTTGTAGCTTATGATTATTCACTGACTCTACTCGTACTTCTTGAGTAAAAATTTAGCTTCTTGATTCTTCTGCTACTTGTAGAGGCAACTCATAAAAAGGACAAAAAATAAAAAAATAAAAATAGAGATTAATCATGAGTATTTAAGAAATGTAAAAGAAGCTTTTCTGACATTTACATCACATCACATTTGAATTTTTATTTTGGAATCTTCCTTGTGTTCCAGGTTATAAAAGCAATCTAAGCCCATTAGATTGAGATTTTCTTACTATTACTTGTCGCAAATTAGACCTCGCATTCTTTTGCAAATTCATTTTGTCTGTGAAGCGAATGCTCACCATGGACTCTAAAAGACCTCATGGTGATGTCAATTATGTCGAGCTCTAGTTGGGTGTTCAAAGGAAGAAGAAGAAAACTAAGAAATCTGGAATTCAATGATACTCCTCCAGTTGAGGCAAGTACCTCAATGATGCCTACTCAAAGTGAAATAACTACTTTGACTATAAGTACTAGAAGAGACTTGAGGGTGGAGGCGAGTATCTTTATTATAATTGAGGAGGATACTCCTTTAATGATGGTGGATCCTTCCCTTGTTCGGAGCACAAGGAAAGGGTCGAGCCTTCGAGTAAGAGAAAGAAGAAGAAGCTCCTCTCATTCGACGAAGAAAAGTTATATGGAGTATTTATTTGCAAGGACACGAAGATCTCGAGGGTACTTATTTAGGTGATCAAATATGTCATTAAGAGAATAATAAACTATCATGCAAGATACAAATACCCTCATAAAATGAATTAAATCACTTAAAAAAAGAACTTCTAAGGTTCATGGCTCTACATATATCAGAGATTTTTTCTCTGAAATACATAGAAAAGTAAAATAAGATTTATTTTAATTTTAGGTTCTTAGTTCCTTATAAAGGCAAGCTCTTATAGTTAATTACATTTTGAAAGAGAGAAAACTCTTACAAAAAAAATGTTCAATTAAAGAAATTGAGTTTTATCTTTATGGATTCCAAAATTTGTTTCAAGGATGGCTAATTTGAAAAATGAAAGGGCTTGATCTAAAAGGCAAGAGTTCTTTTCATAGGCTAAACAAGGAGTAGAAAATGCTTTATATACTAAGAAGCCAAGTAGACATTTTAACCTATTATATAGTTAGATTTTATATTTTTGAAAGCAAAGTTTATTTAGTTTTGAGTTGACATTTTATTAGAAAATTAGAATTTATATTTTGACAACACAATACTGTAAAAATATTTAAGAAGTGAAGACTTACTCTGTAGCTAAGGTGAAATAAAATGCTTTAGACCCTAAGCCTAAAGGTTCTTTTGACATAGGTAAGAGCTCGAATTTGTCTAATTATATAATTTTATGATATGTTTGTTCTTTACTCACTTGAGAAAATGAACCGATCATAATTTTTTTTAATTAATTCTCACCTACAAGAGTTACCAGCTAACACCTTTCACGCTTTAAATCCATGAACACAATCTTATGAAATGCAAGATAGTTTAGGATCATATTAATTAAGCAAAGAGACTAAAAAAAAATATGGACTCACTTCTTACCCTAATATAATGATTGGTATGTTATGCTCCTAACCAATATAATAAAATTTCAATTTTTAGGCATTTTAGACTCACAACTTTATTTAACAAGCTTAAATATGCAGATATACCTACATGCATGCCGAAATCAGGTTATGGGCCAATCAGTAAGAAATGTGCTCTTCACTCAAGGGTTGTTGTTGCCAACAACCCAACTCTCTCTTTGATCATGCAATGAGTGAAGGCCCTTGTTCAAGGAAAGAAAATCAATATAAAATATGATTAACATCAGAGACTTATGATGTCTAAGTATCTTTTATTGATTATGCCTAGGCTTTAGGTGAGGATATGAATTATATTTAGTTTGTTTAAGTTGATTCAATTTAATAAAGTAAAAATAATTAATTTTACCTTATGAGAAGAACACATCCAAGCTTTTCACAACATCACAACAAATTAATCACAAAAAGAAGCCTATGAAAAACACTTTGTTCTAATATGCACCAAAAGTAAAGCACACCAAGAAAAATAAACTAATGAAAGAAAGATCGGTGCGACCGAGTATCATTGTACACCCTAGAAGAAAAAAATTGGACAGCTGAGCTTTGCCCTTATACACCCTAAATTAGAACTAAAGATTTAATCTATCGAGGTCTTGATTTTCCTTCTTCTGGATCATCACCTTCTTTAAGAACCTCCTTAGTCTCCATAGGGGACCATTAGTTAGTCTGCTTTGGCTAATCTTAAATCTTATAGATCTTAATCTAATGCTAGGATCAAATTACATTTTAAATTATAAACCCTACAAAATGGAGGTTAATAAAACACATATAGACACAATTTTTTTATATTTCAAACATACGGGCTTAGCACCAATGATTTCCAAGCCCACTTGTCTTAATGGGCTATGTAAGGGACTTAGGCATAATAGCACTTACAAACAAAATAGTATTTATAATTTTTATTATAGAAGTCACTTTAAACATAGTCCCCTATGAAGAATAGTGTTAGTATAATAAATAACATCATAACATCTAGACTAACGAGCAAACAATCCTAGCTATCTAGACTAAAATAATACACTAAAAAAATAAGAAAAACATCACATAGCAAACATGTCACCAGCCTAACCTAATTATGAGTTGATGGCTTAATAATCTAGCGTGTGAAAAGGGTGCTAGTATGACAAGACAGTTCTAGGCTTCTTAAAATATCAATGTTGATTTTGAGTTAAAAGTTTAACTTAGTTTTCCATTAGGCGATTTCAATTTAAGTATTTAAATAATTTTGAAATGTGTTTTAAAATTTTCATTATATTTATGTTAAAGTTGAATTTAAGATTTTAAAAGTGAAGGAGAAAATGTGTTTTTCTTGAAGTAGAACCCATTTCAAGTGACACCCTCATCCTAATAGAGTAGTCTACATTGAAAGATAAGGATTCACCGTAAAGGTCTAACCTATAAATCTATTTTAATGATTTTGATTACTCTCTTCAATTATTAATGTATATTAATAATTATTTCTTTCAAATTAAATTTGCCTTCATAATTATACATTCATAGGTATGCGTCATTGTTAGACTAGACATATGAGACTTAATGCCTCCTTCAGATCAACAACCTTTGAGACTTTGAGTTTCCACACTATATATCTTATGATTGCAAGTTTATGAAAGAATTAATTTTAAGTGCATTGTTATGGCTCAATTTAGTGATTTCATTTCATTTATTTTGACATTTTTATCATTTATGTTTATTTTGATTTTGAAGTAATTAATTAATTTGTTATTTTGATTAAGTAAGATTAAATGCTTTCTTTAATTAATATGTAATTAGATTCGATTATGTTTAATTAATTTATTTAATTATAATTTCACTTAATTCAATTTTATTTATTATGTTAATTAGAATATGATTAGATCTTTTGATTAAAAGTTTAAATTCAATTTGATTATTTAACTTATGTATTCGAAATCTCATTAATGGTTAATTTAATTAATTTTAATCAAACATATTAAATTGTATTAAATTGATTAAATATTTAATTGATTTGATTAGGTTTACTTTAATTTGATTATTATTTAATTTGATTAAGTGATTAATTCAATTAAGTTTAAATCATTCATTCTCAATTTAGATTGATTAATGTTTGATTTATTTAGTTTAAGTTTGATTATTGATACTCAATTTTAGGTTGATTAAAGTTTGATTAAAGACTTATTACCTCTTAATTTGATTTAGCTTATTTTAATTTGCTTAATGTTTAATTTAATCATTTTTATTCAAGTTTCAATTAACAATTAATTAAATTTATTAAGTCTTTTTGTTTAAGTTGATTAAATTAATTTTATTATTATTTGAAATTCATGATTATGTATTTTAATTAGGTATAATTGATCTAATAATTCAATTTACATGCTTTAGGTTAAATAAGGGTATCTTGAGTTTATTCTTTAATGGAGTTTTCCTATAATGATTATGATTATTTCCCTTTAACTTAATGATCCATTTTGACTTTAGAACTTTATAGAGATGAATTACTTAAGATATCAGACTTAACCTAAGTAATTCTAAACCTTTTAATTGTGTATGTTCAGAATGATTAATAAGTTATTTATTAAATTTTTTTTTGTAAATTCAATCATTCTCAAAATACTTAATAAGTTCTTATGATTTAATTTTTAGTACATTCTTATTTTAATGTTAAGTTATGAGCATGATTAATTGTGATTTTTAACCCACTATTTGACTTATTATAAAATTTTAAATTTTAGGCCTAAGATTTTAATTAATTTTCAATTAAATTCAATTATTAAGTTCTAAGTATATGATTTTTTTGGGTTTCATTGACTTCAAAGTACTTAAGAAATTTTCCTAAATCTTCTGATATTACTTAAAATATTAAATTATTCTAAGTCAATTTTGAATATTTTCATAAATTTTATTATTTTATATTATTTATTTTACATAAAATACCCTTAATGGCTTTGAAAATCCTAGCTTTTGCTTTAGAGATTATTTTGCTTGAAATTTTTATAGTGAGTAGGTTTCTATGTTAATTTCACTCCTCAAAATTTTCACTTTAATCAAATCAATATCTTAGAAATAATTAAATATTTATTATTTCAAATAAAACCTTAATTAGTTCTAAAATATTAAGTATAATTTAGGGCTTTTATTTTTTCTTTATTTCCCTCTTAAATATAAATCCAAAGAGGGGTTATTTATAATTTTTAGATTAGTGATTAATTTATTATGAATTATTAAAGTTTGGATAAATAAATGAATTAATTAATATTAATTAATCTTTAATTAGACGATTTTGAGTTTATATGTTGTTTCTAAGGGTTTGAATTGTTTTTTTAAGATTCACTAATATTGTTTAAGATGTTTCAAATCATTGTCATGAATTTTCGTAATTTTCTTAATTTTAAATTAATTATAATCATTGAATTATTGGTTTGAACTTAGAGAACACATATCTTTTGATCCATTTAGCATTTAGGTTTGAATTTTTTATGAAAGATAAATCCAAGCACTAATTTTACACTTTGAAAATTTCAGATTAACTAGATTATTAGTTTAAGATTAATTAAGATTTTATTATTTTCATTTAGGGGCTCTTTGGTTGGAAGAATTTGGAGTGCAAAGTAAAATAAATGTAGAGATTTTAACTCTTTTGGTTTTGGCTTGAAGTAAAATAAAATTTTCAAGGTAATGTAATGTATTCCAAATACATTGCATAGGTCATTTTTGGTGTATTTAAAATTTGAATTTGGGAAAATTCTAAATACACTAACCAATGTAAAGTGCTACGACCATCATTGTTGCCATTTATCGCCGCACGCTTCATCGCCATATATTGTCTGTCGTTGTGTGCGTTAAAACTTTCAAAATATTTTACATTCTATTTTTTTAATCAAACAGAAAAAAGCAAAGTTATGAATTCATAAAACTCTCAACCAAACAACTATAAAATAATCCTTTTATATTGTATTCCTTTTACTGCATTCCTTTTACTGCATTCCTTTTTCAACCAACCAAACAGTCCCTTAAACTCAAGGTAAATCAAAGTTATCTAATAAAAATTAGGCTTGATGAGATAAATTTATATAGACTTTATTTGTACTTTTTGGTTAAGTATTTTAATTTCCATGAATTTATAAAATTATATGTATTTGCTGTTAATTTTTAAATCTAAAAAATGTTGATTTTCCTACTTATCCGTGTTAGTAGCTGACGCAGCAGTGCTTTCCACATTTTGGGGGACATTGGCCCATGGTAGATCCACACAGATCTGATGTAAAGTGGTGTGCAGTTTGGATATGAGAATAATCTCGATTGTCAGATCAAAGATCGAATGACTAGGATTAATCCTATGATCTTGTGAGTATTAATGAAATACCTAGTGTTCTTTAATTTTTATTGTTGATTTTAATTAAATCAAATCAATGGTTGAGGCTTCATCTCCTACCTCACTAGTGAGAGATAGAGCCTGTGGACAAACTGGTGTGAAATTCCAGTGATTCTTGTCAGAATTTTGCATTTTGATGATTAGAGAAGCTTTAAGAATGATAGTGCAAAAGTTTACTATGAATATTTCCTAAAATTGTGTGAACTCTCTTCACAAAACACCAAGCTATGGACTATCTATGATTAAGAAGAATCACCACACTCAAGCCTCTGAGTGAATTTAACATTTTGAAAACCTTCAGTGAGTTGAGACGAAGCTCTAGGAGAAATTTCTCATCTGACCTCCCTCTGGATTTCTTTGGAGACGAACCACTATCGCTACTTGCTAGAGTTTGGTCAAATTGTGGGCTATAAAGGTAGGGAAAATGAGGAGAAGGGTGGGTCTAGATGCTTGTACTAAAGAAGGATTGAAAGTGTCAAAAGTGGAAAATAGGGGCTCAAGGATTGATTTCTTAGTTGGCCAACCAATCCTCTACTAGAGAAGCTTGTAGGTAGCTGGCTATGGGGAATTAGAGTCTAGGTCAGCTCCTGAAGGCGGTAAGAGGATCAGAGCATAGGTTTGTTGTGGTTAATTGGGCTGTTGAGGGGAGCATGGGAGGAATTTGTTTCCTTGCTATGTCGCTCAGTTTCCCCTCCCATGGATCCACCTCACCTCCATGGCTCCAACTCACCTTCTCTTGGGTTGGCTACTGTCTATTTTAATTAGGTTCAAGGTGAACCATGGGTCAATTTAAGCTTCCTTAAGTTAGCTTTATGTTAAGGCTTGTGTTAACCCATTTGGATTGATTTGAATTAGGTTGGGTTAGGTTGGGTTAGGTTAGGTTGGGTTGGCCTTAAGTGTTAGGTTTCTATAACTCTTAATTTTCCTTATGATTAGGGATCAATTAGCTCAACCCTTATGATTTTAACTTAGTTTAGCTTAAGTTTAACCCCATTGACCTAAACTTAAATTGAGTTTCCTAGGCTATTTAGCCATTTTAGGATTTGGATTTGGATTCATTTTTGTTCAATTTATCATTTACAATGTTTCTAATCAATTTATTTTATTTGATTTGGGCTTAATTTTGATTGACCCAAATTATTCCATTTTGGTTTAAATGGATTAAGTTAAATTTATTTGAGATAAATGGCCAATTTGACCCAATTAATTTATATTGGAGCTTCAATTATGTTTGATTGAATATTTAGAATGATTTAGATCAATTTATTTTAATTAATTTAGATTCAATTTTGAAAGTGACCCATGTTGACCCAAATTGGGATTAAATGAGTTAAATTGAGTTCTCTGGGACTAAATGAACAAATTGACCAAATTAGCCCTAAGGAAGAGTTGGATCATGTTTAATTATGATTATTTTGAAGTGTTTTGGAATATTTTATTATGAATTAATTTTAATTTAATTTGAATCAATATAGGACTATTTAGGTTGATAAGTGACCATAGTCATTGAGCTGTATTAGAATTTGTATTCAATTTCATGTTTGATTATATTTATTTGATAATTTTAAAACTTAGGGTGGCTCAATTTGATCAAATTTTGGTGAATTAACTTTTAACTTGGTGGGGCCCATATAGGTCAATTAAGGTCAAATGACCTGATTAGCCATTTTGATCCCCAACTGAATTCAATTTTTTGCTTATTTATGTTTATGGAACAATGCCATGCTTTTGGTTTAGTTTGGTTTTGATTCAATTTGATTTGATTTTTTTTATTTGGACATAAGTAAGATGGGCTTAAATGGGTTAATTAACCAAAGTAACTTAGGGGTTGTTTGGGATAAATTTTGTTTTCTATTTTTTGTTTTTATTTTTATGTTGTTTTTGAATTCATATTTGTTTAGAGTGTTTTTTATGTGATTTTAGTTTTAGTTTTCAAAAATACAAATAATGTTGTTTTTAAAAAATATGTTTTGAGTGTTTTTAAAAATAACAAGTACAATCAAACAAGTTTATTTTTAAGCAAAATATAAACAAAACAAACAAAAGCACAAAATAAAAAAATAAAAAACAAAAGTGATCCCAAACCCTTAATTAAGGCTCCATTTACTTCAATTTTGATTAAAATTTAATTAATCTTAAGTTTTTGTTGAATTTTATTGAGTTTAGGTTTGAGTCGACTCACTTAATCTAATTGGGTTAGGTCAGGTCTTGATAGGCTCCACTAAGTTGACCTAAGTGTCACCATTGGGTGTTGACATTTGATTATTTGATTTTGATTTTAATTTTGTGCTTGATTTAGTTTTCTTTTGGTTGATTGGTTTTAGTTTTGGTTTAATTATACACATAATCACTATATGTAGTATCTTAAATGTCTAATTAAGAAGCTCATAATCTAAGATTGTGAGCCCTAATTATTAAGACTGGGATGATGTTAACTTCATCTAAAAATGAGATCAATAAGTTCTAGTGAGTAGATTGTCAAAAAATCCTTTTGAGCAAAAGACTGCAGAGGATTGTATTGTTTCAGTATAACTCACTGCCTTTTTTGTTTGTAACTTTTTGCAACTATGTTGTCCTTTATATGATTTTTTGTGATCATTTTATCTGTGTAGCTTAGCATGCTAAGTGTTTGGAAATTTGTAGAGGGAGCTGATGGATAGTCATCTGCTCCTACAACCACTTTTTGGAACTAGGTAATTTGGAGATGATTATTTATCTCATAGGCAAGTTGTTTGGAGGCAATTTTTTTAAATTAAGTATGGTTAGAATCTGAATTAGGTAATTAAGTATTAATAAAAAAAATTTAAGAATAGGTATAGTCGCCCAATTAATTAGACTCTGCCGCCGTCGGTTAGACATGGCGTGGCGTTACCAATAGTGAGGCCGGTCACAATTAGTGGCTTGGTCTTGAAGCGGCGATTAATTGGTCTGAGCGATCCCACTAATCGATGAATATTAGGGTCGGATAGGCCCCTCTGTTTTTCGATTAGAAATCCCTTCCTCCGCTCATCAAACTCCAGCCCCGAACGGTCCTCCCCCCCCCTCATTCCACCACCGTGGGTCGGCCTTTGCATTGGCGTCTTGTCAGTATTGATAGAAAATTAATGTACATATGCTTTTTCTCATGTTCTTGTTCTTCTCTCTTTTTATCTTCTATTGTGCTCTCATCTGTATGTTTCTTTTGTGATTTGATCAGCAAACTAAAATTCAAGCAAAAAATATATATCTATCTATATCCCCACACACACACATACACACACATTAAGTTGGTAGAGATGATTAATATGATGATTAATACTCTAATATTCTAATACATTAATTCGTCAACTATTGAAGCATAGAAAAATTTGGCCATATATTTGTTGTCTATCTTATTAAGGGTATTCTTTCTTTAAAACCTAAAAATAATGACCGCACACTAATTATAGTTTGGACATATTGAACCTATTGAACACTTATTCAATTTAACAAGCCTAAGATAATTTTAGCACTAATATATTTTTCATGTGTAATACTTATCCTAAGAATCTCCTTTGTCTCATTAAGAGTGTTTCATGTCAAACTTCTTCAATAATATTTCTTTGGTTTAATGATCTTTCTTTGATTTTCTCCTATAATCAACACGCCATCTTCCTAATGAAGAAATATAAGAGATCCTTAGTAATACCTTTGATATAACAACAATGATCAATGTTGCTTGTGGTGAAACCATAGTGCTTGAACCTATTAAATTTATGGTACATTATCAAGAAATTATGATTCAAATTGGTGTGGACTGCGTGAGTAATATATCTTATCATGGAGTTATCTCTATATTCCCTTTGAGATAAATCTTTTCTTTGATG
Organism: Cymbidium sinense; assembly: GCA_021442155.1. Lineage (NCBI taxonomy): Eukaryota > Viridiplantae > Streptophyta > Magnoliopsida > Asparagales > Orchidaceae > Cymbidium > Cymbidium sinense. The sequence goes on from CM038221.1 coordinate 187,754,086, forward strand.
TATCTTAACACTATTATATTTGTGATTCTTTTACGGGATGCGATGTGAGAGGAGCACCGCCCGTTAGGCGCGACATAGATATGTTAAGGAGGCCAACCCACCATTAGAGGCTACACTTGGTGAGGTTCATCCTAGTATTGCCTCCTCATTAGGCGATCGGCATCACCACGATCAGTAAGTGAATTTTATTTTTAGAATGGGTTACTTTGTTTACCTTTTATTTGGGATAGGTACTTTTTTTTTTTTTGAGCACCGTACTCGAGGCCACATCACACTTGCTTATGCTAAAGGTGGCCCATTACATGCAATTCATCGTGGGCTAGAAGCAGTGGGCTTTGTGTAGTCGCTACGCTTCATCCAGCGATCATCATTTGCTACTTCTTGGTTGAGATGGTCTCCATGAGACCAATACCTTCCACCTATTCTGGTGAGATGGTGGCTCAGGGGCGTGGCGATGATCCCGAGACTACGGTTGATGGGCCACACCTATCACTCAGGGGATTAGCGAGGAGAAGAGATGGACACTTGGCCTGATTGCTGCGATGATTTGTTGGGATGACACCCCTTACCAGACGTGATGTATCATGATCTGATCAGTCCATGGATCATATCGATGTTTAGGGGTGAGCACATGCAGAACGCATGCCAGGTGGCGGTGAACTTTCAGGGAGTCATACGAGCACCTGAAGGAGTTCTTCCTTCACTTGCATGCTTATATTTTATTTCTGATTGGGAGAGGTGGAGGGATTGCCTCATCGAGGGCCTAGATGAGGATGTGGACAGGAAGACAACTATCAGCCAGTACATGTGCTGGTTCAAATCGTGGGCTTCTCTGTATTTACTGGTCGCCCTGACAGATCCTCCGACCACTTACTATGCCAGAGCACCAGTGGAGCGTATTTATGTAAGTTCTGATATAAGTAAGTATTCAATATTTATGTAAGTGCTAATTTTACATTCTATTTTTTGTGTGGAGCATATATCGGTAGCAACTCGGGATATATTTTCATACCCGGTCGTGGATGATCACCCCTTACGGGATGTGTCGATAGGTATGGCGATATATGAGACTGGATGGCGTGTACATATTAGTGACACATACGCGGTCGGTGCTCTGAGAGGCGCACTATGACTGAGCCGGTCTACTCGCCATCGTCCTTCGGATCTTTGATCTAGGTCCTTCTACATATCGATATGATGACTCGCCCCATATTCATCGCGGGGATGATATGACGCACCGCGAGGATCTTGCGGTAGAGAGTCACCATCAATATGATCGTCCATCTCGTGTACCGGTACACACAGTGGTGCTATTCCAGACACGGAGGAAGACAGGTTGTCACACGGTATAGGGTTTAGGGGTATAGTATACTTTTGTGTACTACTTATTTATTATTTTTCATTACAAACTTGAGAGTCATGTACACGCTTAACTTTGATTATGTCATAATGAACTTCTTATTATTTGTACATTTATGAAATGAATTGGTTAACTTCATATGATTATCATCCATTAAATTATTATCAACTTTATGCGGTCACGAACTATTTCAAGCTCTAAACCATGATGTTGTAACTTTATATAACAAGCGGTCTCCAGGCTTCACATAAAAAAATTAACACTTGACGGTTAGTGGCTTGAAGTACCCGGTCGCCGATTAGTGGCTGGCTCCATCGGACAGTGCTTAACGACCACCATCATTAGTGGGGCGGCCTCAATTTCACATGGCAAGGCCACACCACATCGAAAATAATGTGGCGTGGCCAGTCGGCCACTAATTGGGTGACTATACCTATTCTTAAATTTTTTTTATTAATACTTAATTACCTAATTCAGATTCTAACCATACTTAATTTAAAAAAATTGCCTTGTTTGGATGACATCCGAATGAAGATGTTTATTTGATTCTATGATGGCTTCCTTCTTCAATGATAATGCCTTCAATTTGTTGCCTCATTAGAATTTCTTTGTTAATATTTGATGACATTAATTCTCGTCCTGTAGGGATGACTGCCGTTTTGTCAAATGTTGACTTGGCAACTTCAAGTCTTCCTTTTAGGGTTAATCTTCCTCCTCCAAAGATGGATGTTGTTGCCCCTGCTCTTTCAACCACTAGAGCAATTGCTTCACTTTAGTGGATATCCAAGAGATTATGGTGAGCTTCCCTTCATCAACTCGCTGAGACAATGGCAAGTCTGAGAAAAATGACTTTTCCTACCCAGGAGAGATGATTTTTAAGGGGAGCCTGAAACATCTTTCTTATCCGCCAAGTTTGCTACTTTGCAAGGGAAAGTTTGTCTCCTTGAAGAAGGTGTGAACTCGGCTCTGCAAGAAATAATCGAGTTATAAAAGGGGTTGAAGGCAGAGTCACAATGGAAGCGGAGGCTGAGGATAAATCCTAGTGAAGGGAGTTGACTTCACTTCACCCACTGTGTCGAATCGAGTAGGTCCACTCTCTTCATTGTAGGATACAACTTCATGTTTGAATATTTATGTAATAAATCCAGTCTCGCTAATGAATACACTTATACAAATTATTAAAAGTTCAAAAAATGATATAATAGAGAAGTGGCGAGTGCATGTAAATTTTTCTTATTGTAATAAAAGAATATTTGTTTAAGTAAAAGAAAGGCTTTTATTTTGTACTCGCATTTTTATTTTATGATAAGATCTCTCAACATTTCACGGCTAAAACACTTTTATCATGATTTGCACAGCCTAAGATTTATGTGGAAATTGTATTCATTTTTCATTAAATGCTTGATGTGATGCCCATGTTACCGAGATTTTTTACCTAAGTCAAGTGAGCCATTATTATGATCCTTCATTGATCTTTTGAGTGGTAGATTTTAGCTTATATGAGTTAATTTTCTACCTTCTTGTCAGTTATTTTTTTTACTTTTTTATGAGTTCTTAATGTGAGCATGGTGATAATGACTTTAAAGAAAACTTCTACCACATTTGTAGCAATTATAGCGAATGAGCCATTTACTATTGTACAAGCGATAAAGACTTTTATTTTTCATGGAGATTGGCATGAGAACTCAAATTATTCGATGTGAGTGATTAGTGATGACGAGCAAATAAATACTTTGAAGGTGGATGAGTTGTACATTACCTTGGATCATTTTCAATATGGCCTCTAATTTCTTCTTCATGTTGAGTGGGCAAAAATTTTTAATTTTTATAGACTGGTGGTTGCCTAAGTGCTGTTGAACTCTATTGCGAGTATCAAAACCTTTCTCCTCCACTTGAAGCAGGAGCAGCTTGCATGGGGGTTAACTCTTTTTCACCATGTTTTCTCTATTAAGTGCCATACAGATGGCACTGTCCAATTCTCAGTGGTCCTCCTAAAAATTACTAGTTTGCCAAATAATGTGAGGAATTTTTGTTCCAAACTTTGTTTCGTGAAGTGCACAATTGAGTGGGTAGTGTTGACTAAGCCTACTCCCTTCACTACAAACAAGGTAATGGTTCTTGAGACAAGTGCTCAGGAAAAAGAGTTCCTGACAAAGCTAACAAATAGGACTCTCAACGTCAAGCATTACCTTTAATTTGGAAAAATCCATGTGTTCCTTTATGGTAAGTACTCGGCAATTTTTTTAAATTGAGTACGGTTAAAATGTGAATTAGCGAATTAAGTATTAAGAAAAAAAATTTAAGAATAGGTATTGGTGGGCGTGGCCCTTCCGTCGTTTAGATGTGGCGTCTGCGATGAAAGAGTGGCCGGTTGCGCTTCTCGGATTCGAAGCCAGTCGCCCAATTAGTGGGCGACTGGGTCAGAGCAGTCCCCGACATATCTTTAGGGCCGATCGGTCCCGATCGGCCCTATCTCCTCGGTTTTGCTCGATTCCTCCCCCGAAACTCTGCTCTTCTCTTGTAGTAACTCCGACCAAAGTCTGACCGCCCATCGAGCACCGTCCTCCGCCCTCTCAGAACTTCTCGGCCGCCACCAACGTAGATCTGATCGCTTGCATTGCGCGTCTTGTCCAGGTATTTGATAGAAACTTTTAGTTTCCGGCATTTAGCTTTGATGTTTAACTACTTCCCTCTCTCATTTACCAGTTGTTGGAAGTCAACTTTAGCTTTCGGCGATTCTTGCTCCAATTGGTTAAGAAAAATTCCCTTTGGCGGATTCTACATTTTTTTAGTGCACATCCCTGTCGTTCTTTGTAAACACACAGTAAATCACTTTATTTATCAATTTATTTAGGTGTTAAGTAGCCAAAAGTAGTATTAATTAGGGTGTCGGTTTCAAATAAAATTCATATAACTTGTTTTGCAAGATGAATAGAGAATTTATTTTGATTCTTTTCTATGGAAGGCGAGTATCGATGAGCAATTGATCCAAGTTATGTGAAATCATCCGGTTAAGGTTGCGCATAGCACCTGCTGGAATTGAAGCAACGAATTATGAGAAGCTTGCACATTGATCCGGAGCACCACACTATCACTCTAACAGGTCATTATCCAGTGGGTAGCGGATTTATAGCGTTTGTCATATCTGACGATGACATTTGCGAAGTTACACTTGACGAAGCTTCTCATCAGATGTTGATGTTGTATGTCAAAGTGGAAGATGTTAATATTGCATCCACATCGTAATCCGGGTAAAGGAGATAATACATAACACTACATAGGATTTCATCAGAAGAACATCCAGGATACTTCGATGAGTTTATTTCCGGTAGTATATCGTCATAATTTATCGATTATACTTGTAACAATTAATATAATAATTGTTCGAACTTATAAGTTATATGGTGATGATCTTTGTATACCATTCGGATGAAGTATGTGCACGAGAGTCTTTGATTGGAGATGAGTATCGTATGAGTAGTGGCTCAAAGTAGTCGCGGGGTATTAGTGATGATTGATCGGGTTAGAAACCAGTACTTGAGAATATAGGTCATAATCTGGCGAGAAATCACTCATTTCTATGTGATGAGAGTCATATGTTGTCCATAAGTATGAAGTGTAAAACTACGAGCAGTGGGACAACGATTTTTACTTTGTGATCGGCGCTAAATGATGAAATTGAAATTCCAAATGACATTGCCGAAGGTATATATTTTGTAAGTAAACAGAGTATGCAATTTTCTATTGTCGGGTGGTCCATAGTAAATAATGTTCAATTCCGAACAGTTACCATATATTTTGTAAGTAAACAGAAGAACTGCACGGTTGTATGTGTGCAGCACGATAGTTCTAGAAGGCCCTGTAATTGGCGTTTACATTGTAGCGATTAATTAGGGGTGCTTGAGAATATCAAAGTTGGTGAAAATCATAGATGTGTCAATGCGGTAAGTTCATTCGATCATCGTGATTTGTAGTTCAATTTCATAGCGTCGCATCGACGTGATCGGGCACCAAATTGATTTGAAACCTAGAGATTATAGGTAGAATGGAGTCAAAATTCAATGTTAAAGTTTTATGAAAGCATGGGATGCAAGGCGTAAGGCAATAAAGCAATATTGTGGGCAGGAAGAGTCACTAGGACTCTCGGTCTTCTGTCAGTTTCTTACTTTACAGTGCAGTCTGAAATTCAATCTACAACTATGCAACATTTTGAGACTTTTTTGGGCTTTTGGACCTTCAATAATGGGATGGAGTTCTTTGAGACCGGTGTTGAGCTTGACTACGTTGGGCAGTATGGTGGCACATTATTGAGAATCGGCGGCAATAATGGGTTGTTTCCTCTAGCTTTTCTTTGTTGTGGAATCGAGAGAATGTTGATTCATGGTTGTGATTTACATTTGTGTTTGCATGATATATACCCGTGAGTTGGCGTGATTTATGCATAATATCGATCGATAAACATCTTTGGTCTCTTGTGTGGATGCAAGAGATTTTTTCCATCGGCGTATTGTTTCGCCATTTCGTGAGAATTTCAAAAGTCGTCGTGGAATTCTTGATGTTGAGTTTCTATGCCAAAAGATGTATATGGCAGGTAACACTGATGATATTCGTCAATTCAACCGTTTAATGCTAGACATTAAAAATGTTAAAGAAGAAGCGTACAATTGGCTTGTAGAGTGTGACCCTGTAAAATGGTCCCTTGTGCACGATGGTGGTATGCATTACGGGACAATGACAAAGAATGCATCTGAGTGCTTTAATGGTGTCTTGACGCGTGGTTTTCAAATTGCTTTAATCACTTCTTATCATTACAACTTAGTAGCTTTGTTCATGAAAGCGATTATCCCACTACTCGAGAGGAAGTCAACTTGTCTAGTTATACTCAGAGGATATCCACACTGTTATAGCGTATTGAAAGGGAGGCTAGGCATTTCCCTGAACCTGTAAATATCAACCCACATGAGATCCAGGTTTTTGGCAGGTCCAGCCGATCATTCAGAGTTGATTCTTGGATAATGGCATATGTGTTTGTAATTATGGCGAGCGATCATATATCATTGTCCATGCCCACATGTAATTGGGATTTTGGCGGTTAAAACCATCTCGTGTGTCTCCGATTTTACACTCTGTATAAGGCGACATACATAAATGAATTTCATACTCTACCGGATCTCGATTGGCCATCTATCGATGAAGAGCATGGCTTAGTCACTACCACCTAACTTTAGAAGTCGGGCCGACCAATGAATAGATTGAAACACAATGGATGAAAATGTAGGTTCAAGTAGAGAACTTGTAGCATATGCAAAAGCATGTCACTGAGGTCATCGTGCCCCATAACATTGACGGTCGTACATTTTCTAATAGGATAATGCTTATTTTTCTATTTGATTACCTTGATCTACCAGAATTTACAATATTAGCACTAATACATTTGAGATTCTTTTCTGACAGGTACGATGGTAAAGGGCCTTTGCATGCTAGACATCTCGCGCCTGAGCATCAGACCAGGAGGCGGTTGTACGGGATGGGGTTTAGGGCGATCATCTATTTTCTATTTCATTACAAAGTCATGTACAAGCTAACTTTGATTGTGACATAATGTTTCTTGTTTCTTGTCCATTTGTGAAATGAATTGCTTGCAAAGACAAAATGAAAGATGCTTGCAAAGCTTCTAAAATCTTGTATGAAAAGAATTTGATATCATATAATGTCCTTGTTGATGGGTATGTAATGAAATCAAACTCAGAAGGTTGAGAATATTCCAATTATTCAAAATTTGGGGTGAAATGCTACGCTTAGACCAAATGGACAAATATTCATATAAGCTGAGCAGATTCGGATAATTATGGCTAATCTCTTCCGTCTTAGCGATATGAAGTTCAAACTTCAATTAGTTTAGGGGGGAAACACCTACTTATATTCTTCGGAAGACACTTGGCGGTTGCATGATGCATGATGCGATAAAAATACCAATCTGAGAACAACAAAGCAGCACCAACAAAAGCAATTTCGATTTTCTTTTGCCATGCAATCTAAGGATCGCATATTAGCGGATCTCTATTTTATTTTGTTTAATTTTGTAGGTTTGTAGATTATTTGTACTTGAAAGAAAAAGCAATTCCACCCTCCCATATTTCAAGTTTCTCCGTAAAAACACTATCGTTCTGGTCCTGAGGCAGTCTAATGAGGAGGTTGATGGTGGACATCCAAACATAAAACTTGTTCAAAACCATGACATGAAACCTTAAATACATTAGCTTCTATATACATAAATAAAAATTCATTGGTATGCATGTAAGAAATAATAAAATGTACCTGAATACAATAACTTATTGAAAAATAACTAATAATCATAATCAAAGTTTTGCGACTCTGAGTTTATCTTGAAAGCAGAGAAAGATAAAATGTAGTGACAACCACCCTACCCGTGAGACAAGCGCCTTCCTGTCTGCGTGGAATAACTACTCCAGGTGTCTTGGTGGCGCGTATGAGACGATCCGCCGTGATGATGGCCCTCGGTGCAAGATCCGACAGCTGCGACATATCATCCTGTGATGGGAATATAGGTGGCTGCGAGTCATATGACGGTTGATATGAAGAAGGATGCGTCACATGAGGGACCTAGATCGTAAACATCGATGAATGGATCAATATGCGTGAAGGACCTGATCGTGAGTAGATGATGGACGCTCGGTCATCTTTGTGCGACACCCTCTAGCGCGATCCGTAGTATGTGTCACCAATATGTACCGTTCATCAAGGTATTTGCATATCATCTACATTTTCGGCATATTGTAAGTGGTGATCATCCCACCGGCAAACACGAAATATGTCCCGGTTCGATATGATCCTACACAAAAAGCAGAATGTAAAATTATCACTTACAAAAATATAGAATATTAACTTATATCATAACTTACATAAAGGCTCCAGTGCTAGTAAGTGGTGAGGATCTGTCGGGGGTCGATAAGTACAAAGAAGCCCATGATCTAAACCGGCGCATGTCTTGATAGCAATCTTCTGTCCCGACCTCATCTAGGCCCTCGGCAGAGGCAATCCCTCTCCTCTCTAAGAAGCAATGTGTGGTGGTGGTAATCAGCCGACATCTACTTTACCGACCATTGACCCTTTTGAAACTAGGGTCAAGCTACTCACTGGGAATAAAGGCATCACTCTATCGGTAAATACCACTCAACCCTCTTCCGGATGATAAGAGGGACTCGTCTTAACCATATGCGAGCTTATAGAGCATATATGATAGATGTGATGTGATCTCGCTGTCCTCCCGGATCACCTACGTATGATAAAATTATGTTAAAACATAATCTATTAGTTATTTAGACTAAAGTGTTAGCTGCGGATCCACTGTTTGCATAAACCATCTAGCTCATTTACGTACTGCGCAACATTTTTATTGGCATTGTTCATACTTCTCTCATTCCACGCACAAAAAAATAGTTTAAACATATATATAAGGCGCATAATTTGAAAGTGTAGTTAATACATACCTCAAATAGCGAGACCGACAAGCTCTGGATATGGCACATGTAAAGTCGGCCTATCCACATGAATATGCTCTCCCAAATCTGAGGTGTAGGCAACCATGTTGGTCTGATGCTTCGACTGTAGCTCCCTATAGATGAGCTAAAAGCTACCTATAGACATCATGCTAAAGAATCTAGATCCTCAAGGTGGTAAATACTATGGGTGGACCTCCCGACAGTATTAGTAAAGCGATCGATAAAATAAAATATAAGCTCGCACATGTCGGAAGAACTCCTCTGTGCTCAGTCTGTCATATGACTCCCTATAGAAAGTCCACCTAAGCCACCTCAGTGGCATGCATGTCTGCGCATGTGCCCATCGAATACGATATGCGGTTGGATCATGATATATCACTGGTAATGGGTGTCATCCTAACAAATCATCATACAATCGGGCCAAGTTTCCCATCTCTTCTCTAATAATCCTGTCGGATGATAGGTGGCCCATCAATCCAGTAGTCCTAGAATCATCGGCGTCACAGTGTCACAGTCATCTCACCTATGCGAGGTGGAAGGTATGGTCGGAGACCATCTCTCAACCAAAGCGGCAAGCGATGATCGATCGGATGAAGCGTAACGACTCACCGCTGATCTAGCCTCGATGAATCTCGTGCATGTAATGGGCCACTCCTTCATAAGCAAGTGTGATGCGGCCTCAATCTGCTTTCGAAAAAAAAATCTAATTTACTGTCCAAAATAAAGGTAGTAACATTACGCAAAAAAAATTTACTTGATGCTCGGTGGTCGATGCGCCCGTCGGGAGGCAGGATGAACCTCAGAGGTGCACGCTCCAATGGTGGGGCCTCCCTCATGGGCCCCTCGTCGTGACGTCTGGTGGTGCTCCTCATATCGTCAAAAAAAGTAGAAGATTATAGTTTACAATCTACACGCAAATTATGAGAAATAATGGATTAGCGGTAAATAAAAGTGGGAAAAAATCTTAAGACAAACCTTACATTCTTATCACATATAATGAGTGGGAAATCCACATAGACAAATGCTTTTTTTGAAGAATAACTTGGCTACATGAGAAGCATCAACAATCTTAAGACAAAATAAATAAAAAGTGCTATGTAAATTCATCTTATAACAAAGAAAAACAAAAGAGTAATCCCATTAACATTAATATCTTCTACTCTACATTCAGCCTAAAATGCAACTGTTTCTTTGTTAGTGCTATGTAAATTCATCTTGGATTAATCTAAAGCTCCATGAAAGATAAACTATATTTACATGACATAGGTAACAAAATCAAAGTAAATATTACCAATTAGGGATACTTCAAACGAATCATTCTGTTATTGATTGAAGAAGCACATGTGATTCAAATTGTAGATCTTCTATGATAATAACATTAAACCAGTGGAATATGTAAAGTCGAGAAGAACTAACTAGTGGAATTTCTAGGCTTACAAATCTTTTTATCTTTGAGCGAATGTGAACATAAGTGAATCTCTTCAAATCACATAAGCTTATGCTATGTGTTGAGATCTTTAACATGTTCTCCCGTCTTCATTTGATTTTATTCATAGTTTATTACATCATTATACTTAGTGTGCAATGAGATCGAGTGATAGCAACAGTAAAAAAATACCTAGAAGAAGTCTTGTGTGGGACAAAAAAAAGCATAATGCGGTGAGACTCCAGCCGGCGAGAAGTTCCGAGAGGGGAGGATGGTGCTGGTGGGGTGGACTTTAGTTGGAGTTCTACAGTGGAGAGCGAGTTTGGGGGAGGAATCGAAAAGCGAGGAGATAGCGTCGGGACTAGATATATCGGGCCAGTCGCATTGGTAGGCGGCGGCTCATCTGAAGCCGCACTAATTGGGCGGCTAATAATCTAAACGGTAGCCCACTAATTGGGGCTCGATAATTGAAGCGGTGATTCAGTGGCACGCTACATCGAAAATGGCGTGGCCATTATTTTATTCTTAAATTTTTTATTAATTAGCTAATTCACATTTTAAGTACTCAATTTAAAAAAATTGCCTAAGTACTCACCATCATATAGATTCGTTGTCATTTTTATTAATATATCGTAATTTTTATACTTGTTTTTTTGCAGGCGATGATGCCTCCACTCCTTTTCCTCTAAATCCTAAAGTCGACAAGTTCCTTAACGAGCTCAAGGAAGGTAAGGAAGGTGGTGGTGATCCCTTCTATGCTAAGGCCACACATTAGAAGTCCGCCGATGAAGCAAGGCCAAGTTCAACTCCCAAGAAGTCCAAAAAGAGGACAGTGAGTGTTGTTGCTGGTCCTCCTTCGAGAAAGAACACCTAAGGAAAGAAGCCAGAGGATGAACCTAGCTTCATTTACCTTAAAGATAATTGTACTCTTGACTTAACTGATCTAATGAAGGAAGCCTGTCAGGTTGAGAAAAAAGATTTTTTTGAGGAGTTGGATGCACTTCTTGAAGGGCTTTCCAAGAGGCCACTACCTTACGCTACAATGATCGCCAAGGAGATAGTGTGGTAATCAACTTGGGAACTTGAAAATAAGTTTAGGTTCAACATCAAAAACCTTGCAACTACTAAGTCGGAGCAAAACTTAATGATTCAGAATGAAACTCAGCGATTGATCATCAATCAGGTGTTGAGTCTAAGTTGAGCGTGTTACGGGAGGAAGCAATGCGAGAAGAAGAGGAGAAGGAGCAAGCAGTTCTAGAGCTGACTCACCTTTTTTAAGTGAATAAGGAACTAGAAGTGGAACTTTCTCATAGCACTAAGGAGTTTCAAAAAAAGGACGCTGAGTTATCTGGCTTCTTCTATTTTGACCAGTACAAGGACTTATTACAACAGAAGTTCAAAGAATGCGTTGAGTTAGCTATTGTCAAGTTGGTGAAACACAATCAACCAGACACCAAATTTTTGGATTTTGATAATGTGCTTAATTTGTCAGAATTAGACTTTATGGTGAGTGATGAGGAAGGGAGCACCAACTAGCCTTTCTTTTTTACTTGTAATTTGTTTCTCTTTTTTGAACTTGTGAGTTAAAAAAGTAATTGTATATATTTAAATTTTATACACTCGCCACTCACCATTATACTTAATTTTTTCATAATGAAAGATAAATTTTCTTTATATTGCCTCATTAATGTTTTCATTGAACTAAATATACTCACTTAATATACTTTATGAGAAAACGTTTGTTTGAATGTGTAATGATCATGTAAATATACTCACCAAAATATTATAATCATTGGATGTACACAGTGAATGCATACACTCACTAAATATTTTTGAACATACTTAAATAGTTAGTTAAAGTAACTGATTCATAATATTAGAGGAATGTAATTTTCACTGCATGAGTTGTTAGTCCTGAGTTTTTTGATCGTTAACCACACAAAGTGTTGATCTTATATTTTATATTTGTCAACCATACAAAATATTGATCTTACACTTGAGTCGCCAACTACATGGAGTGTTGAACTTTTTTGTTTGTAGTCACAAACCATATAGAGTGTTAATCTTACGCTCAAATCACTAATCACACTGAGTGTTGGTTTATTCATTTGTAATCATAAATCATGCGAAGTATTAGTCTTACACTTGAGTCACCAATCACACAGAGTATTAGTCTTTTTATTTCTAGTAGCAAATCACACGGAATATTGGTCTTATACTTGAGTCACCAACCACACAGAGTGTTAGTATTTTTATTCATAGTTTCTAACCACATAGAGCGTCGATCTTACACATGTGTCGTCAATCACACAAAGTGTTGATATTATGTATTCTCTTAATATTTTTGTGAAGCATTTAAAATGAGCAAGTTTTCATGGTTAAATTCTTTATACCAATATACAAGTCAACCCTTATATATTTGCCAAGAGTGGCTCATCGAGTAACTCTGAGTTGATACGAAGCTCCCAAAATGTTAATTTAGATTATTATTACTCACCAAATGCCTTTGGTTTATTTACAAAGTTTTAGTGAAATATATATGAGCTTTAAGTCTATATTCCATAGTAATTCATCAGGTAAATAAGAAGATATTATTTGATTCATAACAATAACTTAGTAACAACAAGTACAAAGATAGAGCTTATCTCATGGATAAAAGTTTTTCAAGTCTCTTAAATTCCAATTACACGACACATCCTACTTTGAATGTGTTCGTAGTTGGTAAGATCGTAGACTAACTTGCTTCTTGATAATATAAGGGTCATCCCAAGTGTGACTCACTTTACCTAATACAATATGAGGTGCTAATACATCTACCTTTTTCAATTCCAAGTTATCAACCTCGGAGGGTTTTTCCTTGATATAGTTGTAATATTTGGCCATTCACCTCTTCATTTTTTCTTGTCTTAGTGAAACTTCAATCCATGACTCTTCTAGTAGGTCGAGTGTTATCTCCATGGCTCGACATTAGACTTTTCCCACTTTCTAGCCAGTTGACCTATGTGGTGTTTTAATTTGGAGTCATTGGGACACTACATAGATCTTAGGAGGTACTTACTGAAGTGATCGGGTGTAACATTAAGGTATGATATACCATCTTGAAAGATGGAAACATCAACCTACAATGGATCTAATCACCTAATAAGGACTCCTAAGGTAGACGGGTCTTCGTATATACCAAAGATTCTTTCCCTACTTTACATGGAAAAGTAAAATAAGATTTATTTTATGTTGAGTTATTTAGTTCCCTATGGAAGCAAGCTTCCATAGTTGATTACATCTTAGGAAATAGGAATTTCTTAAGAAAACTCTTGGTTAAATTAGTCAATAAATATCTCCAAATATTTCAAGGCTAGACTAACAAAGGATTTTGTATTCTTGGAAATCAAGTGGGAAAGTTCAATTTGGAAGACTTATTTATGGATTCCAAAGGGGGTTGTTGGCCTCACTTTTGGAGTGAGGACTCATCCTTCCCATCTTAGACTTAGGAATATTCTAAGCACTAGGATTTTCCTAGTCATAGGACACTCCTAGTGATTAAAGACTACAAGCAAAGACTTTAAAAGGTATTCCCAAAGCTTAGGATGTGCTTTAAGACAAATAGGTTCTACATCCCATGGCTAACCAAACCATGCTTATCAACTTATCCAAAACCAACCTCAGACCAACATGACCAATCCCAAATTGAATTTATTTCCTATCCAAGCTCCAAGCCAAATTAACAACCATTAACTAGATCAATTACACATATGATCTTAGTATTCATTCAATTGAAACAAAATCCAATTGATTTTCACAAAAGTATTCCAACCTTCAATTTTCAAATCCTTCCAAATCTTCACAATGACCAAATCAATTCATCAACCTAAGTTAGCCCATTTGACTAAAGAGTCCAAATGAGCCAAAATCCAATTAAAATCAAATCAATTGCAACCAAAGCTATCAATTAACTCTAAATCCATCATTGAACTCTTCTAAACACCCAATTTAGCTCAATCAACCCATTTGGTCTACTTGACCCAAAGTGGCCTAAATGACCCAATTAACTTAAACTTCAATCCATTCCAAATTGGATTGAATCAACCCATCCAATCTCTTCTATAATGATTGTTGATCATCCTTGATTGTCCAATTGCAATTAATTAGGTCAAACCTAGCCAATTTGATCACTTGATCCAAGTTCACCTAATTAACCCATGGACCAAAATGAACCAATCCTCATTCAAATCTAAATCAATTGAAACCAATGATTCCTATCAATCATAAATTCAGTATTGAACAAGATCCAACCATCAATTGAGCCAAACCAAGTTAACTTGGACTCTTGACCCAACTTGACCTAATTTGACTTAAGGGGCCAAATTGGGTCAAATATCATTCCAAACCAAATTGATTGAAACCATCACCTCTAATCAATCACAAATTGACTATTGAACATGATCCAACATCCAATTGCATCCAATTTGGTCAAACCAACCCAATTGACCCAATTGTCCCATTTAGCCCAAATTGACCTAAATGATTCAATTGAACCAAATCATTCCCAAATCTGAATTAACTCACATACATTCTCTGATCAATTGAACTAAACCAACCCTCCACCTAAGCCAATTTGGCCAATTTGACCAAATTGGTCAACTTAACCCATTTGACCCATATGAACTCATATGAGGCAAAATCAAATCTTCAAATTAAACCAAACCAATGGAACCAATACATCTCAAATCATCATTTGAACACATTCAAACCCTTGGGTTGACCCAATTTAACAAATTGCTCAACCAAACCCAATTGAACATAATTTGATCCTTATGGATCAAATTGAGCCAAACCCATCCAAATCAAGTCCAAACCCAACCAAACTTGGCATGACCCATCCTTGGGTCACCATGGGTCAGCTTAAATGAATCCAACCCATGTTAGATCTGGTTTAGGCCAAAACCCATTAGAAAAAGCAACCTAAATGAGACAAAATCCCATTTGGATGGTCTCACCTACTCATCAACCCTTGGCAACTACCCTCAGCTCATTTCGGTCACTTGGACCACTAACACACTTGACCCAAGGTTGTTGGGTTCAGCCAAGGGTCAAGAGAAGATGAGTTCACCCATGGCTCCCCATTAGAACACTTGGGGGAGGAGGTACACCTCACCCTCAAGACCCTCCACCTCATATCATTGACATCTTGACTACCTTTGGATATTCAAAGCCAAAAATCAATCGTTAGATCACTTAGAGAATGGTATACTCCTCCCCATCAAATTCAAACCACATAGAGAGGATCCTTGAGTGTTTGTGGTATAATCTTTAATCCTCTCTAAATAGCAAGACCTAAACCGAATAAAACTAAGCCCTCTGTCCATCCAAACTCATTCAAACTCCATCAAACTTCAATTAACTCTTCCCACACCTTCTCCATGCTTCGGCGAGTCAAAACAAATCGATCCCTGATCAATTTGAGCACTAGAGACCACTCTAAGCTCGGTGGGGCAATTCAAGAATTGAGTTAGTGAGATACACTCCTCAAGAACATATAGTGCATCACTTTTTTAAATGTCTGATGATTGTAGTCATCCTCAGATGTCCCAATCCCATGGAGCTTGGATGATATATCATTGGAGGAGATCTTGGAAGACTATCATGCCACCATGAGGCAGATGGTTGGAGATGATCAGTCCAATCAAGAGGAGTGTATGGTAGATTTCAATGCCGATGAAGATGACCTTTTGGATGACATTACCGAAGTCCATATGGTAGATACCCGAGGATCCTTGCATAACCAAGACATTGTAGTTGAGGAAGGTGAAGCATCAGACTCAACTTAATGCCTTCTCGAATAAATCAAACTCAATGATGATCAGATTGAAAGGATTGAGAGAAGGGTAAAAGAGTTGATGGTGTTTATTTTTTAATATATTGATGTGTGTGTTTGTGTGAGGGATACTACAGATCCACTGATGTACTTAGGATGATCGGTATGATATTAAGAAATAGTATACTATCTCAAGAGATAGAAGTCACTACCTATAATGGACTAATCACCTAATAGACTCACAACATGATGGGTCTTGATATGCGAGATCTTTCCTCTACTTTACATGAAAAAGTAAAGTAGAGTTTATTTTAAGCTGGGTTCATTAAGGTCCCTATGGAGGCAAGCTCCCATAGTTAATTACATCATAAGGAATGAGATTCATAGAAATACTCTCGATTAAGGTAAATGATCATTATCTCCAAAGATTTCAAAGATATGACTATCAATCAATTGGTTATTTTTAGAAAATCAAGTGGGATTGATCAAGAGGGAGAGAGTTATTATCGAAACCAAAGGGAGATAAGTAGGGGATGCTTATGATACAAGAAAACCTAGTGAGCATCCTAAACTATCCTATGGATGGGCTTTATATTTTTAAAATTGAGGAGAATTATATGTTTGAGTTGAATTTTATTAGAAATCTAGGGCTTATAATTCTACAATTCAAGATTGTAGAAATGCCTAAGAGGTGAAGACTTTTGCTTGTAGCCCCTAAGGGAAACAACAATCTCAAATCATAAATCTAAGGAGCTTTGGCGAGGGCCAAAGCACGTCTTAAATTTAAGGCAAAAATGGGTATATAGTTTACCTCCACAAGAGAGTAAACCACCCGACTATTGGACTTACAATCGCTTGGAGTGGTCGCCAAATAACTCCTCTTATGATTTTAAATTCATGTAGGCAATTCATATGCTTTGCAAGATAGCTAGGCTATTATTTATTTAGAAAAGAGACTAAATCCTTAAACTCACTCTAAGATACTAGATCATGAAGGGGGTATGAATTCATGACTTAATCTAATGCAAATTTTGTCAAGTTTTATTCTATTTTTGGACATTTTTATTTGACATAGGGTATGGGATTTTATATGCCTAATGCATGAGAAAATCAATTATGGGCCAAAATCAAAAAGAAGGAGGCGTGTTTCCACCATGGCTCTCAATGGACAAGCCATTTTCTCTAGCAAAGGTGGAATCTCTCCATTGGCAAGAGTGAGATAATATGATTTATGCATGAGGTGAGACATACAACATCCAGCTAAGAGGTTACTAAATCTTTTATTATCTTGATTTATGTCCTAGGCTTTTGGTGAGGTTATGAATTGTTTAGTTTAATTTTGAATTGATTAATTGGATAAAAAATTATTTTTCTCTAGGAGCCTAATCGCATCAGGCCATTCAACAATCATCAAACAATTAAGAAACTAGGAAAATCATGCCATCCTAATTGCATAATCATAAATATAACATTAATCAATTTATAAAATTAGCATAAAAGAATAAGAGGCCGATGTGGTGGTTCCGCCTGACAAAAAAAGAAAAATGGGTAGAGCTCTACCCCCATCCAACATAATGAAAGAATAAATTACAATTATAAAATGATAAGTGTTATGAGGGTCTTCATTCTTCTTCCTCCATTCTTCTCTCCTTGTCCTTCATTCCTTCATCTTGGTTTGCTCCATTTCTTTCTTTTTTTTGGCTTGACTTGTGATGTAGTTTGCTCCAAGGCATCACATGGTATATAAGACATGATCTTATAACCAATATTCACCTTAGTCTATAACATTCATTATCTAATCCTAATATAAAATTACATTAAAAGGAAGGAAAAGTAAATCTACTAATACAACAAATATTTGCTAAACACACTAGTGGTTATAGGAATAATTTGGAGTTAGACACATGGGTAAAAGCATCTAATTTTGATTATGCTAGGGATAAGCACACACAAAAGTATTTATATTTTTATTACAACACCCTTAAGCACAATAGTAGAAGACATGATTAAAGGCTCACCTTCATCTCCATCATACTAACATCATAAATATTACACCATAAAATAAAATCATACAACAAACCATGCACTACATAGAGCTAGAAATTTAATGACTTAATGTTATTATGCCATTTGGCTTGCATGTCTATAGGCTTTAAGTTTGGAGTTTTCTAAGTGTGAGAGATTCAATTTAGAGGGTGGTTTCAATTTAAGTTATTTAGTTGGCTTGTCAATTTTAGGTAGTGATTTTGATTTGGTTTGAATGAACCTACACTTAGCAACTAAGTATTATGAAGAGAAGAAAAGAGAAGAGAGTTCTCTTTTATCCCTACCTTAAGTGATTTTAAGGTAAATTCAATTAATGAATTTTCTTTAGTGAATGGTTTATTATGTATTTTAATTAACCCTAAGTCTAGATTCACTAAATATCCTATTCAATAAGAAAGGCATCTTAGGATTAGTTAGGGTGGATTATATCACATAACACACACCCATTCATTTCTTTCCACCATGTATACCATGCATGAATAATCCTAAGCATATCTATACATGTAATGCAAATCTTAGCACACTTTGATGACAAATGCAAAGAGATATAATTTGAAAATTTGGATATTCCATTAATGCATGTGTTTGTTATGTAGAAAAGAGCAATTTTTTTCATCCATTAGCTAAATACACATCCACATGTATAAAAGTTATAAGTGAGTACGATGCCATTATTTTCTACACCAGGGGCATATGGTACAAGACCTACCTAGGCCTACTTAAAGCCTTGCATCCAGGATGTCCAAACTAATATATCACTTTTCTTAGATAATGTAGATGTACAAAAAGAAATAAATGGATAAAGAATCATGCAAGAAATTATACTTGATTTGATTGTATAATTTACATGTGTAATATGAAGGTTCTCCTTAAGTCTTAGCATAGAGATGCATATGAATATATTTAAGCAAGTGTTGTGTTCTTTTTAAATGAACTATACACTTGCAAATCTTATGTGAATCCATGTTAAGAAAAGGAAAGAGAACTTCATAATACACATCTTATGCTATCATCACATGCAGGCTTATAACTAGTATCACTTCATTTATAATCTTTGATTTATAAGTTTTAAAGATAATTTTTGGTTTAATAGTGATAATAGCCACTCATGTTCTTAATTTTAGCCAACTCATGCAATTTGACATAAAAAAAGGGAAAAAATTATTTAATTAATTTTTAAAAGAAATAAATGCATGATTTTATATGGAAAGCAATATTTAGCATGATTGGAAAGAAATAAAAGAGTGTTAGCACATGACATCATTCACCCTAATTAATTCCTAAAGATAATCATATAAAAAAAGTCAAAATTCTTTAAGGATGTTTTTATCTTTGAATTTGATTTGACTTTGGGAATATGAAGAGGGTTTGCTAGTCCTAACCCATTCCCCCATGTGTGAATTGGTTTGGTTTAATTTAGAACAATCAAGTTGATTTTATGTTTTGATTAGGTTAAGGTATGAGTTAATCCATTAATTACCCTTTACCTATACCACTTTAACATCATTATCCAAGTAATTATGAGCCAACATATGATGTGCAACCATATATAAATTAAATCAGTAATGCACCTAAGAAATGAAGCGGCATAATATAATTGGCTCATAATTATTGGTTAATTAAGCTAAAGGGTTTGATTAAGTACTTTTATAACCTTCCTACTCATGTGTAGTTTGATTATAATTTCTTTTGGAATTCTCTTAGATTTTTGAACACCTAAGAATCTACCCAATAATTGAATGGTTAAATTCTGGAATGATTTGGTTTTGAGTTTGATTAATTAAGCTATTTAATGAAGTGATTAAGCCATCAAATTAATTAAGTGTTATTCAAATGAAATAAACTTTGGGAAAAAGATTGGAAAATAGGTTATAATCTCATTCCCTATGTCTATTCACTATTTCATAATGATTAGCCAACTTAATTAATGGATCCATCACTGTTTAACATGTTAATTAATCATCTAATTAATTAAGAGAGGGATTAAGCATGAAACAAGAAATTCCCCTAATTAATCAAGCAATAAATTCCAAGAAAATCATGAGAGGCAGAGGCCAGCCCACTAATCAATCTCAGAAAGTTTAAAATTAATTGCTGGAGTAATTAGAGAGTAATTAGCTTACTTACATATTCAATAAAACCTAAATTGAGTTAAAATTACTATTCAAAATTAATTAATTTTAATTTTTTATTATTCTCCTTTGAATTATCTTTAAAATAGATGTTTTTTTTGTATTTTTTGAAATTTTCTATAATTAGTTATGAATTTTGAAAGTTTCACCATTAAAATTAGATTAATTAAGCTAATTAAACTAATCGTCAGACCATTGCGGTGCGATGTGGCATGCTTTCCATGTGGTGTGATGGGATTAATTATTTAAGTTGTCACATCTGTCGGTTGGGTCGACTAGGCGGGCCTTTCTTCTCTGGCCGTCAATCTATGATCGGAGATTAATCCATAGTTTAAAATAGAATTAGTGGATCTACATGATCCATCACCGTCTATTCCAATCACACGGAATGAACGACGTATGATCCTTCTCCTTCGCGAGCGATGAGAAATGAACACCGTTCATCTTTTCTCATTCAATTCTAGCTCACTCGAGCTCAGATTGGGATCAAAATGATCCCACACCTTCGGAAGGAGGGGGGATGCACATCTAATGGTCAAGATTTCATGGGATGACAATTCCCTTCAAAAAGGACCAACTTAATTTCCTAGCTTCTGATTTCAAATTACCTCGGAGGCTATCACGCTTCCAATGGAGGTAGCTTTGTCTAGAGTAGAGGCCCATTGAAGAAATTGATCTTGATTTGAAGTGGTTTGCTCATTGACTAAGCTCCTCTTCAATGGTGATCAGCCTTGATGGAAGTGGCACTTCCCGTTGCTTGGAGACTTGAGAAATGATTCGATTGAGCTCAACAAGGTCCAGGGATAATGTGTGCAAAGTTAATTACAATTTGGTTGAAGATTAAGTGAATTGAATTTTGAGTTCACCTCTCCTGTTTCGGCTTTGAGTAAAATCAAGAAATGGAAAATGAAGGAGCTCAGGAATGGCTTAGAAAAGCTTGGAGAGGCTTCAATTCAACCTCTCGAGCTCTGAGAAATTAATTGTTTGTTATTTGAGTGAGAATGAGAGGGGGTATATCTCCCCCTCCTTGGATCGGATGGTGGGTGGTTGATTTACCATTTTGGCTTAATGGATTGGATTGGCTGATTAGTTTGAGTTGCAAAACACCCCACATGGGTCATTTTGGGCAGAGGAGTGAGGGAGAGTGGTCGCCCATGTGAGTGGTGAGTAGATTTGGTGATCCAAGTGTTCAAATGTGATTGGGGAGGTTGGTTTGGCCTTGCCTTGGGTCATAGCTGACCCAAGCTCATTGGGTCATGTTCACCACCTTCCTTGGTGCCCATGTGGACCAATAGAAGGATGCTAAGTGGCCTTGAGAATGAAATGGCCAAATTCTAAGTGAATTTGGTCATGGGATACCCTTTGACCTAAGGGCAAAGTGGTCATTTGGCTATGAGTTTAATTTGGGAAGATTTGAAATGATTTAAAAATGGGTTGAGCCAAATTTCAAGTGATTTGGAGTTCATTTGATTTGATCTAGTTCAATTTGACCCATTTAGGTCAAGTTGGGCCAAATTGGGTTAGGTTGACCAATTGGTCAAATTAGGTCAAACCATGGGTTAGGTCAAGTTCAAATGATCATTTGGAGCCTATGAGTATGATTGGTTTGGTTCAATTTGACTTAGATATGGTTTTGGTTCATTTAGGTTCTTTTGGTCAAATATGTCAAGTTGACCAATTTGACCCATTTGACTCAATAGGGTTAGGCCATGGGTTGGTTTAGGCTTGGTTGATCATTTGAAATGTATTACAAGCTTTGGTTTCAATCAATTTTGGTTTGGTTTGATTTCAAGTTGATTTGACCTTTTAGGTGAAGTTGGGTTCATGGTCAATTAGGCTAGGTTGGGTCTAATTGGTCAATTGAAGCTTTGGTCAAGTTCAACAAGTGATTTGGAATGAATTTGACCCATTGGTTGTAATCAATTTAGCTTAGATCAAGATTTTACCCATTTTGACTTTTTAGGTCAATTTGGGTCAACTTAGGTCAAGTGGCCAATTAGGCTTGGTTATCAATTGATGGTTTGGTCATGTTCAATCATTGATTATGAATGGGTTTGGGTCAATGGTTTTAATCAATTTGGCATATGATAGATTTTGGCTAGTTTGGATTTTATTTGGGCTAAGTGTTGACTTAGTCAAAAGCTAGGTTTGACTTAGTTTGACCTAATTTGAGTGATTGATCATTCTAAAATGATTGTTGATCATAATGTGAGGCTTGGATGAGGTTAGTTCAATCCAATTTGGGTTGGATTAGAATTTGGCTCAAAATAGGACTTTCAAGTCACTTTGGGTCAAGTGAGCCTACATGGGCCAATTGACTTGATCAAGGCTTGATTCAAGTTTGGTTGAACTCTAAAATGGACTTATGATGGAAATATAAATCCAATTACAAGTGATTTGGAGTCAAATGGGTTTTGGTTCATTTAACAATTTTAAGTCAAAAGGAACATGGTTTGACTTGGTTAGTTTGATTTTGGCAGTGATTATAGTTTATATTTATATTTGGGCATGTGATTGAAGGAATGATTGTTTGAAGAGAAAATTATTTGGATTGATTTGAGAAAGATTTGGCTAAATCAAGAGACTTAAATGATATAAGTTGGGTTTTGTATAATGGGTTTAGTTTTGGTTATTGAATTTATATTTCATTTATATTTGTGAATATAGAATATAAAATGGTTATGAAAATCATTTGAGTTGGTGATTTGATTGTAATTTGGCTAAGGAGGCCAAAAGTTTAAAGGTTTTAATTTGGTTTGATTTATATTCATTTGATTTGGGAGATTTGGATGCCAATTTTATTTATAGTTGTGAATACAAATGATGGAATAAGTTATTTGTAAAGAAATCACTTGGCTTTGGGTTGATTTGAAGGGTTGACTAAGCTTATGGATGTGATTCATGGGTTTCAATAATTTGATTTGGAATAAGTTCATGATTTGGATTTTGAAATTTGAATTTGAATTTGGATTTGAATTTGAGGTTTGGTTTTAAAGAAGGAAGTAAGGATTGGGTTCAAGCTATAGGGTAGGCAAGTCTTCCCAAACCCCTAAGGCAGAACCTATTTCTATGGCTAACTCTTCTAAGTCTCTAGGGTTAGGTTAAAATGTTCTAATCACTAGAAGTATCTTAAGACTAAGAACTCTTAGTGTAGAGGAGTCCTATGTAAGATGGAGAATTGGCTCACTCCAAAGTGAGGTCAAAGGTGTCCAATAATGTGGTGTGGACAAACATCTATATTTAGAGACAATCACAATGTTTGATCAAGCAATAATATAATGAGCTACTCTAAACGAGGTGTAAAGGAATCAAGATCTTGGTAATGACTCTTATGTGACATAAGAGAGTGAAGGAGGAATCCATGGGATTGAATATGTGAGCTAAAGAAAGGTTCAAATTATCCAGGATAAATGGTTGTGAAATCATGGGGATTAGAATTTATTTTGGGGATAAAGTGTGAACCCCATAGGATTTGGTTATATTGAATTGACTCCAGAAATTGGAATGATTTGCATCTTATTGAGAAAGTGATTGATTTGATTATTTAATTTGACTCCAAGGGGAGGTTGGGTTTTATTTAGATTTTAAAATTTGAATTTTAAGATGGACCTATCATTGCAATGGACCGCGAGTAGGCCATGTCATTAATTTATTTTAGATTTACTAATCCAAAGGGGTAATCTACCAACATAGTAAGACTATCAATCAAAGGGGTTGCTTTTTTAGAGTCAATTGTACTAGAAGAAAAGTGTAGCAGACTTACATCTTTCAAAGTAAAAAAGAAAAAGAACAAGCAATGGTGAAATCCATCTTAACTCTTAAATTAGCTGGTATTTACAATGGTATATATCTGAGTACTTTCATCTTTTGAATCATAATTTCACCGGCACTGAGAATTGATTACTCTAAACTAAAAGTGAGAATGATATAAAACTATCTAAACTTCACATTGTTGTTTGACTTAAAAAAGCATGGATTGGTTCAGACTACATTGACAAGTGTGGACTTAGTACTCAAGGTGAATTGCAAATCAAGGCTTTCACCAAGCGACTCATCGATGCCTTTCATGAAAACATAAGTGAGGGTTCCTTAGAGTGTGGCTTGGTCAAAGGAGGTATCTTCATATAGAAATGATTTTTTTGACTCAATTAGACATTTCCTTTAGTCTTTCATGCTGGGATAGGGTGAATGTGTAATTCAAGATTGTTTATTGAGTGAATGTTGCATTGAATTAGCTCAAAGATAGTAAAAATTAATTTCTTTTTAATTATATTTGATGGACCCCATCATTTTGCGATGAACCTCGGTAGGGCATGGCCTACTAACTCATTAATCAAAAGTTTACCAATCACATAGTAACTATCCAAAAGGGTTTACCCAAATAATATATACTTGAAGAAAAATGTAAGACTTACATCTTCCAAAGTAGATCACTGATCTATACATGAATGAACCCAACATTAGGTGATTCTTAGTGAATGTGACTTAATTAATCAGATGTCAAATTAATTTCTTTTTAATTATATTTGATGGATCCTGTTTGATGGACCAATGAGTGAATTTAAAACTCAAATTCTTGATCCAAAGGAGTAGTTTGATAAAAGAACTATTCAACCAAAGGGGTGCCTTTCAATTTACAGTGATAAATTTAGGGAAGAAAGCATGGGGACTCACATTTTCCTGAACAAAAGACCACTGGGGCGATGCATTAGCAAGGTAACATGTCAACCCTACCTAGAGTATTTTGTGATGGTCATGCTAGAAAGAATGCATAGTAGACTTACATCTTCAAGAGTGAAATGACCACCAGGCACATTTGTGACAAAATAGATTAGACTAGGATTGACGACAAGACTTATCACAACAGTATAGTGATTCTTAAGTTTTACTAACATTGCCCAAATAGATGCTTGGGAAATTCTTTGGGGCTTGAATTCTAATCCACAAGTGAATTAATTTATTTTTTATTTGTTTATGTCATGTTTGTGAGGGATACTAGAAGGAGCTTATATTGCCTAGACCTATCTCATTTATAATCCAAGGTGAATTTGCATCCACTAAAAAATTCATCCGAGTGGTTAGTAGGAAAGCTTTCAATCAAAAGCTAGTGTCTAAATGGGTCATGAGGAATCAGTAGAATGTAGTGGGAATAAGGGCTTTATACCCAATGAAGATATTGTCTATAAGTATTGGTGGCTAACTCAAGGATAAAATGGGACTCATATCTTTGAGTGGTGTATCCATCGTGAGTTTGTTAGCATAAACATCAACCAACTAAGGTGCTTTGTTGGTTTTGATAATCAGAAGAAGAAAGTATGACTCCTTCTACAATGGGCATTCGATATCTTTTACTTGATGGGTGTATTTAGGGATGAGTGAATGCCTTGACTTATATCAACTAAAGTAGTCAGAGGAAAGAATTAACTTAAGGCTCATATCTTTAATATGAATGGCTAGTTCAAAAGAAAAGTGTGTAGGCTTACATCCTCTTAAATAAAGTCAACATGAGGTAACTTACTGGCTATGCAGTAAGGCCTACCAAACTAACAAGGTGCTTATCGATTTGATGGTGTCAAGAAAAATGGGGACTCATATAGCAATAGTGACCGAGTAACACCTTTTATAATTACATCTAATGAGTGAGTGCTAACGAAATTTTCTCCACATCAAAATAGCTAGATATAAAGATATGTGTTTGTGTTAAGGAGGGAATGTTGCATTCTCTTTTATCTAAACATGCTTTAGAGTTGATGAAATGGTGGAATGGCAAGTGTGATCCCACCAAGAAAGGATCTTAGTTCTCATACACACTAATTTGTGTAGTCAAAATAAGATGCCTCTTGGGTTCTCTTACACCTAGTACATCTTTTAATTTGTGTATGTGTTGTGAAAAAGGATATGATGTTCTCTTAATCTAGTATGGAATCATGTTTAATTTGTGTAGGTTGTGAAAAAAGGATATGATGCCTCTTGGGTTCTCTTACATAAAACACATCATAACTCACAACAAGCAAACAATGCTTCAATGAAGAGAATATTTTGATGAATTGAATGAAATTTAAGATAATTTTTTTAAATATGATTTTATGGATAATATTTATTCAAATGGAGATTATGGAAGCATTGAAATCATGCAATTAATAAGTTATAAGATCTCCTTAGTAGGCCTTCTTTATGACAAAAGGGCCTTAAGTTCAAACTTTCCTCCCATCTTTGATAGGTAATAAATGGTATCCTAGAACTAAATAAGCTCTCTCTTGAAAAGCTCTGGGTGGACTAGCTTATTATGAGCTTATCATCTTTGCTTTTCTCAGATTTTTGGCATGCAATAGGTGTCTTTGGTGTTTTATTTTGTAGATGAGGACACCATGTAGATTGAGATGTACTTATTAGGGTGTGGGTGACATTGAAGAATGATGTATTATCTCGAGAGATCACCATACAATGGACCTAATCACTAATAAAACTCAAGGATAATGGGTGTTGAATGTACCAGAGATCTTTCCCTACTTTACATGAAAAGTAAAGTAGGATTTATTTTAAATGGGTTCATTAAGTTCCCTATGGAGGATATAGTTAGTTACATCCCAAGGAATGAGATTCCTTAGGAATACTCTCGATCAAGATAAATGATAGTTGTCTCCAAAGATTTCAAAGTTAGGACTATCAATCAATTAGTTATTTTTAGAAAAATCAAGTGGGATTTAAGCAAATGGAAAGAGTTATTCTCGAAACTAAAGGGAGATGGGTTAGGGATGCCCATGATACTAGGAAACCTAGTGAGTATCCCAAACTATCTTATGACTGTGCTTTATATATTTGAATTTGAAGAGATTTATATGTTTAAGTTGAATTTTCATTAGAAATCTAAGGCTTACAGTTCCACAACACAAGATTGTAAAAATATCTAAGAGGTGAGGATTTATGCTTGTAGCTCGCAAAGCGAAACAACAACCTCAGATCCTAAATCTAGGGAGCTTTTGGCATGATATGATCTAAGGCAAAATGGGTATATGGTTTACCTCCACAGAGAGAATAAACTACATTAGACTTACAATGAGGTGGTACCAACTAACTCTCCTATGATTTTTAAATACATAGACAAGTCTTATGCTTTGCAAGATGGCTAAGAATTTGTTTATTTAGAAAGAGACTAAGTCTTAAACTTACTCCTAAGAGACTAGATCATGAAGGGCATGAATGTGACTAATCTAATAAATTTTGTTAAGTTTTATTTTGATTTTGACATTTTATTTGACACAGGCTATGAGATTTCATATGCTTAATGCATGAGAAGATTGGTTATGGGGCAAAATCAGAAAGAATGAGGTGTGTTTCCACCATGGCTCTCAAAGGTCAAGCCATTTCTATGGCAAATGTGGAAGCCCTCCATTAGTAAGAGTGAAGCAATATGATTTATGCATGATGTGAGACATACAACATCCAGCTAAAGGGTTGCTAAATCTTTTAATATCTTGATTTATGTTGTAGGCTTTAGGTGAGGTTATGAGTTATTTAATTTAATTTTGAGTTGATTAATTGGATAGAAAATTTATTTTTTCTAAGAGCCTAATCACATCTAGGCCATAGAACAATCACCAATCATAAACAAACTATGAAAAGGCATGCATTTTCTAGTGCACAAGCTAAATAAATCATAAAATAATTTTTATAAAGCTATTAAGAATAAGAGATGGATTGATCTTCGTACAACCAAAAAAAAAGAAATGGGTGTAGCTCTACCCTTATACAACCTGGATTACAAATGAGTAATTACAATTAAGAGGATTTCATGTTATGGGGGTCTTCATTCTTCATTTTGATTTTCTTCTTTTCTTTCTTCTTTATGGCTTGATTAGAATATGGTTGGTCCAAAGGCATCACATGGTGCATAAAACTTGGTCTTATGATCAACGTTCATCCTAATTCCCTATATCATTCATTTCAAACCTTAATTGTAAAATTTACATCAAAATGGGAAAAGTAATTCTAACTAAACCTGTAAAACAAAGGTTAGCTAAACATACAACCCAAGAAGTTATATAGATAATTTGGACTTAGCACCCCACACATGGGTTGCTGAGCCCACTTGTCCTAATTTGGATTACGCTTAGGAGCATAAGCAACTTGCATAATAAAAGCATTTATATTTTATTACAATGCCTCTTAAGCACAATTCCCTATAGAAGACATGATTAGATTAAGATCATCCTATCATCCTTAATACACTACACCTAAATCTAAAATATTACATCACAAAAAAATTAGGCATCAAACCATTTATCGCTCTAACATAGAGCTGAAATGGTGACTTAGCCTAATGTGTGTGCCATTTAAGGTTTGTGTGGCATGTCTTGGCTAGGCTTTAAGGTTGGAATTTTTGAAGTGTGAAAGATTCAATTTAGATGGTGGTTTTATTTAAGTGATTTAGTTGATTTGTCAATTTTAGTTGGTGATTTGATTTGGTTTGGTTTGAGTGAACCTATACTTAGGGACTAAATGTTGTAAAGAGAAGAAAAGAGTGGAGAACTCTCTTTCATCCCTACCTTAAAGTATTTCTAAGGTAGATTCATTAATGGATTTCCTTTTGTGAATCTTTTATTATGTATTTTTGTTAATCCTAAGTTTAGATTTACTCTAAATAGTCCTATTCAATAAAAAAGGCCTCTTAGGATTAGTTAGGGTGAATTACTATCACATAACACACACCCATTCATTTCTTTCCACCATTATATGCCATGCTTATGAATAATCCTAAGCATACTATACATACATGCAAATTTAGCACACTTTGATGATGAATGCTAAGAGATATGATTTGAGAATTTGATATTCAATTGATGCATGTCTTTATTATGTAGAAAGGAGATTTATCATCCATTAATCTAAATGCACATCCACATAAAAGATATAAGTGAGTATGCATATTATTTTCTACTAAGGGGCATAAGGTACAAGACCTTTGGCTAATTAAAGCTCCGACGGGATGTCCAATATACCACTTTTCTTAAATACATGTGAATGTAAAAAAATAAACAAATGGATGAAGAATCATGCAAAAGATTATGTTTGATTTGGTTGTATTATTTACATGTGTAAATGTGAAGATCTTTCTTAAGCCATAACATAGAAATGCATAGGAATAGATTTAAGCAAGTGTTGTGTTCTTTTCAAATGAACTATGCACTCTGCAAATCCTATTCAAATCCATGTTAAAAGAAGAGAAGAAAATAACATAAAACACATATTATGCTATAATCACATGTAAGCTTATAAGTACTTACAAGTAGCATCACTTCATTCATAATCTTTAATTATAGGTTTTTAAAATAATTTTTGGTTTAATAGTGATAACAGCCACTGATATTCTTAACTTTAGCCAAAACATACAATTTGACATAAAAGAAAATATTTTATTTAATCAATTTTTTTAAAAGAAATGAATGCATGATTTCATATGGAAAATAAAGTTTAGCATGCTTGGAAAGAAATAAAGGGATGTAAGCACATAACTTTACTCACCCTAATTACTTCTTAAGGACAATCATATAAAATAGAGTTATTTAAAATGAATCAAAATTCTTTTAGAAGATTCTTTACTTTTGAATTTGATTTGACTTAGGAAATATGAAAAAGGGTTTGCTTGTCCTAACTCATTTCCCACATGTGTGAATTGCTTTAGTTTAATTTTATAACCATTAGGTTGATTTCATGTTTTGTTTATGTTAATGTGTGATTTAAATCCATTAATTACCTCTTACCTATGCCACTTTAACATAAATTATTCAGGTAATTATGAGCCAATCATATGATATGCAAGCACATGAAAATTTAAATCAGTAAATGCACTTAAAAAATAAAGGGGCCTAATGCAATTGGCTCACAATTGTTGATTAATTAAGCTAAATGGTTTAATTAAGTACTTTCATAACCATCCTACACATGTAGTTTGATTATAATTTCCTTTGGAGTCTCTTAGGTGATTGAGCACCTAAGAGTCTACCCAGGATTAAGTGATTAAGGTTATGGAATGATTTGGTTCTGAGTTTGATTAATAGAATGAATTAATGAAGTGATTAAGCCATTAATTAATTACCACTTGATTAAATATTTCTCAAATGAAATGAACTTAGGGGAAAAGATTGGAAAAGAAGTCCTAATATTATTCCCTAAGTCCATTCTCTGTTTCATGAAGATAAGCAAGCTTAATTAATAAATTTATCACTGTTTAAGAGGTTAATTAATCATTTAATTTATTAAGAAAGTGATTTGGGGTGAATCAAGCAATTCTCCTAATTACTCCAACAATAAATTCCAAAAAAATCATGGGAGGCAGAGATCATCCACTAATCAACCAATGTTTGGAATTAATTGCTAAAGTAATTAAGAAGTAATTAGCCTAATTATATTTCTCATAAAACTCAAATTGAATTAAAATCACTATTCAAAATTAATTAATTTTTATTTTCTATTATTCCACTTTGAATCATCTTTAAAATGAACTTGAGTTTGTATTTTTTGGATTTTTCTATAATTAGTTATGAATTTTGGAAGTTTCAGCATTAAAAATAATTAAAGCCTAATTAACCCCTAATCCCTGCCATGGCGGGTGATGCGGCGCGTGGCTTTTCCATGATGTGATGGGATAGGTTATTTAAGTTGTCATCCATCTTCGAGTCGGCGACGGTGGCGCTTTCTCCATGAGTCATCAATCTAAGATCGGATGGATGATTAATCCCATGGTTTAGTGGAGGGCTATCGTGATAATCATCGTCCATTCCAATCATCAATGGACAACGGTGATCCTTCTCCTTCGGCGATGAGAGGCGAACAGTTCATCTCTCCCTATTGTCAGCTCACGAGCTTGGGATCAAAATGATCACCACACAGAGGAAGGGGATGCACATCCAACGGTCAAGATCTCAAGGGATGACACTTTTCTCCAAAAAGGACCAAGCTATTTTTCCTATGTGTATAATTTTGAGCAATACCTCACCGGAGGCTATCACCGGCATTTCCAATGGAGGAAGTAGCTTCATCTAGTAGAGAAAAAGCCTTATTGATGGTATTGGATCTTGATTTGAAGTGGATGGCTCGGTTGACCAAGCTCCCCTTCAATGGTGATCGGCTTTGATCAAAGTCCTCCTTCGTGGTGACTTGGGAAATAACTTGCTTGAGCTTCGATGAGTCTCTTGATGGTGCAGTGAAGTTAATTTGGTTTTGATGGAGAATTGGATGAGTTTGGATTTTCTCCCTATTTTGGCTTTGAGTAAAAGAAGAAATCAAGAGCTTGGAAATAGCTTTGGGAAGCTTGGTTTTGATTCCTAGAGCTCAGTCGAATTAAGAGTCTCTGGTTTGAGTGGGAATGAGGGGGTATATCGCCCCCTCTTGGATCGAGAGTGAGGCTGATTGCCATTTTTGATCTTGAGATTGATTGATCGGTTTGGGCTATTTAACATCCCATGTGAGTCATTTTAGGAGTGGAGGAGTGAGTGCCCATGTGCTTGGGTGAGTGCATTTGGTGATCAAGTGCTTTCCATTAGAGGGTCGGTTTGGCCTTGGGTTGGGTCATGGTGACCCAAGCTCATGTTCATGCTCCTTGGTGTCCAAGTGGACCACTAGAAGGATGCCAAGTGGCCTTGAAAGAATTGACCAAATTTGTGAATTTGGTCATAGGATCCTTTGACCTAAGGGCAAGTGGTCATTTAATGATTTGCAGCGATTCAAAATAGGTTGGGCCAAATTTCAAATGATTTGGAGTTCATTTGATTCGAATTTGTTCAATTTGATCCATTTAGGTCATGTTGGGTCAAGTTAGGTTAGGTTGACCAATTGGTCAAATTGGGTGAAACCATGGATTAGGTCAAGTTGAAATGATCATTTGGAGCCTATGGGTGTCATTGGTTTGGTTCAATTTAATTTAGATTTGGTTTTGGTTCATTTGAGTTCATTTAGGTCAAATGGGTCAAGTTGACTAATTTGGCCTATTTGACCCAATTGGTTAGGTCATGGGTTGGTTTAGGCTTAGTTGATCATTTGAAATGTATTGCAAGCTTTGGTTTCAATCAATTTTGATTTGGTTTGATTTCAAGTTGATTTGACCTTTTAGGTCAAGTTGGGTTCATGGTCAATTGGGGTAGGTTGGGTCTAATTGGTTAATTGAAGCTTTGGTCAAGTTCAATAAGTGATTTGGAATGAATTTGACCCATTGGTTGCAATCAATTTGGCTTAGATCAAGATTTGACCCATTTTGGCTTTTTAGGTCAATTTGGGTCAACTTAGGTCAAGTGGCCAATTAAGCTTGGTTTGGCTCAATTGATGGCTTGATGAGGTTCAATCATTGATTATGGATTAATTTAGATCAATGGTTTCAATCAATTTGTCTTATAATGAATTTTAGCTTGTTTAGGTTTCATTTGGGCTAAGTGTTGACTTGGTCAAAGGCTAAGTTTGACTTGGTTTAACCCGATTTGTATGATTGATCATCCTAGGATAATTTTTGCTCACAATGTGAGGCTTAGATAGGCTTAGTTCAATCCAATTTGGGTTGGATTAGAATTTGGCTCAAAAAAGTCTTTTAGGTCACTTTGGGTCAAGTGAGCCTAAATGGGTTAGTGGCTTAATCAAGGCTTGATTCAAGTTTTGGTTGAACTCACATATGGACTTATGATTGAAATATAAATCTAATTGCAAGTGATTTGGAGTCAAATGGGTTTTGGTTCATTTGACAATTTCAAGTCAAAAGGGTGAACATGGGTTTGACTTGGGTTAGTTTGATTTTGGTTTGGTGATTGTAGTTTATGTTTATATTTGGGCATGTGATTGAAGGAGTGATTGTTTGAAGATAAAATCGAATGGTTTGGATTTATTTGAGAATGATTTGGTTAAGTTCAAGGATTTGACTTGAAAGAATATAAGTTGGATTTTGGTTAGATTTGGATTTGAGTTTTGAATTGATTTTGGTTATTTGAATTCATATTTCATTTATATCTTTGAATATAAATGAAAATATAAATGGGTTATGAGAAAATATTTTGAGTTGGAATTGATTTATGATTTGAGGAAATCAATTAGGTTGAAATTGATCATGGGTATCAATCATTTGATTTGAAATTGATTCATGATTTTGATTTTGAAGTTGATTTATGAGACTTGAATTTGGAATTTTACTTGAAAGAAGGAAGCAAGGATTTAGTTCAAGCTATAGGGTGGGCAAGTCCTCCTAATACCCCATAAGGCATAACCTATTCCTATGGCTAACTCCTCTAAGTCTCTAGGGTTAGGTTAAGTGTTCACCTAATCACTAGAAGTATCTTAGGACTAAGAACTCTTAGTGTCTAGAGTAGTCACATGTCTAAGATGAAGAAGTTGAAAGCTCACTACAAAAGTGAGGTCAAGAAAGGGCGCCCAATAGGTTTGGTGTGACTGACAAGGCATACCACACGTTTTGGTGTTGACTGAGATGACCAACAATGCTCAAACGTTTGCAAGATCTAATATAAATGATCTATTCCTAAACCTGAAATGTAGAAAGGATCAAGAGCTTAGTGCAATGCAACTCTACTTATGTCAAAGACATAAGAGAGTGAAGGAGAATCCACTAGGGATTGAGTATATGAGCCTTCTACTAGGGGAAAAGGTTCAAGTTATCCACCTGGGATAGGTGAACCTCCACTGGGAGCAAGTTCAGGTTAGATTGAATTAATTCCACTGGGGGAATTGGAAAGATTTGCATCTCACTGAGGAGAAGTTAATTGATTTGATTGTTTAATTTGACTCCATTAGGGAAGTTTGTTGGGTTTCTTTTATATTTTAAATTTTAAATTTTAAGATGGACTCTTTAATGGATCACCGAAAAGGGCCATGTTGGCACTTTAGTTTACCAATCAATCCAAAGGGTAGTCTACCAACCACATGGTAGGACTATCCAACCAAAGGGTTGCCTTTGGTGTGCAAATGATTAAGAAAAGCACACTTACATCTTACAAAGTAGGGATCAGTCCCTGGCATGATTAGTTGGTGACACAACTAATCGAACCCAACCTAAGGTTGACTACTGAGTGAATGCCATTGCAGACTTAAATCAGCTCAAATATAGTCGAAGTAAATTTTATTTTTAATTATATTTGATGGATCCCATCGGTTTCATGGTATGAGACCGAGGACCACGTCTTTGCCTACTTTCAGATTTACCAATCCAAAGGGAGTAGTTTTCTAGTCGAGGGGACAACTATCCAACTAAGGGGGTGCCTTTCAATTTAAACATTCAGGAAGAAAGGGGACTCACATCTTCAATAAAGACCACTAGGGCATGCATTAGTAAGATGTCAACCGACCTAGGGCGCCTGTTTACGCATATCCATGCTAGAAAGAATGCATAGTAGACTTACATCTTCTAGAATGAAATGACCACAGGGGTAACCTATTTGTGGCAAAATAAATTAACCAAGGGTGACGAGAGAATGTTGACCTGGGACTTATCTCACTCAAGAGTAGTGAAATTCCTATGGGAGTTCACGACCGCCTCTAAAGATAGGATGCCTGAGTTTGAATTCCTAATCCATGTGAATAATTTATTTGTTTGTTTGTTTATGTGGCCCCTATTGGTTTAAGGGATCATCACACTAAGAATGAGCTTATATCGCCTAGACCTATATCAAATTTATGAACCAAGGGAGAATTGTATCCAACAAATTTTCTAACACGTGGGTGGCTACTAGAAAGGGGATTTTCCAAAAAAGTAACTCGGTAGTGTCTAAATGGGGTCACAAAGGATGATCCAAATATACAGGAAGGGGCCGCTATGGGCTAAAACCGAAAAGAGATAGTCTATAGTTATTCGGCCAACTCAAGGAGAAAGCATGGACTTCGCCAAGAGTGTCATATCCACCTAAAGTGCCATAGCATAGTAAACATCAACCTGAAGAAAGCATCGGGGACTCACATCCTCCTAAGTAGAACTAATTTAGGATAGTCTGTCTTGACAGTGCTATCCCACCTAGGGCTGACTCGAGTGAATGCCACCTGGGACTTATACCAACTAAAAAAGTAGTCATGAGGGAAAGAGCCACTGGGGGACTTATCCTAAACCTCAAATATACTCAACCTAGTCAGTGCATGATGGCTAATTCAAGAAGAAAGTGTGTAGGCTTACATCCTCTTAAATAAAGTCAACATGAGGTAGTTTATTGGCTGTGTAGTGAGGTTTTCCAAACTAACAAGGTGCTTATTGATTTGAAGTGGCCAAGTAAAGAAGAAAGTGGGACTCACACCGGACAAGTGACCATCAGACATACTAGCAAGATGTCACCGACCGGAGAAGTTAATGAATGAGTTCCACAGGGGCTTGCTTGCACATCAAAATAACCTGAGATAAAAGATATGTGTTTGTGTTTGTGTTAAAGGAGGATAGGATGCCAGTTGGGTTCTCTTTCACCTATCTTAAACACACTTAAGAGTTGACGAAATGGTGTCACGAATGACAGTTGTGATTCCACCAAGAAAGGATGCCACTTGGGTTTTCTTACACCTAACTTAATTATACTAGTTGAAATAGGATGCCTCTTGGGTTCATTTACACTAACCTAGTAGTGTCGGGAATCATGTTTAATTTGTGTTCGTGTTGTGAAAGAAGGATGGGATGCCTCTTGGATTCTCTTACACCTATCCTAAACATGTCATGGTAGATTTGCAAATAAGCAAACAAACTTTGAAAGAAGAGAGTATTTTGATGAATTGGAATGGAATTTTTGAAGATAATTATTTTCAAACATAATTTTATGGATAGTACTTCTTCAAATAGAGCTCATTGATTGCAAGCGTTGGGCGTTCCCCTTCATAATTGATAAGCTGATAAGATCCTCCTTGGTAGGCCTTTTCTATGAAAAAAGGGCCTTCCCAATTGGGTTCAAACTTGCCTCCCATCTTTTGATGGGCAAAAATTGGTCTCCTTAGAACTAAGATAAGCTCTCCTACTTGAAAAGCTCTAGGGCTAGCTTGTTGTGAGCTTGAATCATTTTGGATTTGTACAAATCAAGTTCCTAGCACGCCCATAGGAGTCTCTCCTCTAAACCTTTGAGCTCTTCTAACTGTAACTTGGTGATATGCTCTATAGTGATTTTACTACCCATTGCTATCCTTAGTGATGGGACCAAACTTAAAGGTAGAATGCTTTGGACCCATACACTAAGGAGAATGAGGTAGATTGAGTTGAGTTCTATGTGTGGATGCCCACAAGGCTTCAACTACATGCTCATGCCGTAGCTTTTATCAAGTGTTTTCTTTAGTATCTGGATGAGAGTTTTGTTGAATGCTTTTGCTAGGCTATTTTCCCTGGGATAGTAGATAGTGGAGTATCTCCAATCTATAGCATGTCTTCTAGAAAACTTGTTGATCTTGGTGCTCTTGAATGCAGTACCATTATTGGATATAATACATCGAGGCACCAAACCTATATAATGATATGGTTCTAAAAACTGGAGCACATGCCGAAGTGTGATCTCTGGGGATTGCCTCCACCCACTTGGAAAAGTAGTCGGTGGTAGCTAGATGAAATAATGACCCTAGTAAGAAGGAGGATCAATCGGACCCACTATGTTGACACCCAACACTCAAATGGCCATGATGAGGTGTAGAATGTTAGTTTGGTGCAAAAATACATCACGCAGACCGATGGCATCTTCTAGCTATATCCATGTAGTATGTGATCATCGGCCGAGTATCCTAGTCTCTTGATCTTGCTTTCATCTTATCGAATTGGTGCACTCGAACTTGAATGTACCTTGGATGATCTTACGGGCTTCATGTTTGTTCAAACAAAGATAACCATTTGATCAAAGACCGATAAGGTGCCATCAACAAGAGCATGGGAGAGAGCTCTCCGCTTCATCTGATGGGCTTGTGATTTCTCTTGAGGAAGTTTGCCTGTGTTCAAATAATCTGAATCCTCAGCCTCTCCTCCTCCTCATCCTTTTTGCCAATGCAACCTCCCAAGAAGTCTCGATGAGTTCAAAGATCATCAATAATATGACTTGTCTATTTTGGACCCTTATTAGAATGGACTCATCTTTTGGACATGCCGATTATTTGGAGAGTTTGGCCAAAGCATCTGCTACTATGTTCTCTTTACGAGGAACCTTGTAGATGGTGCCCTCAGGGATTTGGGCCAACAACTTCATGGTGTACTCATGGTAGTAATAAAGCTTAGGTTTTAGAACCTTATAGGACATAGCAATATGGTTGATGACCAGCTGAGAATCTTGTAAATGTTGATGCTTTTGACACACACTGTAATGGCTAACTCTAGATTGACAATCAAAGCCTCATACTCAGCTTCATTATTGATGCATGGATTGGAGAGATAGTATGAGAATCTCATCACATCACGGTCTGGAGTTAGAAGAATTATTCCTACCCCTGCCTTTCCTGGAAGAGTAGATCGTGGTTCTTCTCCTTTTTGAAAGGAAGCAACACCATCAAAATACATCTCCCAATGGAAATGCTAGTGTCCCCTAAGTTCATGATTTATTCATCAGGGAGGTCATCACTAAGTAGGGAATCAGCAGGAAGTGGGTGCACTGTTAAGAAATCTGCTAGTGCCTATCCTTTCATTGCACGATGGGGTACAAATATGATATCGAACTGTGAGAGAATCATAGACTAATGTACCAACCATCCAGATAATGTTGGTCATGTCACGAGACACTGTAGTGGATTGATTCATGAAATCAAGTTTACCTTATGAGAAAGCATGTAGTGCCATAGATTTTGGGATGCAAAGATTAAAGCTAGGCAATGTTTCAATAGGTGGGTAGTTTGTTTTAGTAGGGATATGATGAGGTAGAGAGTGTTCTCTTCCCTTCATCATTGGTTTGGGCCAACAAAGCACCAAGGAGAGTCATCCAATGCAACAGTAAAGGATAAGTGGTTTGCCCGGATAGATAGAACTGGGCTTCACCAAATACTATTTTTGATGTCTTCAAAAGTATGTTGGCACTTATCTCACTTGAACTTAGCATCCTTTTGACAGTGCTAAAAAAATGGCTTGCATCTCCGATAGATTGGAGATAAAGCACCTTAGATATGCCAACCCCTTGGAAAGATCCGGTTGGGACTGGGGTAGCATTTCTAAGATAGCTTTGATCTTTCTAGGTCTATCTCTATTCCTCAGTGTCGACAACAAACCCAAGGAACTTCCCTGAAGCTACTCCGAATGCACACTTCAGGGGGTTCATTTTGAGGTTAAATTATCTTAACCATTTGAAAACTACTCTCAAGTCAAAGAGATGGTCTTCCTTTTCTTTGCTTTTGACTACTAGATCATCAACATAGCATTCAACTTGATGATGAATGAGTTCATTGAAGATCTGACTCATGGCCCACTGGTATGTAGCACCGATTTTAAGGCAAAGGCATGACTTATAATAATAGATTTTGATCGGGGTTTGAAAAGTAATTTCTTTCACCTCTGGGGCCATCTGATTGATTTTAAGATGACCCATCCATAAAGAAGAATACAAGATGAGATGAGGCAATGTCCACCATTAATATATAGGAAGTGAAAATTCATCCAGACATGCCTTATTTAAGTCCCAAATCGATGCATATGCAATTTGGCTATTCTTTTCTTAAATGGCACAACACCGCTAAGGTAGGGTATTTTTCTTCGATAAAACTAACATCGATCGCTTGACTTTAAAAATGACTCAATTTATAATCACATGCGTCTAGGAGCTTGCTTGATAGGGTT
This sequence comes from Cymbidium sinense, assembly GCA_021442155.1. Lineage (NCBI taxonomy): Eukaryota > Viridiplantae > Streptophyta > Magnoliopsida > Asparagales > Orchidaceae > Cymbidium > Cymbidium sinense. Next base: position 187,793,133 of record CM038221.1, read on the forward strand.
AGCATTAGGACCTATTGCTAGTTTGTGGATTGCTACGTTTGGAGATAATTGGGCATTTCTTCATAGCTCCATTCAAAGTAGTCCTTAAACTCAATTAATAGCCTAGCTAAGTCATTGGTTTCTTCTTCATTCAACAGAGAACTGATGTATGTATGGCATGGATTTCTTCTATCTCAAAGTTTATTTCTTTGAGCTTGTCGATAATTGAATGGATTTTCTCTTCAAATTTTGGAGGTGCATCTTTGATTTGAAGATCATCAAGATCATCTGAAGTTTCTAAACACACCTCATAAGAGTTAGTGGTTTGAGAAGATCTATCGATTCTAGATGATTGGTGACAACTAAGCAATCATCATCATCGACTCAACCCACTCATCAATCCTAGTCCGGTCTTGATTGCATCCTTTTGTTATTCCATAGCTTCTTGAAATATTATGACCTATGCTTGGACCATGTATAAGGAATCAAAATTTTCTTTGCAAGATTATGAACATAAGGTGAGTACCAATCAAAAGGTAATTCCATTAAATCTTTATATGAATTATCCTTAAGTTTTACATCTACTTCTGGACTTGAGGATGATGATCCTAATAGGAATCTATTTGGCTTGACATCCATGGAAGACTTAGGGGCTTTCTTGACTACTAAACCTTCAACTTTTTGAGAAGAAAGTGAGGTTAAAGTTAAAGTTCCCAACTGTCACCTAACAGTTTTACATAATCGATTTGAATACATTGTGCTTTGCTTGGAGGCCTGTCACTATCTTGAAAGTGTCACCTAATGAAACCCGAGGGGTTGTGCTAATCACACGAGACTCATCCTCTGAGATGGATTCCAAGTCTATGTGGATGAAAGGAGTACTCCTGTGAACTGGAACATAACCCCTACTGGCTGGCTACCGACCAGAGGTCTTCCTCCTCTAGAATTGCCTTTTATCTACCTCTGCCTCTGCCTGGTGGAGGTCGAGTCATCCTACCCATATGTTCATATGGTAGAATAAACTATGGGTGGAATGTAACATGCAGCTCTACCTCTTCCTCAATGTTCTTTTCTCGCATACTTGTACTTTCTTTTCTCTTTTCTCTTTTTTTTTTCTTTTTCTTCTTTTTTTTTTTTTGTATTTGAATTTTGGCCAAGTTCATGAGAATAGACATTTTGATTTTGAGGAAGATAGTAGGTCACATCTTCATATATCTCGACCTCTCTAACTGAAAATGGCTTTTCATCTCCTTTAACATAGTAGTAAATTCCATATTTTTGAAACTTGAGGCACTGATGAAGGGAGGATGGAATCATCTTGTTCTGTATCCAAGGCCTACCAAGCAAAGCAAAGGAATGATGTATTCAAATTATATAGAACTTGCTTAGTCTTCTATATTTCCAAAGGTAACACTATGGAGCCTAAAGCCCTCTCTGTCATTTGAATCCTCTCAACATCATCCGATCTCCTTAGAGTTCAGAGATGTCAATCTTTAAATAGGCAAGGGTTTTCAGGCTCATAATGTTCACCGATGCACCTGGATCAACCAACACCCTAGAAAGTCTGAATTTGCCCATATCCATAATGATGTAGAGGGGATGGTTGTGCTCCATGTCCACAAGAAGGTCTTCATCTGAATGTGACTCCCTGGGCTTCTTTTGAATAATGTGCCTCTTCTCCAATAATGATCAGCTGAGCTAAACATATTTCTGGATCAAGAAGAGCCTTAATTAATTATTCCCTCATCTCTTTGGATATGACAAGGGCATCATATATGATTAACTTAGGTGGAAACTTTATTTGGTGAGAGAGGACATTATAATCAACTTTGGGCTAATCCTCCACAAGCATATCCATGGGTGGAGCATCATGGAGGGCTTCTTGCTCGTACCAATGACTTATTTTCCCTTATCTTGAGGTGATGCCCCAAGAGGTAGAACCTTGCTTAGAGGTTAACTTGTGGCGCTTTTGGGTAAGAAATTCGCTCATCGGCATACCTATAGCTTCTCCTATAGGACCCTCAAAATCAGATGATTCCAAATCTATCTCAAGAGGTGAACTCGTAGTATTCAAAAGAAGAAAGTCCATTTTTGAATTAGAAAGAAGATGATCAGAGTTGTTATAATTATTTAAATTTGAAGAGTTTTCTAAAAGAGTAGAATTAGATAACCCATTAGAAGTGACATAGATGTAATTCAAACTAGCTTTATTCATCAATTTCTTAGATTTAAAAGGAGGTACATAGTAGAAATCTAGTAAAGTAAGTGGGGTGAGGGGTTTGATGCCCTCATCCCGATATAAGATGTCTACTAGAAGAAGCTATCAAGAAGAGTGTAAAGTAGTAGTTGAATTGGGATGGAGACTGTGGTTGCTTTGGCTATCCCGCAAGTATGCCACTTGTCGAAGCTCCCACTTTCCCAAGTTTCTGAAACTTGCAAACCTTCCTTGATGTTGGAGGTTCTGCACCGCATAAGGAAAGTTTCTTGATTTTAGAAATAATTTTTTTAGAGGTTCGGGATAAAGAGATATCCCAACCTTCTTTTATTTTGAGAGGATCACATGTATCCCCAAGGATTATCCTAACATAACTGGATGGTTGTTCCACTAGATATTCCTTTGGGATAACTATTGCGCCCGACTTGTAGCTATGCTCAAGCTAGTCCTTAAATGTGAATGAATCCTCCAAAACATGTCCTAACATGCGGTGGTAGAGACAAAAGTTAAGATCATTACTCCGCCACTTCTCCTCCTAGTTCTCGTAGCTAAAATCAGTTTCTTTAAAAGGTTCTTAAAGATTTTCATGACTATCTTTCTCTTAAATAAATAAGTTTTGTTTAATTTATCCAAATGAGTAAGTGGATGATAGCTACTTGGGGGTGGATATGTATATGTAATGTAGAGAGGAGGCAAAGAGAAGAGTATGGAGCAGCCCGATAAGATGATTGAGGTGGTGGTAAAGGAGGTGTAAGCGATGGTTGTAGAGCTCGAGGTCTCTCATATTGATCTCTAGCCAATTGCTTCCCCTTATCCAATAGCTATTGCCCCTGGCTTCTTTTCATAGGCTTTCTACGACTTTGGCTTTGATGACTGATCTTGAAAAGGCAACTGTTTAGCCTCTGCTTATAGACTAGCTACCTTATTGATTAGCTTCTCAAATGTCTTGATGGTGAAACCTTTAAGCATAACGATGACTGGGCCATGAATATTATTTAATAGAATTTCAATAGCATGTTGTTCAGATAACTGCAGTTTGCATTTCATAATCAAATTATGCCATTTAAGAATATAATCAATAAGGGACTCACTGGGGTGTTGTTGTGCTACAACAAGATCACCCATAGTTACCCTTTGTTGAGCTCGAGAAACCTCTTAATAAAGAGTTGCTTCAACTAAAGTCTTCACAATCATTGGGAGTTCAACATACCAAAAGGCTATGCCCACTAAGCTGACAAAGAGAGAACAATAGCATCATTGCCACCAGATTGCAAATTGGCCTTAAGTGCTAAATGCGAGGGTTCCACGCCCATCAAAGCTCGAAAGAAGGAGGCACAAACCCTTAGGATATTGGATAACATCAAATTCCCGGTAGGTCTACCCTTTGGAATTGATGAACCACCTCAAGCTGCTGCTTCCTCACTTGTTGTTCAACCATGAGTTTAATATATTTTTCTTGTATGGAGGTACTGTCTGCTACCTTCTTATACAAGCTAGTGCTGCCCAGCTCCACTGGAGGTGAACTCTTGGGTTGATCCTGACATGTAACAACTCAGGCTGACTAGTCTCCACATTGGTAGGATGTGCTGTTGGGGCTTAATTCTGAAGTGCTAGGAACACCTCTAATAAATCTTCAAGTCTCTTTCCCATCTGATATGTTCATCCTTTTGTTTGAGTTATTGAAGGAGGTGTTGGATCGAATAGACTATATCATCCTGTTTGATTATAACACTTCCGGTGATCCGGGAGAGAACCTCTAGGTCAACCATATGCACCTATGAGTCTTCCAATAAATCATCTTCATTGGGATCAAAGCTAACCTTCTCCTCGAGGTCGACCAATCATACCCTAGATTTCTCTCAGAGATACTATGCTATGATATCATCCAAGGAGGTCCAACCGTAATAAAATCATGGTTGACCGTGGTGGGATCATGTTCATGAACAGAGATACATCTGACCTCCCCTGCTATCAGAGTGCTAACCTTGTGAGGCTGCCCTCACTGGAGGATACATGCTCATGATTGTCACATGATGTGGATGGAGTGCTGCTCCTTGGAGGATCTACCGCCATGGGACAATAGAGCTATATCCTTCTCCCTCTACTACGCTATATCCATGACTTGCTGAGGTGGTGGTGGTGATGACACGACTATGATGCTATGAGGTTGCTACTCCCTCTTCACCATAACTAAAGTAGGAGGTCAAGCAGGAGAGCTCACCCTCACTGATGATGAAATGGGATCCCTTGGTCCATCGGATCACTAGGGGCTTTTCCGATGCCTTCATGGCTTTAGATGGAACTAGAAGATGGAACTTGAGGATGGCGACGGGAGTAAAGGTGTGATGGAGACCACCACTCCCCTGGAGCTCTCCTTCCATGATGGGTACTATAGATCAATATAATGCTATTAGATGACCATGTGGTAACACGTGATCGGGAAATCTAAGAGGCGAGGGCTCACCATGTACCTTCTCTCAGGTAACATGAGATATACGCCTCTCTGCCCTCTCATGATGGATATGCTCTCTTATGCTGTGAGGAATGACTGAGCATAGATCAAATTGGGCTTTAGACTCTGATTATCTAGAAGCCCTGCCAATTTAGCGAAAATTGTCCTAAGGCCAGCATATGATCTCCTCCTATCTCTGATAGGTGCTTCATAATGAATTGTAGGTGGAGGTGATACTATAATCCTCCTAACATCTTCCTCTCCATCAGAACCGGAAAGAGGATGGAACTTGTTTTGAGTCAAGGGAGACTACCTGGTGACTCCTATCTAGAGAGAATGTCTCATCTTTAGCACATGTGGTGCTTGATCTTGCGGTATGAAGGCTTGGTGTGGAGCTATAAGAGCTAGACCTATCAAAGGTAGGGAGACTATCCCGAAGCCTTTCCCTTGAAGAAGCCAACAGTGGGAACTAGCTATAGGTGAAGGGAACAAGACTATGCACTAAAACTAGCAGAACCTCCACCTTCCTCTAGTGAGGAAAATTTAGAATCTGAGAACATCTCAATATGGATGGTTGGCTTCTGCTCAGCCACCACCTCCCTACTAAGAGAGGTGAGGGTTGCCCTCACAAGTGATCCTGGCTCCCTCAAACCCTCGGCCAAAGTTTATCAGATGGGCAAAATCAGTTTGGGGGAGGCTGTCTTGATCCAAGGCCAAATCCATCCCAAAGGGGAATGTGAACACATACTTCTAAGAATCCATTTGTATGTACTGAATTGAGAAGGCTGACTGAAACTAGGTTGAAATTCTACAATTTTTGAAAATAAACTCAAATCAAATTTTCTGCCTTGGTATTCTGATAACTTTTTGAAATTTGATTTAGAGTTTGAACCCACACTTAATAATTTGAATATGTTAAGTGGGCTCATTAAATTTAGAAGAGATTTTTGAAGGAGAGATTTTGAGTTTATTTAAGTTTAGATCATGTTTTCAACAAATTTGTGTATATTGAAATGGGTTCAAATTATTTTGGAGAGACTTTTGATGCTTCCATTGGTTCATATTTGAATTTGATTTTTATATTTGATGACCTCCATTTAACAAATTGGAGTATGTTAAATAGAGGATCAATTTGATTTTATTTTAGATTTGATTTTGGGATTACTCACTTAACAAATTTGGGTATGCTGGATGATACGTTTGAAAACAATTTTCTTCTTTTGCTTGTTTGCTCATGATGTGTATCATGTGTGAATTTTAGAATTGGTATCTGTACTTAGAAAATTTGTGTATGCTAAATAGAGCCCAAGTGTGATTGATTTTTGTTTTTGTTTTGATTTTGAAAATGGGATCTTTACTAGCAAATTTGTGCATGCTAAATAAAGTTTAAATGTGTTTGATTTTTGGTATAGTTTTGATTTTGAAAATGAGATCTTTACTTAGAAAATTTGTGTATGCTAAATAAAGTCCAAATGTGTTTGATTTTTATTTTGGTTTTGAAGATGAGATCTTTACTTAGCAAATTTGTGTATACTAAATAAAGTCCAAATTTATTTTAAAAAGGAAGTTTCTATTTAACAAACATGGTGTGTTAAATAGAATCCAATTTATTTCAATTTTCTTTTGAAAAATAAAACACTTATTTGACAAATTTGGGTATGTCAAATGGAATTCCAATATATTTTGATTTTCATGACTTTTGCAAAGGAGATTTCCATTTAACAAATTTGGGTATGTAAAAATGGAAGTCAATGATATTTTACTTTTCAAAGATGAAATTTTTGTGTGTGATTATTGCTTTTTGAAAAGAAGGAAATTCCAACTTAACACATGTGGAATGTGTTAAGTGGAGTTTCAAATGGTGTGATTTTTTTTGAAAGTGAAACCTCCATTCAATAAAGTTGGGTATATTGAATGAAGATGCTTATTTTAATTTTGTGCTTTTTGAAAAAGGAAAGAAATTCCAACTCTAACATTCATGGAATATATTGGGTGGAATTTCAATCTTATGATGTGGTTTTATTTGAAATGAGATCTTCATTCAATAAATTTGGGTATATTGAATGAGGGTGTTCATTTTCAAATATGTGTTTTTTTTTGAAAAGGAGAAACTCCAATTTCAACATATATGAGATATATTGAATGGAATTTCAATTTTATTAAATGATTTTATTTAGAAATGAAACCTTCATTCAATAAATTTGGGTATGTTGAATGAAGATGTTCATTTTCAAATATGTGCTTTTTGAAAGATGATTTTATTTATTTTGAATTTGAAAAGATCCTACATGTGACAATCTTTAAGATTATTAGATGAGGTTGAGTTATATGTATTTTGTGAAAATTTTTGTGCAAGTATTTTATTATGTGAACTTTTGGAAAAGTGCTTTTTAAAAAGTGATATTTTTATAAAGGATTTATTTCCCTTTATTCTTGGAATGAACTTTACCTTACCATAGAGATGGAAAGAAAAAGGCCTTTAGTCATTTATTTTATTAAATTTTATTTTTACCTATTGGGGGACCCAACAGGAGTTTTAAGACCTACATGGAGTGAGGTCCTAAAAGCTAAAGGATGTTGGCTAGCTTAGCTTAAGAATGAAATGAGCTAAGTGCCAACAAAAAAGAAGGATAGTCTTGAACTCATATGAAATACAAATCTACTATTGATACTTGGAGACAATGATCATTTACCAAAGATGGAGAGAGGAACTATCCCCAACAGAGTCGCCAAAAAGATAAATGGTGTTTTATTTTTGGTGATGAGGGACACCATGTAGATTCGCAGATGTACTTATTAGGGTGATCGGGTATGATATTGGGGAATGATGTACTATCTCGAGAGATAGAAGTCACCATCCTATAATGGATCTAATCACCTAATAAGGACTCCTAAGGATAATGGGTCTCAAATGTAGAGATCTTTTCCTACTTTACATGGAAAAGTAAAGTAGGGTTTATTTTAAACTGTTCATTAAGTTCCCATGGAGGCAAGCCCCATAGTTAATTACATCTGAGGAATGAGATTCATAGAATACTCAATTAAGGTAAATAATCATTGTATCCAAAGATTTCAAAGATATGACTATCAATCAATTAGTTATTTTTAGAAAATCAAGTGGGATTTGAGTAAAAGGAAAGCATTATTATCGAAACCAAAGGTAGATGGGTAGGGGATGCCCATGATATTAAGAAATCTAGTGAGAATCTCAAACTATCCTAAGGTTGGGCTTTATATATTTGAATTTAAAGAGATTTTAATGTTTGAGTTGAATTTTTATTAGAAATCTAGGGCTTATAGTTCTATAACTCAAGATGGTAGAAATGCCTAAGAGGTGAGGATTTATGCTTATAAAAAAGAAAATAATAACCTCCTAAATCTAGGGCTTTTGAGAGAGCACCAAAGCATGACCTAAGTCTAAGGTAAAAAATGGGTATATGGTTTACCTCCATATGAGAAAATAAACCACCTGACTGTTGGACTTACAATCGCCTAGAGGCCAACTAACTCCTCCTACAATTTTTAAATACAGGCAAGTCTTATTCTTTGCAAGATGACTAAGTTGTTGTTTATTTAGAAAGGAGACTAAATCATTAAACTTACTCCCTAAGATACTAGATCATGAAGGGCATGAACAATGACCTAATCTAATGCAAATTTTGTTAAGTTTTATTTTGATTTTTGGACATTGTTATTTGACACAGGCTATGAGATTTCATATGCCTAATGCATGACAAGATTGGTTATGGGTCAAAATCAGAAAGAAGGAGGTGTGTTTCCACCAGGGCTCTCAAAGGTCAAGCCATTTTCTCTAGCAAAGGTGGAAGCTCTCCATTAGTAAGAGTGAAGCAATATGATTTATGGATGATGTGAGACATACAACATCCTTGGGGTTGTTTTTATTATCTTGATTTATGTCCTAGGCTTTAGGTGAGGTTATGAGTTAATTAATTTAATTTTGAGTTGATTAATTGGATAGAAAATTTATTTTTCCTAAGAGCCTAATCGCATCCATGCCATACAAAAATCACCAATCATAAATAAACTATGAAAATGCATGCTTTTTCTAATGCACAAGCTAAACAAATTATCAATCAATTTTATAAAGCTATTGCAAAAAGAATAAAGGCCGATGCGGGTCTACCATACAAGAAAAATGTGGTAGCCAAGCTCTACCCTTATACAACCCAAATTACAAATGAATAATTATAATTAAGAGGAATTCATGTTATGGAGGTCTTCATTCTTCATTTTGATTTGCTTCTTTTCTTTCTTCTTTTCAGCTTGATTGGAATATGGTTGCTCCAAAGGCATCACATGGTGCATAAGACTTTGTCTTATGACCAACGTTCATCCTAATTCCCCATAACATTCATTTCGCACCTTAATTGCAAAATTTACATCAAAATAGGAAAAATAAATCTAACTAAACTTACAAAATAAATGTTAGCTTAACATACCATACAACCCAAGAAGTTAAATATATAACTTGGACTTAGCACCCCACACATGGGTAGCCAAGCCCACCTATCCTAATTTGGATAATGCTTAGGGATATAAGCAACTCGCACATCAAAAGCATTTACATTTTTATTATAGAACCCCATAAGCACAATCCCCTGTAAAAGACATGATTAGACTAAGATAGTCCTATCATCCAATCTACACACATACATTCTAACATACAGTCTAAAAACATTACATCATAAAATAAAATCAGACATCAAACCATGCACCACCCTAATATAGAGATAGAAATGGTGACTTATCCTAATGTGTGTGCCATTTAAGGTTTGTGTGGCATATCTTAGCTAGGCTTTAAGGTTGGTGTGAAAGATTCAACTTAGATGGTGGTTTTGGTTCAAGTGATTTAGTTGATTTGTCAATTTTAGTTGGTGATTTGATTTGGTTTGAGTGAACCTATACTTAGGGACTAAATATTGTAAAGAGAAGAAAAGATAGTAGAACTCTCATTCACCCCTATCTTAAAGTATTTCTAAGGTAGATTCATTAATGGATTTTATTTTGTGAATATTTTTATTAATCTTAAGTTTAGATTTACTCAAAATAGTCCTATTCAATAAGAAAGGCCTCTTAGGATTAGTTATGGTGAATTACTATCACATAACACACACATATTCATTTCTTTACCACCATGTATGCCATGCTTATGAATAATCCTAAGCATACCTATACATGCAATGTAAATTTTAGCACACTTTGATGATGAATGCTAAGAGATATGATTTGATAATTTGGATATTCAATTGATGCATGTCTTTATTATGTAGAAATGGGGGATTTATCATCCATTATCTAAATGCACATCCACATGTATAAATGATATAAGTGAGTACGATGCCAATATTTTCTACACTAAGGGCATAAGGTACAAGATCTACTTTGGGCTAATTAAAGCCTCAAAACTGGATGTCCGTGACTAATATACCACTTTTATTTAATACATGTGAATGTAAAAAAAGAAACAAATGGATGAAGAATCATGCAAAAGATTATGTTTGATTTGGTTGTATTATTTACATGTGTAAATGTGAAGATCTTTCTTAAGTCATAATATAGAAATGCATAGGAATAGATTTAAGCAAGTGTTGTGTTCTTTTCAAATGAACTATACACTTTGCAAATCCTATTCAAATCCATGTTAAGAGAAGAAAATAACATAAAACACATCTTATGCTATAATCACATGCAAGCTTGTAAGTATTTATAAGTAGCATCACTTCATTCATAATCTTTAATTTATAGGTTTTGAAAATAATTTTTGGTTTAATAGTGATAATAGCCACTAATATTCTTAACTTTAGCCAAAACATACAATTTGACATAAAAGAAAATATTTATTTAATCAATTTTTTTATAAAAGAAATGAATGCATGATTTCATATGGCAAACAAAGTTTAGCATGCTTGGAAAGAAATAAAGGGATGTAAGCACATAACTTTACTCACCCTAATTACTTCCTAAGGACAATCATATAAAATAGGATTATTTAAAATGAATCAAAATTCTTTAATGAGATTCTTTATTTTAGAATTTGCTTTGACATAGGAAATATGAAAAAGGGTTTGTTGGTCCTAACCCATTTTCCACATGTGTGAATTGGTTTAGTTTAATTTTAGAACAATTAGGTTGATTTCATATTTTGTTTAGGTAATGTATGATTTAAATCCATTAATTACCCCTTACCTATACCACTTTAACATAATTATTCAAGTAATTATGAGCCAGTCATATGATATGCAACAACATGGAAATTTAAATCAACAAATGCACCTAAGAAATAAAGGGGCCTAATGTAATTGACTCATAATTATTGATTAATTAAGCTAAAGGGTTTAATTAAGTACTTGCATAACCATCCTACACATATAGTTTGATTATAATTCCCTATGGAGTCTCTTAGGTTATTGAACACCTAAGAGTCTACCCAAGATTAAGTGATTAAGGTTTTGGAATGATTTGGTTTTGAGTTTGATTAATGGAATGAATTAATGAAGTGATTAAGCCATTAATTAATTACCACTTGATTAAATGTTTTCCAATTGAGATAAACTTAGTGGAAAAGATTGGAAAAGAAGTCCTAATCTGATTCCCTAAGTTTATTCACTGTTTCAAAAAGACTAACAAGCTTAAATCATTTAATTAATTAAGAAAGTGATTAGGGGTGAATTAAGCAATTCCTTGAATTACTCCAATAATAAATTTCAAGAAAATCATGAGAGGGAGAGATCATCCCACTAATCAACCTTAGCAAGTTTGGAATTAATTCCTGAAGTAATTAAGGTGTAATTAGCCTAATTATATTTCTAATAAAACCCAAATTGAATTAAAATCACTACTCAAAATTAATTAATTTTAATTTTTTATTATTCCTCTTTGAATTATCTTTAAAATGAACTTGAGTTTGTATTTTTAGATTTTTCTATAATTAATTAATTTTGGAATTTAGTATTAAAAAAATGAATTAATTAAGCCCACTAATCCCCAATCCGAGCCATGCGCTTAATGCTTTCCACGTTGCATGATGGGATAGGTTATTTAAGTTATCACATCCATTGCTAAGTCAGCAAGCGGCAAATGCGCTTTCTCCATGGGCCATCCGATCTAAGATCGGATGGCCAAGATTAATCCCGTGGTTTAGGCTTAAATCAGAAGGGCTATCGCGTGATCCAATCACAGTCATCCAATCTAATCATGCAGAATGGATGGTGAGTGATCCTTCTCCTTCACGGAGAAAACAGCTCATCTCCTGCTCAATTGAGATCACGAACTGGATTGGGATCAAAATGATCCGACACCTTCGGAAGGAAGGGGCACATCCAATGGCAAAGATCTTAAGGGATGACACTTTTCTTCAAAAAGGACCAAACTATCTTTCCTATGGCTATGATTTTCAGCAATACCTCGTCGGAGGCTATCACCATTTCCAACAGAGGAGGTAGCTTCATCCAGTAGAGACGAAGCCTGTTGAAGGTATTGATTTGAAGTGGATGGCTTTGTGACCAAGCTCCTCTTAATGGTGATTGATCAAAGTCCTTCCCTTCTTGGTGACTTGGGAAATAACTTGAGCTCGATGAAGTCCCATAATGGTGCTTGTGAAGTTAATTTGGTTTTGATGGAGAATTGGATGAGTTTGGCATTGGATTGACCTCCCCCATTTCAGCTTTGGGTAAATCTGAGAAAGAGAAATCAAGGGAGCTTGGAAATGGCTTTGGGAAGCTTAGGGATGCTTGATTTTGATTCCTAGAGCTCAGTCGAATTGAGAGTCTCTAGTTTGAGTGGGAATGAGGGGGAGTATATCTCCCCCTCCTTGGATCGGACGATCGAGAGATGAGTTGCCTTTTTAGATCAATTGCTAAGATTGGTTGATCAGTTTGGTCTATTTAACATCCCATGTGAGTCATTTTAGGGAGGAGGAGAGTGATGTGCTTGTGTGAGTGTTGGTGATCCAAGTGCTCACTCATTAAAGGGGTCAGTTTGGCCTTGGGTTGGGTCATGACCCAAGCCCATCATGTGTCACCACCTCCTTGGTGTCTCAGTGGACCACTAGAAGGATGCCAAGTGGCCTTGAGAAAGAATTGACCAAATTCTAAGTGAATTTGTCCATAGGATACCCTTTGACCTAAGGGAAAAGTGGTCATTTGTCCATGATTTTGATTTGGGTAGATTTGAAATGATTCAAAAATGGGTTGGGCCAAATTTCAAGTGATTTGGAGTTCATTTGGTTTGAATTGGTTCAATTTGATCCATTTAGGTCAAGTTAGGTCAAATTGGGTTAGGTTGACCAGTTGGTCAAATTGTGTCAAGCCATGGGTTAGGTCAAGCTAAAATGATCATTTGGAGCCTATGGGTGTCATTGGTTTGGTTCAATTTAGTTTAGATTTGGTTTTGGTTCATTTGAGTTCAGTTAGGTCAAATGGGTCAAGTTGACCAATTTGACCTATTTGACCCAATTGGATTAGGTCATGAGTTGGTTTAGGCTTGGTTGATCATTTGAAATGTATTGCAAGCTTTGGTTTCAATCAATTTTGATTTGGTTTGACTTGAAGTTGATTTGACATTTTAGGTCAAGTTGGCTTCATGGTCAATTCAACTAGGTTGGGTCTAATTGGTCAATTGAAGCTTTGGTCAAGTTCAATAAGTGATTTGGAATGAATTTGATCCATTGGTTGCAATAAATTTGGCTTAGATCAAGATTTGACCCATTTTAGCTTTTTAGGTCAATTTGGGCCAACTTAGGTCAAGTGGCCAATTAGGCTTGGTTTGGCTCAATTGATGGCTTGATCAGGTTCAATCATTGATTATGGATTGATTTAGATCAATGGTTTTAATCAATTTGGCTTATAATGAATCTTGGCTTATTTAGGTTTCATTTGGGCTAGGTGTTGACTTGGTCAAAGGCTAAGTTTGACTTGGTTTGACACAATTCAGATGATTGATCATCCTAAGGATGATTGTTGCTCACAATGTGAGGCTTAGATGAGCTTAGTTCAATCCAATTTTGGTTGGATTAGAATTTGGCTCAAAAGGTCCTTTAGGTCACTTGGGGTCAAGTGAGCCTAAATGGGTTAGTTGGCTTGATCAAGGCTTGACTCAAGTTTGGTTGAACTCACATATGGACTTATGATGGAAATATAAATCCAATTGCAAGTGATTTAGAGTCAAATGGGCTTTGGTTCATTTGCCAATTTCAAGTCAAATGGGTGAACATCGATTTTACTGGGTTAGTTTAATTTTGATTGATAGTTTATGTTTATATTTGGGCATGTGATTGAAGGAGTGAATGTTTGAAGATAAAATCCAAGGGTTTGGATTGATTTGAGAATGATTTGATTAAGTTCAAGGATTTGACTTGAAAGAGTATAAGTTGGATTTTGGTTAGATTTGTATTTAAGTTTTGAATCAATTTTATTTAATTGAATTTATATTTCATTTATATTTGTGAATATAAATGAGAATATAAATGGTTATGAGAAAATCTTTTGAGTAGGAATTGATTTATGATTTGAGGAAATCAATTAGGTTGGAATTGATCATGGGTTTAAATCATTTGATTTGGAATTGATTCATGATTTTGATTTTGGAATTGATTTATGATTTGAGAAAATCAATTGAGTTAGAACTGATTTAAGATTAGAAGTTGATTTGAATTTGAAATTGATTTGAATTTGAGATTGACTTGAATTTGGAATTGATTTGAATTTGGAATTTGACTTGAAAGAAGGAAGCAAGGATTTGGTTCAATCTATAGGGTTGGCAAGTCCTCCTAATACCCCTATGGCATAACCTATCCCTATAGATAACTCCTATAAGTCTCTAGGGTTAGGTTATGTGTTCACCTAATCACTAGAAGTGTCTTAAGACTAAGGAACTCTTAGTGTCTAGAGGAGTCACATGTCTAAGATGCGTTGAAAGCTCACTCCAAAAGTGAGTCAGCCTCTCCTCCAAACCTCTTCTCTAACTAACCCCGACATTCTACTCTGTAGTGATTTGACTGCCCATTGCTATCCTTAATGATGGGAGCTAAACTTCCAATGGTAGAATGGCTTCAAACCCATACACTAAGAAGAATGGGGTCGATTATGTTGGAGTTCTGTATGTGGTGTGGTATACCCACAAGGCTTCAACTAGCTACTCATGCCACTGTTGCTTGTTATCATCGAGTGTCTTCCTTAGTTCGAAGAGTTTTGTTGACCGCTAGCCATTTGCCCAGGATAGTAGATAGTTGAGTATCTCTAATCTATACTGTGTCTCCTAGAAGCTGTTGATCTTGGTGCTCTTGATTGCAGTACCATCATCAGATATAAATCCTTGAGGCACCCTAAACCTATATATGATATGGTTCCTAAAAAACTAGTGCACATGCTGAGTTGTGACCTCTCTAAGTGGGATTGCCTCTGCCCACTTGAAAACGTAGTCCATGGCAGCTAGAATGAATCGATGACCTTTTAAAAAAAGAAAGATGAATCAGACCCACTATGTTAGCACTCCAACACTCAAATGATCATGAGGGCAATGTAGGGTGTAGAATGTTGGCTGGTTGGTGCAAGACTGCACCTTGTACCTGACAATAATGGCATCTCTTAGCTACATCCATGTTGTCTGTAATCATCGAAGGCCAGTATTATTCTAGTCTCTTGATTTTGGCTTTCATCTTTGAATCGAATTGATGCACTTCGCATAAACCTGAATGTACCTCGGTTATAATCTTATGGGCTTCATGTTTGTCTAAATAGCGTAACCACATTTGATTGAAAGATCGTCGGTACAAGGTGCCATCCACGAGAGCATAGGAGAGAGCTCTTTGTTTCATATGATGGGCTTATGATTTTTGTTGAGGTAGTTTTCTTATGTTCAAGTAATCTATGAATGGTTGCCTCTAATCCAGCTCCTCATCTTTTTCGGCAACAGCAACCTCCCCTTCAAGAGAGAGTCTCTCGATGAGTTTAGCATCAATAAGGGATAGGACTTGTCTATTTTAGATCTTTATTGGAATGGACTTATCTTCCGGACATGCCAACTCCTTGGTGAGTTTGGATAAAGCATCTGCTACTGCGTTCTCTCCTCGAGGAATCTTATACATGGTGACCTCATGGATTTGGGCCAATAGCTTCATGGTGTACTCATGGCAGTGACGAAGCTTAGGTTTTAGAACCTTATAGGACCCGAATCAGTTGATGACCAACTTGAGAATCCCCATAGATGTTGATGCTTTTGACACACTGTAATAGCTAACTCCAGATTGATAATCAAAGCCTCATACTCGGCTTCATTATTGGTGCATAGATTTGAGAGATAGTATGAGAATCTCATCACATCATGGTCTAGTGTTAAGAGAACTATTCCTACCCCTGCCTTTCTTGGAAGAGTAGATCGTGGTTCTTCTCCTTTTTGAAAGGAAACCACACCATCAAAATACATCTCCTAATGGAGAATGCTAGTGTTCCCTAAGTTCATGATTTGTTCATCAAGGAGGTCATCACTAAGCGGGGAATCAACATGAAGTGGTGTACTACTAAGAAATCCGCTAATGCTCATCCTTTCATAACACGGAGGGGTACAAATGTAATATTAAACTATGAAAGGATCATGGACCAACATGCCAACCGTCTGGATAATGTTGGCCGTGTCATGAGATATTGCAGTGGATTGGTTCTTGAAATCAAGTTCACCTTATGAGAAAGCATGTAGTGCCGTAGCTTTTGGGATGCAAAGATGAGAGCTAGGCAATGTTTTTCAATAGATGGGTAGTTTGCTTCAGCAATGATTAGACGATGGCTGAGGTAGTAGAGAGAGTTCTCCTTCCCTTTGACATTGGTTTGGGCCAACAAAGTGACAAGGGAGTCATCCAATTTAGCGGTGTGAAGGATAGATAAGTGGGCTTTCGAGATAGGCTAGAACTTTACCAAATACTATTTGATGTCTTCAAAAGCATGCTGACACTTATTATCCCACTTGAACTTAGTGTCCTTTTGGACAAGTGTTGAAAATGGCTTGCATCTCCCCAATAGATTGGAGATAAAGCGCCTTAGATATGCCAATCACCCTTAGAATGATCTGAGTTGAGTTAGACTTTTAGGGGGTGACATTTCTAAGATAGCTTTGATCTTTTTGGGGTCTATCTCTATTCCCCGGTGTCAAACAACAAACCCAAGGAACTTTCTTGATGCTACTCCGAATGCACACTTCAGGGGGTTCATTTTGAGATTGAATTTTCTTAACCATTCGAAAACTACTCTCAAGTCAAAGAGATAGCCTCCCCCCCTTTTCTCAGGGGGTTCATTTTGAGATTGAATTTTCTTAACCATTCGAAAACTACTCTCAAGTCAAAGAGATGGTCCCCCCTTTTCTTTAATTTTGACAACTAAATCATTGACATAGCATTTTACTTGATGATGAATGAGTTCATCAAAAATTTGAGTCATGGCCTATTGGTAAGTAGCACCAGTTTTTAAAGGCCGAAGGGCATGACCTTACAATAATAAATTCTAATCGGGGTTTGAAAAGTAGTATTCCTCTCATCCTCTCGGGCCATCTTAATTTGGTTGTAGCCAGATGACCCATCCATGAAGGAGAACATTGCATGAGATGAAGAAATGTTCACCATTAACTCTGGTATAGGAATTTGAAATCCATCCTTAGGACATGCCTAATTTAAGTTCCTGAAATTGACGCATATGCGAATTTGACCATTCTTCTTCTAACTAGGATGACACTAGCTAACCAGGCAGGGTATTTTTCTTCCCTGATAAAGCCAGCATCGATTAGTTTCTTGACTTCAGAAATGACCTGTGGTTCAATTTCTAATCGCATGCGTTTAGGAGCTTGTTTCATAGGGCTATCGTTAGGGTCTATTACTACCGCCACATCATGAGAACCGGGCATCTCTTCATAGCTCCATGTAAAGTAATCCTTAAACTTCGCCAATATACTAACTTTTGGTTTCATCTTCATTCAATAGAGAAGCGATGTATGTGGGGCATCTTCTTCATCCACGAGGTTGATTTCTTTGAGCTTGTTGATGGTTGAATTGATTCCTTCTTCAAATTTTGGAGGTGAATCTTTGATTTGAAGATCATCAGGATCATCTAAAATTTCTAAACACACCTCCTCAAAAGAGTTAGTGTGGTTTGAGAAGATCCTATTAGACTCCAGATGATTGGTGACAACTAAGCAGTAATCATCATCATCGACTGGACCCATTGTACTGAATCTTAGTCTGAACCTTGATTGTGAATCTATGCCTTTGTTGTCCCACAGCTTCTTGAAATACTTCAACCTGTGCCTAGACCATGTGTAAGGAATCAAACCTTTCTTTGCAAGATTATGAACACAAGGTGAGTACCAATCAAAAGGTAATTCCATTAAATCTTTAAATCATCCTCAAGTTTTACATCTGCTTCTGGACTTGAGGATGATGATCTAAATAGAAATATCTTTGTCTTGACATCCATGGAAGAACTAGGGGCTTCCTTAACTACCAAACCCTCAACTTTTTGAAAAGAAAGTGGGGTTAGAGCTATGGTTCCCAACTGCTGCCTAATGTTATTACATAACCCTAATTCGAATACATTTATGCTTTGCTTGGAGGCCTGGTCTTCATCACTGTTTGGCTTGAGTGTCACCTCCAGTGAAACTCGTTGAGCGGGGTTGGCTGGTGTTCTAATCACATGAGACTCATACTCTGAGCTAAATTCTATGTCTATGTGAATAGCAGGAGTACTCATGTGAATTAAAACATAGCCCCTATTGGCTGGCCGCCAAACCAGGGGCTCTTCCACCTCTAGAATTGTCTTTGTATCTACCTCTGCCTCTGGGGAGGTCAAGTCATCCTACCCATATGTTCATATGGTGGAACGAACTGTGGATGGAATGTAACATGTGGGTTTACCTCTTCCTCGGTGTCCCTTTCTCGCTCACTTGTACTTTCTTTTATCTTTTCTTTTTTTCTTTTCTTTTTCTTCTTTTTCTTTTTATTTTGTATTCAAATTTTGGCCAAGTTTGCGAGAATAGACATTTTCATTTTGAGGAAGATAGTAGGTCGCATCCTCATAGATCTCGACCTTTCTAACTGAGAATGTATTTTCATCTCCTTTGACACAGTATTCGATTCCATCTCTTCGAAACTTAATGCATTGATGA
This sequence comes from Cymbidium sinense, assembly GCA_021442155.1. NCBI lineage: Eukaryota > Viridiplantae > Streptophyta > Magnoliopsida > Asparagales > Orchidaceae > Cymbidium > Cymbidium sinense. Next base: position 187,811,942 of record CM038221.1, read on the forward strand.
AGAGATGATGGAACCATCTTGTTCTAGTGTATCCAAGGCATACCGACCAAAGAAGTGAATGATGTATTCAAATCAATTACATAAAACTAGGCTTTAGTCTTCTAGTCGCCTATTTCCAAAGGTAACACTATGGAGCCTAAAGCCCTCTCGCCCTGTCATTGAATCCTCTCAACATCATATGATCTCCTCGGAGTTCAGAGATGTCAATCCTTAAAGAGGCAAGGGTTTTCAGGCTCATAATATTCACTGATGCACCTGGATAAACCAACACCCTAGAAAGTTTGAATCTACCCATATCCACTGTGATGTAGAGGGTACGGTTGTGGTCCATATCCCCCAAAAGAAGGTCTTCGTCGGTGAATGTGACTCCCTGGGCTTCTCTTGAATAATGTGCCTTCTCTCCAATAACAGTCAAATGAGCTAAGAATATTTTTGGATCAAGAAGGGCCTTGATTAATGACTCTCTCATCTCTTTAGATAAGGCAATGGAATCATATATGCTTAGTTTAGCTGGCAACTTTCTCTATTGAGCAAGGACATTATAGTCAGCTTTGGGTTGGTCCTCCATAAGCATATCCATAGGTGGAGCATCCTATGGAGGGGCTTCTTGATCACAAGAACTAATGAATGCTTACCCTTATCCCGAGATGCTACCCTAGGAGGTAGAACGTTACCACTATGAAGGTTGACTTTGGTGACTTCATGAGATGGTTTAATGAAAAATTCTACTTGCTCATCAGGTTCACCTACATCTTCTCCTATAGGACCCTCGGAATTAGATGATTCCAAGTATATCTCAAGAGGTGAACCCATATTATTCAGAAATAAAAGTCCATCTCTAAATTAGAAAGTGGACTATCAGAGTTATTATAATTATTAAGACTTGAAGAGTTTTCTAAAGGAGTAGAATCAGTTAACCCATTAGAAGTGACATAGATGTAATTCAAACTAGCTTTCTTCCTTGATTTAGATTTAAAAGAAGGTACATGGTAGAAATTTAGTAAAGTAAGTGGGGTGAGGGATATGATGCCTTCATCTGCTAATACAAGATGTCTATTTGAAGATGAACTAGCTGTAGTAGGAATGTCAAAAGTAGTAGCTGCAACGGTAGAATGGAGGCTAGACTCGATCAGTTTTTGCGCTACTTGGCTATCCTTGGCAAGTATGGGCTGTTGCTGCTACTACTAAGCTCCTACTTTCCCCAAGTTGTCTTTGGAAACTTGCAATAATTCCTTGATGTTGGAGGTTTGAGCTGCTTCAGGCACCTGTAAGGAAAGTTTCTTGATTTTAGAAATGATCTTTGTAGAGGTTCAAGAAAATGAGATATCTCAACCTTCTTTTATTTTGAGAGGATCACATGTATCCCCAAGGATTAACCTAACAGAACTGGATGGTTATTCTACTAGATATTTCTTATGGATAACTATTGTGCCCGACTTGTAGCTATGCTCAAGCCAGCCCTTAAATGTAGGGCAATCCTCCAAAACATGGCCTAGCATATGGTGGTAGGGGAAAAGTTAGGATCATTGCTCCTGCCCACTTCCTCCAGCTTTCTAGGCTCAGGCAGCTAAAAATCAAGTTTCTTTAAGAGGTTCTTAAAGATATTTCTGACTACCTCCCTCTTAAATAAATAAGGTTTATTTAATTTATCCAAAAGAGTAGGTGGATGATAGCTACCTGGGACAGGTATGTATATTCCGAGAGTATGGCGAGGAGAGAGGCGAAGGCGGAGGCTATAAGATATAAGATGAAGGCGGTAGTAGAAGGAAGTGAAGGATGTTGAACTTCGAGGTCTCTTATCTTGATCTCGACGATTTTGCTTCCTATCTTATCCAATGCTTCTTTTTTTTCATAGGCTTTTGCGGCTTTGGATTTAATGAATGATCTTGAAAAGGCAACTGTTTGGCCTTCCATTGTAGACTAGCCACATTGTTGATTAACTTCTCAAAAATGTTAATGGTGAAACCTTTAAGCATGAAGATGACCGAGCCATGAATATTCTTTAATATAATTTCAATAGCATGCTGTTCAGACAACTGTGGTTTGCATTTCTTGTTTAAATTATGACATCTAAGAATGTAATCAATGAGAGACTCACAGGAGTGTTGTTGAGCTACAATGAGATCGCCCATAATTACCCTTTGCTGAGCTCCAGCAACCTCTTAACAAAGAGTTGCTCCAACTCAGCAAAAGTCTTCACTTAATCATTGGAAAGTTCAGTGTACCAATCAAAAGCTATGTCCGCTAGACTATTGGCAAAGAGATGAAATAATAATGCATTGCTACCACCAACGTTGCAACAGTTGGCCCTGAAGTATGGTATATGTTGGCAAGGGTTCCCGCCACCATCAAAACTTTTGAAAGAAGGAGACACAAAACTCTTAGGATATTGGATAGCATCGAATTCCTCTGGGTAGGGTTTACCCTTTGGAACTGATGAACCACCATGGGATTGTGCCAGTGCTTCCTTCACTTATTGTTCAACCATGAGTTTGATGTCTTTTTCTTGTATGGAGGTATTGTCCACTACCTTCTTATACAAGCTAGTCTCTTCTACTCTACTAGAGGCGAACTCTTGGGTTGATCCAGGACATGCAATAACTCAGGCTAACCAGTCTCCATAATGGTAGAGTGTACTGCTGTAGCTTGATTATAAAGTGTTAGAATTATCGCCAACTATTCTTCAACTCTCCTTCCCATCTTATCAATCTACTCATTTTTTGTTTGAGTTGTTGAAGGAGGTGTTGGGTTGAATAGACTGCATTATCTTGTTCGGCCGCAACACCTTTCAAACTTTGGTGATCCCAAAGGAGAGAACCTCTAGTATCAACCATATGTACCTCTGTCGAGTCTTCTAACAAATCATCTTTGTTGGGGTCGAAGCTAACCTTCTCCTCTTCAAGGTCATACCAATCATACCCTAAGATTTCTTTCTTTTTAGTAAAGTACTGTGCTAAGATATTATCCAAGGATCAGTCTAACTGTGGCCACACAAATACTCACGGCTGATCGGAGGTGGGATCATGCTCATTAATGGAGATACACTTGACCTCCCCTGCTACTAGAGTGCTAACCCTGTGTGGGCTATGCTCACTAGAAGACAAATGCTCTTGACTATCAACTGTTATGGGTAGAGTGCTGGCCTTAAAAGAATCTACTGCCATGGGGACAATAAAACTGTCCACTTCTCCTTCTGTTGTTGCTATATCCATGATCGATTGAGGTGAATGGTGATGGTACAACTTATACGATGTTGAGGTGCACTCCTCTTCACCTGAAGTAGGAGGTCAAGCGAGAGCTTCGCCCACCACCTCATCGATGGAGTAGATGAAGTGGGATCCCTTGGCCATAGCTGGATCACCAGTGGGGCTTTCTTCTCCCCTGATGCTTCTCTCATGGCTTTGGGTGGAATCATAGAAGATGGAACCTGAACTGGCGATAGTGGACATGGAGTGGAGAGGTGCGGTGGAGACAACACCTACTGCCTCTGTATGGGGGCTCTCCTCATATGATGGGTGGTACTATTGACCTCATTTTTAGAATTAGCTCTCAACCCCTCCATCTTAGACATAAGACTCCTCTTAGACTTTAAGATTTTCTTAGTCTTAAGACACATCTAGTGATTAGTTGGACACTCTACCTAGCCTTTAGAAGACTTAGAAGAGTTTGCCATAGGAATAGGTCATGCCTTAGGGGTGTTAGGAAAATTTTCTACCCTTAGCTTAAACCATTCCTCACTTTCCTTCCTCCAAGTCAAACTCCAAATCAATCTTACTTAATTTTCTCCAAACTCAAATCAATTTTATGATTGAAATCTATGATTGAAACCCATGATCAAAATCCATCAAAAATTCATAAGTTCTAATTTCTTAAGTCCTTAATCCTCCCTTAAGGACTTAACCAAAATCAACTCTAAACCAATTCAAATCTTTGAGATCTCCTCATGATTCATTTATATTCTCATTTATATTCACATATATAAATGAGATATAAATTCAAACCAATCAATATAATCTCAAAATTACAAATCAACTCATGAATTTTTCCTTAAGTCCTTTAAATTCCCTTTAATGGATTTAACCCAAATCTTGATCAAACCATCTCAAAGTCATGGGATTTTCTCATAAATCATTTATATCCTCATTTATATTCACATATATAAATGAAATATAAATATAAATCAATCAAATCTAATCCAATAATTAAATTCCCAATTTAAAATCTTTCTTAAGTCCTTTAAATCCTTCTAAATGGACTTAGCACAAATCATGATTAAACCACTTCAAATCCTTGAAATTTTGCACATGATCCATTTATGTTCTTATTTATATTCATATATATAAATGAAATATAAATTCAAACAATCAAAATCAATTCCAAAAATCAAACTCAAATTCACTCAAAATCTAATTTAAGCCTTTCAAGCCAAAATCTTGAACTTAGCCAAATCAATTTCAAATCAAGACAAAATCTTGATTTTCTCTCATGATTCAATCAACCCTATAATCATGAGCTCATATATAAATCCAAACATTAATAAAAAAAATCAAAATCCAAGTCAAAAATCAAAGTCAAAACCTTTCATATTCTTCCTTTGAATATGAAATTGTCAAATGGATCTAAACCCATTTGACTTCAAACCACTTGCAAATGGATTTATATTTCAATCATGAGTCCATAAAAAAGATCAACCAACTTCAAATCAAGCTTTGACCAAGCCATTTGACTCACTTAGGCTCACTTGACCCAACGTGATCTAAAGTACCCTTATGAGCCAAATTCTATTCCTAACCAAATTGGATTGAACTAAACTCATATATCCCTCTCATCATGATCAACAATCATCATGGGATGATCAATCAATCAAATTGGGTCAAACCAAGTCAAACCTATGGGTTGACCAAGTCAACACTTAACCTAAATTGAAACCTAACACAGCCAAATTCCACCATAGGCCAAGTTGATTTAAACCATTGATCTAAGTTCATTCATGACTTATGTTTGAACTTGACCAAGCCAACATTTGAGCCTAAGCTAGCTCAATTGGCCACTTGACCTATTTTGACCTATTTTGACCTAAAGGGTCAAATGTGTCAAAAATTTATCTAAGCCAAATTGATCCAAACCAATGGATCATGTTCATTCCAAATCACTTGTTGAACTCGACTAAAGCCTCAATTGGCCAACTAGACCTAACCTAGCCCAATTGACCTTACACTCAACATGACTTAAAGGGGTCATGTTGAGCCAACATTGAAATTAACCCAAATTGATTAGAAACAAAGATACCAATCCACTCCATATGACTAACCCAACCCAAACCAACCCTTGACCTACCTCAAATAGGTCAAATGGGTCAAATATGTCAACTTGACCCATTTCACCTAAGTGAAGTCATATGAGCCAAATTCAAAACTATATCAAATTGAATCAAACCGAAACCACCAAAACATTTCAAATGGTCATATGAACTTGACCCAACCCTTGGTTTAACCTAATTTGTCCTATTGGTCAACTTGACCCAAGTTGCCCATTTTGACCTAAATGGGTCAACATGAGCTAGACCCTATCAAATGATTTACAAATCCAATGAAACCTTGCAAAACCTAGTTTCTCCACATACCCAACATATCCAAAGTGGAAAAATTGAAAAATGACCATCCTACCCCTAGGCCATAGAACAAATTTTGGCTTAATCCATGGGTAATTTGGTCATACCCTCTTCACATTCACTTGAGGATTTCCTAAAAGCTCAAGGAAACTTAGTGATGAGTGGTGCACCCAACCCAATGGGTTTGGGTTAGCCCATTTGGTCCCTAGACCAAATTCGACCCCCTAGCTCAAAATTAAAATTTCAAACTCCCTCTCAAGCTCAAATTCATACACATGGGAGGTTGGCCATCCACTCCTTGGCTCAAACTGACCACGTGCACACCCCTAACTAATCAAATAGCCCTCAGCCTATGATTAATTGGATCAAAATGATAGGTCCATTACCAACCATCCGATCCTTCAAGGGGGAGATATACTCCCCCTAATTCACTTCTGTTTTAATTCACTTAAGGTCGATTGAAGGATAGGAAGCCAGAGGATCCATTGGAGATTGATCCTAAGCCTACTAGAGCTCTTCCCATTTTTCTTTTCTCGGCTCTTGAATAGTGAAAATTAGGGGAGGTAGAGTGAATTGCCAACTTTTTCCACACTTCATCTCCATCCAATTCCTTTTGCAAGAACACTTAGGTGACCAAGTAGAGCTCACCTAAGTTGATTCCCAAGTTCAAAAGGTAAAGGAGGATTGAATTGGATCAAAGCCGAAGCTCAAGCAAGGAGGAGTTGGTCCATACATTGATGCACTCAACCTCAAGTGCTCATACTCTTAGCAAAGCTTCATCTCAACTAGACGAAGCTCCTCTAAGGGAATCGAGCACCGGTGATCACCTCTAGTGAGGTATGATATTTTTTGACCATTAAACTCAATGTGGTGTGGATCTTTGTGAAAGAAATTTTCACCCCATCAATTTTTGATCGTTGGATTTGCCGCTCTTTATCTTTAGATGGTGTGGGTTGATTTTGGTTTGATTACATGCTAGATCTAGCTTGAATGTTCCCCTTGATCATGGACAATCTCTGTTGATCAAGGGGAAGAACTTGGATGATCTCAGCCATTCATCCACACATTTTAGATGGACGAAATAGATTATTCAGTATGTTTAGATATCCTATTACTCATTTTATAATACGGGGATATCCTTGGCCAATCTTTGATTGGAAGGTAGAGGATTAAAGCGTGTGCACCACCACCGCCACCCATGATATGACAACTTAAGTGATCCCATCATAGCGCGATGTGTGTAAAGCGCATTGACCGCCACTGCCACGCGTCGCGCCGTGAGCCAGGGATTAATAAAATGCTTTAATTTATTGCTAGTTCACTTAGAGATCTTCCAAAATTCATAACTCTTGCTAGAAAATCTATAAAAATATGAAATAAAATTCTATGGATAGATAATTAAACCTAAAACATTTTAAAATTAATTTTGATGAGTTTTGAATTATTGTTTTTTTTTCTGAATTTGGGTTTTATTAGAAAGTTTATTTTGCTAATTACTTTTTAATTAAGCCTATGATTTATCCCAAATTTCTTGAGTATATTTTGGGGGATGACTTCTACGTCCCCTAATTTTCTTGGGATTTATTGAAGGCGTGATTAGAAAAATTGCATATGGTTTACTTAAATGCCCTCCTTATATAATTAAGCATAATCAGGATATGATTAGTGATTTTAACCTATGATTAGGGTTGATTAAGGATAGATTCAGTAAGTAGGAGGTTTATGGAATATTTTTGGGGCATTTCCCCTTGGCTATTCCCTAAATGCCTCTCTTCTCTCCTTAATCTCCTCTTAATTAAGGGTTAATTTATTAATTATCCCCTTAATCAATTTCTAAAAATTTTTAAAATAATTCTAGAACTTAATTAATCTACTTTAGGTAGATGCTTAGGTGTTTAATAGCTTAAGTTCAATTAAGGAAATCAAAACCCAATTCACATGTGTGAAAGGGTGTTTTAAAATTACTTAAGTTAAACCTCTTAGCTTAATTAACTTTTAATTGTGAGCCAAATTGCATTAGGCCTTTTCATTATTAGGTGCATTGTACATTCAAATTCCTTGTGGGTTTTATGTCATCTCATTGGCTCATAATTGTTTAGTTAATTCTTCTAAGGTGGTGTTTTTAAGGGTTAATTAAGTTACTTAATACATACCTTAACCTAATCAACTCATAAAAATGGATCTAATTCTCTAAAAATTAAACAAAAATATCAAACACGTGTGGGAATAGACTAGGAACAGCAAACTCATCTCACATTTTCAAAATTAAATTAAACTTCAAACTAAACAAAAATCACTTTGAATTCACTTTGATTTATTTTAAATTTTCTTAATCCATAGGAATGTCTTTAGGATTTAAGTGAAGTGAGTTTTTTTTACATGCTATCATTGCTTTGGATCTTTCCCCAACATGCTAAGTTGCATGCCATGTGATTTCATGCATTCATACTTTCATTTTTTCAAATTTTAAAATGAAATTGTTTACTTTATGTCAAATTTGTATGTGTTGGCTAAAGTAGAAATATGAGTGGCTATTATCACTATTAAATCCAAATTATTTTCAAAACATATAAATCAAATACCATATCTAAAAGTATGCTACTTATATTTTAATTATGAGTTTGCATGTGATAGATTATAAAAGTATGCTTAGCATGGGTTTCCTTTCTTTCTTATGTTGGTATAGTTTTGAATAGGAATTTGGTGAGGTATATGGTTCATTTGAAAAGAACCTAATGCTCACCTAATTTCATATCCTATTCATCCCTATGCTACCATCTAAGAAGGGTTACCTACACTTGCATACATAAATTGCATAAACAAAATAAATCTATTAAACAAATTTTGCATCTTCTTTTTCCATTTCATTTCTTTTATACACATGTTTGTACTTAAGAAAAGTGGTATATTAGTCTGGACAACCCCGAGATTGTGAGGCTTTAAATAGCCCTAAGTAGGTCTTGTACCTTACACCTCTGATTAACAATAGAACTGTACTCACTTGTGCCTTTCTTACTTTCATGTGTGTATGTGAAAATTTGGATAAGGAAAACCCTTTCTACTTAAGAAAAATCATGCATATTCAACTTCTAAATTTAATTAAATGGATTACTTAGCATGCATCATAAAGTGTGTTAGATATCCTCATTTGCATGTATATATATGCTTAGGGTCCATCCATATGCATGTTATATATGTTGGGAAAGAAATGAAGTAATGTGTATTATGTGAATTTTGATTCATTTTATTTAATCTTAAATGCCTTTCTTTTTGAATAGGTTTGTTTAGAGTTTATCAAAACTTAGGATCAATTAAAAGATTTGATCAAAACATTCACCTAAATGAAACTAAAATGTGAATATACTTTAGATATTACTTAGGTTAGGGTAGGAAAGAGAAGTTCTCTTCTCTTTTCCTCTCTTCATAACTTAGTAATTAATTGTAGGATCCACTTAAACAAAATCAAAACATGAAATAAAATCAACCCAAAATAACTAAACAACTTAAATGAACCCCTCCTCTAAGTTGAACATTCTTCACACTTAGAAAATTTGAACTTAAAGCCAGGGCTAAGCATACCACATAAGCCTTCAAAGCACATACATTAGCCTAAGTCACCACTTCTAGCTTTAGGTTAGGTCAGTGCATGATTTGATGTTTATTTTATTTTGTGATGTATGTTTTAGACTAGATGTTAGGATCTATGCTCGTTTACTGAATGGTAGAATGTTCTTAGTTTAACTATTCTGTCTGCAGGGGATTGTGCTTAAGGGATGCTATCATAAATAAAAATATAAATGTCTTTTCTTGCAGGTGCTTTATACCCCTAAGCATAAACCATAGGCCAGGTGGACTATGTCACCCATGTGTGAGATGATAAGTCCAATATACATGCTTGGGATTTATGTGGTTTGTTTTAGCTAACCTTTATTTTGCAGGTGTTAGTTAGATTTCCACTTTTTCTTTTCATATAAAATTTATGCAATTAGAATTTTGGAATAATTTTTTATGGGGATTAGGATGAACATTGGTCATAAGATCCTATCTTATGCATCATGTGAAGCCTTGGAGAATCTACCTTCCAATCATCCAAAAGGAAGAAAGAAGAAAAGAATGAAGAAGAAAGAAGAATAAAGCTTGAAGATCCCCTTAACAATGGATTCCTTTACTTACTTGTAATATAATTCATTTATAATATGGGTTGTATAAGGGTAGAGCTTGGCTACCCACATTTGATATTTTTGGGTTTGTACAATGGTGCCCAACGTTAATGGCCATTTATTCTGTTTGCGATTAGCTTTATAAATTGATTGATGATTTTTTTAACTTTGGCATTAAGTGGCATGCTTTTCTCTATTTTTTCCTTGCTTTATGTATGGCCTGGATGAGGATTAGGTTCTTTAGGGAAAAATAAATCTTTTACCCAACTTAACAACTCAAATTAAAATTAAACAACTCATAACCTCACCTAAAGCTTTAGGTTTAAAATTAAGATAAAAGAATTAACAACCCCTTAGCTGGATGAGCATTTCTTTTGTAATATCATGCACAAATGCATCTTATTTCACTCTTGATTAGAGGGCTTCCACCTTTGCCAGAGAACCTTGGCTTGACTTGTGAGAGCCATGGTGGAAACTCACCTCCTCCCTTCTCGTTGATTTTGGCCAATAATCTTATTTCTCATGCATTAGTCATAAAAATCCTATTAGCATCAGTCAAAATAAATTATACAAAATAAAAATAAAATGAAATTTGAAATGCATTAGATCTAGGTCATTTGAAGCATGTCCCTTTACATGATCTAGTCTCATTAGGGAGTGAGTTTAAGGACTTAGTGTCTTTCTAAATAAATAACAACCTAACTGTCTCACATAAGCTTAAAGACTTGCCTACATGAATTTAAAATCATAGGAGGAGTTAGTTGGTGGCCACCCCTAGATGATTGTAAGTCCAAGCAGTTGGGTGGATTGTCCTCTCTTGTGAAGGCAAACTAATTACCCATTCTCGCCTTAGATTTAGGTAGTGTTTTTGACCCTTGCCAAAGCTCCCTAGATTTAGGTTTTGAAGTTGCTTCTCCCTTTGTGGGTCATAAGCATAACCTCTTAGGCATTTTTTTAATCTTGTGTTAAGGAATCTTAAATTCTAAATTTCTAATGAAAAATGTAACTCAAACAAACTAATTAACTTGAAAAATGCAATGCCCAATTATAAGATAGTTTAAGATGCTAACTAGGTTTCCTAGCATCATGAGCATCTCTTACTTATCTTCCATTTTTGGCTTCAATAATAACTCCCTCTTTTCATCAACCCCATTTGATCTTCAAAAGTAAACCAATCGATTGATAGTCTTTTCCTATTAAAATCTTCAAAGACAACGATCATTTACCTTAATCAAGAGTTTTCCTAAGGAATCCCCATTTCTTAGGATGTAATTAACTATGGGGGCTTGCCCTTTAGGAACAACTTAACCTAGATAAACCCATCTTTACTTTTTCATGTAAAGTAGGGGAAGAATCTTTGGTATTTATGCAGACCCATCATCCTTAAGAGTCCTTATTAAGGTGATTAGGTCCATTAAAGGGTATTGACTTCTGCCTTTTGAGATAGTACACTATTTGCTTGATGATGTACTCGATCACCTGAATAAGTACATCTGCGGATCTGCATGGCATCCTTAAAAGATGAATTTCTATAGTGTTAGTGTTGCCTCTTTCATTTCTCCCCATAGATTTGAAGGTGACTACTTCTGCTATAATAGAAAATTTTCACCATAGGTACCAGTCAACACAATACTATTGGTGTGACCGACGTGGGTAGCATGCCGATCAGGGAAATCTACGAGGGAGGAGGTTGCTGACTTCCTGGCATATCTTTGCCTCTCTCTACTAGTAATGTGAACTGATACTTGGGCCTCTCTGGCCTTCTCCTGACTGATATGCTCGCCTACATTTCCACGAATAATTGATCATAAATCAAACTGAGCACTGGATTCTAACCGTCCATAAGCCCTGTCAACTTGGCGTAAGACTGTCTTAAGACCAGCATATGACCTTCTCCTATCTCTGACAGGTGTCTCATAATGAACTGGAGGTGGAAGTGATACTGCAATCCTCCTGACATCTTCCTCTTCTTTAGAACCGAAAAGGGGGTGGAACTTGTTCTGAGTAAGCAAAGGAGAAGCTACCATGGGAGACCACTCTTATGCACTGTGAGATAATGTGACTATCTCCTTGGCAATGCGCACGTGGTGCCTCTCAATCTTGAGGCTCCTATTGTAACACTGGGTTCAGCTAGGTGGAGTAGTTCGGGAGCTAGACCTTACCTCAAAGGTAGGGGAGACTATCCCTGAAGCAAAGGTAGCCATCTCTAGAGGAGGCCAATGAGTGGGCACTAGCCCACACTGGGGCAGTGATGGGAACAACTGACTGTATGGGTATGTTGACCTCATTTTTAGAATGAGCTCTCAACACCTCCATCTGAGACATATGAATCCTCTTAGACACTAAGAGTTCCTTAGCATTAAGACACTTCTAGTGATTAGGTAAACACTTAACCTAACCCTAGAGACTTAGAAGAGTTAGCCATAGGAATAGGTCATGCCTTAGGGGTGTTAGGAAAACTTGCCTACCCTATAGCTTGAACCAAATCATCACTTCCTCCTTTCAAGTCAAACTCAAAATTCAAATCAACCTTAAACTCAAATCAACTTCAATTCCATTACAAACCTTAAATCAATTCCAATGGATTTTCTCAAATAATGAATCAATTCCAAATGGTTGAAACCTATGATTGAAACCCAAAATCTAAATCAAATTCCAAAATATTTTCTAAGTCCTTTGATTCCCTCTTATGGACTTAGCACAAATCAAATCCAAATCAATTCAAACTCAAGAAATTTTCTCATAACCCATTTATATTCTCATTTATATTCACATATATAAATAAAATATAAATTCAAACAACCAAAACCAACTCCAAAACTCAAATCCAAATTCAATCAAAATTCAACCTAAGCCTTTCAAGTCAAATTCTTGAACTTAGCAAAATCAAACTCAAATCAAGCCAAACCCTTGATTTTTCTTCATGATTCAATCAACCCTTCAATCATGAATCCAAATATAGACATAAACTTCAATCAATAAACCAAAACTAAATTCAAAAATCAAACCCAAGTCAAACACATGTTCACCCTTTGAACTTGAAATTGTCAAATAAATCAAAACCCATTTTACTTCAAACCATTTGCAAATGGATTTATATTTCAATCATAAGTCCATATGTGAGTTCAACCAAACTCAATTCAAGCTTTGACCAAGCCATTTGACCCACTTAGGCTCACTTAACCTAAAGTGACCTAAAGTACCCCTTATGAGTTAAATTCTAATCTTAACCAAATTAGATTTAACTAAGCCCATCTAAGCCTCACATTGTGAGCAACAATTATCATGAGATGATCAATCACCCAAATTGGACCAAACCAAGTCAAACCTTAGGGTTGACCAAGTCAACAGTTAGCCAAAATGAAACTTAAACTAGCCAAAATCTACCATAGGCCAAATTGATTGAAACCATTGATCAAAACTAATTCATGATCAATGTTTGAACTTGACCAAGTCATCATTTGAGCCTAACCTAGCCCAATTGGCCAATTGACCCAAGATGACCTAAAAAGTCAAAATGTGTCAAAATTTGATCTAAGCCATATTAATTGAATCCAATGGGTCAAGTTCATCTCAAATCACTTATTGAACTAGACCAAACCCTCAATTGACCAACTATACCCAACTTAGCCAATTAACCATGAACCCAACTTGACCTAAAAGGTCATATTTAACCAAAATAAAATAAAATCAAAATTGATTGGAAATAAAAATACCAATATATTTCAAATGACCAACTAAACCTAAACCAACCCATGACCTAACCCAATTAAGTCAAATGGGTCAAATTGATCAGCTTGACCCATTTGACCTAAATGAACGAAATCCTAATATAAACCAAATTGAACCAAACCAAAGTTACCAAAATATTTCAAATGGTCATTTGAACTTGACCCAATCCTTGGTTTGACCCAATTTGACCAATTTGTCAACTTGACCCAAGTTGACCCATTTTGACCTAAATGGGTCAACATGAGCCAAATCATATCAAATCAATTCCAAATTCATTAAAACTTGGCCCAACCCAATTTTCAATCATTCCAAACATATTCAAACTAAAATCCAAGCTAAATGACCATTTTATCTTTAAGCTATAGGGTAACCCAAAATCAAAACAACTTGAAATTTGGTCAATTCCTTCTCATGGACACTTGACACCCTCTTAGTAGACCAAATGGTCACTAATGTGGATGGTGCACATGATCCAATGAGTTTGGGTCAGCCAAACTCATCCCAATGGCCAAATTAACCACTCCCTTCATTTCAAACACATGGTACTCCTCCACTACCTCCCTCTGGCCAAAACAAACCATGTGCAACCCATAACCACCAAAACAACCAATTAAAGGAGGTGAATTTGATCAAAATGGCTTAGCACCTCTCGACTGTCTGACCCATCTAGGGGGAGATGGGTCAAACATATGGTACTCCCCATAATTCCACTTCATTCAAAGGCTCTAATGTTTGATTGAAGCTAAGGAAGCCATAAAAGCAATTGCAAGCTCTTTCAAGCCTCTTAGAGCTACTTCCATTTCTCCTCTTCTCATTTTTTTCAAGCCGAAAATAGGGGACCTCCACTATTTCTCAAATTCATCCAATAACCAAATTCAGCTCAATTGCTCTTGCAAGCACCTTGAGGGAACCCAATCGAGTTCAGTCAAATCTTCTTCCAAGCTAAGGCAAGGGAGGTGGTGTCTAAACCAAGGCCACAAGATTAGGAGGAGCACCTTGGTCAATAGATGGATCCACCCAATACCAAAACCTCAAATATTCAACAGGGCTTTATCTCTACTAGACGAAGCTAGCTCGATAGATTGGAGCACCAGTGATAGTCTCCGGTGAGGTATGCCTTCAACCTTAGCCTAAAATAGAGAGTGTGTGGTCCTTTGTGAATGAATATTTCACCTCATGCAAAATTGACCATTAGATTTACTTGTGCTTACTCCTAGTTGGTGTGGGTAAAGTTTGAGTTCAATTCGAGCTCAATCGAGCTCAGATCTTACCCTAAGGAGTGGATGGTTGCCCTCTCCCATAGGCAAACTCAGTGATAGATCATGGACTATCCGTCCGCACATTTTGGATGGACAGTCATGATCAAACCACGTAGGATCCTCTGATTTATCTTATTAATACCACAGGCTTAATCCTTTTCATTCGATCTTTAATCAGACGAGTAAGGAGAAAGCCCGTAGCACCGCCACTGATGCGACATTGGGATGTGATAACTTAAGTGACGAATCCCATCATGCCATGTAGAAAGTGCACGACATGTCAGCGGTCCATGAGGTGTCAATGGGATTAGTCATATAATTAGAGATTTAATTACTTAATAAATGTGGAAACTTCAAATAACATAATTAAATGTATAAAAATTACAAAAATAGAAAATAAAATACATTGTGAAGATAATTCAGTAAGGAATTCACTAAAAGTATTTTAATGGATTTTGAAGAGTGCATTTTCTTTAAATAAGGTTTTAGTGAAAACTTAATAACCCTAAATACTCCCTAATTACTTCATTAATTCATTTCAATTTTTTAAATGCATTTAGTGGGATGACCTCTGCCTCCCCTAATTTTCTTGGGATTTATTGATGAGTTAATTAGGGAAATCAATTAATGAATCCTTAATCACTCTCTTTATGTAATTAAGGGTAATTAAGCATATGAATAGTGGTTTAGTTCCTTTTAAAGTTAATTAAGCCTTGCTTAAGTAGTGAAGAGGTTTATGGAATAGGTTTGGGCAATTTTCCTTAAGCCATTCCTTAAACCCCTTTCCTTCCTTAATCCAAACTTAATTAAGGGCTAATCCACTAATCACCTACTTAATTAACTTGATAAAATTTCCAAAATATTCTAGAACTTAACCAATTCATCTTGGGTAGGTGCTTAGGTGTTCAATAACCTAAGTAGCTTAAGGAAATCAAAATTCAACCCACATGTGTGGGAAGGGTTATGAAAGTACTTAAATTAAACCCTTTATCTTAATTAATCACTAATTGTGAGCCAATTATATTAGGCCCTTTCTTTCCTACATGCATTACTGGTTTAGATTCTTTGTGTGATTTTATGTCATACATTGACTCATAATTATTTGATTAAATATGCTAAAGTGGTATGTAAGGGGTAATTAATGTACACTTAATTTAAACAAAATATAAAATCAATCTAATCACCTAAAGATTAAACTTAAAAAACTCACACACAAGGGAATGGATTAGGACCAGTAAACTCATCTCACATTTCTCAAATTGAAATCAAACTCAAAACAAAATCAAGCTTTCCTTAAACCAAATTTGATTTACTTTAAATAATCTTATTCCATAGGATTATCTTTAGGAATTAATTAGGGTAAATTAATTTACAGGCTTTCATCACTTTATTTCTTTCCTAACATGCTAAATGTGTATACCATATGAAAATCATACATTCATGTCTTTTAAAAATCAAATTAAAAATGAAATGTTTCCTTTATGTCAAATTGCATATTTTGGCTAAAGTAAGAATATGAGTGGCTATTATCACTATTAAATCCAAAATTATTTTCAAAACTCATAAATCAAATATAAAACAAAATGATATGCTACCTATAATTATTTATAAAGATGTGCATTGTGTGGTTTTCCCTCTCCTCTCTTTTAACATAATTTTTGAATAGGATATGCAAAGTGTATAGTTCATTTGAAAAGAACATAACACTTGCTTAAATCCATTCCTATTCATCCCTATGTTATTAATTAATAAGGACATCCACACTTACACATGTAAATTGCATAAACAAATCAAACAAATAAACATAAACTTTTGCATCTTTCTTTTTCCATTCATTTCTTTTGTACATGCATATGTATTTAAGGAAAGTAGTATATTAGTCTGGACAACCCCGGGGTTGTGAGGCTTTATGTAGCCTTAAGTAGGTCGTGTACATTACGCCCCTAGTGCTAACATTGGCATCGTACTCACTTATGCCTTTCATACATGTACATGTGCATATGAATGATGGATAAAAGAATTACTCTTTTCTACTTAACAAAATCCTGCATACATGAAACATTCCAAATTTCTTTAAGCAAACTCTCTTAGCATTCATCATTAAGGTGTGCTAAAATACTTCCATTTGCATGTATAAATATGCTTAGGATTTATCTATATGCATGTTACACATGTTGTAAAGAAATAAAGTGTTGTGTTTTATGAATAGTAATTCACTTTACTTAATCTTAAAATGCTTTTTTCTTTAAATAGGTTTGTTTAGAGTTGTTCTAAACCAAGGATTAATTAAAATTCATAATAAAACATTCACTAAACAAAAATCAATAATGAATCTACCTTAGAAATCACTTAAGGTAGGGAAGAAAGAGAAGTTCTCTTCTCTTTTTCTTCTCTTTACAACCTTTAGTAATTAAGTAGGTTCATTCAAACCAAACAAAATTATTAAATAAAAATCAACACAAATTTACTAAACAACTTAAATGAAACCACCCTCTAAGTTGCACATTTTCATACTTAGAATATCTAAACCTTAAAGCCTAACTTAGCATACCACACAAACCTTTTAAAACACATACATAATCACCACTTCTAATGTTGAATTAGGTTTGATGTTTACTTATTTTATGGTGTAATGTTTTAATGATAGATGTGTGTATGTGTAGAATGAATGGTATGATGATTTAGTCTGATCATTATCTTCTGTAGGGGATTTTGCTTATGGGGCGCTGTAATAAAAATATAACTGCTTTTACTATGCAAGTTGCTTATACCCCTAAGCATAATCCAATAGGGTAGGTGGACTTGGTTACCCTTGCGTGGGGTGCTAAGTCCAATTCATGCTTATACATGCTTGGGATTTGTGTGGTTTGTTTAGCTTATCTCTATTTTGCAGGTTTTAGTTAGATTTACTTTTTTTCTTTTCATGTAATTTTACAATTAGGATTTTGAAATGAACGTTATGAGGGATTAGGATGAATACTGGTCATAAGATTACATATTATGCACCATGTGAAGCCTTTGGAGCATCCACATTCCAACCATCCAAAAGAAAGAAAAAAGAAGCAAGAAGAAAGAAGAAAGAAGAAATGAAGAAATGAAGACCCATAACATGAATTTCCTTATTTGATTGTAATTAATTCATTTGTAACTGGTTTATATAGAGCTGCCTACCCAATTTATTTTTGGGTTTGTGCGGTAGTGCCCGACCACACTTGGCCTCTTATTCTTTTGTGCTAGCTTTATAAAATATTTGATGCTTGTTTAGCTTGTGCATTAAGATGGCATCTTTTCTTAGTTTCTTCCTTATTTTAATGTATGGCCTGGATGATGATTAGGCTCTTAGGGAAAAATAAATCTTTTATCAAATGAAACAACTCAAAATTAAAAATAAATAACTCATAACCTCACATAAAGCTTAGGCTATAAATTAGAATAAAAGAATTAGCAACCCCTTAGCTGGATGTTGTACTTTTTTTTTCACATCATGCATAAAAAACATATTATTTCACTCATGATTTTGAGAGCTTCCATCCATGCCAGTGAACTTGGCTTGACCTTTGTAAGCCATGGTGGAAACACACCTCCTTTTTTAGCTAATTTTGGCCCATAATCTAATTTCTCATGCATTAGGCATATGAATTTTATAGCCCGAGTCAAATGAATTGTCCAAAAGAAAAATAAAACATATGAAAAATTTACGTTAGATTTAGGTCATTAATCATGCCCTACATGATCTAGTCTCTGAGGGAGTGAGTTTAATGATTTAATATCTTTCTAAATAAATAACAACCTTGCTACCCTACATAAACATATGACTTGCCTATATGAATTTAAAATCACAGGAGGAGTTAGTTGGCGGCAACCCCCAGGTGGTTGTAACTCCAACTGTCGTGTGGTTTACTTTCTCCTATGGAGGTGAAGCAAATACCCATTTTCTCCTTAGATTTAGGTCATGCTTTGGCCCATGTCAAAGTTCCCTAGATTTAGGTTCAGAGGTTGCTACTTCCCTTTGTGGGCTATGAGCATAAATCCTTGCCTCTTTGGTATTTCCACGATCATGTGTCATGGAATCATAAGCCCTCAATTTCTAATAAAAATTCAACTCAAAATAAATAAAACACTTCAATTTTAAAAATATAAAGCCCAACCATAAGATAGTTTGGGATACTTATTAGGCTTCCTAGTATCATAAGCATCCATTACTTATTCCCCTTTTGGATTCGATAATAACTCCCTCCTCTTGATCAATCCCACTTGATCTTCTAAAAAAATAAACCAATTGATTGATAGTCCTATCTTTGAAATATTTGGAGATAATGATCATTTACCTTAATCGAGAGTATTCCTAACAAGTAAAATATTAGCAATACGTAACTGAACGAAGTAAATGCCTCCATAGAACTTAATGAACCCAATTTAAAATAAATCCTGGTTTACTTTTCCATGTAAAGTACGGGAAGAATCTCTGGTACATATAAAGACCCATAGTCCTTAGGAGTCCTTGGTGAGGTGATTAGGTCCATTATAGGGTGGTGACTTCTATCTTTCGAGATAGTACACCTCTCTTTAATGTCGCACCTAATCACCCTAATAAGATCATCTGCGGATCAACGTGGTGTCCTGACAAAGGTGTTATATTTCTATTTTCATTTATCCTTCTTTTCCAAATGAGATAGCTGAAGGCAAGATTATTTTTTACCATAGATTTTTTTAGTTACTCTGCTGGGGAAGGTTCCTCTTTCCATCTTTTGTAAATGATCATTGTCTTCAAGTATCGATAGTGGGTTTGTACTTTTGTATGAATCCAAGACTATCTTTCTTTTCCGTTAACACTTAGCTTATTTCATCCTTAAGTTAAGCTATCCAACATCTTTAGGTTTTAGGACCTCATTCCATGAGACTTAAAATATTGATTCCCCAATAGGTGAAAATAAAAATTTAATCAAAAAGAAATAATTAAAGACTTCCTCCTTACCATTTCTATGATAAGGAAAGGAAAGGTTCATTCCAAAAATAAAGAAAAATAAATCTTTTACAAAAAACATTATCTTTCCAAAAAGCACTTTTTCAAAATGCACATAATAAAATGTTTTCACAAAAATTTATATAAACCAACCTCATCTATTAATATTCATGATTGTTATATGAAGGTTCTTTTCAAAAATAAAATCCAAAATCATTCTTTTAAAAAAAGCACAAGTGAACATCCTCATTCAATTTATTGAATGAGGACTTTAGTTACAAAAAAAAAAATTCAAAATTAACAATCATATTTTCTAAAGCACAAATAAACACTTTCATTCAATATACTCAAATTTATTGAATGAAATTTTCATTTTCAATCAAAATCAACTATCATATTTTCTAAAAGCACAAATGAACACTTTCATTCAATATACTCAAATTTATTGAATGAAGGTTTTCATTTTCAATCAAAATCAATAATCATATTTTCTAAAAGCACAACTGAACACTTTCATTCAATATACTCAAACTTATTGAATGAAAGTTTTCATTTTCAATCAAAATCAACAATCATATCTTTCAAAAAGCACAAATAAACATCTTCATTCAATTTATTGAATGAAGGTTTTACTTTTCAAAACAAAAATGAACAATCATCTTTTCCAAAAAAGACAAGCATCTCTTTTAAAAATAAAATCCAAAATCACATTTCTAAAAAGCACAAATGAACTTCCTCATTCAAATTCAGAGAGGATTTTCATTTTCAAAATAAAAAGACAATCATCTCTTTCAAAAATAAAATTTAACAATCATATTTTCCAAAAGCACAAATGAACATCTTCATTCAATTTATTAAAAGAAGATTTTCATTTTCAAAATAAAAAGAACAATCACATTTTCAAAACAAAATGAACAATCACATTTTGAAAAACAAAATCGAAACACAATTGGATTTCCTATCTTGCATACCTAAATTTGCTAAGTAGGAATTCACTTTTCAAAATAAAATTAAAACACATTTGGATTTCCTATTTGACATACCTAAATTTGCTTTGTAGGAATCCTCTTTCCAAAAACAAAAATGAAACACATTTGGATTTCCTATTTAGCATACCTAAATTTGCTAAGTAGGAATCCTCTTTTCGGAAACAAAAATGAAAAACATTTGGATTTCCTATTTAGCATACCTAAATTTGCTAAGTAGGAATCCTCTTTAAAAAATAAAATAAAAATGAAACACATTTGGATTTCCCATGTGAGTAGAATATAAAGATGTACATTGTGTGGTTTTCCCTCTCTTCTCTTTTATCATAGTTTTTGAATAGGATATGCAAAGTGTATAGTTCGTTTGAAAAAAACATAACACTTGCTTAAATCCATTCCTATTCATCCCTATGTTATTAATTAAGAAGGACATCCACACTTACACATGTAAATTGCATAAACAAATCAAACAAATAAACATAAACTTTTGCATCTTTCTTTTTCCATAAATTTCTTTTGTACATGCATATGTATTTAAGGAAAGTGATATATTAGTCTGGACAACCCCAAGGTTGTGAGGCTTTAAGTATCCTTAAGTAGGGCTTGTACCTTATGCCCTTGGTGCTAACAATGGTACCGTACTCATTTATGCCTTTCATACATGTACATGTGCATATGAATGATGGATAAAAGAATTACTCTTTTCTACTTAACCAAATCATGCATGCATGAACATTCCAAATTTCTTTAAGCAAACTCTCTTAGCATTCATCATTAAGGTGTGCTAAAATAATTTCATTTATATGTATAGATATGCTTAGGATTCATCCATATGCATGTTACACATGTTGGAAAGAAATAAAGTATTGTGTGTTTTGTGAATAGTATTTCACTTTACTTAATCTTAAAATGCCTTTTTCTTTGAATAGGTTTGTTTAGAGTTATTCTAAACCTAGAATTAATTAAAACTCATAATAAAACATTCACTAAACAAAAATCAATAATGAATCTACCTTAGAAATCACATAAGGTAGGGAAGAAAGTGAAGTTCTCTTCTCTTTTCTTCTCTTTACAACCTTTAGTAATTAAGTAGGTTCATTCAAACCAAACAAAATCATTAAATAAAAATTAACCCAAATCAACTAACCAACTTAAATGAAACCACCATCTAAGTTTCACATTTTCATACTTAAAAAATCTAAATCTTAAAGCCTAACTTAGCATACCACACAAATCTTTTAAAATATACACATTAGACTAAGTCACCACTTCTAGTCCTATGTTAGGTTGGTGCATGATTTGATGTTTAATTTTTAGTTTGTGATGTAATATTTTAGTCTGGATGGTAGGGTGTATGTGCGTAGAATGAATGGTAGAACAATTTAGTCTGATCATTATCTTCTGTAGGGGATTGTGCTTATGAGGTGTTATAATAAAAATATAACTGCTTTTTCTGTGCAGTCACTTATACCCCTAAGCATAATCCAATAGGCTAGGTGGACTTGGTTACCCTTGCATGGGGTGCTAAGTCCAATTCATGCTTATACATGCTTGGGATTTGTGTGGTTTATTTAGCTTATATCTATTTTGCTAGTTTTGGTTAGATTTACTTTTTTTCTTTTCATGTAATTTTATAATTCAGATTTTGAAATGAATGTTATGAGGGATTAGGATGAGTATTGGTCATAAGATTACATATTATGCACCATGTAAATCCTTTGGAGCATCCACATTCCAACCATCCAAAAGAAAGAAGAAAGAAGAAAGAAGAAAGATGAAATGAAGAAATGAAGACCCCCATAACATGAATTTTCTTACTTTATTGTAATTAATTCATTTGTAATCTGGGTTTTATAAGGGTAGAGCTTAGTTGACAAATTTATTTTTTTGTGATTATTATTGACCACTTGGTCTTATTGCACTAGCTTTATAAAATATTTGATGTTTGTTTAGCTTGTGCATTAAGATGGCATCTTTTCCTAGTTTGTTCCTTGCTTTAATGTATGGCCTGGATGATGATTAGGTTCTTAGGGAAAAATAAATCTTATATCAAATTAAACAACTCAAAATTGAAAATAAATAACTCATAACCTCACCTAAAGCTTAGGCTATAAATCAAGATAAAAGAATTAGCAACCCCTTACCTGGATGTTGTACTTTCTTTCTCACATCATGCATAAAAAATATATTATTTCACTCTTGATTTTGAGGGCTTCCACCCATGCCAGTGAACTTGGCTTGACCTTTAAGAGCCATGGTGGAAACACACCTCCTTTTCTAGCTGATTTTGACCCATAATCTAATTTCTCATGCATTAGGCATATGAATCCTATAGCCTGAGTCAAATGAATTGTCTAAAAGAAAAATAAAACATATGAAAAATTTGTGTTAGATTTAGGTCATTAATCATTCCCTACATGATCTAGTCTCTTAGGGAGTGAGTTTAAGGATTTAGTCTCTTTTTAAATAAACAACAACCTTACTATCCTACATAAACATATG
This sequence comes from Cymbidium sinense, assembly GCA_021442155.1. Taxonomy (NCBI): domain Eukaryota; kingdom Viridiplantae; phylum Streptophyta; class Magnoliopsida; order Asparagales; family Orchidaceae; genus Cymbidium; species Cymbidium sinense. The sequence goes on from CM038221.1 coordinate 187,835,155, forward strand.
ACTTTCCTATATGAATTTAAAATCATAGGAGGAGTTAGTTGGTGGCAACCTCGAGGCACTTGTAAGTCCAACAATCTGGTGGTTTACCCTCCATTGTGGAGGTAAACCAAATACCCATTTTCTCCTTAGATTTAGGTCATGCTTTATCCCTAACCAAAGCTCCCTAGATTTAGGTTTAGAGGTTGCTACTTCCGTTTGCAGGCTATGAACACAAATCCTCACTTCTTAAGAATTTCCACGATCTTGTGTCATGGAATCATAAGACCTAGATTTTTAATAGAAATTCAACTCAAAATAAATAAACCACTTCAATTTTTAAAATATAAAGCCTAACCATATGATAGTTTGGGATGCTTACTAGGCTTCCTAGTATCATAAGCATCCCTTACTTATTCCCCTTTTGGATTCGATAATAACTCCCTCCTTTTGATCAATTTCACTTGATCTTCTAAAAAAAATAAACCAATTGATTGATAGTCCTATCTTTGAAATATTTGGAGACAATGATCATTTACCTTAATCGAGAGTATTCCCAAGGAATCTCATTCCTTAGGATGTAATTAACTATGGGGCTTGCCTCCATAAAATGAACATTTAAAATAAACCACTTTACTTTTCCATGTAAAGCAAGGGAAGATTCTTTGGTACATATGAAGACCCATAATCTTTAGGAGTCCTTGTTGAGATGATTAGGTTTTTTGTAGGGTGTTGACTTCTATCTTTCGAGATAGTACACCTCTCTTCATTGTCGGACCCGATCACCCTAATAAGAACATCTGCGAATCTGTGTGGTGTCTTGACAAAGGTGTTATATTTCTATTTTCATTTATCCTTCTTTTCCAAATGAGATAGATGAAGATAGGATTATTTTTTACCATAGATTTTTCTAGTAACTCTGCTGGGGAAGGTTCCTCTTTCCATCTTTGGTAAATGATCATTACCTTCAAGTATCGATAGTGGGTTTGTACTTTTGTATGAATCCAAGGCTATCTTTCTTTTCCGTTAGCACTTAGCTTATTTCATCCTTTAGTTAAGCTAGCCAACATCTTTAGGTTTTAGGACCTCATTCCATAGAGGCCTTAAAACCCCTATTGGGTTCCCCAATAGGTGAAAATAAAAATGTAATAAAAAAAAATTAAAGACTTCCGCCTTACCATTTCTATGATAAGGAAAGGTTCATTCCAAAAATAAAGAAAAATAAATCTTTTACAAAAAAATATTATCTTTCCAAAAAGCACTTTTTCAAAATGCACATAATAAAATGTTTTCACAAAAATTTTCATAAACCAACCTCATCTAATAATCTTCATGATTGTTATATGAAGGATCTTTTCAAAAATAAAATCCAAAATCATTCTTTTAAAAAAAGCACAAGTGAACTTCCTCATTCAATAAATTGAATGAGGACTTCAGTTACCAAAAAAAAATAAAAATAAAAAAAAATAATTAAAATCAACAATCATATTTTTTAAAAGCACAAATAAACACTTTCATTCAATATACTCAAATTTATTGAATGAAAGTTTTCATTTTCAATCAAAATCAACTATCATATTTTTTTAAAAGCATAAATGAACACTTTCATTCAATAAACTCAAATTTATTGAATGAAAGTTTTCATTTTCAATAAAAATCAACAATCATATTTTCTAAAAGCACAAATGAACACTTTCATTCAATATACTCAAACTTATTGAATGAAAGTTTTCATTTTCAATCAAAATCAACAATCATATCTTTCAAAAAGCACAAATAAACATCTTCATTCAATTTATTGAATGAAGATTTTACTTTTCAAAATAAAAATGAACAATCATCTTTTCCAAAAAGACAAGCATCTCTTTTAAAAATAAAATTCCAAAATCACATTTCTAAAAAGCACAAATGAACTTCCTCATTCAAATTCAAAGAGGATTTTCATTTTCAAAATAAAAAGACAATCATCTCTTTTAAAAAATAAAATTTAACAGTCATATTTTCCAAAAGCACAAATGAACATCTTCATTCAATTTATTGAATGAAGATTTTCATTTTCAAAATAAAATGAACAATCGCATTTGCTTCAAAATAAAATGACCCAATGAAGAAACAAGAACTACATGATCAAGTGGTATCACACTCACATTGCCAGGGAGTTGGAGGCAACAACTCAGTCTGTTGTAGAGGAGTTGCCTAAGATGGTTTCCCTGCTGGTTATAGAAAATTAGTTCCACCCTCTCTCTGGATCTGATAGAGAGGATTCCCGGAGGATTTTTTGCTTCATCTCCACCATTAGTTTAGTTTTAGGCACCTATTAGAGGAGGAGGTTGTACACCGACCTTCGATTAGTTTTACGCTGAATAGGTGGAGCCTATGGATGATCAAAGTTTGGGGCTCAGTTTGATTTGCTCATTCCCAATGTGTATGCAACTTGAGGGATGAAGCCCGTGCATCTTCATATTACTAGAACACAAGGTTCATCATTCAGTGACCTCATCTTGTTGGTTTCCGGATCGATGCTACCGATCGATCATCGGATATCTTACTGGGACTACATCATGGGGAGGAGCTTTTATCCTTAGAGAGTTAGTGATTGCTTCACCACACCACTCTTCTCTATGCTCCCCATCTCTCATACATGTTCCATCATACTCAGGCCATGAAGGCCGCGTAGAGAAGAGGATGCCACAATCGCTATGCCAATAGATCCTGTTCCATCTACACCACCTACTGTGGCGAGGCTGAGCTCTCCTGCTTGACCTTTTGTCCCAGTTATGGTGAGGAAGGAATGGTGACCTCGAAGTATCATAGTCATCCTGTCACCATCACCACCACAGCAGGCTATAGAGATAGTCGTAGTAGTTGATGGAGGAGAAGACAGTTCAATTGACCCTATGGCCATAGATCCTCCTAGGAGTACCACTCCTGATCCATCGATAGGAGTATCTTTTCTCAGTGTAGTCACAAGATTAAAAGTAGCTTGAGGTTTAGTGCCTCATGATAGTGACCTACACCCGGTCATTGATCTTTCATGCCATTGGACTAATCCTGATGACATGTAGCTCATATCAGTGGAGAAGAAGAAAATCTTAGGATATGAGTTCGATTAAAGGATGAAAGGTCAACTTTGATCCAATGAAGATGATCTGAGGATTCAACGGGGGTACACATGGTGGACACCGGGGTTCCTCCTCGTGGCGAGACTTTGGAAAGTGTTGAGGCCGAGCAGGAAGACACAACCTACTCGACCCAACACCTCCTAGCAAAAATAAAGTAATAGGTGATCAAAGTGATAGGATGGGGAAGAGGCTTGACTTGCTTTTAGCATTCTGAAATCAAGCCTAGCAGCACATCCTATCAGAAATGGTCCACCTAAGTTGTTGCATGTCTTGGATCAAACTAACACTACATTGCCAGTAGAGCAGGGCAGCACCAATCAGTATAAGAAGGAGTGTATAGTACCTCCATATAGGGAAAGGACATTAAGACCATGGTTGAGCAATAGGTGAGAGAAGCGTTAGCTCAAGCCCGATGAGGATCATCAGTTTCAAAGCATAGACCCTACCTAGAGAAATTTGATGCTATCTAATATCCTAAGGGTTTTGTGCCACCTTCTTTCAAGAGCTTCGATGGCAGTGGAACCCGAGGTAGTACATTATGCATTTTAGGGCCAGTTGTTGCAATGCTAGTGGCATTGATGCTTTACTCTTCCATCTCTTCATTAGTAACTTAGCGGGTATAGCCTTTGATTAGTACGCTAAACTTCTCAATAGTTCAGTGAAGACTTTTGTTGAGTTGGAGCATCTCTTCATCAAGAGATTTGCTGGAGCTCAACAAAGGGTGATTGTAGGCGATCTCGTTGTGGCTCAACAAACCAGTGAGTCCTCATTGATTACATTCTCGATGGCATAATTTGAGTATGAAATGCAAATCACATTATCTAAAGATGCCATTCAAGATTTTTGCTTAAGAATATCCATGGACCTAATCGCCTTCATGCTCAAAGGTTTCACCATCAAAACTTTGAGTTAATCAACAAGGTGGCTTACAAGAAGCCAAATAGTTTCTTTCTAGATCAACCAACAAAGTTGAAGCCTAGATTTATGAGAAGAAACCGGGCGGTGGCGATGAGACAAGGGAAATAGCAGCCAGAGGAGAGACCTCGTGCTATAGTCATCACTTCCACCTCCTTTACCACCAGAAGCATCTACCGCCACATAGCCTCCATGGCCTACCAGCCTCTATTCATATCTCGGAGTAGTAGGGTACACATACTCACCGCTAAGTAGCTATGGTCCACCTACTCTTTTGGATAAACTAATAAACTTATTCATTTAAGAGGAGGTCAGATCTTTAAGAATCTCTTAAAGAAGCGATTTTAGCTACTAACCTGGGAGAGGAGGAAGTGGGAAAGTAATGATCCTAACTTTTGCCCCTACCGCATGTTGTTATTTTGGAAGATTGCTTCACATTCAAGGGTGGCAGAACATAGCTTCAACATGTCATAAGTTATCCCAAAGGAATACCTTGTGAACAACCATCCGGTTCCATTAGGGTAATCCTTGAGGATACTTGTGATCCTTCCAAAACCAAAAAAGGTTGGGATATCTCCTATTCCAAAACCTCAAAGAAAATTGTCTCCAAAATCAAGAAACTTTTCTTGCAGGTGCGTGAGGTAGCTCGAACCTCCAACATCAAGAAAGGTTTGCAAGTTGTTCAGGACAACTTAAGGAAATGGGAGCTCGGCAGTAGCAAGCAAGACCAGCTGCTAGGATAGCCAAGTAGTGCAACCACCGACCACGTTCAGCCTCCAGTCCACCATTGTAGCTACTATATTAGCGAGCACATCTACTCCATCTAGCTCTTCTTCCTATAGTAGACATCTTGTATCAATGGATGAGGGCATTAAATCCCTCACCCCACTTACTTTACTTGACTTCTACTATGTACCTCCTTCAAAATCCAAGAAATCAAGGAATAAAACTAGTTTGAATTATATTTATGTCACTTCTGATGGGTTATCTAAATCTATTCCTAATGAGCACTCTTCAAGTCTAAACAACAATTATAACAACTCTAATCTTTCTCTTTCTGATTCAGAGTTGGACTTTCCTTCTCTAAATACTATGGGTTCACCTCTTGAGATAGACTTGGAATCATTTGATTCTGAGAGTCCCATAGGAGAAGCTGTAGGTGAGCCTGATGAGCAGGTAGAATCTTCCACTAGCTTGCCACCAGAGATCACTGAAGTCAACCTCCATAGTGGCAAGGTTCTACCTCATAGGGCAGCACCTCAAGAAAGAGGAAAATAAGTCAATGGTTCACATAATCGAGAAGCCCCTCCACAGGATGCTCCACCCTCAGATATGCTTGTGGAGGGCCAAAGTGGATACAATGTCCCTCTCTCTAAGAAAGTTACCATCTAAGTTAAGCATATATAATGCCCTTGTCTTATCCAAAGATATGAGGGAGTCATTAATCAAGTCTCTTCTTGATCCTAAAATATGCTTAGCTCAGCTAACTATTATTGGAGAGGAGGCACAATATTCTAGGGAATCCTAAGGAATCACTTTCATAGATGAAGACCTTCCTCTGGGGGACATGGAGCACAACCATCCCCTTTACATTACAGTGGATATGGGCAAATTCAAACTTTCTAGGGTTCTTATTGATCCAGGTGCATCGGTGAACATTATGAGTCTAAAGACCCTTGCCTATTTGAGGATCGACATCTCTACACTCTAAAGAGATCAGTTGATGTTGAGAGGATTCAATGAACAAGGTGAGAGGGCTTTAGGTTCCATAGTGTTACCTTTGGAGATAGGTGAATTGAAGACTGAAGTCAAATTTTACATAATTGATTCAAATATTTCATTCATTACTTTGCTCGGTAGGCATTGGATACATCAAAACAAAATGATTCCATCTTCCCTTCATCAGTTCATCAAGTTCAGGAAGGATGGGATTGAGTATTGTGTCAAAGGTGATGAAAATCTATTTTCAGTCAAAGAGGTTGAGATATATGAGGATGCAACCTACTACCTTCCTCAAATACCTTTCCTCATGAACTTGATCAAAATTCAAATGCAAAATGAAAAGAAGAAAAATAAGCAAAAGAAAAAGAAAAAAAAAGGATAAGAAAAATGAAAGTTCAAGTGAACGAGGAAAATACATTGAGGAAGAAGTAGAGTCATATCAAATCCACCTCATTCCATCATATGGACATGGGTAGGATGATGACCTCCACAGGAGCAGAGGATAGTTGGAGATGGAATACCCTTGGTTGGCCATTAGCCAATAGAGGTTATGTTGTTCCGAGTACCCTACTATTCACATAGACTTGGAATCCATCGAGGATGAGTCTCATATGATTAGTATACCTAGCCAACCCTCTTCGGTTTCATTGGAGGTGACACTGACATGAAGGCCAGTACTCTAAGCAAAGCACGAATGTATTTGAATCAGATTTATGTGAAACTATCAGATAGTAGTTAGGAACATTAGCTCAAGCCTCACTTTCATCTCAAAAAGTTGAAGGTTTAGTAGTTAAAGAAGCCCCTAAGTCTTCCATTAATGCAAAGCTGAAGAGATTCCTATTGGGATCATCATCCTCAAGTACTAAAGCTGATGTAGAACTTGAGGATGATTCATATAAAGAATGAATGGAATTGCCCTTTGATTTGTACTTTCCTTGTGTTCTTAATCTTGCAAAGAAAGGTTTGATTCCTTATACATGGTCTAAGCACGTCGAAAGAAAGATATGGAAGGCGGGGATGCACAATCAAGATGGGATTTGTGGGTCCAGTGGATGATGATAATTCTTAGTTACAATCATCCGAGTCTCGATAGGTTCTTCTCCAATCACACTAACTCTTATGAGGAAGCGTGTTTAGAAACTTCAGATGATCTAGATGATCTCCAAATCAAAGATGTACTACCAGAATTTGAAGAGGAGATACATTCAATAATTTACAAGTTTAAAGAAATCAATCTCGGGATAGAAGAAAACCTCACTCGATGTACATCAGTTCATTGCTGAATGAAGAATAAACCAATGACTTAGTTAGGATTTTGACTGAGTTTAAAGACTACTTTACATGAAGCTATGAAGAGATACCTAGATTATCTCCTGATGTAGTAATCCACAAACTAGCAATAGACCCTAGCTAACCCTATCAAGCAAGCTCCTAGATGCATGCAATTAAAAAATTAAACAAGTCATTTCAAATTGAGCGATGATCTTTGGTTTCATCGGGAAGAAAAATACTCTACGGTTAGCGGTGTCATAGTTAAGAAGAAGAATGGCCAAATTTGCATATGTCGTGAGGACTTAAATAAGGCATGTCTTAAGGATGAGTTTCCTCTTTCTATACCAATTAATGGTGGACATGCCTCATCTCATGCGTTTCTCCTTCATGGATGGGTCATCTATAACCAAATCAAGATGGAGGATGAAAGAAACACTACTTTTTGAACCCCGATCAGAATCTATTATTATAAGGTCATGCCTTTCGGCCTTGAAAATGCTAGTACAACATGCCAATAGACCATGGCTCAGATCTTCAATAAACTCATCCATCATCAGGTTGAGTGCTATGTTGATGATCTAGTAGTCAAGAGTAAAGAAAAGGAAGAACATCTCCTTGACTTGAGAGTAGATTTTGAACGGTTAAGATAATACAACCTCAAAATGAACCCCCTAAAGTGTGCATTAAGAGTAGCTTCAAGGAAGTTCCATAGGTTTATTTTCTAACACCAGGGAATAGAGATAGATCTAGGATAGATCAAAGCTATCTCAAATCTTTCCAAGGGCGGTTGGCCTATCTAATATGCTTTATTTCCAACTTATCGAGGAGATGCAAACCATTTTCAACACTTGTTAAAAAGGATGCCAAGTTCAAGTGGGATGACAAGTGCCGATGCCTTTGAAGATATCAAATATTTGGTGAAACCACAGTTCTAAGCCTATCAAGCCCATTGATCCTTTACAAAGTTGCATTGGATGACTCCCTTGGAGCTTTGTTGGCTCAAGCCAACAATGAAAGGAAGGAGAGTGCTCTCTACTACCTCAACTGTTGTCTGATCCTTCCTGAAGTGAACTACTCACCTATTGAGAAACATTGCCTAGCTTTAATCTGTGCATCCCAAAAGGTATGACATTATATGCTTTCTCATAAGGTGAACTTGATTTTAGAATCAATCCACTACAATATCTCATGACATGGACAACATTATCCGGACGATTAGCATGTTGGTCCATGGTTCTCTCGTAGTTTGATATCACATTCGTACCCCTCCATGCGGTTAAAGCTAGCAGATTTCTTAGCAGCACACCCACTTCTTGCTATCTCTCTGCTTAGTGATGATCTCCCTAACAAACAAATCATGAACTTAGGGGAGGTTGACAATCACTATTGGGAGATGTATTTTGATGGTGTGGCTTCCTTTCATAAAGGGGAAGAACCATGATCTACTCTTCTAGAAAAGGCAGGGGTAGGAATAGTTCTTTTAACTCTAGATCATGATGTGATGAGATTCTCATACTATCTCTTCAATCAATGCACCAACAATGAAGCCCAGTATTAGGCTTTGATTGTCAGTCTAGAGTTAGCCATCACAGTGTGTCAAGAGCATTAACAACTATGGAGATTCTCAGTTGGTCATCAACTAGATTGTTGGGTCCTACAAAATTCTCAAGACCAAGCTTCATCATTACCACGAGTATACCATGAAGCCATTGGCCCAGATCCCTGAGGTCACCATCTACAAGGTCTCTCGAGGAGAGAAGAGCGATGCTTTGGCCAAACTTGCTAAAGAATTAGCATGTCCGGAAGATGAGTCCATTCCACTAAGGGTCTAAAGTAGACAAGTCCTGTCCCTCATTCATGCTGAACTTATTGAGAGACTTTCTCTTGAAGGGTAGGTTACAATTGCCAATAAGGATGAGGAACCAGATTGGAGGCAACCATTCATAGATTACCTAACTAAAGGAAAACTACCTCAAGAGAAGTCACAAGCCCATCAGGTAAAACAAAGAGCTCTCTCCTATGCTCTCATGGATGGCACCCTGTACTGCCTATATTTTGACCAAATGTGGTTATGTTGTTTAGATAAACACAAAGCCCATGATGTGACGAGGAACAGGTCATCAGGTCATCAATCCGATCCAGATGAAAGCAAAGATTAAGAGACTAGGATACTAGCCGATGATCACGGATTACATGACATTGGCTAGGAGATGCTATTAATCGGTACATGGTGTGGTCTTACATCACCCATATTCTACATCCATTGGCCATGATTTGAGTGTTGGGGTAGACATTGTGGTCCTATCGATCCTCTTCTTCCAAGGGTCGATTCATCTTACCGCCCCGACTACTTTTCCAAGTGGGCGGAAGCAATCCCACTCAAAGAGATCACAGCTCAGCATGTGCTCCAATTTTTTAGAAATCATATCATATATAGGTTCGAGATGCCTCGATGAATTATATCTCATAATGGTGCTGCATTCGGGAGCACCAAGATCAACAGCTTCACCAGAAGACATAGTATAGATTAGAAAAACTCTACCATCTACTACCCAGGAGCGAATGGCTTAGCAGAAGCATTCAACAAAACTCTCATCCAGATACTGAAGAAGACTCTTGATTATAATAAAAGATAATGGCATGAGCAGTTGGTCGAAGCCTTGTGGGCCTACCGCACCATATACAGAACTCCGACTAGATCTACTCCATTTTTCTTAGTTTATAGGTCTAAAGATGTTCTACCATTAGAAGTTCATCTTCCATCACTAAGGATAACAATGGGTAGTCAAATCACTATAGAGTAGAATGCCAAGTTGTGGTTAAAAGAGCTTGAAGGTTTGGAGGAGAGATGCTTATGGGTGTGCCAAAATCTTAAGTTGTATAAACCCAAAAAGATTCAAGCTCACAATAACCTGGTTCTCCCTAGGTCTTTTCAAGTAAGAGAACTTGTATTAGTCCTAAGGAGACCAATTATTGCCCGTCGAAAGATGGGAGGCAAGTTTGAACCCACTTGGGAAGGCCCCTATGTCATAGAAAAGGCCTACCAAGGAGGATCATATCAACTTATTGATTGTTAGGAGGAGAACTCGATGCTTCTAATTAATGGGCTCTATTTGAAGAAATATTACCCATAAAAATCATGTTTGAAAATAATTCTATCGATCAATAAAAATTTTAGTCCAATTCATCAAAATCTTCTCTTTGTTCAAAGCGTTGTTTGCTTGTCTTGCGAATCCACCATGACATGTTTAGGTTAGGTGTAAGAGAACCCAAGAGGCATCCTATCCTTTTTCACAACACAAACACAAGTTGAACACGATTTCCCCAACGCTATTAGAATAGGTGTAAGAGAACCCCAGAGGCATCCTATTCCCTTTAACACATGCACAAAAATAAACACAAATCTTTTATCTTAGGCTATTTTGATGTGGGAGCAAGCCCCCTTGTGGCACTCACTCATTAGCTGCTCTAGGTCAGGTTGACATGCTACCTTACTAGTCTATCACCCAATGGTCATATGTCAGGCAGATGTGAGTCACCATGCTTTCTTTCTGACTTGATCATTACAAACTGATGAGCACTTTGTTAGTTTGATAGACTTCACTTCCTAGTCAGTAGGCTACCTCATGTTGACTTTGTTTAAGAAGATGTGAGTCCCTGAGCTTTCTTTTTGAACTAGCAAGCATGCGCTAACTAGGTTGAGTATATTCAAGGTTTAGGATAAGTCCCCCAGAGGCTCCTTTCTCCTTGACTACATTTGAGTTGATATAAGTCCCCTAGTGGCATTCACTCAGTAGTCACCCTAGGTCGGATGGCACTGTTGAGCTAAAGATAGATTATCTCGGCAATTAGTTCTTCCATAGGAGGGTGTGAGTCCCCAAACTTTCTTCTTAGGCAGATTGTTGCAAATTGATGGGCACCTCAGGTTGATTCATGTTCGCACAATGACTCACCCGATGAGTACACCACTCTTGGTAGATATGAGTCACCATGCTTTCTCCTTGAGTTGTACTCCGAATACCTATTTGATATATGACTAGCCATGTCATTTTCTCTAGGGTGTTGGATCAAGCCCTTAGTGGCCTCTTCCCCTACATGCATTCTATTTGGATCACATCCTTAGAGACCCATTTAGACACTACCCGAGTTACTTTTGGATTGGATAGTCTTCCTTTCCTAGTAGCCACCCCAATGGTTGGAGAATTTGTTCAGCAGATGCGTAGATTCTCCCTTGGTTCTATAAAATTAAGGTAGGTCTAGGTTAATATAAGCTCATTCTTAATATGATCCCTCACAAACCAACAGGGTCCACGATAAATAAACAAAATAAACAAATTAATTCACTTATGGAATAGAAATTCAAGCCCTGAAAGGGCCCCTTTTCCCAAGCAGGCATCCTATCTTTAGGGCAGTGTCAGCAGAACTCCCTATAGGAATTGCCTGACTACTTGAGTAGAGATAAGTCCCCGGGTCGGCACTCTCTCCATAGTCTCTCTTTAGGTCGGGTTCAATTTGTTCACCATAGGTTACCCTGGTAGGCATTCTGCTTTGGAAGATGTAAGTCTACTATGCATTCCTTCTAGAATGACAGTCATAAACCGATGGATAGCCCTAGGTGAGTTGACATGTTACCTCGCTAATGTGTCACTCCAGTGATCTTTTGTAGTGGAAGATGTGAGTCCCCAAGGTTTCTTCCCTAGATTAGCTACTGCAAACCGAAAGACACCCCTTTGGTTGGATAGTTCTCACCTCAGCTGGGAAGCTACTCTCTTTGGATTTGTAAATCTGAGCTAGATCTAGGCCACCATGGCCACTAGTCATACATCGCCTGATGGAATCCAAAATGATTAAAAATGAAATTAATTTTGACTATCTTTGGTGATTTAAGTCCCCAACATTCACTCAATAGTCAACCTAGGTCAATTGGACATGTTACCTTCGATGTGTCACCTTATTTTTAGTGGAAGATATGAGTCCCTGTGCTTTCTTCCCTAAATTGATCATTGCAAATCGAAAGGCATTTCTTTGGTTGGATAGTCCTACTATGTGGTTGGTAGACCACCCCTTTGGATTGGTAAATCTGTGTTAGATCAAGGCCACCATGGCCCTACTCAGTGCATTCCATCACAAACTAATTGGATTCAACAACAATTGAAAATGAAATTAATCTTTGACTATCCTTGAGCTGATATAAGCTCCCCAGTGGCATTCACTCAATAGCAAGCCCTAGGTCGGGTGGGCATGTTACCTTACTAATATGTCACCCTAGTGTTCTTTTATAGTGGAAGATATGAGTTCCCGTGCTTTCTTCCCTAAATTGATCGTTGCAAACTGAAAGGCATTCCTTTGGTTGGTTAGTCCTACTATGTGGTTAGTAGAGTACTCCTTTAGATTGGTAAATCTAATGTAGATCAAGGCCACCACGGCCCCTACTTAGTGCAGTCCATCGAAGACCAATTGGATTTTAAAACAAAAATAACAAACTAAAAATGAAACTAATTTATACTATCTTTGAGTTGATTTAAGTCCTCCAGTGGCATTAACTCAATAGTCAGCCTTAGGTTGGGTCCAATCCTTTGCCTTGCCAATGGATCACCCCAACAACCGATCCCTACTTTAGAGGATGTAAGTCTACTACGTTTTCTTCCTAGTATAGTTGTTGCATACCGAAAGGCATTCCTTTAGTTGGTTAGTCCAACTATGTGGTTATTAGACTACCTCTTTGGATTGGTAAATCTGATGTAGATCAAGGCCATCATGATCCCTACTTTATAGTCCATCGCAAATTGATATGATTCATCCATTCAAAATCCAAAACAAACAAACTCAATCCACCTTTCTAATAGGGAAAAACTAAACAAATAAAATAAATTCCCTTAACTCCCCTAGTGGAGTAAAATCTAGAACAAACAAATTCAATCTTTACCCCTAGTAGAGTAAAAGCAAACACAACTAAATAATCAAACAAATCAAATCAAATTTTCTCCCTAACAAGACTCAAATCAATTCAACCTTTCATTCCTCAGTGGATGACTTGAACCTCTTTCCCTAGTGGAAGGTTCACATACTCTATCCCTAGTGGATTCCTCCTTCACCCTCTTATGTCTTTGACATGAGTGGAGTCACATTGCACTAAGATCTAGATTCCTTCTACACCTTGGGTTAGGAATAGATCATTTATGTTAGTGCTTGTGATCGTTCGGTGTTGTTGATCATCTTAGTCAACACCAATACGCGTGGCATACCTTGTTAGTCACACCACACCTATTGGGCGCCCTTTGTTGACCTCATTTTTAGAATGAGCTCTCCACACCTCCATCTTAGACATAGGACTCCTCTTAGACACTAAGGGTTCCTTAGTATTAAGACACTTCTAGTGCTTAGGTGAACACTTAACCTAACCCTAGAGACTTAAGAGTTAGCCATAGGAATAGGTCATGCCTTAGGGGTTTTAGGAAAACTTGCCTACCATATAACTTGAACCAAATCCTCACTTCCACTTTTCAAGTCAAACTCCAAATTCAAATCAACCTTAAACTCAAATCAACTTCAATTCCAAAACAAACCTTAAATCAATTCCAATGGATTTTCTCAAATCATGAATCAATTCCAAATGATTGAAACCCATGATTGAAACCCAAAATCCAAATCAAATTCCAAAATATTTCCTAAGTCCTTTGATTCCCTCTTATGGACTTAGCTCAAATCAAATCCAAATCAATTCAAACTCAAGAAATTTTCTCATAACCCATTTATATTCTCATTTATATTCACATATATAAATGAAATATAAATTCAAAGAACCAAAGCCTACTCCAAAACTTAAATCCAAATTCAATCAAAATTCAACCTGTGTATTTCAAGTCAAATTCTTGAACTTAGCCAAATCAAACTCAAAACAAGCCAAACCCTTGATTTTTCTTAATGATTCAATCAACCCTTCAATCATGAATCCAAATATAAACACAAACTTCAATCACTAAACCAAACTAAATTCAAAATTCAAACCCAAGTCAAACTCATGTTCACCCTTTGAACTTGAAATTGTCAAATGAATCAAAACCCATTTGACTTCAAACCACTTGCAAATGGATTTATATTTCAATCATAAGTCCATATATGTGTTCAACCAAACTTAGATCAAGCTTTAACCAATCCATTTGACTCACTTAGGCTCACTCAACCCAAAGTGACCTAAAGTACCTCTTATGAGCCAAATTCTAATCCTAACCAAATTGGATTGAACTAAGCCCATCTAAGCCTCACATTATGAGCAACAATCATCATGAGATGATCAATCACCCAAGTTGGACCAAACCAGGTCAAACCTAAGGGTTGACCAAGTCAACACTTAGCCAAAATGAAACCTAAACTAGCCAAAATCCACCATAGGACAAATTGATTGAAACCATTGATCAAAACTAATTCATGATCAATGTTTGAACTTGACCAAGTCATCATTTGAGCCTAACCTAGCCCAATTGGCCACTTGACCCAAGTTGACCCAACTTAACATAAAAAGTTAAAATATGTCAAAACTTGATCTAAGCCAAATTGAAACCAATGGGTCAAGTTCATCCTAAATCACTTATTGAACTTGACCAAAGCCTCAATTGGCCAACTAGACCTTTAATTGACCATGAACCCAACTTGACCTAAAAGGTCATAAAATCAAACCAAATCAAAATTGATTGGAAACAAAAATATCATATATTTCAAATGATCAACTAAACCTAAACCAACCCATGACCTAACAATTAGGTCAAATGGGTCAAATTAGTCAACTTGACCCATTTGACCTAAATGAAATTAAATAAACCAAATCCAAATATAAACCAAATGGAACCAAACCAAAGTTACCAAAACATTTCAAATGGTCATATGAACTTGACCCAACTCTTGGTTTGACCTAATTTGACCAATTGGTCAACTTGACCCAAGTTGACCCATTTTGACCTAAATGGGTCAACATGAGCCAAATCATATCAAATCAATTCCAAATTCATTAAAACTTGGCCCAACCCATTTTTCAATCATACTAAACATATTCAAACCGAAATCCAAGAAAAATGACCATTTTACCCTTAGGCCATAGGGTAACCCAAAATCAAAACCACTTTGAATTTGGTCAATTCCTTCTTATGGACACTTGGCATCCTCTTAGTGAACCAAATGGTCACTAATGAGGATGGTGCACATGACCCAATGGGTTTGGGTCAGCCAAACCCAACCCAATGGCCAAACTGACCACTCCCTTCATTTCAAGCACATGGCAATCTCTCCTCCACCCAAAATTAGCACATGGCACTCCTTGACTACCTCCCTCTGGACAAAACGAACCATGTGCAACCCTTAACAACCAAAAAAACCCATTGAAGGAGATGAATTTGATAAAAATGGCTTTGCACCTCTCGGCCGTCTGATCCATCCAGGGGGAGATATACTCCCCCTAATTCCACTTCATTCTAAGACTCTGACATTCGATTGAAGCTAAGGAAGCCAAAGAAAGCAATTGCAAGCTCCTCTAAGCCTCCTATAGCTACTTCTATTTCTCCTCTTCTAGATTTATTCAAGCTGAAAATAAGGGAGCTCCACCATTTTTCAAACTCATCCAATACCCAAATTTAGCTCAATTGCTCTTGCGAGCACTTTGAGGGAACCCAATCGGGTTCACTCAAACCTTCTTCCAAGCTTCTAAGGCAAGGGAGGTGGTGTCTAGACCAAGCAAGCTTGAGAACCAATCAATAGAAGGATCCACCCAATATCAAGCCTCAAATCTTCAACAGCTTCATCTCACTAGGCAAGCTACCTCGAGGTGGGTAACCAGGCATGTGTCTCCCACTCAAGCTTAAAATAGAGAGTGTGTCATCCTTTGTGAAAGATATTTTCACCTCATGCAAAATTGACCATTGGATTTACTTGTGCTTACTCCAAGATGGTGTGCGTAAAGTTTGAGTTTAATCTGAGCTCAATCGACCTTGGATCTTGCCCTAAGGAATGGACAGTTGCTCTCTCCTATAGGCAAACTCAATGACGGATCATTGACCATCCATCCGTGTGTTTTGGATGGATGATCATGATAACGTAGATCCTTTTATCCTATTAATAAATGGGCTTAATCCGACCATCGATCTTTGATCGACGGTAAGGAAGCGTAGCTTATAGCATTGGGATGTGACAACTTAAGTGAATCCTCACGCCACATGGAAAGTGTTATGCCGGTCCACATTCTTGCCGTGATTAGTCTATAATTAGGATTTAATTACTTAATAAACATGAAAACTTCAAAATAACATAACTAAATGTAGAAAAATTAGAAAAAAAAAACAAAATAGAATGCATTGTGAAGATAATTCATTAAGGAATTCATTAAAATTATTTCAAATGGATTTTGAAAGTGCATTTTCCTTAATTAGGGTTTTATTGAAAATTTTAATAATTAATTTACTTCATTAATTCTTTTCAAATTTTTCAGATGTATTTAGTGGGATGACCTCTGCCTCCCCTAATTTTCTTGGGATTTATTGATAAGTTAATTAGAGAAATAAATTAATGAAACCTTAATCACTCTCTTTATATAATTAAGGGGAATTACACATATGAACAGTGGTTTAGTCCCTTTAATGAGTTAATTAAGCCTTGCTTAAGTAGAGAAGAGGTTTATGGAATGGGTTTGGGGAATTTTCCCTAAGCCATTCCCTAAACCCCTTTCCTTCCTTAATTCAAACTTAATTAAGGGCTAATCCACAATCACCAACTTAATTAACTTGATAAAATTTCCAAAACATTCCACAACTTAACCAATTCATCTTGGGTAGGTGCTTAGGTGTTCAATAACCTAAGTAGCTTAAGGAAATCAAAATCCAACCCACATGTATGGGAAAGGTTATGAAAGTATTTAAATTAAACCCTTTAGCTTAATTAATCACTAATTGTTAGCCAAATGCATTAGGCCCTTTCTTTCCTAGGTGCATTGCTAATTTAGAGTCCTTTTGTGGTTTTATGTCATACATTGTCTCATAATTATTTGATTAAATATGCTAAAGTGGTATAGGTAAGGGGTAATTAATGAACTTAATGTACACCTTAATTTAAGCAAAATATAAAATCAATCGAATCACCTAAAGATTAAACTTAAACAAGTCACACATGGGGGAATGGGTTAGGACCAGCAAACTCATCTCACATTTCTCAAATTGAAATCAAACTCAAAACAAAATCAAGCTTTCCTTAACCAAATTTGATTTACTTCAAATAATCTTATTCCATAAGATTATCTTTAGGAATTAATTAGGGTAAATGAATTTACATGCTTTCATCACTTTATTTCTTTCCTAATATGTTAAATTTGTATGCCATATGAAAATCATACATTCATGCCTTTTAAAAATCAAATTTAAAATGAAAATTTTCCTTTATGTCAAATTGCATATTTTGGCTAAAGTAAGAATATGAGTGGAAATTATCAGTATTAAATCCAAAATTATTTTTAAAACTCATAAATCAAATATAAAAGCTGAAAGATATATTAATTATAATTATTTATAGCTTTGCATGTAAGTAGAATATAAAGATGTGCATTGTGTGGTTTTCCCTCTCTTCTCTTTTAACATAGTTTTTGAATAGGATATGCAAAGTGTATAGTTCATTTGAAAAGAACATAACACTTGCTTAAATCCATTCTTATTCAACCCTATGTTATTAATTAAGAAGGACATCCACACTTACACATGTAAATTGCATAAACAAATCAAACAAATAAACATAAACTTTTGCTTCTTTCTTTTTCCATTCATTTCTTTTATACATGCATATGTATTTAAGAAAAGTGGTATATTAGTCAGGACAACCCCGGGGTTGTGAGGCTTTAAGTAGCCTTAAGTAGGGCTTGTACCTTATGCCCCTGGTGCTAACAATGGCACCATACTCATTTATGCCTTTCATACATGTACATGTGCATATGAATAATGGATAAAAGAATTACTCTTTTATACTTAACAAAATCATGCATAAATGAAACATTCCAAATTTCTTTATGCAAACTCTCTTAGCATTCATCATTAAGGTGTGCTAAAATACTTCATTTACATGTATAGATATTCTTAGGATTCATCCATATGCATGTTACACATGTTGGAAAGAAATAAAGTGTTGTGTGTTTTGTGATAGTATTTCACTTTACTTAATCTTAAAATACCTTTTTCTTTGAATAGGTTTGTTTAGAGTTGTTCTAAACCTAGGATTAATTAAAACTCATAATAAAACATTCACTAAACAAAAATCAATAATGAATCTACCTTAGAAATCACTTAAGGTAGGGAAGAAAGAGAAGTTCTCTTCTCTTTTTCTTCTCTTTACAACCTTTAGTAATTAAGTAGGTTCATTCAAACCAAACAAAATCATCAAATAAAAATCAACCAAATTAACTAAACAACTTAAATGAAACCTCCTCTAAGTTGCACATTTTCATACTTAGAAAATCTAAACCTTAAAGCCTAACTTAACATACCACACAAACCTTTAAAAGCACACACATTAGACTAAGTCATCACTTCTAGTCCTATGTTAGGGCGGTGCATGGTTTGATATTTTCTTTTTATTTTGTGTTGTAATGTTTTAGTCTAGATGGTAGGGTGTATATGCGAAGAATAAATGATAGGATGATTTCTAATCATTGTCTTATAGGGATTGTGCTAAAATATAATAAATATAACGCTTTTCTGCTTTGATGCCCCTAAGCATAATCCAATAGGATAATTTGACTTGGTTACCCATGTATGGGGTTCTAAGTCCAATTCATGCTTATACATGCTTTGGATTTGTGTGGTTTGTTTAGCTAATCTCTATTTTACAAGTTTTGGTTAGATTTACTTTTCCCTTTTCATGTAATTTTGCAATTAGGATTTTAGAATGAATGTTATGGGGGATTAGGATGAATATTGGATATAATACATCTTATGCACCATGTGAAGCCTTTGGAGCATCCACATTCCAACTATCCAAAAGAAAGAAGAAAGAAGAAATAAGAAAGAAGAAAGAAGAAATGAAGAAATGAAGACCCCCATAACATGAATTTTCTTACTTGATTGTAATTAATTCATTTATAATTTGGGTTGCATAAGGCTAGAGCTCAGCTACCCAATTTGTTTTTAAGTTTGTGTGGTGGTGCCAAACCACAGTTGGCCTCTTATTCTTTTGCACTAGCTTTTTAAAATATTTGGTGTTTGTTTAGCTTGTCCCTTAAGATGACATCTTTTCCTAGTTTCTTCCTTACTTTAATGTATGGCCTGGATGATGATTAGGCTCTTAGGGAAAAATAAATCTTTTACCAAATTAAATAACTCAAAATTAAAAATAAAAACTCATAACCTCACCTAAAGCTTAGGCTATAAATCAAGATAAAAGAATTAACAACCCCTTAGCTGGATGTTATACTTTCTTTCTCACATCATGCATAAAAAGTATATTATTTCACTCTTGATTTGGAGGGCTTCCACCCGTGCCAGTGAACTTGGCTTGACCTTTGAGAGCCATGGTGGAAACACACCTTCTTTTTAGCTGATTTTGGCCCATAATCTAATTTCTGATGCATTAGGCATATGAATCTTATAGCCTGAGTCAAATGAATTGTCCAAAACAAAAATACAACATATGAAAATTTTGCATTAGATTTACGTCATTAATCATGCCCTACATGATCTAGTCTCTTAGGGAGTGAGTTTAAGGATTTAGTCCCTTCCTAAATAAATAGCAACCTTTTTTACCTTGCATAAATATATGACTTGCCTACATGAATTTGAAATCGTAGGAGGAGTTAGTTGGTGGCCCCCCCAGGCTATTGTATGTATAACAGTCAGGTGGTTTACCCTCTCTTGTGGAGGTGAACTAAATACCCATTTTCTCCTTATATTTAGGTCATGCTTTGGCCCTCACCAAAGCTCCCTAGATTTAGGTTCTGAGGTTGCTACTTCCCTTTGCGGGCTATGAGCATAAATCCTCGCCTCTTAGGCATTTCCATGATCTTGTGTCATGGAATTATAAGCCCTTAATTTCTAATAAAAATTTAGCTCAAAATAAATAAACCACTTCAATTTTAAAAATATAAAGCCCAACCATAGGATAGTTTGGGATGCTTACTAGGCTTCACAGTATCATATGCATCCCCTACTTATTCTCCTTTTGGATTCAATAATTATTCCCTCCTCTTGATCAATCCCACTTGATCTTCTAAAAAAAATAAACCAATTGATTGATAGTCCTATCTTTGAAATCTTTGGAGATAATGATCATTTACCTTAATCGAGAGTATTCCTAAGGAATCTCATTCCTTAGGATGTAATTAACTATGGCTTGCCTCCATAGGGAACTTAATGAATCGATTTAAAATAAACCCTACTTTAGTTTTTCATATAAAGTAGGGGAAGAATCTCTATACAAAGGCCAGTCCTTAGAGTCCTTATTGAGGTGATTAGGTCCATTGTGAGTCTTCTATCTTTTGAGATAGTACACCTCTCCAAAATGTCACACCTGATCACCCTAATAAGAACATCTACAAATCTGTGTGGTGTCCCGATAAAGGCATTATATTTCTATTTTCATTTATCCTTCTTTTCTAAAGGGGATAGATGAAGGCAAGATTATTTTTCACCATAGGGCACTAGAATTGTACTGAGAACCTCTACCTTCCTCTTGTGAGAAACTTCAGTCGAGGGAATCTCAATCTGATGACTGGCTTACGCTGTCACCACATCTTGGCAGTGGTGAGGGTTGCCCCCTTACAAGTAATCTTGGCTCCCTCGAATCCTCGGCCAAAATATATTAAATGAGCAAAATCAGTTTGGGGGAGGATGGTCTGATCCAAGGCCAAATCCATCCCAAAGGGGAAGGTGAACACATACTTTTGTGAATCCATTTGTACAGTACTGCACTGAGAAAAAGTTGACTAAACTAAGCTAAAACTGAACTAGAACTCTACAATTGTTGAAAACAAACTCAAATCAGATTTTTTTGCCTTGGTATTCTACTAAATTTTTAAATTTGATTTAGAGTTTGAACCCACACTAAATAATTTGAATATATTAAGTGGGGCTCATTGAATTTAAGAGAGATTTTGAATAACTCAGAGGAGAGATTTTGAGTTCATTTGAGTTTAGAATCCACATTCAACAAATTTGTGTAAGTTGAATGGGTTCAAATATTTTTGGAGAGACTTTTGATGCTTCCATTGGTTCATATTTGAATTTGATTTTATGTTTGGGGACCCTTTATTTAACAAATTTGAGTATGTTAAATAGAGGGTCAATTGATTTTGTTTTAGATTTGATTTTGGGATTACTCCTTTAGCAAATTTGGGTATGCTAAATGAGAATGTTTGAAAATAAATTTTTTTTTTTTGCTTGTTTATCCATGATGTATATCATGTGTGAATTTAGAAATGGAATCTTTACTTAGTAAATTTTTGTATGCTAAATAAAGTCCAAATATATGTTTTTTTTTTTATTTTGATTTTGAAAATTGGAGCTTTACTTAGCAAATTTGGGTATGCTAAATAAAGTTCAAATATGTTTGATTTTGAAAATGGGATCTTTACTTAGCAATTTTGCGTATGCTAAATAAAGTCCAAATGTGTTTGATTTTTATTTGATTTTGAAAATGGGGTCTTTACTTAGCAAATTTATGTATGCTAAATAAAGCCCAAATGTGTTTGATTTTTGTTTTGATTTTGGAAATGGGGTCTTTACTTAGCAAATATGTGTATGCTAAATAAAGCCCAAATGTGTTTGATTTTGAATTTGATTTTATAAATGGGATCTTTACTTAGCAAATTTGTGTATGCTAAATAAAGCCCAAATGTGTTTGATTTTTGTCTTGATTTTGAAAATGGGGATATTTATTTAACAAATATTGTGTGTTAAATAGAATCCAATTTATTTTTAATTTTCTTTCTAAAAATTGAAACTCTAATTTGACAAATTTGGGTATGTCAAATGGAATTCCAATGTATTTTGATTTTCATGATTTTTTACAAAGTAGATTTCCATTTAACAAATTTGGATATGTAAAATGGAAGTCAATCACATTTTATTTTTTAAAGATGAAATTTGTGTGTGTGATTATTTCTTTTTTGAAAATGAGAAAATTCAGACTTAACATGTGGAATGTGTTGAATGGAGTTTCAAATGGTGTGATTTTGTTTGAAATTGAAGCCTCCATTCAACACATTTGGATATATTGAATGAAGATGCTTACTTTCAAATTTGTATTTTTTAAAAAAAGGAAAGAAACTCCAACTCTAAAATGAAGCCTCCATTCAACACATTTTATGATATGATTTTATTTGGAAATGAGATTTTCATTCAATAAATTTGGGGTATATTGAATGAGGATTCTCATTTTCAAATATGTGCTTTTGAAAATGAAGAAACTCAACTTCAACATATGTGAGACATATTGAGTGGAGTTTTCAATTTTATGAAATGATTTTATTTGGAAAGTAAAACCTTCATTCAATAAATTTGGGTATGTTGAAGGAAGATGTTCATTTTTTTTAAATATGTGCTTTTTGAAAAGAAAGAAACTCCAACTTCAATATATGTGAGACATATTGAGTGGAGTTTTCAATTTTGTGAAATAATTTTATTTGGAAATGAAACCTTCATTCAATAAATTTGGGTATGTTGAATGAATATGTTCATTTTCAAATATTTGCTTTTTGAAAAAAATGATTTTTGATTTTGGTTTTGAAAAGAACCTACATGTAACAATCTTGAGGATTGTTTGATGGGGGTTGAATTATATATATTTTATGAAAATTTTTGTGCAAGTATTTTATTATGTGAACTTTAGAAAGTGCTTTTGAAAAGTGATACTTTTATAAAGGAGTTATTTTTCTCATTTATGAAATGAACCTTACTTTACCATAGAGATGGTAAGGAGGTTCAAAAAAGGTCTTTAGTCATTTCTTTGGTTAAATTTTATTTTCACCTATTGGGGGACCCAATAGGGGTTTTAAGACCTACGTGGAGTGAGGTTTTAAAACCTAAAGGATATTGGCTAGCTTAGCTTAAGAATGAAATGAGATAAGTGCCAACGAAAAGAAGGATAGTCTCAGACTCATATGAAATACAAATTCACTATCGATACTTGGAGACAACGATCACTTACCGAAGATGGAGAGAGGAAACCTTCCCAATAGAGTCAGCGAAATAATATGTGTTATTTAGTTTTTTTAAGATGGTGGGAGGATTGTTGATGTGTGTGTTTTGTGTGAGGGGACACCATGTAGATCCGCAAATGTACTTATTAGGGTGATCAGATATGACATTAAGGAATAGTGTATTATCTCGAGAGATAGAAGTCACTACCCTGTAATGGACCTAATCACCTAATAAGGACTCCTAAGGCATGATGGGTCTTCGAATGTACTAGAGATCTTTCCCCTACTTTACATGAAAAAGTAAGTTAGGATTTATTTTAAGTCGGGTTCATTAAGTTCCCTATAGAGGCAAGCCCCTATAGTTAATTACATCCTAAAGAATGAGATTCCTTAGAAATGCTCTCAATTAAGGTAAATGATCATTGTCTCCAAGATTTCAAAGATAGGACTATCAATCAGTTGGTTATTTTTTAGAAAATCAAGTGGGATTGATCAAGAGGGAGAGAGTTATTATTGAAACCAAAGGGAGATAAGTAGGGGATGCTCATGATACTAGGAAACTTAGTGAGCATCCATCCTATGGTTGGGCTTTATATTTTTGAAATTGAGGAGAATTATATGTTTGAGTCAAATTTTATTAGAAATCTTGGGCTTATAATTCTACAATTCAAGATTGTAGAAATGCCTAAGAGGTGAAGACTTATGCTTGTAGCACCAAAGGGAAACAACAACCTCATATCCTAAATGCAAGGAGCTTTGGCGAGGGCCAAATCAAGTCCTAAATTTAATAAAAAAATGGGTATATGGTTTACCTCCACAAGAGAGAGTAAACCACCTGAATGTTGGACTTACAACCACCTGAAGTGGCCACCAACTAACTCCTCCTATGATTTTAAATACATGTAGGCAAGTCATATGCTTTACAAGATAGCTAGGTTATTATTTATTTAGAAAAGAGACTAAATCCTTAAACTCACTCCCTAAGAGACTAGATCATGAAGGGTATGAATTTATGACTTAATATAATGCAAATTTTGTCAAGTTTTATTTTGATTTTTGGACATTTTTATTTGTGAAGCTATGGAATTTTATATGCCTAATCCATGAGAAATTCAGTTATGGGACAAAATTAAAAAGAAGGAGGTGTGTTTCCACCATGGCTCTCAAAATTCAAGTCATTTTCTCTTGCAAAGGTAGAAGCCCTCCATTGGCAAGAGTGAGATAATATGATTTATGCATGAGGTGAGACATACAACATCTAGCTAAGGGGTCACTAAATCTTAAATTATCTTGATTTATGTCCTAGGTTTTAGGTGAGGTTATCAATTGTTTAACTTAATTTTGAATTGATTAATTGGATAAAAAATTTATTTTTCCCTAGGAGCCTAATCTCATCCAAGCCATTCAACAATCATCAAATTAAGAAACTAGGAAAATCATGCCATCCTAATTACGCAATCATAAACATAACATCAATTTATAAAATTAGCATAAAAGAATAAGAGGATGAAGTGACTCAACTTAAAAAAGGAAAATGTGGCGAGCTCTTACCCATACAGCATAATGAAAGAATAAATTACAATTATGAAATGACAAGTGTTATGGGTGTCTTCATTCTTCTTCCTCCATTCTTCACTCCTTGTCCTTCATTCCTTCATCTTGGTTTGCTCCATTTCTTTCTTTCTTTTGGTTTGACTTGGGATGTAGTTTGCTTCAAGGCTTCACATGGTATATAAGACATGGTCTTATAACCAATATTCACCTTAGTCCTCATAAAACTTATCCTAATCCTAATGCAAAAATTACATTAAAAGGAAGGAAAGTAAAATAAGCTACATCTACAAAATAAATGTTAGCTAAACACGCTATACAACCCAATCAGTTATAGGAATAATTTGGACTTAGTACCCCACATATGGGTGACCAAGCCCACCTGTCCTAATTTGGATTATGCTTAGGGATATAAGCAACCTGTACACCAAAAAGTAATTGTATTTTTATTATAGTGCCCCTTAAGCACAACCCCTATAGAAGACATGATTAGGCTAAAATCACCCTATCATCTTGTCTATGCACATACACCCTAACATCCAATCTAAAATATTATACCAAAAAACAAAATCATACATCAAACCATGCACCTCCCTAACATAGAGCTAGAAGTGGTGACTTAGCCTAATGTGTGTGCCATTTAAGGCTTGTGTGGCTTGTCCTAGCTAGGCATTAAGTTTGGAGTTTTCTAAGTGCGATAGATTTAATTTAGAGGTTGGTTTTAGTTTAAGTGATTTAATTGGCTTGTCAATTTTAGTTAGTGATTTTGATTTGGTTTTAATGAACCTACTTAGAAACTAAGTGTTATGAAGAAAAGAAAAGAGAAAAGAGTTCTCTTTTATCCCTACCTTAAGTGATTTCTAAGGTAAATTTTATTAATGAATTTCCTTTAGTGAATTGTTTATTATGTGTTTTAATTAACCCTAAGTTTAGATTCGCTCTTCTTATTCAATAAGAAAGGCATCTTAGGATTAGTTAGGGTGGATTACTATCACATGACACACCCATTCATTTCTTTCCACCATCTATACCATGCATATGAATAATCTTAAGCATATCTATACATGCAATGCAAATCTTAGCACACTTTGATAATGAATGCAAAGAGATATAATTTGAAATTTGGATATTCCTAATCTGTGTCTTTGTTATGTAGAAAAGAGGGATTTTTTTCATCCATTAGCTAAATACACATCCACAAGTATAAAAGTTATAAGTGAGTATGGCATCATTATTTTCTACACTAGGGGTGTAAGGTACAAGACCTACTTAAGGCTACTTAAAGCCTCACATCCCCGGGATGTCCAGATTGATATACCACTTTTTTTAGATACATGTAGATGTACAAAAAGAAACAAATAGATAAAAAAATCATGCAAGAAATTATACTTGATTTGATTGTATGATTTACATGTGTAATATGAAGGTCCTCCTTAAGTCTTAGCATAGAGATGCATAGGAATAGATTTAAGCAAGTGTGTTCTTTTCAAATGAACTATACACTTGCAAATCCTATGTGAATCCATGTTAAGAAAAGGAAAGATAACTTCATAATACACATCTTATGCTATCATCACATGAAAGCTTATAACTAGTATCACTTCATTTATAATCTTTGATTTATAAGTTTTAAAAGATAATTTTTGGTTTAATAGTGATAATAGCCACTCATGTTCTTAATTTTAGCCAACACATGCAATTTGACATAAAAAAGGAAAAAAAATTTATTTAATTAATTTTTAAAAGAAATGAATGCATGATTTCATGTGGAAATCAATATTTAGCATGATTGGAAAGAAATAAAGGAGTGTAAGCACATGACTTCATTCACCCTAATTAATTCCTAAAGACAATCATATAAAATAAGATCATTTAAAATGAGTCAAAATTCTTTAAGGAGATTTTTAATCTTTGAATTTGATTTGACTTAGGGAATATGAAGAGGGTTTGCAAGTCATAACCCATTCCCCTATGTGTGAATTGGTTTGGTTTAATTTAGAACAATCAGGTTGATTTTATGTTTTGATTAGGTTAAGGTATGAGTTAATCCACTAATTACCCCTTACCTATACCACTTTAACATCATTATCCAAGTAATTATGAGCCAACATATGATGTGCAATCATATGTAAATTAAATCAATGACCTAAGAAATGAAGGGGCCTAATGTAATTGGCTCACAATTATTGGTTAATTAAGCTAAAGGATTTGATTAAGTACTTTTATAACCCTCAAACACATGTGTAGTTTGATTATAATTTCTTTGAAATTCTCTTAGGTTTTTGAATACCTAAGAATCTACCCAAGAATTAAATGATTAAGTCCTAGAATGATTTGGTTTTAAGTTTAATTAATTAAGCTATTTAATGAAGTGATTAAGCCATTAATTGGTTGCAAATTAATTAAGTGTTATTCAAATGAAATAAACTTAGGGAAAAAGATTAGAAAAGAGGTCCTAATCTCATTACCTATGTCTATTCACTATTTTATAATGATTAACCAACTTAATTAATTGATTCATCACTATTTAACATGTTAATTAATCATTTAATTAATTAAGAGAGGGATTAAGCATGAAATAAGAAATTCCCCTAATTAATCATGTAATAAATTCCAAGAAAATCATGGGAGGTAGAGGTCATTCCACTAATCAATCTCAGAAAGTTTGGAATTAATTACTGGAGTAATTAGAGAGTAATTAGCTTAATTATATTTTTAATAAAGTCCATATTGAGCTAAAATCACTATTCAAAATTAATTGATTTTAATTTTCTATTATGCTCCTCTAAATTATCTTTAAAATGAATGGTTATTTTCATTATTTGGATTTTTCTAAAATTAGTTATGAATTTTGGAAGTTTCATCATTAAAATTGGATTAATTAGCCTAATTAAACCCCTAATCCCATCAGGCCATATGGAGGCTGACACGATACGCTAACATGGCATGCTTTCCACATGGCATGGCGAGATTGGTTATTTAAGTTGTCACATCCGTCGGCTGAGTCAGCTGGTGGCAAACGTGTCTTCTCTGTGAGCCGTTCGATCTAAGATTAGACAGACGAGTTTAATCTCATGGTTTAAGCTAAGATTACAATGGATCTAGTGTGATTCAACCACAGTCGTCCATTCCAATCATGCAAAATGGATGGCATATGATCCTTCTTTTTTATGACTGACGAGAGACAAACACCATCCATCTTTCCTCGTTCACTTCGAGCTCACCCGAGCTCGGATTGGAATCAAAATGATCCCACACCTTCAGAAGGAGGGGTGATGCACATCCAATGGTCAAGATTACATGGGATGATAATTCCCTTTGAAAAGGACCAATTGAATTTTCCTATAGCTATGGTTTCAAGCAATTACCTCGTTGGAGGCTATCACCGGTGCTTTCAACAGAGAAGGTAGCTTCGTCTAGTAGAGATGAAGCCAGTTGGAGAAATTCAGTCTTGATTTGAAGTGATTTTCTCGGTCAACCAAGTTCCTCTTCAATGGCAATGTCCTTGATTGAAGTGGCACTTCTCATTGCTTGGAGACTTGGGAAATCATTCGACTGAGCTCGATGAGGTCCAAGGATGGCGTGTGTAAGGTTAATTATAATTTGGTTGAGGATTGAGTGAATTGAATATTGAGTTCACCTCCCCTATTTTGGCTTTGAGTAAAACTGAGAAATGGGAATGAGGGAGCTCAGGAATGGCTTGAAAAAGCTTAGGGAGGCTTTGATTCAACCTCTTGAGCTCTGAGGAATTGATTGCTTCTTGTTTGAGTGAAAATGAGAGGGGGTATATCTCCCCCTCCTTGGATTGGATGGTGGGTGGCTAATTTGCCATTTTGGCTCAATGGGTTGGATTGGCTGATCAATTTGAGTTGCAAAATACCCCACATGGGTCATTTTGGGCAGATGAGTGAGGGAGAGTGGTTACCCATGTGAGTGGTGAGTGGATTTGGTGATCCAAGTGTTCAAATGTGATTGGGAGAGGTCAGTTTGGCCTTGCCTTGGGTCATGGCTAACCCAAGCTCATTGGGACATGTTCACCACCTTCCTTGGTGCCCATGTAGACTAATAGAAGGATTCTAAGTGGCCCTGAAGAAGAAATGACTAAATTCTAAGTGAATTTGGTCATGGGATACCCTTTGACCTAAGGGAAAAGTCGTTATTTGGCTATGAGTTTGATTTAGGAAGATTTGAAATGATTTAAAAGTGTGTTGTGCCAAATATGAAGTGATTTGGAGTTCATTTGATTTGATTTGGTTCAATTTGACCCATTTAGGTCAAGTTGGGTCAAATTGAGTTAGGTTGACTAATTGGTCAAATTGGGTCAAACCATGGGTTAGGTCAAGTTCAAATGATCATTTGGAGCCTATGGGTATCATTGGTTTGGTTCAATTTGGCTTAGATTTGGTTTTGGTTCATTTAGGTTCATTTGGGTCAAATGGGTCAAGTTAACCAATTTGATCCATTTGACCCAATTGGGTTAGGTCATGAATTAGTTTAGACTTGGTTGACCATTTGAAATGTATTGCAAGCTTTGGTTTCAATCAATTTTTTGTTTGGTTTGATTTCAAGTTGATTTGACCTTTTAGGTCAAGTTGGGTTCATGGTCAATTGGGCTAGGTTGAGTCTAATTGGTCAATTGAAGCTTTGGTCAAGTTCAACAAGTGATTTGGAATGAATCTGACCCATTGGTTGCAATTAATTTGGATTAAATCATGATTTGGCCCATTTTGACTTTTTAGGCCAATTTGGGTCAACTTAAGTCAAGTGGCCAATTAGGCTTGGTTTGGCTCAATTGATGGTTTGGTCATATTCAATCATTGATTATGAATGGGCTTGGGCCAATGGTTTTAATCAATTTTGTATATGATGGATTTTGGCTAGTTTGGGTTTTATTTGGGCTAAGTGTTGACTTGGTCAAAAGTTAGGTTTGACTTGGTTTGACCCAATTTGAATGATTGATCATTCTAGGATGATTGTTGATCACAATATGAGGCTTGGATGGGCTTAGTTCAATCCAATTTGGGTTGGATTAGAATTTAGCTCAAAAAGGTCCTTTAGGTCACTTTTGGTCAAGTGAGCCTAAATGGGTCAATTGTTTTGAACAAAGCTTGATTCAAGTTTGGTTGAACTCACATATGGACTTATGATGGAAATATAAATCCAATTGCAAGTGGTTTGAGTCAAATGGGTTTGGGTTCATTTGATAATTTCAAGTCAAAAGGATGAACATGGGTTTGACTTGGGTTAGTTTGATTTTAGCTTGGTGATTGTAGTTTATGTTTATATTTGGGCATGTGATTGAAGGAGTGATTGGTTGAAGAGAAAATCTAAGGGTTTGGATTGATTTGAGAATGATTTGGCTAAATCCAAGAAATTGGCTTAGGATATAAGTTGGATTTTGGTATAATCTTGGGTTTAGTTTTGGTTATTTGAATTTATACTTCATTTATATTTGTGAATATAAATGAATATATAAATGGGATATGAGAAAGTCATTTGAGATTGGAGTGACTTGATTGTGAGTTTAGCTAAGGTGGGTCAAAATGTTTTAAAAAGGGGTTTTGATTTGGTTTGACTTATATTCATTTGATTTGGATGATTTGGATGCCAATTTCATTTATAGTTATGAATACAAATGATGGAATAAGTGATTTATAACAAAAGCACTTGGCTTTGGGTTGATTTGAAGGGTTTGGCTAAGCTTATGGATGTGATTCAAGCTTAGGAAGATTTTTGGATTTGGAATTGATCATTGGTTTCAATCATTTGATTTGGAATTGGTTCATGATTTGGATTTTGGAATTTGAATTAATTTGGATTTGAATTTGAGGTTTAGTTTGAAAGAAGGATGCAAGGATTGGGTTCAAACAATAGGGTAGGCAAGTCTTCCTAAATCCCTCGGGCACAACCTATTCTTATGGCTAACTCTTCTAAGTCTCTAGGGTTTGGTTAAGTGTTCACCTAATCACTAAAAGTGTCTTAAGACTAAGGAACTCTTAGTGTCTAGATTAGTTCTATATCTAAGATGGAGAAGTTTAAAGCTCACTCCAAAAGTGTTGTCAACAATGGCAGTGGTTTTAGCATTGCAAAACCAAGCACCTATCTCACAACCCACTCTATGGAGGCTAATAGACCTGAGCTAGTGCACATCTTAGATCATCCCAAGAGCTCTTCTTTTATGGATGAGGATGTCAGTAGCTTGCATAGATAGTAACCGATAGTACCTCTATGAATGAGAAGGATATCAAACATATGGTTGAGCAACAAGTGATGGAAGCGTTGGCACAAGCCCAAGGGAGCTCATCAGTTCCAAAGGTAGACCTTACCCAAAGTAATTTGAAATAGTTCAATACCCCAAGGGTTTTGTGTCACCATCCTTCAAGTTATTTGATGGTGGGAACCCTAGGTAGCATATAGCACACTTTAGAGCCAGTTGTTTCAATACTGGTGGTAGTGACGCCTTACCTTTTTTGGAAGTTTGTTAGTAGCCTTTCTGGAGTCACATTTGATTGGCACGTCAAATTGCCCAATGGTTCAATGAAGTCTTTTGCATAGTTATAGCAGCTTTTCATTAAGAGATTCACAGAGCTTAGCAAATGGTGGCTGCAAGGGACCTCATTGTAGAGAAATAAAAACCCAATGAGTCCCTTATTTATTATATTCTCAGATGATGAAATCTAAGCATGAAATATGAACCACAGCTGAAGAGCAACATGCAATTGAGATTCTTCTTAAGAATATCCATGGCCCAATTGCCTTCATGCTCAAGGGCTTTACCATAAATATATTTAAGAAACTAACCAGCAAGGCGGCTAACTTACAAGAGAAACCCAAATAGTTACCCTTCATAGACCAGTCATCTAAGCCCAAGCTCCAAAGGTGTTTGAGAAGAAGCTAGGAATAGTGGTAGCGGTGGATAAGGGGAAGTAGCCAGTGAGGGCACAATTTTGGAGGCATGGAGTTCAACAACCTCCACTCCCACCTCCTCTTTGACTACCTTGGCCACCACAATGGCCACCACAACAACGCTATTAATATTCACCACTAGGTAGCTACTTTCCACCTATTCTTTCTGATAAGCTCAATAAGCCATACTCATTCAAGATGGAGGTAATCAGGAAGATTTTCAAGAACCTTCTCAAGATGCCTGATTTATACTCGAACCTAGAAAGCTAGAGGAAGTGGGTAACAGTGATGATTCTAAGTACTGCCCTTACCACCGCATGCTATATATGTATCAAAGATTAAGCAAGTATATGCCGTTGTTAAACTA
Organism: Cymbidium sinense; assembly: GCA_021442155.1. Classification (NCBI taxonomy): domain Eukaryota; kingdom Viridiplantae; phylum Streptophyta; class Magnoliopsida; order Asparagales; family Orchidaceae; genus Cymbidium; species Cymbidium sinense. The sequence continues at coordinate 187,867,142 of CM038221.1, forward strand.
GGGAAGTGAGGTAATCTAAAATCTCCTTGGGGCTACTTAAAGCCTCATATTCCCAGGATGTCTAGGCTATATACTTGCAAACTTCAATACACATAAACATATACATAAATATAAGAATGAAAATCATGCAAAAGATTATATATTAGCAAATTATTTACTCATGTAAAGTAAAGCTCTATCCAAATTTTAGCACATATACATATATGAATGAAATCAAGTAAGCACGTGCCATTCTTAAACTAGGGAAGTGAGGTAATCTATTACCTCCTTAGACTACTTAAAGTCTCATATTCTGGGATGTCCAGGCTATATACTTACTAACATTCAAACATATATAAACATACACATGAATCATGAAAAAAGGACAATCCTTTAACATGTTTAAACTATAAGTGAATATAAATCACATATAATATTCATAGCCAACATCAATTTAAACTTTCATCATTAGTTTATAATTTTGAAGTAATTTGAGATTTATTAGTGATAATAGCCATACCAATAATAAGATCAATTCCACAGATGCAACTCATACATATATAACATATTTACTTAATTCTTTTATTTGAAAATAGGAATAGATGATACACATGACATACAAATTTACAATGATTGAAAAGGAATGACTTAACATTTCCACATAATAATTCAATCACATTACTTCCTAAGGACAATCAAGTCAAATATACTCTTTAAGATTAGCTAAAGCTTTCATGCAATTTGATTTTTGGATTTGAATTATTCAAAACCTAAAGAGGAGAGAAGACACTTCATGTTTTTCTCCATCCCATGTTGGTGACTTAATGTGTTTAAGAAAAGGTGACTAAGTGAATTTTATGTATTGATTAGGTTCAATCATTAAGCAATCAATTTATTTATCCTTCCCTAAGCTTCTTTAATTTAATTAATCATTTAACTATGAACCTAATGAAAATAAGCTCATGTTTAAGAGTTAATTAGATTAAGGAAAAAACTAAGTTAAGTACTCTTATGGTTTTCCCATACCCATGGGTTAACCATAAATTCCTTAATGATCTTTATGCTATCAAACACAAAGAGAAACCCATGAATTGAATTTGAATTATATGAACCAAATCATTGATTTAATTTGATTTCACTTTATCCTTAATTTTTTTCTTAATTAATCCTTAATTATTTTATGTTAATTAAACCCTCCTAATGAGATGCATGAGGAGAACAATTAGGAAAGAGGTCCTTATCATTTTTTCATCATTATTCTGATTATTAATAGTGATCAGTCATTATTAACCATTTAATTTTTATTATTTAGCATTTTTAATAATTACTAAATTGATTAAAGAGGGTGATTAGGATTGAAATTTCAAATTCCTTGAATGACATGGCTAATAAATTTCAAGAAAATTATGAGAGGCAGAGGACATTCCATGGAATTAACCCACTAAATTTGGGATCAATTGGCCAAGTAATTAAGCCTAAATTAAAGTAATTATCCTAAACTTTAAATCCTAATTAACCAATATTCATTCACCAATTATTAGAGATTTTATTTTTATTAAAATTTTCTCTTTTAGCCTTTCTAAAATGGGTTTACTAATATTTTTTAGATTTTTTACAATTAGTTATGAATTTCTAAAGTTTTAGCCATTTAATTATAGTTTTAACACCTAATTAACTCCCTAAAAAATCAGTGCCACATGGAAGTTGACACGACAGCACTTTCCATGGCTGAGGATAGGTTATTTAAAATATGCGTAGGCGAGTGTGGCGGCGGACGTGATTTCTTGACCACCGTCTAATCTCGGATCAGATGGCATAGATTAATCACATGATTTCTTAAGGATTAAATTGAAATGTTTAACATATTAAATCATGGTCATCATTCTAATCACGTGGAACAAACGGTCGATGATCTCGTATCCCTCGAGCATCAAAAAATGGACAACATTTGCCTTTCGATTTGAGCTCATCAAAGCTCATAGGATGGTTAGATTAACTCCAAAATGTCTTGGGGGTGGTGACTTAAGTAGATCCTAAGGTGGAAATTGCATAAAATCATGATTCACTTCACAAAAACCAACACTTAGGGGAAAAATCTTTGGTTTCCCAAATTTTTACCTCACTGGAGCTAGAGACCGATGGTTCATCTACTGAGGTAGCTTTGTCTTGATGAGACAAAGCCCTATTGAGAAGAGCTCAAGCTACCTCCCCGTCAATTCCTCTATGGACCAAGCGTCATCATAAAGCTCATCAAAGTTGGTCTTGGAGTGCCTTTTGATGATCAAATAAATCAGGGATCAATTCATTTTTGATTAGAGTGAGGAAAAGATGTGGAAAGAGTTAAAATTTGAGTTTGGTGTAGTTTTGGTGATGTTGGATGGACGGGGTTCTCGATTTCGATAGGCGGTTGGTCTCACCGGTGATGGAGAGCACTACGTATTCAGTGAAGGGTCTAGGACTGCTCAGAATACTCTGAGGAAGCTCTCTGTGAAGTTTGAATGGATGGCGAGGAGTATACTATCCTCCCTAAGTGAACCAAGGGCTGAGATTTGCTCAACCTTTGACAATCGTCTAGTTAGAGGTGGCAGTGGACTGCTGAGGTGGAGGTGTTTGAGAGGCTAAGACAATGGTATGGGCTAGCATGGGGTGTGCTTCATCCTCCAAGGAAACCAATAGAGAGCCAAGGGTGAGTTCACCCTTTCATAGTCGAAGGTTGAACCCAACAACCTTGGATTAGGTTGGGTTAGTGGTCCACATGTCCAAGAATGGCCAAAGGTGGCCCTTGGCATGGGGAGTAGGAGAACCCCTCCAAATGAGGATTTTTTTTTTGTTTTGACCCCAATCAAGTTCACCATGGGTTGGGTCCACTTGGGCTGACCCATGGTGACCCAAGAATGAGTCATTCCAAGTTTGGTTAGGTTTGGACTTGGTTTGGCTCAATTTGACATATGGGTCAAAGGGGGTTCAATTGTTCTAGGTTGACCAATTGGTCAAATTGGGTCTTACTAATGATTTGGAGATGTTCAAATGATCATTAGGAATGTATTGGTTCAATTGATTTGGTTTAATTTGAAGTGGATTTAATTTTAGCTCATATGGATTCATTTAGGACAAATGGGCTAAGTTGACCAATTTTGTCAAATTGACCAAATTGGCTTGGGTGGAGAGTTGGTTTAGGTTCAAATGATCATTTGAGAATAATTGTAGGTGTTGGTTTGAATCAATTTGGATTTGGGAATGATTTAGCTCAATTTGACCCTTTAAGTCAAATTGGGCTAAGTGGGTCAATTGGATGGGGTTGTTCAAATTGGTTCAATTAAGGATTGGATCATGTTCAATATTCAATTTATGATTGATTAGGAGGATTGGTTGTAATCAATTTGGTTTAGGATTTGATTTTACTCAATTTGGCCCTTTAGGTCAAATTGGGTCAACTTGGGTCAAGAGACCAAATTGGCTTGGTTTGGTTCAATTGGTGATTGAGTCATGTTCAAAACTTAATTTATGATTAATAAGATTATTATTGATTTGAGTTAGAATAAGATTTAGTTCATTTTGGTCCAAATGTGTTAATTGGGTCACCTTAGATCAAGTGATTAAATTTGTTTTGTTTGGCCCAATTGATTGCAATTGGACAATCAAGGATGATCAACAATCATTATAGAGGAGATTGGATGGGTTGCTTCAATCCAATTTGAGTTAGATTGAAGTTTGAGTCAATTGGGTTATTTAGGCCACTTTGGGTCAGGTGAACTAATTATGTTGATTGGTCATTTAGGCTCATAAAACTCTCCAATCTTATATTGATATATGTATGTTCTTCATAAGGCAATATATATATATATATATATATATATATATATATATATATATATATATTCAACTAGATTTTTCTAATGGTTTATTTAGATCTAAGTTCTACATTCTATAAACACAAGATTTCATAGTTAATTACCCATATTAATGTAATAAGAAAGAACTCTCGATTAAGATTGAAAATAATTATATCTCTGGTATGAATTAGTGTCTAGTGGTACATGTGACATGGCAATAGATGACTATCAAAGGGAAATAGAAGGGTAGTCCCGACCAAGATCTCTTGGTTCCGTTATCCTGGGACTACATGGTTCTAGTCTACCAACATCAATGGATATTAGCCATAATATCCAAGGAGTCTGATTAGCTTCCATGGGTTGCCTCATTTCAAATATCCCAAGTAGACTTGGGTTTTAGTGTAGTGGTTGTGGTGTAGGATATTCACATGGAGAATAAAGTAACTAGACTTACATTTATAAAAAGCTAGAATAGGGGTTGTTCACATGGAAAATAAGAAGATTGAGCTTACATTATTTTATTAATGCTAAGTAGGAATGTTCACATGTAGAATGGATAGATTGGGCTTACATCCCTTTGGGATGCCAATATTTTATAGATTGTTTGTTCGCATGGTAAATGTATAGAGTGAACTTACATTGCTTTGGAATATCATTATTGTAGGGTTGTTCACATGGAGAACAAGTAGATTGGTAAGATATTTTCTTGGTTAACATTAATTTATTGTTCTAAGGGTCAGTATCAGGGCGTTGGAAATATAGCACGCTATCATGGTAGTGCCTCGACGCTATTAAAATTTCATCTTGACATTGAGTGATTAACATTATATCATTATAAGACATAAATTCATGTCTTAAAAACCTGAGGGTTAGGCGCCTCGGCGCTATAAGGCCAATGTTATATTACCTTGGCTATATGTTTTTAATAATAGAATCAGATTGTAGTTGACTAGTGCCTAGGTGCTAATGATGTGGCTCTACCGCACCAGTCAAAGATCGGTTCAAAAAAAAAAACTAGCAGACACATTTAATAAAATAGGATATAACTTTTGACCAACTTTGTGGTGCTCCATTAATGTAAAAACCTTTTTTTTAGTTCCAATCAATAATAAAATTAATGATAATAAATAATAATAACTAATTTTTTGACTATAGTTTTGACTAGGTTACTAGTGCCTACTCACAAGAGTAAGGTGCTAGTCTTAAATCTCAGAAACTGAGAGGCCAACACCTTAGCTTTATAAAATCAGCATTGTGGCGCTTTATCTAGCATATAAATAAGATCCCTAGGCTACGAATTTTTTATTCTAAACCCTTGGTTTATTTCTAGAGTTCTCTTGCCCTTCTCCTTTTAGCTTGCATTCTACTTTAGGAAATACAACATGAAATGAAATACATTAGCAAAAATAAGAAGAGGACTGTTGTCAGCAACACTGACATGTTCATTAGTGTAGAGGCAAGGATCAATACCACCATGCTCTCCTACACTAACATCTCATCCTAAAGAGAAGCCTCAATAATTTGGGTGGGAGTGGAGAGGATTATCAATAAATGAGACTTGGAGAACATGCCTACGACAACAACTCATGTGTCATTTATGTGGTGTAAGAATTCTTCACCAACATGAAGGAGCACCAAAATAATCAAGTTTTCATCCGGGGAAAACTAGTAAGTTTCGATAGTAATACTATTAATGCATATTATAATTTATAAGATATAGTACATGACCAATATCTCTTCTATTATAACGATCATGCTGATTTTGATGAAATCCTTAATTTTCTCATAGTTAGAAATTCTAATGTTCAGTAGAAAAGGGAGGAATATAAGATTATTAATTTTCTTGCGATCGGCCTGACTACTAAGGCCAAAGTTTAGCACTATTTCATCTTTATCAAGTTAATGTTCACTAACAATATCAGTGAGGTGACTAGGAGAGAGTTGTTTAAAATTTTGTAATTCAAAAGGGCTTTATTATGGATGTAGGGAGGATCATTTATAATTCTAATTTGTAATATGCTTAAGATAGTACTATTGTAAGGTATGATCATTATTCTCTTATTTATTCTTTGTATATTGTGGTGAGTGTGCAAGTGGAATCTATCAAAGAATTCTTAATTCAAAGGACTCTCCTAACTAAAAGATCAATTAAAGGATTTGGCTTGAGGACTGAGGTGAGAAAGTTCACGTGTTCCTCAATCCAAAACCAAATCCTCCAAGACCTTAAATGAGCCACTCTAAGAAATTGGAGGATAAGTCTTAGATTTAAGAAAAGGGCTGGTGAAACTAGTTTATAGCAGTAGGAATTGAGGAGAAAATATGACCGCCATATGGTTCAACAATAGCAGCAGTTTTCATATATGGCTAAGTTTAACTCATCACTTGTCCATATGTTTGAAAACTTGGATTTCATGCGAGCCCAAGTTAGGCTTCTTCTTATAGTGCCTCATTATTACCCTTATATGAGCACCCCACCAGATCTAGAAGAAGAAGATGAAGAGGATGATAGTGAATATGATTATTAGTTTTCTCCTTCCACTTTTTTATTATTTATAATTTTTTTCTTTCTTCTTCTCTTTAACTTATTTATTGTGAAATTTTATATAATAAATTTTTGTATTAATAAAATGTCTTCATTTATATGCTTTATGTTTATCTCTATTATGTGGAATGCTCGAGGATTTAGAAACTTAATAATAAAATTTTCAATTTAAAATGAACAATATTGAGTGCCTCAATGCTGCAAATCTATTCCTTAGTGTCATTAGTTAAAGGCATAAGTTCAAAACTTGAGAACTCAGTGCCTTGGTGCTACATGGATAGCACTACGACACTATAAATTTGACTTGGCTTAATATTAGAGAGGTGAGCACCTTGGTGTATAATATAAGTGCCTTGGTGCTATTAATTTGGTGTCAAAGGTTTAATTTCCCAAGAATACATCACCGACACTAAGATATCAACGTCATGGCGATATCAGATGAGTAACTAAGTTTAATTTTTTTTGAAAACTCAGTGCCTCGGTATTAAAACATCAGTGCCTTGGCACTGTTGGATGCACGCCTAAGGTTCAAGATTCTCGAGGACTCAGCGCTGACACCTCAGAGCCTTGACCCTATTTTATCAATGTCTGAGATTTATTACTTTTGAAAAAATTTGAAATTTTGATAACATAACATCTTAGCAATGCTAGATTTCATAATATTTAGTGCAAAACACCCTTCTCCCTTGTGCTAGATCCAAGATCAATGGAGGGAAGATTTCCTTTCACACCATAACTAAGTTCGACAGTCAAATTTAGTGCCTTGGTGCTAAAAAAATAGCAATATGATGCTGTTCTAAATAGTTTTCTTGGTTTTGTAACTCGATATGGTAGCATTATAGTGCTGAAATTCGGTGATTCAACACTACAAATAAGACACTAACTCGAGAACTAAGCACCACATCATTGGGTAGCGATGAGGCAGAGTGCCAAATCCATCATTCTGAGGGCTCATCACCTTAATGCTAGGACTTGGCTCTAAGGGTGCAGACGAGTCGAGTCAAGTTGAGCTTGAGCTACATCAGACTCAAGCTCGACTCAATATAGACAATTGCTGACTCAAGCTCGAGCTCATCTTAATCTCATGGAGTGAGTTTGAACTCAGCATGAACAGTAAATCAAGCTCAAGTTCTACTCATTAGAACGGGCTCGATTGAAAAGCTTGAGCTTGGCTCGTATATAAGCTCGATTATAGCCCAGTTTGACTTGATTTCTAATGGCAACTTATATTTGAAATGTTTTTAAACTAAAATAAAAAAATATTTATTTAAATAATTGAAGATATTATATTACAAAGATATCCAAATTCAGCTCAAATAAAGAGCAATAAAAAAATAACAAAATAATATTAAATAAAAGACCTAATGTTGTCATATGAATAATATATGCACTAAATATACACAAGTTACATAACTCAAGAGATACAAAATGACTCAATGAGAATATGATAAAGGACAAAAAAATTTGGCCATCATGAAGAGATGAAAACAACATTGCTCCTATGATCCCCTATCCAATCATTCACATCAGATCATCCCTTAGTATTTCCTTGCAAGAATCTAAGCTAAGACAAAAAATTATGAAAGCCTTAAGAACATAAGAGAAACATACATTATATTATTAAGAGTCTAGCAATAACAGATCCAAAATATGTAAAAAAAAGTTTGCTAAACGTTAGAGACATGCATCAACTCCAACAATCAAGTTATTAGCCAGTAATTACTTATAGAAATATTAGAGACTAGTAACACATATCCAAAAGACTACCAAGCAATTATCAGGGCATCAACTCTAGCTCAAAAATTTTGATGGGGTTGAATGAGCACCAAGAGAGTAAAAATAGCTAATTAGCTACTAGCACACATCCAAAAGATGGAAAACTATCATAAATTAGCTACCAACATCTAATAGATAAATGGGTAACTATCTAATCATGAGAAACTTTAATAATTTCATTTACTAGTTTTTCTCATCATAGCCATCATCATCAATACCCCTCTAATATTTCTAGAAATTATTACTTCTGTAAAGATAACTAACTACCAACACATCCAAAAGATATCCAGAATCAACTCAAACAAAGAGCAATAAAAGAAATAAGAAGATAGTATTAAAAAAAAGACTCATATGAAGAAATACATATAGTAATACACAACTCAAGAGATACCAAATTCTTGCATCTTCATTCCAAAAAAAAATCCTTCAACAAAAAGCTTGTTAAAATTACGAAACCCAATATACCCTCCACATTCAAGAACACCATAATGAGAGTAATAAGTTACTATGACTGCTTAATTCTAGCCTAGAAAAAGAATCAACTTTAAAGTTTAATCAAATGCATGTACAAGTTTTAGGTAAAAGGAATAGCTATCTCGTTTCTCTAAAATTGTAAAGGTTGGAAATATCCTGAAGCACTGAAGCAAGAAAAAAAAATACAAGTTCAAAACCTCCTCCCAAACTAATGCATACAAGAAATCAATGAAACACCGCCCGCAAAATTGGGAAAAACTACATAATTATACCTATTTGTAAAGAGAAGTCCAGAGCAAAAGCTCCCAAGACAAAGCAAAAAAAGGTCCATTTTTTGGAAACCATACCCCTCGTTGAACACTATCCTCATCCTATTACTCCTCTACTCTTCAAGCTCATGACTTGTACCCTCTTCTCAACCTAACCACTTAATTTTGGCCACCCGGAAGAGTCAAAAACAACTTTTTTTCTTGTTTGAACAATCACAAGCAAATTATCCTTTAGCTTTTGCTTGCAAAAAATTGCAAGCTAAGCCAATAAATCTTGAAAGCCCATAGAATATTAGAGAAAGATTATATATTTTTAAAACCATAAGCCTCATAAAAAACCACAAGCCTCATATAAGAATTATTATAAGAAAAACCACAAGCCATATATAACAACAACATATATTTATTTACATAACACATATAAAATATAAAACTGTTACAAACAATAAACCACAAGCCTCCCAAATTCAATACATCAAAAATAAGATGTACAATTAATGAACATTGCAAAGCATCATTATAAAGCATTGAGGGGCATCGACTCAAGCTCCAAAAATTTGATGTGATTGAATGAGCACCAAGAGAGTCAAAATAACTAGTTAGCTACCAGCACGCATCCAAAAGATGGACAACTATCATAAATTAGCTACCAACATCCAAAGGATAGATGGGCAACAATCTAAAATCATGTGCAATTGTAATAATTTTATTTACCAATTTTTTCATCATAGCTATCATCATCAATCTCCCTCTAATATTTCCAAAAATTATCACTTATGTAAAGATAGCTACCAACACAGAACCAAAAGATGGGTAACTATCACAAGTAGCTGCCAACATCCATGGGATTAGTGGGCATCTTCCTTCTTTACCTGAGCATATAAAAGTAATTAGCAATTGAATATACAAAATATAATCTAATAAACAAAAATTGAAAATCATAAAGAGCTTAAACATGAAAATGGAACTACTAAGTCATCAATAATAAACATAAAGTCTACTAAATTAATAAAGTTTTTCAAGTCTATATCATGTTGGAGAGTAGCCATCCTCATTTCTCCATTAACCTCATCAAGCATCTTCTTTAACTGTCAAAGATAAAAAATATCAACTCGAATCATAATATATCAACAAAATTTATGCTGACTAGTAAGAAAAGATAAAAACAATAACACACTTTTCTTCATTCTTCATTGAGTTAATAAAACTACTAAGTTATTAGTAGGGGTATCTCAATCTCTTCATCTTCAACCTCTTCCTAACAAACATACATTGTAGTATAATATTGTTTGCATTAAAATAAATATGAAACTAATTTAAAATAAAAAATGGTGATAAATATATACCTTGATTCTCCCTTTCAATACTTAATGAGAGAAAACCTAGTTAGAGCCATATATAAGAGCATGAATAGTTTTCACTTAAGTTTTGAACGATATATGTTAAGCACTCTCTCTCTTGCACTAAAGATGGACTTAGATGCAACTATGCTAATTGGAATATATAATATATCAACCGTCATCCTTCAAAGTATATGATATTTTATATGTTTGCGTTCCACCAAGCAATTACATCAAAATTATGACCTTTTGGACATATCTCTAATCCATCTTTGAGATAGTTATCCAAATCTGATTTGATAGGCCTTCTACTTATTTTCTTTGATACATAAGCGGTAAAATCATGCCAACCACTATATTTTCTAGTGAGAGTATCTTGAGTTGACTTGTTATTGTTGCATGTACTACTTTCATCTCTATCCCACCACTTGTAGCTTCAACTTCTAGTTCAAAGCATTTAACATACTCTTCATATAACTCAAATAGTAAACTATAGACATGAAATATTTCAAATGTTGTCATCTCCTTCATAGATCATAGGGTATGCAAACTCAATAACAACAAATTTCATCCTTGGGTCCATGATAAAACCAAAAGCCATCATAATATTACATTCACCCTAATATTTTTCAAATTTATCTTTCATCTTGATTGTAATATCTCGATAAAGGCATTAAGATAGTGCACTATCATTCCAATACTTTCTTTATTGTACATATTTGTGAGAGAAACATATTGTATATTGGGTATTCAATACTTGAAATGATATTAGTAGCCTCATTAAAAAAACCCAGAATATCACAAAGCTTTTCTATATTATCCCATTCATCCTCGGTAGGCAATTATGATATGTAATCTCTCTTCACTATATGAAAAGAAAACTTATTTTAGTTGAAGTGTTACAACCAACATATTATATGTTGAATCCCAGATGTTGGACAATCCATAATAAGTTTTATGGTTAGTAATTGTAACTCTTGAACAACATCAGCAAATTTCATTAGTCAAGCTTCTAAAGCATTAATAAAACTAACAATCTCATGGATTTTCTCAATAAATTCTATAGATTTAACCCCACCCTTCACCATTAAAATTAGTATATGTGCAATAACATACATGAAATAGTCTTCCTCCAAAAAATAATTACTTTCTAATCTGTATGCTATCTTTCAATAACTTGATTGCTCGATCATTATTTGATGCATTGTTAATTGATAAGGTGAATATTTTATTCTCAAGACCCCACTCACTTAGGGCCTTATAGAATGTGTTAACAATTTTAGAGGTTGTATGCAGATGTTGATGTAAAAAACTAAGAACACATTTTTGCAAATTCCAATTTCAGACCACATAATGTACAGTGACTACCATATAAGATATTCTCTGATTCTTTGATTTCCAAATATCGATAGTAAAATTTACTCTATTTATACTATTCAGTGTGTTCTTTAATTTCTTTTTTTTTCATATACTAACATCATAGCACACGAGAAGTTGTTCTTGAAACTTTTCAAAAATATGGTGACATGGATTTCAAAATAAGATTAAATCCAAATTTCTCCACAATTGAGAAGGGTTTTTCATTAATCAAAATATAGTGAGCAATTGTCTTCCTTACTTTTGATTGATCAAACTTAAAAGTTGTTGGAGTAAATCACTCTTGATTTGTTTTCAATGAATTATCACAATCTTTTGGTTGAAAATGTGAAATTTTTTTCTTCATTATTATATGCATTTGTTGACTCACTTTTGAGTGAGCTCCCAACTTCCTCATCATAGATCTAGGACTCTTATAAATACTAAGAGTTCCTAATCTTAAGAAACTTCTAGTGATTTGGTGAACACTTAACCTAACCCTAGAGACTTAGAAGAGTTAGCCATAGGAACAGGTTGTGCCTTGGGGACTTAGGAGAACTTACCTATCCTATAGCCTAAACCTAATCCTTGCTTCCTTCTTCCAAACCAAACCTCAAATTCAAAGTAAAATTCCAAAACCAATTCCAAATTCAATGATTGAAATCCATCATTAAATTTAAATTCCAAATCCTTTCCTAAGCCCTTTGATTCTATCTTATGGACTTAGCCTTAACCAAATACAATCAACCCCGATCCAATTGATTTTTTCAATTATCAAATTCAATCACAAAATCAAATCCCAATCCAAATTCAAAAAATCAAATCCAACTTCCAATGATTGAAACCCATGACTCAAAATCTCTTATGGACGAACCTCCATAAACTTAACCAAATCTCAATCCAAACCAACTCAAACTTGGTTGATTTCTTTATAAATCAATCATTCCTTCATTTATATTCATAAATATAGATGAAATCCAGGTTCAAACCCTTCCAACCAAATCAAAATAAATCAAACCAATTCAAAAATCTAAGTTAGCCTTTTTTGACCTACATCCCTCAACTTGGTTAAATTTGCTTCCAAATCACTCCAAACTCAAATGATTTTCTTACAACCTATTTATACCTTCATTTATATTCACAAATATAAATGAAATATAAATCAAATGACCAAAACCAAACTCAAATCAAATCAAATTCCCAATTTTAGCCCTTTTAGCCAAACTTTTAAACTTGGCTAAATGACTCCCAAATCAAACCAAAACTCATGGATTTCTTAATGATTCAATCATTCCTTCAATTATTGACCCAAATATAAACATAAATCATCATTGTAAAACCAAACCTAAGTCAACCCAAGTCAAGCCCATGTTGACCCTTTTGGCTTGAAATTGTCATGTTAACCAAAATCCATAAAGATCTAAATCACTTGCAATTGGATTTATATCTTCACCTCAAACTCATTCACCAATCTATAACTAAACTTGAATCAAGCCATGATCAAGCCAATTGACCCATTTAGTTTCACATGACCCAAAGTGACCTAAAAGACCTTTTTGAGCCAAGTTCCAATCCAACTCAAATTAGATTTAATTAATCCCATCCAAACCTCACAACATGATCAACAATCATCCTAGGTTAATCAATTGTCTTGAATTGGGTGAGACCAAGTCAACCCTTTGACCAAGTCAACACTTAGCCCAAATGAAACCCAAACTGGACAAAATCCACCATATGCCAAATTGGTTGAAACCATTGACTCAAACCCATTCATGATCAATGATTGAACATAACAAAACCCTTACTTGAGCCAAACCAAGTCCAATTGGCCATTTGACCTAAGTTGACCCAAATTGGCTTAAAAGGCTAAAATAGGTCAAATCATGATTTGATCCAAATTGATTACAACTAATGGCTCAAGTCCATCCCAAATCACTTATTGAACTTGACAAAGCATAATTGAGCCCAAGTTGATCAATTGGTCAACTTGACCCAACCTAGCCCAAATTGACCTAAAAGGTCAAATTGGCCAAAATTCAAATTAAATCCAAATTAAATCAAACCAAAGACTACAATCATTTTAAATTGACCAATTGAACTGGACTCAACATCTACCCCAACAAAATTGGTCAAATTGGTCAACCTGACCAATTTGATCCTTTTGAACCCAAATGAGTCAAATCAAAACCTAGGCCAAACCAACCCAATAAATTGAACCAAAGCATCCAAAATCATCATTTGATCCTAACCCAAGCCTTGGTTTGATCCAATCTGACCAATTGGTCAACCCAACCCAACCTAGCCCAAATGAACTCATTTTGACCATATGAACCCAAATAACCCAAAACCATGTTGGGAAACCTTAGTGGCTAACCTAGCCCGACCCAATTAGACCCTAGGTCAATTCCAAACCAACCCAAGTCCATGTGGGACCCAACCTAAGGGGATTAACCAATGGACAACCTCTCATTTGCATTGGATCCTTTCCTTAAGTGGAAAAGTCCACTTTGTCTCCCCATGGCAGCCATCAAATGGCCAAATGAGTACCCTTATGACTTCCTAGCCCAACCTAACTCAGCCTAGCATCTGCTATGGACTAAGAGAACAAAGCCAAGCCATTTTCCCTCATGGTCTAACCCATTGGATGCAAGGGAGGTCAATCCCACATAATCCCTCCATATGAAGCCTTGAGTGCCTCGACCACTCCTAACGAGCCACATGGCATTGATAGTGACCTCTCCGACGAGGTGGCCAATCAACAAAAAATACAAGATGCATCTCGTCCGTCCATCATGAGTAATTGAGGGGTATACTCCCTCAATTTGAGCAAAAAATAGAGCCAATTGCTTTATGAGACTTCCTAAGGAATTTTTGAAATCACACATAGCTTCCCAAGTGATCCAAGCCATCCTCAATCGGTATTGCCCATTCCCGAGCAAAGTCAAAATAGGACACCCCCTTTCGATCAATACTCCCTCTTCACCCAATCAAATCTCAATTCCTCTTAATCACGCCATCACCATATGTAGTCAATCACAAACGAATCAATTACCAAACTTTCATGCTATGGGAGGAGTGAATTCGATCAAGATCGAGTGCCAAAGGAGGGGAGCTTGGTCCATAGAGTATTCCACACCAAATCAAGCCCAAATTTCTTCAACAGAGCCTCACCTCGGACCACCGCCACTAGACATTAGCTATAGTTAATTTTGCAAACTAAGCCTTGTATGCAAAAAATGGGTTGGTCTTTTGTGAAGTAAATTCAAATTTCATGTGAATTTGACCGTTGGATGTGTATCCCCCCTTCTTCTGAAGGTGTGGGATCGATTTGATCCCAATCCAAGCTCAAGTGAGCTAGAATCAAATGAGGAAAGTTGGACGGTGCTCATCTTTTACTCTCACGAAGGAGGAAGATCATACCTCATCCATTTCACGTGATCGGAATGAACAACTGTGATTAGATCATAGTAGATCCCCGCTATTTCCTCCCTTAACCCAATCTCACCTTGATCCATCAAATGGTCCACAGAGAAAGCGCATCCACCATCGCTGAGTCAGTACACGGATGTGACTACTTAAATAGCCACTCCCATCATGCCACGTGGAAAGCACTCCATGTCAGCATGCCGCGTCAGTCGCCACGTAGCCCGATGTGATTAAGGCTTTAATTAGGCTCTTTTAATTAATTTTTAAGCTAAAACTTCCTAAATTCATAGCTAATTGTAGAAAATCTAAAAAATGCAAACTTTGGCTCATTTTAAAGGTATTTCATAGTAGAATCTAGGGCAATGATTATTAATTAGGGTTTAATCAAAAATCTAATTAACATAATTATCTCTTAATTAAGCATCCAATTAATCTCAAATTTTTTGTGGATGTCTAGGGGGATGAACTCTACTTCCCCTATTTTTTTGGATTTTATTGGTTGCTTAATTAGGGAAATCAATTGATTAAGCTTTAATCACTTTCTTAATTTAATTAGTGATAATTAGTGAATGAATAGTAGTTAATTAATTATTTAAGTCTAATTATCTTTATGGAGGAATAAGGAACTTGGGGAGTGTGATTGGGATACTTTTCTAATTCATTTCTAAGATTTCCTTCACTTTTTGGAATTAACTTAATTAATGATTAAAGAGGTAATTAATACTTGATTAATTAATTTCCAAGACAAAAATTAGAGCCTAATGAATGTTTGAAAAGACATAGGGATTAAGGATTGAGGCCTTGCCCTTGATTCCCCTCCTTCAATTAATTTCATCATCTTAAATAAAATATAATTAATGAAATCAACCCATTAATTAATAAGCTTGATTTGACTCAATTTAAAATTCACCTCACATCTAAGCAACCTTTAATTGATCTTGGGTAGCTCCTTGAGAGTTCAATAACCTAAGGTGAGAGATAATGAAATTATGGTTAGCTCATATGTGTGAGAAAATCATAAAAGTAGTTAAGTGAGATCCCTTAAGCCTAATTAACTATTAATCATAAGCCAATTGCATTAGGCCCCTTTCATTTCTTAGGAGCATTACAAATTTACTTTCCATGTGGTTGCTCAACATATTGGATTATTATTAATTAGTTAATTAACTTAAGGTGATATAGGTAAGGGTTAATTAAATCACCTAATTCATACCTTAACCTAATTAAAGCATAAAATTAATCTAAATATCCTTCATTAAACCAAATTAATTTGCACATGGGGAATTGGATTAGGAGTAGCAAACCTCTTTCATATTTATTAAATCAAATCAAACTCAAAGTTAAAAAAAATATCTTTAAAGAATTTTGGTTAATTTTAAATAGCTTTATTTAATGTGATTGTCCTTAGGAATTAATTGGGATGAATGAGATCATGTGCTTATATTCCTTTATTTCTTTCCAATCATGCTAAATGTTGCTTGCCATGTGAAATCATGCATTCATCACTTTTAAAACTAAATGAAATGGTTTTCTTTTATGTGAAATTGCATGTGTTGACTTAAATTAAAATATGCGTGGCTATTATCACTATTAAATCAAAAGCTATTTTCAAAAGCCCATAAATCAATTATAATAATATGAAGTGATGTTAATTACAAATATCTATAAGTTTGCATGTGATGATAATATAAGGTGTGTAATATGAAGTCCTCTTTCCTTACCTTACATGGATTTACATAGGATTTGCAAGTGTATAGTTCATTTGAAAAGAACACAACATTTGCCTAAATCTACTCCTTTGCATCTCCATGTTAAGACTTAGGAAGAATTTCATATCATATATGTAAATCATGTAATCAAATCAAATATGACTTCTTGCATGACTTGTATCCTTGTGGATCTTTTTGTACATTCATATATATCTGAGAAAAGGGTATATTATTGTGGACACCTCGGGGCTATGAGGCTTTAAGTATCCCTAAGTAGGTCTTGTACCTTACACCTCTGGTGTAGAAAATATTGGCGTTGTACTCTCTTAAAAATCTTATACATATGTATGTATAATATGGTCAATGAATAAGAATCATAAATCAAATAAATCAAACACAACTTTTGCATGGGTTTTCTATTCTTGTAGTTGCTTATACATCAACATGTATTTAAGAAAAGTGGTATATTAGTCTGGACACCCTGGGGTTGTGAGGCTTTAAGTAGCCCTAAGTAGTTCTTGTACCTTATGCCCCTAGTGTAGAAAATGATGGTGCCATACTCACTTAAAACTTTTATACATGTAAATGTGTATTTAACTAATGGATGAAAAATCCCTCCTTTTCTATTAAAAATGCATGCATTCATAATATATTCAAATAAAATATTTAAATTCAAACATACTTCTTTGCATTCATCATTTAAGTGTGATGAAACATACATTGTATGTATAGGTATGTCTAGGGTCTACTCATATGCATGATGTACATGATGGAAATAAATGAATGAATTTGTGTTATGTGATAGTAAACTATTCTAATTAATCTTAAGATGCCTTTCTAATTGAATAAGGTCATTTAGGGTAAACCTAAACTTGGTTAATCAAAACATGTAATAAGCCATTCACTAAGAGAAATTGATTAATTAATTTGCTTTAGAAGTGACTTAATGTAGAGATGAAAGAGGGACCTCCTCTCTTTCTTCTCTTTATAACACTTAGTTATTTTGTGTAGGTCATATGAAACAAAAGAAAGCACTAAGTAAAATCTTCAAATCAATTAAATCACTCAATGAAGAAACCACCCCTTTATAAATTAAAATACCTCACACTTAGCAAATTACAACTCTAAAGCCTAGTTAGGGCATACCCCACAAGCCTATATGCACACACTTTAGACTAAGTCACAATTTATAGCTTTATGTTAGGGCAGTGTATGATTTGATGTATGCTTATTTTATGCAGGTTGCTTATACCCCTAAGCATAGCCCAAGTTAGGACAAGTGGGCTTGGTTATCCATGTGTGGGGTGCTAAGTCCAAATTATTCATATAACTGCTTGGGTTATATGGTGTGTTTAGCTAACATTTATTTTGTAGGTGTAGTTAGATTTACTTTCCTTCTTTTAATATAATTTTGCATTAGGATTATGATAAGTGTTATGGGGGATTAGGATAAGCATTGGTTATAAGACCAAGTCTTATGTATCATGTGATGCCTTTGGAGCAAGCACATCCAAATCAAGATAAAGGAAGAAAGAAATGGAGCAAATCAAAATGAAAAAATAAAAAGAAGAAAGAAGAATGAAGAATGAAGACCCCCATAACATTCATCATTTGTAATTATAATTATTCTTCATTATACCGGATGTATATAGAGCTTACCCACATTTCTTTTTTGTATGGGTGGTACCATCGACCTCTTATTCTTTTGTGATAGCTTTATAAAATTGTTTGATGTTTTGTTTAGCTTGTGTATTAGAAAAAATATGACTCTTCATAGTTTATTTATGATTTGGTGATTGTTGTATGGCCTAGATGCGATTAGGCTCCTAGGATAAACATAAATTTTCTATCCCATTAACAACTCATAACTAAATTTTTAAAATAACTCACAACCTCATATAAAACCTAGGTATCAAATCAAGATAATAAAATATTTAGTAACCCCTTAGCTGGATGTTGAATGTTTAATATCATGCATAACCATCTTGTTTTACTCTTGTTAAGAGAGGGCTTCCATCTTTGCCAGATAAAAAATGGCTTAACCTTTAAGAGCCTATGATGGAAGAACACCTCTTTCTCTTTTGATTTGGCCCATAATCAACTTCTCATGCATTTAGACATACAAAATCCTATAGCCTGTGTAAAAATAAAGAGAAAGATAAAAATTTGTCATTAGATTAAGTCATTATTCATACCCCTCATGCTCTAGTCTCTTAGGGAATGGGTTGAAGGAGTTAGTTTCTTTTCTAAATAAATAATAGACTAACTATCTTGCAAAGCATATGACTTGCATATAAGGTTTTAAATGTAGGAGTTAGCTGGCTGCTACTCCAGACAGTAATAAGTCCAGCAGTCAGGTGATTTACTCTCTCTTGTGGAGGTAAACTATATACCCATTTTGCCTTAAATTTAGGTCATATTTTGGCCCTCGCCAAAGCTCCCTAGATTTAGGATCTGAGATTGTTATTTCCCTTTGCGGGCTACAAGCATAAATCTTTGCCTCTTAAGCATTTCCATAACCTTGTATTGTGAAATTATAAGTCCTAGATTTCTAATAAAATTTCAACTCTAATAAATAAATCTCTTCAATTTTAAATATATAAAGCCCAACCATAGGATAGATTGGAGTGCTCAGTAGGTTTCTAGTATCATGAACACTCCCTACTCATCTCCTTTGGTTTTGATAATAACTCTCTCCTTTTTGATCCATCCCATTTGATCTTCTAAAAGATAACCAATTTATTGATAGTCATATCTTTGGATTCTTTGGAGACAACAATCTCCTATTTTAATCGAGAGTATTCTTAAGGGATTCACTTTTCTTAGGATGTAATTACCTATGGATTCTTGCCTCCATAGAGAACTTAATGAACCTAATTTAAATAAACCATGCTTTACTTTTTCATGTAAAGTAGGGCAAAAATATTTAGTATATTCGAAGACCCATCATGCCTTAGGAGTTCTTGTTTGGTGATTAGGTCCATTGTAAAGTATAGACTTCTATCTCTCAAGATAGTATACTATTCCTTAATAATGTGCCCGATCACCTTAATAACTATATCCTCAGATCTACGTGGTGTCCACATATACACACACAACACAACCAAAAATAAACACCATAGATTCTTCTGGTGGCTCTGCTGGGAAAAGTTCCTCTCTCCATCTCTAATAGACGATTATTGTCTCCATGCATTTATAGTGGACTTGCATTTTATGTGAGTCTGAGACCATCTTTCCTTCCATTAGCACTTAACTTATTTCATTCTTAAGCAAAGTTAGCCGACATCCTTTAGGTTTTAGGACCTCACTCCGTGTAAGTCTTGAAACCCCTGTTGGATTCCCCAATAGGTAAAATAAAAAAATAAAATTTATCAATGAAGGGAGAGATAATAAAAAATCTAGAACCTCATTACCACTAGCTTTGTGAGGCAAGGCTCATTATAAAATTTAAGAAAATAAATGCTTTCACAAAATGACACTTTCCAATAGCACTTTTTTTGAAAATAGCCACCTTCATTTAACATACTCAAATTCGTTGAATGAAGATTCTATTTTCAAATCATAACATAAAATTGAAACCCAACTCAACATATTTCACATATGCTAGAGTTGAGGTTTCTTTCTTTTCAAAATTGAGAAATCACATACATGGCATCAAAGCATATTGTTGAAATCTATTTAACATACTTAAGGTTTGTTGTATAAATTTCCCCTCTATTTTAGAATCTTATTTGACATGCAATGCGTGTCAAAAAAAAGATGGCACATCAAATACATTTGATTCCCGCTTAACATATCAAAGTTGTTAAGTGAGAATCTCAATTTTATGTACATTTGATTCCCACTTAACATATCTAAGTTGTTAAGTGAGAATCTCATTTTCATGTCCATTTGATTCCCACCTAACATATCAAAGTTGTTAAGTGAGAATCTCATTTTCCATGTACATTTGATTCCCACTTAACATATTAAAGTTGTTAAGTGAGAATCACATTATCATGTACATTTGGTTCCCACTTAACATATCAAAGTTGTTAAGTGAGAATCATATTCTCAAACATTTGGTTCCAACTTAACATATCAAAGTTGTTAAGTGAGAATCACATTTTCAAACACATTTGATTCCCACTTAACATATCAAGGTTGTTAAGTGAGGATCTCATTTTCATGTACATTTGATTTTCATTTAACACATCAAAATTGTTAAGTGAGAATCTTATTTTCATGTACATTGGATTCCCACTTAACATATCAAAATTGTTAAGTGAGAATCACATTTTCATGTCACATTTGACCTCCACTTAACATACCCAATTTGTTAAGTGGGAGTCCCATTTTCAAAAATAATATATCAATCACATTTACTTTCACTTAACATTTCAAACTTTCTAAGTGAGAGTCTTATCTTCATAAAATCATATTTGATTCTATACCAAATTTGTTAAGTAAGGACCTCCTTTTTCATTCTCATGTCACATTTGGGCTTTCACTTAACACACCAAATTTGTTAAGTGAGAGTCCCATTTTCAAAATAATATATCAATCACATTTGACTTTCGCTTAACACATCAAATTTGTTAAGTGAGGGTCTCATTTTCAATACACATTTGATGCCTACTTAACATACCAAATTTGTTAAGTAAGGATCTCCTTTTTCAAATTACATCACATTTGGGCTTTCACTTAACATACCAAATTTGTTAAGTGAGAGTCCCATTTTCAAAGAAAAACAAAACATATATCAATCATATTTGACTTTCATTTAACATACCAAATTTGTTAAGTGAAAGTCTCATTTTCAAAACCAAACACATGTGGCTTCTACTTAACATATCAAATTTGTTAAATAGGAAGCCCCTATTTTCAAATCAACACTTCACTCATCTCAGCTAAATGTATTTCACAAAAAATTCTCAAATACATAAACACAACCTCTTCCTAGCATACTCAAATTTGCTAAGTGAAGGTTCTTTCAAATCATTAATATTTTCAAACAAGATACACAAAATACAAATACCTCTAAAAATCTCTCCTCAAATTTTTGAACCCCACCCAACCTACCTAAATTGGTTGAGTATGGGTTCTAAAATCAAAAGAATCAAATGGAAAAAAGTCTCTCCTCCAAATACCAAAATCTCTCCAATGAACCCCACTTAACATATTTTGTTAAAGTGTGGGTTCAAAACTCCAAATCTATGTCACTCTCTTAGGGATGAATATTAAAGTAGAAATCTGACTCAGATTACATTTCAACACATGTAGAGATATAGCTTAGATCACAACTTAGTCTTGCTGTACTACACATGGCTTCCTCTAACTTTTCTATTTAGGATGGACTTGGCCTTGGATCGGGCCAGCCTCCCTAAGACTGACTCCACCGACTTGGTTTTCTTTGGTCGAGGGTTCGAGGGAGCACGTGTCACTTGTGAGGGGGTGACCCTCACTACTATTAGTCGGGATGAGGTGGCTGGGTAGAAGCCAGTCATCCGCATCAACATACCCACTGATTTGGAGTACCCTCCATTGAAGAAGAAAGCTGCAGTGGTTCCCACACCCCGTTATGAGATAGTTTTAGCACCTACCCATCCAGCTGTCCCAAACATTGCTCTAGCGAGAGCTACTACCACCTCTTTGGTTACCCCGAAGGGGAAGGCTATCTTAGCTTCTAAGATAGTCTCCTTCACTTTCGAGGTAGGTACTAGCTCTCACTCTACCTTGTTCACTCATACTCAACACCACAATAAAATTACAAGATCACTCACTCAGTTCAATAAACACCATAATAAAATTATAAGATTAAGTGAGAGCATGAGAGCAACCCGAGAGCTCAAGGCTACATCACATATATTCAAGGAGGGTTCTCCCCGAGATGTCCCCCCACTTGACCAGCAAGTTCCACCCCCTCTCAGCCTCAGATGAGAGGAAGACTATCAGAGGATTGTTGCTTCTCCCCTACCATTAACATACTATGAGACACTCGATAGGGAGCAAAGGAGGTCTTATGCCATACTTAGGACTATCCATATGGATGCTCAGAGTCTGGTACTTTATTTGATTGGTGATCACTGATCCCTAGGAGTGTTAGGGGTTAGATCCATAGAGAGAGGGCCGATCATTCAAATAGGATTGTTCGTATGGCTACCACCGCGTAGAGATCTCCAAGGAGCGCGTTACCTTCACACCGCCTGCTACCATCCATCACATGTCCCAACATCCACCACTCCCGCCAAGATCTAGTCCATCTGAGAGAGAGTTCCTTTGGTGATCCTACCAAAAGGATCCCACCATCTACCCACGGGGTGAGGATGAGTTCCCATACTCGACCTCCTACTTCAGTCTTGGGGAAGAAGGAGTGGCAACCCCACAACATTATGGTCGCACCACCACCACCACCTCCACCATCAGAGCTAGTGGCAGCAGTAGTTGTAGAAGAGGAAGGGGACATTCTTATAGTTCCCATGGTAGGATCTCCTAGCGACACTCCATCGATGAGCAATCATGAGCATATATCTCTTCAATGATCATGACCTCCCAGCTAGCACTCAGTGGCGTGAGTTAGATGCAATGACACAGCCCCTCCACTCACCAGTGTTTATGCAGGCATTTAGATCCTTGGAGAGATAGAACATTTTTCAAGAAGAGGGAACTCTTAGGAAGTGACCTTATAGATTATAAGGATGAGCGGGTAGCATTTGATCCCGATAAGGATGACCTTCTTGAGGATTCAACCAAAGTCAATATGGTTGATACTCAGAGTTCCCTTTTAAAGAGATCAACAAAGTCAAGAGATATTGTAGTTGAAGAGGATGATGCCATCCATTCAACTCAACACCTCCACCATCAGGTAGAAGGATGATCACATTGATAGAATAGGGAATAAGATTGAAGAGTTGATGGCAGTAGTGTTAGCATTGTAGAATTCAGCTTCGGTATCACAACCTTCTCCCATAGCGGCTGATAGAGTAGAGTTTGCACACACTTTAGATCATCCTAGATGCATTCTTGCCGAAGAAGATAGTGGTAGCTTGCATAGAAGGTGGTGGATAGCACCTCCATGCATGAAAAAGACATTAAACACATGGTGGAGTAGCAGGTGAGGGATGTGTTGGTGCAAGCAAGGCTTATCTATTCCAAAGGGTAGACCTTACCCGAAGGAATTTGATGGTGTCCAATACCCTAAGGGCTTTATGCCTCCATCCTTCAAAATTTTTTATGGCAGTGGGAACCTTGATAGTACATAGCACAATTCAGGGCCAAATGTTGCAATGCCGATGGCAGCGATGTACTCTTATTTTGCCTCTTCATCAGTAGCTTGACAAGCATCACATTTGATTGGTACACTAAACTACCCAATAGTTTAGTGATGATATTTTTGAGTTGGAGCAGCTATTTATTAAGAGATTTGTTGGAGTTCAACAAAGAGTAACTGTGGGCGATCTCGTTGTAGCTCAACAACACCCCGGTGAGTCTCTTATTGATTACATTCTTAGATGGTGCAATTTAAGTATGTAATGCAAACCACAGCTGTCTGAACAACATCCCATTGAAATTCTACTCAATAATATTCATGCTGGTCTCCTTCATGCTTAAAGGGTTCACCATTAAGATATTTGAGAAATTAATCAACAAGGTGGCTAGTCTACAAGGGGAGGTTAAATAGTTACCCTTCCAAGATCAGTCAGCCAAGCCCAAATTGCAGAAGCCATTTTAGAAGAAGCTAGAGGTAGTCACAATAGTTGATAAGGGAAAATAGCCAGCTAGGGTCTAGTTAGACAGACCTCGAGCTCAGCAGTCTCCTCTATCACCTCCTTTACCACCACCTCGACCATCATATCGGCCACCTCAGTTTGCACACTGGTCACCACCACCACCACATCATCAACGACATCAGCAGTAATATTCCTATCCACCACCATGTAACTATCACTTATCTACTCTTGTTGATAAATTGAATAAATCTTATTCATTCAAGAGGGAGGTAGTCAAGAAAATCTTTAAGAACTTGTTAAAGAAGCCTAATTTTTAGTTACCACAGCCTGAGAGGCTGAGGATGTGGGCAAGAGTCATGATCCAAACTATTGCCCCTACCACCGCATGCTAGGTCATGTCTTGGAAGATTGCTTTACCTTTAAGGACTGGCTTGAACATAGTTACAAGTCGGGTGCCATTGTCATCCCTAAGAAGCACCTACTAGAACAACCCTCTAATTTTGTTAGGGTAATCATTGGGGATACACACGATCTTCTCAAGACAAAGGAAGGTTGGGATATCTCCCTATCTAGAACCTCCAAGAAAATCATTTATAAGACCAGAAAGTTACCCTTGCAAGTGCCTGGAGTAGCTCAAACCTCCAACTCTAAGGAAGGTTTGCAGGTTGCTAAGGATAACTTGAGGGAGGTAGAATCCTAGCAGTAGCTGTGACAGACTCCATTTGCTTGGGATAGCACAGTAGCACAACCACCGATAGAGTCCAGCACTTAGCTACAATTCCTCCAATTGGATCCTCTTCTAGTAGTCGTATTGTATTTGTGGAAGGGGTGCCAAATCCCTCACTCCTCTTACTTGACTTAACTTCTATTTAGTACCTCTATCTAAATCTAAGAAATCAATGAAGAAGAAGATTGATTTACATCCTCTCTACTTTTGATGATCTGATGATTTATTCTATAGAAAGCCTCCAAGTACTAATAGTTATAATAATTGATCCACTCCTTTTTTTATTTTGAAATGGATTACCCTTTCCTAAATCACGGGTTCACCATTGAGATTGATTTGGAGTCATCGACTCATGATCCTATAGGAAAAGCTATGTGAACTAATGAGCGGTAGAACTTTCCACTTAAACCATCTCATGAAGTCACAAGTCATCCTTTGTAGTGGCAAAGTTCTACCTCTAGGTAGCATCTGGATAAGGGTAAACAAGTCATTGGTTCTAGTGATCAAGAAGCCCTCCACAGATGCTCCACCTATGGATATGCTTGTGGAGGACCCAGTTGACTACAATGTCCTCGCTCTAAGAAAGTTGCCAAAATTAAGCATATGATGCCCTTATCTTATCCAAAGAGATGAGAGTCATTGATCAAAAGCCTTCTTGATCAGAAATATGCTTAGCTTCAGACTAACTATTGGAGAGGAGGCATGTTATTCAAGAGAAGCCCATGGAGTTACATTCACGATGAAGACCTTCTTTTGGGGACAAGCACAACCGTCCCCTCATCAGTGGACATGGCATTAGACTCTCAGGTGTTAGTTGATCGGGCATCGTAATTTTATGAGTCTAAAGACCCTTGCCTACTTGAGGATTGACATCTCAAACTCAGGAGATCGATGATGTTGAGAGGATTCAAACAATAGGAGAGGCTGGGTTCTATAGTGTTACCACAGAGATAGATGACTAGAGAGAAGCCAAGTTCTACATAATTGATTAGATACATCTTTCACTTTGCTTTGCTTGTAGGCCTTGGATACATGAAATAACATGGTTCCATCTTCTTTACATCGTGCATCAAATTTTGAAGAGGTGGAATCAGTATTATGTCAAAGGAGACTTGAAGCCATTTTTCAATTAGAGGTTGAGATATATGAAGATGCAACTACTATCTTCCTCCAAATCAAAAAGTTTATTCTCACAAACTTGGTGAAAGTTCAATAACAAAAGAAAAAGAAACAAAAGAAAAAGAAGAAAAAGAAAAATAAAAATAAAAAGGAAATAAAAGTACAAGTGAGAGAGAATCAAACACCGAGAAAGAAGTAGAGCTAGATGTTGGATTCCACTCACAGTTCATTCCTTCGTATGAACACATGGGTAGGATGACTCAACCCCACCAGTAGAAGAGCAAGTAGAGGTAGTTCAGGTGGAAGACCTCCTTCGGTGGCCAGAGCTATGTTCTACTCATAGAGTACCATCCACATAGACTTAGAGTTTGGTTGAGGATGAGTCTCATGTGGTTGCCAACCAACCCTCTCGTGGGTCCCTTTGGAGGTGATGTTCGAGCCATACAGTGATGAATATTAGGCCTCTAAGCAAAGCATAAATGTATCAAAATCATTATTAAGTAGAATAGTCAGGCAGAAATTGGGAACCTTAGCTCTAACCTCACTTTTTTCCTAGAAAGTTGAAGGTTTGGTAGTTAAGGAGGCCCCAAGTCATCCACGATGTCAAGCCAAAGGTTGTTAGCATCATCCTCAAGTCAAGAAGCGATGTAGAACTTGAGGATGATTCATATAAAGATTTAATACAACTACCTTTTGATTGGTATTCTTTGTGTATTAACTTAGCAAAGAAGAGATTAATCCACATACTTGGTCTAAACACGTCGATTACTTTGAAAACTATGGGACAACCAAAGGCATTCTCAATCAAGACCGGACTAGGATTCACATGGGTCTAGTCGATGATGACAACCATTTCCTAGTCATCACCACTCATTTGGGTCGATAGGTTCTTCTCAAATCATGCTAACTCTATGAGGAGGCATGTTTAGAAACTTTAGATGACCCAATGACAAGTCAAAGACCACCAAAGTTTGAAGAAGAAATCAAATCAACCATTGATGAACTCAAAGAAATTAACTTGGGAATAAAAAAAGATCTAGGCCCAATGTAAATTAGTTCCTTGTTGAATGAAGAATAAACCATTGACTTAGTTAAGCTATTAGCTGAGTTTAAGGACTGCTTCGCATGGAGTTATGAAGAAATGCGGTTTATCTCTACATAGTCCATAAACTAGCAATAGATCCTAATGTTAACCCTATCAAGAAAGCTCCTAGACATGTGTGATTAAATATTGAATAGTAGGTCACTTCTGAAATCAAGAAATTAATTAGTGTTGGCTTTATTTGGGAAGAAAAATATCCCACTTGGTTAGGCAGTGTCATCCCAGTTAAGAAAAAGAATGGCCAAATTTGCATATGCGTCAATTTTAGGGATCTAAATAAGGCATGTCCTAAGATGAATTTCCACTTCTATATACCATAATGATGGACATTGCCTCATCTCATGCAGTATTCTCCATGGATGGGTCATTTGGCTACAAATCAAGATGGCCCCCTAGGATGAAAGAAACACTACTTTTTTTCAAAATCAATCTATTATTATAAGGTCATGCCTTTTGATCTTAAAAATGTCGGTGCTACATACCAGTGGGCCATGACTCAAATCTTCAATGAACTCATTCATCATCAAGTTGAATGCTATGTTGATGATCTAGTAGTCAAAGCAAAGAAAAGGAAGACCATCTCTTAGACTTGAGAGTAGTTTTCAAATGGTTAAGATAATTTAACCTCAAAATGAATCCCTTAGTGGAGTAGCTTGGAAATTCCTTAGGTTTATTGTTGAGAATAGAGATCAAGAGAAGATCAATGCTATCTTAGAAATGCCACCCCCCCTAAAAGTCTAACTCAACTCAGATCATTTTAAGGGGTTATATTTAAGATGCTTCATATCCAACTTATCTGGAAGATTCCAACCATTCTCGGCACTTATCAAAAAGGATGCCAAGTTCAAGTGGGATGATAAGTGCCACATGCTTTTGAAGACATCAAGCACTACGATGGACGCTAGTTCTAGTAGCCCTATCTGGGCAAACCATTGATCCTCTACACCGCTGCATTAGATGACTCCCTTGGTACTTTGTTGGCTCAAACTAATGATGAAAGAAAGAAAATGCTCTCTACTACGTCATCTAATCCTGCGAGGCAAACTACCCACCTATTGAAAAGCTTGCTAGCTTTAATCTTTTCCCAAAAGCTGGCATTACATACTTTCTTACAAGGTGAATCTGATTTGTAGAATCAATCCACTGCAATATCTCATAACACGACTAATGTTATCTAAGTGATTGGCATGTTAGTCTATGATTTTACTATAGTTTGACATCACATTTATACCCCTCCATACTGTGAAAGGATAGGCACTAGTGGATTTCTTAGCAGCACACCCACTTCCTGCTGATTCTTCGCTTAGTGATGACCTCCCTGATGAACAAATCATGAACTTAGGGGACACTAGCATTTGCCATTGGGATATGCATTTTGATGGCACGACTTCCTCTCAAAAAGAAGAAAACTACAATCTACTATTCCAGGAAAGGAATGGGTAGGAATAGTTCTTAACTCCGGCCATGTATGATGAGATCTCATATCTATCCAATCATGCACCAATAAGAAAATATGAGGCTCGATTAGTTTAGTTAGTCATTACACTATGTGTCCGAGCATCAACATCTTTGGGGATTCTCATCATCAACCAAATGGTTGGGTTATTATAAAGTTCTAAAGCTAAGCTCATCATTACCAGTATACCATGGAGTTGTTGGCTCAAATCCTAGAGGTCACTATCTATAAGATTCCTCGAGGAGATAATGTAGCAGATGCATTGGGCTTCAAGAGTTGGCATGCCGAAGATGAGTCCATTCCAATAAGGGTCCAAAATAGACAAGTCTTATCCCTTATTGACAGAACTCATCGAGACTCTCTCTTGAAGGGGAGGTTGCATTGCCAAAAGGATGGGAGTCATTGGAGGCAACCATTCATGGATTACCTAAACAGCAACTACCTCAAGGGAAGTCATTAGCCCACCAAGTGAAGCAGAGAGCTCTGTCATATATTATCATGGATGACACCCTATACCAACGGTCTTTTGATCATATGTGGTTACGCTATTTAGCCAAACATGAAGCCTATAAGATTATGACTGAGGTACATTCAGGTTTATGCGGAGCTCACCAGTCCGATCCAAAGATGAAAGCTAAGATCAAGAGACTAAGACACTACTAGCCCTAAGATCTTCTTCATCTATACCTATAGGCACAGTCCGAGTAGGTATTGGAGGAGGAGTTGGTATTCTATTATTTTGTAGATGAGTTATAAGAGTTAGCATTTGTTCTTTAATTTCATGCATTTGATTCTTATTTTCTTCTAATATTTGTTGAGTTTTTCATTCATTTTCATTGATCCTAAGATCTAAGGCATCAACTAATCTAGTCAAATTTTTCACTTGATCCTAAGAGATAGATTTTGGTGCCATGAGATTTTTTTTTAAAAAAGAAAAAAAAGATATATGAAAAGGGATAAAAATGAAATAAAATAAGTATAATATAATCATGCAATCAAAGTGAAAATTTAGGCTAAGAGAACTTCCAGGTGAGGAGGGGGTAGAAGACCACTTAAATCCCAAGCTCTCCTTAAACAGTTTAGGTATTTTTGACAAAGTTCTATTTAGCTTTCAAAATCACTAAGTTTAACACACTTATATTATTCTGTGTGCATTTTTGTTTTTAATGAAATGAAAAAAAATGCTCAAATTTATCAAGCCTCTTTTTTTAAAGAAAGTAAGTTATCATAAGTTAATTAGAGAAACGTCTAAAATTAACCATAAGAAACAACAAAGATAATAAATCAAGAAATTAGATTTTGATTTGCACTAATGACTAGGTTGTTTTCAGAGTGAAGCACTACCTCACTAAGGTGTTCTCTTAATTGTTTTTTTAGTAGGGGAGGGGGAGTTCACACAATAAGGAAATGACTAAATTATATAATGGAGCTTACTAATTGGAATTATATGCTATAACCATAAACTTGCAAGCAATATATATATCTTTCGAAGCTACTAATATGTATTTAAACTATCATATAAAAGAAAATTAATTAACCTCACAAGTCCAAGAAAAACTCACAAGTTTGAAGACAAGTTCACAAGATGAGATGCTCCCTTTGATGTAGCAAACTTTTGATTGAATTTGCTCCTTCCAGGCTTCGCTATGATACCAAATTTGATGGAGGTGGGCATTCTATCTCTTGGTGAGATTGAGAGAACTTGGGTATTGGAGGTAAGGAAAGAAGATATGTTGGGCACTCCCACCAAGGATTGCCAAGGTTTGACCACCAAGCTCTCAAACCACAAGAACTCAAATAATTTGAAATTGGAAAAACATCTCCTTCATTCTAGTAAGGGGGGCTATTTATAGCCATTGCAAGCATATTTCAAAAGAAAAGAATTCAAATATGGAGGGAAAGGTGAGCGGCCACATTAATGTGAAGCATTAAATTATTTTATTATTTTATGCCATCCACCCATTTCACATGCTATTATTTTATGTGGATTCAACCACCTCATATGTCATGCTTTGAATTTTTAAATGCAAAATTCCAAACATGGATATTCTAAAATGAAATTAAAAATTACATAAATAAAAAAAGATGAAATCATAAAATGGACCTAGCAGGCTAATGGCCTAAGCCTTCTTCTTTCTTGAATTTTCTTGGACTTTAGCTTGAGATCTTGTAAATTGACCTTGAGCTCTAATTTTTGAATCCTCATAATATTTTACATCTACTCCCCTGGGCTCAATTGAACTCTGCTCCGTCGAGGTAAAATCTAAGAAGTCTTCTACTAACTGTGGGGCTAAAGTCTCCAAATCAGTATGAGTCAATCATGTGTTTGTAACTAGTGGCTTATTCTTTTGACGAACTAGAAAATGATGTTCAGAAGCTAGATTAATAGGTGCTTCCTCAGTGATAATATAGTCAACTTCAATGAAATAGGGCTTCTGCAAGTACAGAGCTATATCTCTTCCTATAGAGTTAGACTAAATAAGGAGGTTTGTTAATTCCTTCATATGATAGAATTTCTTCAACATTAATATTTGGATGAATGAGCATATCAGTGGGAAAATCAAAGTGATAAGCATTAGTTCCAATTTTCTTAAGAATTTTAAATGGACCACAAACTCGTGCATGTAATTTCTTATATTTAGTGGTTTGATAATGCTCAGGTCAAATGTGAATCAATACATAATCACCTTCTTTATATTCTTTCATTGAACGATTATGATTTGCCTAAGAAGCATAATTTTTATTACTTATAGTAATTTTCTTTCTATCTTCATGGAGGCTATGAAAATCTTTAGCAAATGAGAATATTGCAGTAGAAAATACATGAGATGGTAGGTTTGCTACATCTATTGGTCGTTGTGGGTTTTGACCATAGACTGTCTCAAATGGTGATTTTTTGTAGTTCTAGAAATGGTACTATTATAGGTAAATTCTGAGGTTAGTAAATGTAAATCTAAATTTCCTAAACTTTTACCTACCAAGCATCTAAGCAAATTTTCTAAGGTACGATTGACTACTTTAGTTTGTCCATCAATTTGTGGGTGAAAGGCAGAAGAAAATTTTAATTTGGTACCTAATAATTTCCATAATGTTTTCCAAACATGAGACAAACTTAACATCTCAAAAAATAATGGATAAAGGGAGACCATGGAGTCACTATTTCCTTAAAAAATAATTTGGCTATATAAGAAGCATCATTTGTTTTTGAACAAGGAAAAAAATGAGCCATTGTTGAGAACCTATCCACTACAACAAAAATTCTATCATGTCTTTGAGTTATCCTAGGTAATTATTGAATAAAATTTATTGATAGGTCTTCCCCAAGGCCTATAAGGAATAGGTAAGGCAGTGTATTATCCAGACCTTTGGTTGATAGTTTTTTTTTTAAATTGACCCTAATTTTTGAACATCTTATTCTAATCAAGGCTGAAAAAATCAGTTTCACATTGATTGGTCTCAAGATTAGAAGATAGAAGCCTCCCCGACTCCTCTCCAAATGGGCTTTTCCCTTCCGCTTGTGGGCCTTGATGAGCGCAGTTTTTTGCGTTTTCTCCACATCGAGGATTACGCCTCAAATGTCCTCGCCGCTCAATGGCGAAAATAGCCTTTCAAACATTGTCTCGCTCACGGATGGATCGAAGGCGATGCCTCTCTGTTCGTTCCTTCATCCTCACTCCGAGTGAAATCTTTCAAGGCGTTATCGGTAACAATCACTTATGAATGGTTAACTTAATTACTCGCTTTTGGAATCTGATGTGTTACATGGATGTTGAAAAATTAGCTAAACCTTTCGAATATTCACGATTGGGAAATTTAATTTACGGACCTATAAGATTCGAGCTTTCTTTCATTCTCTAAAGCGTGGGTTCCTTTTGGTGGTGATTGACCCTTGTGCTTATCCAACTAAATAATGATGGATTATTGAGAGTGTTTCGTCCTCTTATCTAGTTTATAATTGTCAAATCGTCTCCTTAAGTGGTCGCCTAGTTTTGATGTTAAGGAAGAGTCCCTGTTTTTGGCTATCTTTCCCCAACATATTCATTTTGTTACATCAAGTCCTATTTGTGGGGCTTTATTTGGTCGACCTTTACAAATAGATCGCCATGGTAGAAATCCCATACATTTTCGGATCTTAGTTGAAATAGATATTACCAAAAGCACCCAAAAGAAGTTTGGATAGGCTCAAAACTAATATAACCAAAAGTTGAATTTGAAAACTTTCCGGTTTTAGCTCCCATTGCAAAATTCATGGGCATGAAAACTCGATTGTTTTATTCTACATCCTCTAAAAAAAAATAAGTTTGAGCCCATCTCCTCTTTACCAAAAGATCAACCTACAAAAATGGCCTATGTTCCCAAAATCAATCAAATAGGCACAAACTCACATAAACTTATCGTTTACATCTACATTCGCAAGGGCTTCACAATGAATTAGTAGAATCTCATGAAGATACATCATGTGAGGGGAAAGGATCAACTGAATTTGTACCAATGACAATTTATTGACCAAATATTGAAATTTACCATGACCTAGCACAAAGAAACATTGGTGATGATCTTGTTGGGAAGAAATAAGAGAATCTCGACACTTTGACATCCAGAACAAAACAAGCGTGGTGAAGAAATAGCTTTAGAAAAACATTCAACTCATATAATGATGAACAAACCACCACCTTCAATCGATAGTATATACTAATACCCATCCTCAACAACATATAGACATTGAAGAAGGAAATCTCATCCATTCCTAGAATTACGAAGCTAACATGAATCTTTTATCTTACTCTCTTTAGGATGGAGATTGAGGCTGAAGACCTTTCCAGCTACAAAAGAAATCCACAAACCTAGAAGCTCCACTAGAACCACCAGATCCGCCTCCATACCTATTCAAAAATGCATTTAGGTTTTCTTTTACAGACCTTCCCTTCCATTTTCCTTATTATGCTCTTCAAATTGAATTATTTCTTATGATTAGGTCTATTATATGGAATATTATTCGTATTGGGACCCCTATTGTCCATAATAGGGTTAGAAGCCTCTGGCCTGTCTCCTCACTTATTATTTTAGAACCTCTTATCCACTCCTCCAAGATTGCTAAGGTTGCTCGTAAATGGCTTCCTACTTTCATAACATTAGTAATAAAATTTGGTGCAGAAACCACCAATCACTATCACCATCATAGAAGACCGATTCAATTGATTAATGTTCTCATCTCTTTTGGGGATTTCTCTCACGGGTTCTTTTATTTGCTTATGTGAGGAACATTCTTTGGAATAGTTTAAGATCCTTTGCCTCATCGTCACTTTACCTTGGATTGTTGGAGGTGATTTTAACACTATTCTTAAAAAAGAAGGGGATCCTCCCCAACTCCCATTCCATGGAAGATTTGTGAATATGATTCTTGATTGTAATTTAATGTGGTTTTGGGTTCTAACTTCACTTGGAACAACTCGGACTTTGTAGCGTTCCTTTTTTCAACTCACTATGGATTGACCAATGGCCAATGGAACATTTAAGTAGAACTCTTTGATCTCCACTTATTTTGAATGAACCCCTCCTACATCCTTCTCCCTTTAGATTTCAAAATATGTGATAACTAATGACTTTTTTGAATGTTGTCTCGATGAATTGGATGGATCCACCGACAACTTCATAAAGGTATGATCGATTTTGGCTAAAACTTAAGCGTAACAAACTCTAAATTGGTGGAACAAACATCAATTTAAAACCTTTTACTAATTTAAAAGTATGGAAAATTTGGTTTGCTCGCTGAAGAATGTCATCATGGATTCATCCAAGCTCGAAATTAAGGAAGCTAAGGATAAGTGATCACATTTCAAAATATGGAAGAAACTTATTAGAAAAGCGGCTAGCAAACAAATAAAGGGCCGGATATCTAAATATTTTCACGCTCTTTTCAAAAGAAAAGTTCTAAACTCTATTAAAAAATTAAAAGCGAGAATGGCTAGATCACTAGTGACAAAAAATTATGAAGACTTTCGATTGGTAACCATTTTAAAAATTACTTAACAAACCAACTTATTGAAATCTCAATCCACTTGATTCCCTGATCACCTCAGCAAAACAATTTCTCTGTATGTGGAAGGAGATTCTTACTAGCATGAACTCGATTCTATTCTTTGGACATGGGTTTACACATTTCTTCCAACATTCGGTCCACTATTAAGGCGATTTGATTAATGCGGTTTGGGATTTTTTGAGGGAACCCCTTCCTAGAGCCTTCAAGTACCTCAATCATTCTTATCCTAAAATTCAAACCCGGGGTCGGATTTTAGACCTATCATCTTTGAATTAATTGCTAAGCTAATCTGTCGAATTAGCCTTGCTCCTTATCTCTCCAAATGGTCGGGATTTATGAAAGGTAGAGCTATTTACGATAACATCCTCCTTGCCCAAGAATTAATCCATGACATCGCGTTCCCAGGTGGCAACATTATCTTCAAACTAGATTTTTTAAAGCTTTTGACAATCTCTCTTGGAATTTTTATTTAAGATTCTTCACCTTTTGGTTTCTCTCAAGCGTTATTAATCTTATTAAAATTGTGCCACCAATGCTTGGTTTTTAATAATCAATAGTGAGAGACCGGTTTTCAAATCTTCCCATGGCTTGAGACAAGGAGACCCTCTTTGACTCTTTTTTATCATTCGTTGACTACCTTTCCGGTGTTTAAATGATATTTTCTTGTATAAGCCTAACTTGATTTATAAAACTCGTGGAGGAGTTCGTCTCTCATCTTAGCAGATGGCGTTATCTTCTGCGCTCTATCCCTCATATAAAAACAATCTTACAATTACTCAAGAATTTTGGTAGGGAAAGTGGTTTAACTCTTAACAAGACAAAATGTTGCTTCATTCCTTCTTCCAAAATTGCCAGCAATAGGGTTAATCATAATCAGCATCAGGCTTTTCATCGTGGCCTCTTAAATACCTTGGTGCTCCTCTTTTCAAAGGTCACAAAAGTCACATCATTTGATGAGATAATCCAAAAGATCTCTCGTATTTCTTCTTGGGAATATAACTTTTCTCTCTTTTGGCGGTAGGCTTACTCTGATTAAGAGCACCCTCAACTCCATACCCATTTATCTCATTCAATCTATTAGGCCTACCAATTCTATCATCAACAGTTGAGAGGCGATAAATAAATTTTTTGGGGCTCTAACACTTCCACCAAAAAAATGCATTGGTCCATTGGCAAAATGTTGTGGCCCATTTGAGGAAGGCGGTCAGTAAGACTATTAAAGATACAATCAATGCATTTTCTCACAAACTTTGGTGGAATTTTAGATGCAATTATAACCTTTGGGCTAACTTCATGAATGTTAAATATTGCCAAGGGAAGCACCTATAACTTGTTCTTACAATGCAGACTCTCAGACTTGGAAGACTATGTAGCATTAAATGGATGGCAATCACATTGGGGCATAAATTAACTCCTTTTGGCAAGATAACGGATTGTCGGGTCCAGTGGAATTACTTTCTTCACTCTCGATACCATTAGAGTTAACTCATTTTGGCTTAATAATAAGTGGAATATTTCTAAACTCGGAATACATCCCCTCTATAATAGATAAGCTAAATCTCATTCAAATCTCATGCCCATATCGATTCTTTTAAACTTTCAGGTGAATTTAATTTAAAAACATCACGGATGTATAATAAATGCTCATTTCTCTAACGTCTTTGACAAAATTTGGCATAACAATATTCCTACCACTTACTCAATTCTTGTTTGGTATTCTTAAGAACTTTATTCGGTTGACTCTTTAATGTGGAACAAAGGCTTCCACTTGCTATTGTTGTTTTCACATGAAGATGTTAATCATCTGTTTGTTAATGGGGCCATTAGTGTAAGCGTGGCGGTGGTATGATGATCTTTTAACTTTGACCTTTTCAATGGTTCCTTATCCATATTCCAACTTCTAGATATTTACTTTAAAAACATCCCTAAAGGTCACATCAAAATCACTATGGCTAGTATTATTATTTGGTTTATATGGATGGCGAAAGAAGCAAAACACAACGGTATAGCTATGAATCAGAAAAATTATTGCTAGAATAATATACAAAACTAGTGAATTATTCAATGCCGGCGTTATCAAGCATAAACATTTCAAAGGTTGTTTTATTGTGGCGCCAAATTAGGTCTTCATCTACCTCTTCCAACTATATATAAGAAAGAAGGTTGTTTATTGGGTTAAACCCAAAAACAACCTTCTTAAAATATCTGGATGGTTGGGTCCAAGTAATGGTTACTTGGTATTTTTAGACTACCGGTAAAGTTCTTTATGCTTTTGCTTTTCTCTGCATCCTTCGTCCCATATCTTTGAAACTTATGGGTGTACTATGCCATTGAGATTTGCCTTCAACAAATGGTTTAACATCATTGAAGTGGATGCTTTCTTGATTATTAATCTCTTAACTTCTACAAAGGCTAATGCTGAATTGTTTTATGTCCTCAAGCATCGGACCCTCCTTAGAAATTCAATTATAAGATCTCCCATGTTTGGAGGGAAGGCAATGCATCGTGATTTTCTAGCAAACTTAGGTGCTAGACTATGAGCTATCTTTGATAACTTAACTCTACCTCATCATCTAAAGGCGTTAACCTCGGTG
This sequence comes from Cymbidium sinense, assembly GCA_021442155.1. Taxonomy (NCBI): domain Eukaryota; kingdom Viridiplantae; phylum Streptophyta; class Magnoliopsida; order Asparagales; family Orchidaceae; genus Cymbidium; species Cymbidium sinense. The sequence goes on from CM038221.1 coordinate 187,904,593, forward strand.
GCTTCCTATTGCTTTTACGATTGGGGCATTGTCTCTGAATGGTTTTCTTTGCTTGACACCTTGGTCCAATCACCTTAATTTTTTATTATTTTGGTTTCTTTCCAATAATGAAAGTTTCTTTCCTTCCATGGTATATCATTTGGTTCTTTATGTTGGGATTGCGGTTGTTTGGCTAAAATGGAGCTTTGTTAGGCTTTACTTGGCATTGGCAATGGAATGTTGGTGTTTGGATGCTAATGTATGCTTATGATACTATGTTTTATTTTATGGTATTGGTTGGAAAAATATTCTTGGGTTTGTTGTATTTTTTTTCCTCATTATGGACTTGGTATTGATTGTTCGTGGAGCCTTCTTTATTTCCTTTATTGGGTTTGCGTTGTATGGATAACCCGTGATGCTTTAATTTTTTTATTATGGTATTTAATGTGGTTCTTTGGTAATTACTTACGTTCCAATACATAAGTCTTTGGTATGGTTGGTATGTGAAGAATCTGTTTATATTGTTGCCTTGGTTTTTTTTTGAGCTACCCTTTTCTCGTGTTTTATCTTATCTAAAGTATCTAGTACAATGTTGGCATCATTATTACTTTGGATTCTAAGGTGTGTGGCTTCTTTGCTTTTCTGTTATCCCCATTCTATAGTATTTGGCTTATCCATAGTATTGGGGCATTTTCTCGATTACATGGATGTCGCCTTTCATTTGAGGCTGGTGTTTTTTTTTCCATACACTTAAAGTCGTTTGTGGGATAGGAGGGTGTGTTCTTCACTTCATTTGGTTGGTAGTTGCATTTGGGTTTCTAATGTTGGATGCTCATATTTGCAATTGCCCCAATTGGCGGTGAATGACTGCCTTCTTTATCCCCTTCTTTATCAAGCTCAAATTATCTTGCATTCCGTTTCATTTAAAGCACTATTGAATTGGCTAAAAATAAACTTTGGATTTTCCCTGTTTTAGTTTTGTCCTTTAGTTGCTTAGATGTGTCATGGACTCTTCCCTCCCACTTATTTTGCGGTCATTGCCTTCTTATGATTATCGATTTATCATTTTCTCTTTCAATTTTATGCTTTGGATTTTGGATGTATTTAGCTTGGGGTTTTTTTTAGGTTGATTGTAGCTCTTGGAGCATAGTTAGTGTAACCCCATTTTGTAACCTTAATTTTGTGGCAATAAAATACCCGATAATGGGGTTTCCTAAAAAAAAAAAAAAAAAAAAAAAAATAAAATCTATTTTCTAATAAACATGTGGTCTTATCCTTTCCAAAATGACCTACCTCCAACATGTAGCTGGTGATAAGGAATTCTCTAAGAGAAGATCGAGGAATGCATAGTTGGTTTCCTTTATATAAATATCAATTTGTTATCAAGAATGTTCCTTGTAAAGTTATTGGTTTATCTAGGTGTTCAAGATAAATTAGGTGAAAGTCAGGGCACATAAGATAATCATCTTTAATTCTATCAAATCCTGGGATTCTCAATTCTAAAGAGAAAATCATTAGGTTTATCCTAGATAAAACATCAGTAGGTTTATTCTTAATTCCAGGCTTATGTTTTAGAACAAAAGAATAGTCTTGTAAAATTCAACCCATTTTGCATGCTTATGACTTAATTTTTGTTGAGTATTAATGAATTTTAAGGCATAGTGATCAGAATTAAGTATAAATTCTCTATGTAAAAGATAGTGTCGCCAATGCCTTAAGGATTGAATTGCAACATAAAACTCTCTATCATAAGTAGAATATCATTATTTGGCTTCATTTAACTTTTCACTAAAAAATGTGATAAGATGATTCTCTTGACTTAAAATTCCACCTATCTCAATTCCTGAAGCATCACATGTCACTTCAAAGGCTTTAGAAAAATCAAGAAGCCTAAGGATTGGTGCAGAAGTGATAAGAACTTTAATTTGCTCTAAGGCCTTTTGTCCATTAGGAGTCCAACAAAATTTATCTAATTTTAATATATCAATTATCAGAGCAACAATGGTATTAAAATTCTTGATAAATCTCTTGTAAAAAGTGGATAAACCATGGAATCTTCTAACTCTAGTAAAACATTTTGGTGATGACCAATCAAAGATTACTTTTACTTTAGAAGGATCAGGTTTAAGTCCAATAGTGGATGCAATAAAGCCTAAAAAGATTACCTCAGCATGCAAAAAGATACACTTTTTTAAATTAATATATATTTTCTCTTGTATAAGTATTTCAAAGACTTTCTATAGGTGTTGAAGATGCTCATTTTCACTTAGACTAAAAATCAGAATATCATCAAAATACACCTCCAAAAATTTACCTATATATGGCTTGAGAATAGTATTCGTTAATCTCATAAATGTGTTAGGAGCATTTGAAAGTCCAAAGGGCATGACAAGTCAATCATAAAGTCCATCAGGGGTCTTAAATGATATCTTCCACTCATCTCCTAATCTAATCTGAATTTGATGATATCCACTTTTTAGATTAATCTTTGAATAAAAATTTGATCTTGAGATTAAATTGAACATATCATCTAATCAGGGAATAGGAAATCTATATTTGATTGTAATTTTATTTATTGCCTGACTATCAACACACATTTGACATGTTCCATCTTTCTTCAGAGTTAATAAAGATGGGCTGCACAAGGGCTAAGACTCTCTTGAATAAAACCTTTTTTAATAATTTCTCAACTTATCTTTTAATCTCAACATGCTCGGTAGGGTATATCCTATAATGTAGATTAGTTGAGAAGGAGAACGAAATAGCATGTTGAATGTCTCTTAGAGAAGGTAGCTCATCAGAAAGCTCACTGGGTACAATATCTAAAATTAGAAAGAAGGGAAGAGACCATAGCAGGTATGTGAGTCTCATTAGAGTCTGGTATGACTTCTTTTACATATAATAAGTGAAGGAGAAATGGATTAGAAAATTCTTTTTGTAAGACTCCAAAACTTATTGTTTCTATCTTTGGGGTAAAAGAAGGAAATGAAATAGATGTTTTAAACCAAGAATCATAAATGGTAGAATTAACCTTAATAGTATGATTTTCTATGTTAATTAATTGAAGTTTGGCATTTTTCTTCAATAGAGGCTTAGGTTGTAAGTCATAAGTTATTTTGTGTGGTGCTATGGAGGGTACTTTTTCTACTAGCTTTTTCGATAAGAGTTTAATAGTCTTATTATGTTTAAAAATATAAGTATTTTCCCTACCATAGTGAATAACATTCATATCATACATCCAAGGTCGTCCTAAGAGAATATGAGCAATGTCCATAGGGAGAACATGACACCAAATTTGATCCTCATAACTTTCTATTTTAATTGGAACTAAATATCAATTGGTGATGAGAAGAGATGCATGATTTACCTAGCTAACATGAAATAGTTCACGGTGAGGTTTAGATTTTAGGTTGGCTTGAGTTAAGGTGTTTGTTGAAATGTCATTCATAGCACTCCCTCCATTTATAACTAACCTACATCTCTTTTCATTACACAAAACATACATGCCAAAAATGTTCTTTTTTCTAGAATCTTCTACCTCATTTTTACTTACAGTAAAACATCTCATCACATTAACATGATGGTCATCAGTTAATTCTAATTCTTCATCAGATAATGGTGTGTCATCATAAACTTCTTCTAGACTGTCATTTATTGGATTTTAAACTTCTTCTAGAAATAGTATTTGAGCTTTACATTGATTTTGCATATGACCATTTTTATGACATTTAAAATATATTACTTCCCTAGTACTCTTAGAGCTCCTTTCAATTGAAGTTTTATGCAAAGGGGTCAGGCCATTTGGTTGGGTAGGTCTAAAGATAGATCTATGGGAAGAAATGGAAGGTACTTGACTCTTAGTTTTAGAGAGGGAGGCATATTTCTTTTGTTGTTCAACAAATAAGGCATAATGAAATGCTTCCTCTAAAGATTGTGGGTCAAATAATTCAACTTCATTTCTAATGTCAGTCCTAAGCCCAATAACAAATTTATTTCCTAATTGCCAATCATTATCAGCACAATCAGTTCTAGAAACTAGATCTTCAAAAGTATTCAAGTATTCAGTTACTACCTTGTCTCAAAGTTAATAATTGACTATGTAGCTTGTTATCATGATGCCTAGGACAGTATTTTGATCTAAACATTTTTTCATTTCTATCCAAGTGAGGTTTATCCTTTCTAATCTTTATTCTTTAGCTAAAGTATTTTTCCAATAAATTTTATCAAGTCCTATCAATTTCATTTTAGCAAAAGTAACCCTTTGATAATCATCCAATTTATGCTAATAAAAAAAGTCATCCATTTGAACTAACCAATCAAGTAATTTATTTAGGTCATGTATACCATCATAAGTTGGGGCTTCTACTTTAACTCTTCGAGATGGATCAGTAGAGTCTTCTGTAGTCTTAAATTAATTTTCTCCCCTTCCACCATTTCTATCAATTGGTGGTCTTCTAAGTGGCTAGTTTTTTCTATGGTTTGGATATGAATCTTCTTCGTCTATCCCTATAGGCATAGTCTGAGCAGGTATTGGAGGAGTTGGTATTCTATTATTTTGTAGATGAGCTATAAGATTTTACATTTGTTCATTAAGTTATTGCATTTTATTCTTAGTTTCTTCTAATATTTGTTGAGTTTTTAATTCATTGTCATGGATCCTAAGATCTAAGGCATCAACTCATCAAGTTATATTTTTCACTTCATCCTAAAAGATAGATTTTGGTGCCATGAGATTTTTTCTTAAGAAAGAGAAAAAAGATATATGAAAAGGGATCAAAGAAAAACAAACAAGTATAATATAATCATGCAATCAAAGTGAAATTTTAGGATAAGAGAACTTCCAGGAGAGGAGGTGGGTACAAGACCACTTAAATCCCAAGCTCTCCTTAGACAATTTAGGTCTTTTTTAACAAAGTTCTATTTAGCTTTCAAAATCATTACATTTAACACACTTATATTATTATGCATGCAATTTTTTTAATGAAATGAAAAAAAAAATGCTCAAATTTATCAAGCCGCTTTTTTTAAATAAAGCAAGTTATCATAAGTTAATCAGAGAAACTTCTAAAATTAATCATAAAAAATAATAAAGATAATAAGGCAAACAATTAGATTTTGATTTGCACTAATGACTAGGTTGTTTTTAGGATGAAGCACTACCTCACTAAGGTGTTCTCTTAATTTTTTTTAGTGGGTGGGAGGGTGGGCAAGTTCACACAATCGAAAAATGACTAAATTATATAATGGAGCTTACTAATTAGAATTTTATGCTATCGCCATAAACTTGCAAGTAATATATATCTTTCTAAGCTACTAATATGTATTTAAACTATCATATAAAAGAAAATTAATTAACTTCACAAGTCCAAAAAAAACTCACAAGTTTGAAGACAAGTTCACCAGTTGAGATGCTCCCTTTGATGAAGCAAACTTTTGATCGAATTTGCTCCTTCCAAGCTTCGCTCTGATACCAAATTTGATGGAGGTAGGTGCTCTATATCTTGGTCAGATTGAGAGAACTTGGGTATTAGAGGTGAGGAAAGAAGACATGTTGGATAACTAGCACTCCCACCAAGGATTGCCAAGGTTTGTCCACCAAGCTCTCAAACTATAAGAATAACTCAAATAATTTATAATTTCTAAAAGATCTCATTCATTCTAGTAAGGGGGCTATTTATAGCCATTACAAGCATATTTGAAAAGAAAAGAATTTAAAACATGGAGGGAAAGGTGGGTGGCCATATTAATGTGAAGCATTAAATTGCTTTATTATTTTATGTCATCCACCCATTTCACATGCTATTATTTTATGTGGATTCAACCGCCTCACATGTCATGGTTTGAATTTTTAAATGCAAAATTTCAAACATGGAGTTTCTAAAAAAAATTAAAAGTTGCATAAATAAAAAAAGATGAAATCATAAAATGGGTTTTAGCGGACTAATGGGCTAAGCCTTCTTCTTTCCAGAATTTTCTTGGGCTTTAGCTTAAGATCTTGTAAATGGACCTTGAGCTCTAATTCTTGAATCCTCATGATGATCTACATCACCTCCTTTGTGGGCACTCTATTTGGATCATGTCCTTAGTGACCACATTTAGACACTACCTCGATTACTCTTGGATTGGACAGTCCCCCTTTCCTAGTTGCCACCCCTGTGGTTGGAGAATTTGTTCAGCGGATGCACACATTCTCTCTTGGTTCAACAAGTCTGAAATAGGACTAGGATCATATGAGCTCCTTCTTAGTGTGGTCCCTCGCAAACTGGCAGGGTCCATGAAAATATAAAATAAATAAAATATATCTTCGCTTGTGGATTAAGAATTCAAGTCCCTAGTGGCCCCTTTCCCAAGCAGGCATCCTATCTTTAGGGCAGTGTTAGTAAAACTCCCTATAAAAATTATCTGACTACCTTGAGTTGAGATAAGTCCCTGGGTCAGTACTCTCTTAGTAGTCACTCTTAAGTCAGGTTCAACTTGTTGTGCCACCAATGAGTCACACTAACGATCATATTTTCTTGGTAAGATATAAGTTTGTTATGCATTCATGCCAATAAGAACATTGCAAACAGATGGGAAGCCTTAGGTCAACTTTGATTTATTGTACAAGCGATCAATCACCCTAGTGGTTTCTTATGTAGGAGGATGTGAGTCCCTGTGCTTTCTTCTTGACTTGACCATTGCACAACGAAAGGCACCCCCTAAGTTGGTTAGTTCTACCTCACGTCCAATAGACTATCCCTTTGGATTTATAAATCAAAGACAGGAATAGGCTGACATTAGCCCCTTCTTAGTGGATCCATCACACATTGAGGGGATCCATCAAATTAAAACAAATGAAATTTAAAAAATGCAATTCAATTAAATGACATTATCATCAATGACATTCATTCAGTAGTCTCCCTAGGTTGGGTTCGATTTGTTGCATCCAACAGATCATCCTAGTAGTTGTCCCTTGCTTTTGGGGATGTGAGTTTGCTATGCTTTCCCCCTAGCACAGTCATTATACACCAAAAGGCAACCTCTTTTGGTCGGATAGTTCTTCTATGTGGTTGGTGAACTACCCCTTTGGATTAGTAAATCTGAGATAGGCCTAGGCCAACATGGCCCCTTCTCAGTGCAGTCCATCGCAAACCAATAGGCTCCATCTTGAAATCTAAACTTAAACAAATGATCAACCAACATCTCCCCAATGAGACATAGATCATCCTGACCTCCTAAGTGGAGTCAATTGAATCCCACTCAAACTAGCATTCCCCAGTGAGTGCACCCTCAAAAGAAATCTCATCAAATCCTTATCCTCTGTGGATAACCTGAACCTGCTTCCCTAGTGGAAGGTTCATGCATCTATCCCTCGTGGGTTATAAATTCTAATCCCCAGTGAATATTCTACCCAAATTATATCTTGCATCAAATCCTTATCCTAAGTGGATAACCTGAACTTGCTTCCCTAGTAGAAGGTTCAGATGCTTGATCCCTTAGTAGATCCCTTATTCCTCCCTTATCCCCTTAGCATGAGTGGAGTTGCATTGAACTAAGATCTTGATTCTATCTACATCTTTGGTTTAGGAGTAGATCATTTTTTTAGTGTTTGTGATCTTTTGAACTTGTTGATCATCTCGGTCAACACCAATATGTGCGGTGTGCCTTATCAATCACACTATACCTATTGGGCGCTCTTTGTTGACCTCACTTTTGGAGTGAGCTCTCAACTTCCTCATCATAGATCTAGGACTCTTATAGACATGTAGTGAAAAATTTCTTATAGGAGTCACCTTTCAAATCTATAGAGAAAAGAAAGAGGAGACCTATAGAAATTCATCTTTTTAGGATGCCACGCAGATCTGCAAATGTGCTTATTCAGGTGATCGAGTACGTCATCAAAGAAATTATGAAGTATCTTGAAAGACATAAGTCACTACCCTTTAATGGACCTAATCACCTCAATAAGGACTCCTAAGGATGATGAGTCTGCGTATGTACCAGAGATTTTTTCGTTACTTTACATGGAAAAGTAAAACAATGTTTATTTTAAACTAAGTTTATTAAGTTCCCTACAGGGGCAAGCCCTCATAGTTAATTACATCCTAAGGGATGGGATCCCTTAGGAAAACTCTTGATTAAGGTAAATGATCATTATCTTTGAAGATTTCAATAGGAAGGACAATCAATCAATTGGTTTATGTTTGCAGATCAAAATGGGATTGATCAAAAGAGGGAGTTATTATCAAAGCCAAAATGGAAGATAAGTAGGATATGCCCACGATGCTAGGAAACCTAGTGAGCATCTCAAACTATCCTATAGTTGGACTTTATATTTAAAAAATTGATTAAGTTTGTTTGAGTTGCATTTTTATTATAATTTTAGGACTTAAGATTCCTTAACACAAGATTAAGTAAATGCCTAAGAGGTGAGGGATTATGTTTATGGCTCGCAAAAGGGAGAAGCAACCTCAAAACCTAAATCTAGGGAGCTTTGGTGAGGGTCGAAAGCATAACCTAAATCTAAGGAGAAAATGGGTAATTTGTTTTCCTCCACAAGAGAAGAAAAACCACCCGATAGCTTGAACTTACAACCGCCTAGGGGTGGCTGCCAACTAACTCCTCCTACGATTTTAAATTCATGTAGACAAGTCTTTATGCTTATGCAAGATAGTTAGGCTATTATTTATTTAAAAATAGACCAAGTCCTTAAACTCACTCTCTAAAGAGACTAGATCATGTAAAGGGACATGCTTCAAATGACCTAAATCTAATGCATTTCAAATTTCATTTTTTTTTTCATTTTGGACAATTTATTTTTGACTCAGGCTAATAGGATTTTTATCACTAATGCATGAGAAAGAAGATTAATGGCCAAAATCAATGAGAAGGGAGGAGGTGAGTTGCACCATGGCTCTCACAGGTCAAGCCAAAGTTCTTTGGCAAAGATGGAAGCCCTCCAATCAAGAGTGAAATAAGATGCATTTGTGCATGATATTATAAAGAAATTCTCATCCAACTAAGGGGTTGCTAATTCTTTAATCTTCATTTTAAACCTAAGCTTTAGGTGAGGTTATGAGTTATTTAATTTTTATTTGAGTTGTTAAGTTGGGTAATAGATTTATTTTTACCTAAAGAGCCTAATCCTCATCCAGGCCATACATAAAGCAAGGAAGAAACTATGAAAAGCATGCCACTTAATGCAAAAGCTAAACAAATCATCAAATAATTTATAAAGCTAATAACAAAAAGAATAAATGGTTGTTGGGGTCGGGCACCACCGTACAAACCCGAAAATATCAAATGTGGGTAGCTGAGCTCTACCATTACACAACCCGAATTATAAATGAATATTACAATTAAGCAAGGGAATTCATTGTTATGAGGGTCTTCAAGCTTCTTTTCTTCTTTCTTCTTTTCTTCTTTCTTCATTTCTTCTTTTTTCTTTGGTTCATTCTTTTGGATGGTTGGAAGGTGGATGCTCCAAGGCTTCACATGGTGCATAAGATAGGATCTTATGACCAATGTTCATGCTAATCCCCCTAATAAATCATTCTAAAATCCTAATTATAGAAATTTTTACATGAAAAGGAAAAGTGGAAATCTAACTAACACCTGCAAAACAAAGGTTAGCTAAAACACACCACAAAAATTCCAAGCATGTATATTGGACTTATCACCCCACACATGGGTGACTAAGTCCACTTGGCCTATGGATTATGCTTAGGGGTATAAAGCACCTGCAATCAAAAGTATTTATATTTTTATTTATGATAGCGCCCCTTAAGCACAATCTCTTGCATAAAAGAATAGTTAGACTAAGAATGTCCTACCATTCATTCTACGAGTATACACCATAACATCCAGTCTAAAACATATATCATAAAACAAAAAAATATAAAACCATGTACCAACCTAACTTAAGGCTAGAAGTGGTGACTTAGGCTAATGTGTAATTTTTGAAGGCTTGTGTGGTATGCTTAGTTATGCCTTTAGGTTCAAATTTTCTAAGTGTGAAGAACATGTTCAACTTAGAGGAGGGTTTCATTTAAGTTGTTTAAGTATTTTGGGTTGGTTTTATTTCATGTTTTAATTTGGTTTAAATGGATCCTACAATTGATTACTAAGTTGTAAAGAGAGGGAAAGAGAAGAGAACTTCTCTTTCCTTCCCTAACCTTAAGAAATTTTCTAAAGTAGGTTCATATTTTAGTTTCATTTAGGTGAATGTTTTGATTACATCTTTTGATTAATCCTAAGTTTAGATACACTCTAAACAAACCTATTCAAAAAGAAAGGCATTTTAAGATTAAATAAAATGATTCAAAATTCACATAACACACATTACTTGAATTCTTTCCCCAACATACATAACATGCATATGGATGGACCCTAAACATATCTATACATGCAAATGAGAGTACTTAACACACTTTATGATTCATGCTAAGTAATCCATTTAATAAAATTTAGAAGTTGAATATGCATGGTTTTTCTTAAGTAGAAAAGGTTTTCCTTATCCAAATTTTTAAATACATACAGGAAAGTAAGAAAGGCATAAGTGAGTACAGTGTCATTGTTAACTAGAGGTGTAAGGTACAAGACCTACTTAGGGCTACTTAAAGCCTTGTAACCTCAGGGTTGTCCAGACTAATATAACACTTTCCTTAAGTACAAACATGTGTATAAAAGAAATAAAATATAAAAGGAAAATGCAAAAGTTGTTTAATGGATTTATTTTATTTGTGCAATTTATGTATGCAAGTGTAGGTAACCCTTCTTAGATGGTAGAATAGGGAAGAATAGGATATGAAATTAGGTGAGCATTAGGTCCTTTTCAAATGAACCATATGCTTCACCAAATTCCTATTCAAAACTATACCAACATAAGAAAGAAAGGAAACCTATACTAAGCATACCTTTATAATCTTTCACATGCAAGCTTATAATTAAAGTATATGTAGCATACTTTCAAATTTTGTATTTCATTTATAAGTTTTAAAATAATTTGATTTAGTAGTAATAGCCACTCATATTTCTACTTTAGCCAACACAAGCAAATTACATATAAATACGTAAACTGAACGAATTTAAAATTTAAGAAATGAAATTATGAATGTATGAGATCACATGGCATGTAACTAAACACCATGTTGGGGAAAGATCCAAAGCAATGAAAGCATGTAAACAAACTCACTTCACTTAAATCCTAAAGACATTCCTATTGAATTAGAAAATTTAGATTAAATCAAAGTGAATTTAAAGTGATTTTTGTTTAGTTTGAGGTTTGATTTAGTTTTAAAAAGGTGAGATAAGTTTGTTGTTCCTAACCCATTCCCACATGTGTTTGATATTTTTGTTTAATTTTTAGATAATTAGATCTATTTTTATGAGTTGATTAGGTTAAGTTATGCATTAATTGACTTAATTAACCCTTACCTACACCACCTTAGAAGAATTATCGAAATAATTATGAGCCAATGAGATGACATAAAACCCACAAGGAATTTAAAATTCCAATGCACCTAATAATGAAAATGCCTAATACAATTTGGCTCATAATTAAAAGTTAATTAAGCTAAAGGGGTTTAGCTTAAGTAATTTCAAAATACCCTTTCACACATGTGAATGGGATTTTGATTTTCTTAATTGAACTTAGGCAACTGAACACCTAAGCATCTACCCAAGATAGATTAATTAAGTTCTAGAACTATTTAGAATTTTTGAAAATTGATTAAGGGGATAATTAATGAATTAACCCTTAAGAGAGAGGTGAGAAGAGGGGTTTATAGCTTAGGAAATGCCCCAAAATTATTCTAAAACCTCCTACTTACCATATCTGATCTTAATCAACCCTAATCATAGGAGAAAATCCACTAATCATACCTTAATTATGCTTAATTACATGAATGGGATAATTAGTGAATGAGATAGCAATTTCCCCAATTGAGTCCTCAATAAATCTCAAAAAAATTAGGGGAGGCAGAGGTCATCCCCTAAAATGAACCCCAAAAATTTGAGATTAATTAATGACCTAATTAAAGGATAATTAACTAATTGATTCCCCGAAAAAATTGAGAAGTAACAAAATCCATTGAAATCATTTTTTAAATATTCTAGATGAAATTATCTTTCCATAGCATTTTTCCTTTTATTTTTTTATTTTTCTAGAGGGAATTATGAATTTTAGAAGTTCTCTAAATTAATTAGAAATTAATTAATGCATTTAACTAATCCTTGATTAATCACTTGCTCATGGTGACATGGCGGATGCGCTTTACCGTCTGAGGTGGACTTTAAGTTATCACCTCACAAGCAGCTGCGCTAAATTCTATCATCTTATCAAGATGGACAGGATCTCCCTGATTTAAAGGATAAATGAGATCTAAATGTGTTAAATAATATCAGCCGTCCATCTAAAATGCACGGATGGATGATTGAGATGAGCCAAGTTCTTCCCCTTGATCAATAGAGATCCTCAATGATCAAGGGGGAGAACCAAGCTCGATCTACCATGGAATCACATAAAATTTAACCCACACAACCTAGAGATATAGAGTGACAAATCCAACGATAAAAATTTGATGAGGTGAAAATTTTTTCCACAAAGCTCTACACCACATTGAGTTTAGTGATAAAAAATTCCATACCTCATCGGCTCAGATTGAGGTAGCTTGTCGGTGGAGATGAAACCCTATTGAAATTCTAGGCCTTGGGATTAAGTGGATCAAAGGGTGGACCAACTCCTCCTTGCTTGGACTTTGGCTTTGATCCAATTGAGCTCTTCCTTGCCTCTAGAACTTTAGAGAGAATTTAGGCAAATTCAACTTAACCCTCTGATGGAGTGTACAAGAGTAATTGGATTCAAATAGAGTGAAGAAGAAATTGGCAATTCACTCTACCTCCCTATTTTTGCAAAATCAGAAATGGGAATTCTAATCCTCTCTAAGAAGCTTGGGAGTCCTCTATGATGATTGCTCTGGGTTCCTTAGCTTTAATCGATAGAGTGTAAATGTAAATTTCATTGAATTAAGGGGAGTATATCTTCCCTTAGGGCAATCGAACAGTCAAACCATGAGTTATCATTTTGATCCAATTGACCATATTGGAGAGGTTGTTTAGGCTATTATATCTTTGCACATGGTCGATTTGATGTCTTGAGTGGATTGCCAACCTCCCATGTGCATCAAATTGGGCTTAGGAGGGAGTTTGAAAACTCAATTTTAAGCTAGGTGGTTAGGTTTGGTCTAGGGACCAAATGGGTTGATCCAAACCCATTAGGTTGGGTGCACTACTCATCAATAAGTCCCCGTGAGCTTTTAGGAAAGCCTCAAGTGATTGTGAAGAGTGTATGACCAAATTACCAATGGGTTAGGCTAAATTTTTTTCTATGACCTAGGGGTATGATGGTCATTTTATTATTTTTCCACTTTGGATATATTGGGTATGTGGAGAAACTAGGTTTGGCTAAGTTTCATTGAATTTGGAATCCATTTGATAGCGTTTGGCTCATGTTGACCCATTTAGGTCAAAATGGGTAAACTTGGGTCGAGTTGACTAATTGGTCAAATTGGGTCAAACCAAGGATTAGGTCAAGTTCATAAGACCATTTGAAATATTTTGGTGGATTTGGTTTGATTCAATTTGGTATTTATTTGGTTTTGGCTCATATGACTTCCTTTATGTCAAGTGGGTCAAGTTGACCTATTTGACCCATTTGACCTATTTGGGTTAGGTCAATGGTGGGTTTAAGGTTGGTTAGTCATATGGAGTGGATTGATCTTTGTTTCCAATCAATTTTGGTTATGTTCAATTTGGCTCAACATGACCCCTTTAGTCATGTTGGGTCTAAGGTCAATTGAGGGTTGGGTTAGTTGCCAATTGAGGCTTTAGTCAAATTCCACAAGTGATTTGGAAAGGAATTGTCCCATTAGTTTGGATCAATTTGGCTTAGATCAAGTTTTCACACATTTTGACCCTTTAAGTGAACATGGGTCAACTTAGGTCAAGTGGGCCAATTGGGCTAGGTTAGACTCAAATGTTGGCTTGGTCAAATTCAAACATAGGTCATGAATGAACTTAGATCAATGGTTTCAATCAATTTGGCCTATGGTAGAATTTGGCTATGCTAGGTTTTATTTTGGGTTATGTGTTGACTTGGTCAACCCTTAGGTTTGACTTGGTTTGACCCAATTTTATTGATTAATCATCCCATGATGATTGTTGATCATGATGAGAGGGATATATGAGTTTGGTTCAATCCAATTTGGTTAGGTTCAAAAGTTGGCTCATAAGGGTACTTTAGGTTACTTTGTGTCAAGTCATCCTAAGTGAGTCAAATGGCTTGGTCAAAGCTTCATTTAAAGTTGGTTGGTCCTATATATGGACTTATGATTGAAAGGTAAATCCATTTACAAGTGGTTTGAAGTCAAACAGATTTTTGATCCATTTTGAAAATTTCATATTCAAAGGAAGAATATGAGGTTTTGGGTTTGATTTTGATTTAGGTTTTGATTGAGTGATTGAAGTTTGGATTTATATATGAGATGATTGTAGGTTGATTGACCATGGAGAGAAAATCAAGGTTTGGCTTGATTTGAAATTGATTTGGCTAAGTTCAAGATTTTGACTTGAAAGGCTTAGATTGGGTGGATTTGGATTTGAGATTTGAAAATTTGATATTTCATTTATATATGTGAATATAAATGAGAATATAAATGGATCATGAGAAAATTTCAAGGATTTGAAGTGGTTTAATCATGATTTAAATTAAATCCATTAAAGGGAATTTAAAGGATTTAAGGAAATTTTTAAATTGAAATTTAATTTTGAGTTGAATTTGATTAATTTATAGTTATACTTCATTTATATATGAGAATATAAATGAGATATAAATACATTTTGAGAAAATCCCATTAGTTTGAATTGATTTGATCAAGATTTAGGTTAAATCCATTAAAGGGAATTTAAGTTAAAATTTCAAGATTTTAAATTTGGAATTTTTTCCTTTGATTTGATTGATTTTTATATTTATATTTCATTTATATATGTGAATATAAATGAGAATATAAATAGGTTTTGAGAAAATCTCATGAGTTTGAATTGATTTGATCAAGATTTAGGTTAAAATCCATTAAGGTTTTAAAGGACTTAAGAAAATTTCATGATTTTAAATTTGGAATTTAATTTTGATTTGATTTGATTGATTTTTATTTATATTTCATTTATATATGAGAATATAAATGAGAATATAAATAAATTTTGAGAAAATCTCAAATTTGAATAGGTTTGATCAAGGTTTGATTGATTTGGCTAAATCTTAATAGAAAATTAAGGACTTAGAAAATTCATGAATTGACTTATGAATTTGATTTGATGGATTTGATTTATATTTCATTTATAAATGTGAATATAAATGATAATATAAATGAGGTATGAGAAAATCTCAAAGATTTGAATAGGTTTGAATCATGATTTGGTTAAATCCTTAAGGAGAAGGACTTGGAAAATTTAAACTTAGAAATGATTTTGATCATGGGTTTTAATCATAGATTTCAATCATGGATTTCAATCATATGGAGTTGATTTGAATTTGGAGAAAATCAAATAGAATTGATTTAGAGTTTTGACTTGAAAGAAGGAAAGTGAGGAAAGGTTTAAGCGAAGGGTAAGTTTTCCTAACACTAAGGCATAACCTATTCCTATGGCTAACTCTTCTAAGTCTCTAGGCTAGGAGTGTCCACCTAATCACTAGATGTGTCTTAAGACTAAGGAACTCTTAAAGTCTAAGAGGAGGTGTAAGATGGAGGGGTTGAGCTCATTCTAAAAATGTAACAAAGGCAATAGGTGTGGTGTGACAAGGAACACACATTATTGGTGTTGACCAAAACGATCAATAACACTGAAAGATCACAAGCACTAACAGAAACAATCTATCCTTAACCCAAAGAAAAGAAAGAATCCAGAGCTTAGTGCAATGTGGCTCTACTTATGTCCAAGATAAAAGAGAGGTGGAAGAATCCACTAAGGGATAGATTATGAACCTTCCACTAAGGAAGCAAGTTCAAATCATCCACAAGAGGATGAGAGGATTGATTTGATTCTCATTGAGGAGAAAAGATTTGATTTGAGTTCCACTGGGGAAGAGGGTTAAATTTATTTCAATTTTGTTAGGTTTATATTTTTAGATGAACTCTATTGGTTCGCAATAGGTTGTACTGAATAGGAGCCATGGAGGCTAAGACCTAATTCAGATTTACCAATCCAAAGGGGCAATCTACTAAACACATAGTAAGACTAACCAAAGGGATGCCTTTCATTATGTAGTATATAGGAAGAAAGTAGTAGACTTACATCCTCCAAAGTAGAGACCAATTGCTGGGGTAATCTATTGGCAAGATAATAGATTGAATCAAATCTAGGGCTGACTATTGAGTGAATGCCATTGGGGGACTTAGATCAGCTCAAAGGTTGTAAATATTGAGTTCATTTTTAAATTTGTTTATTTTGATTATGATGGATCCCATCAGTTTGCAATGAACTGCACTAAGTAGGGGCCATGGAATCCTAGACCTAACTTAGATTTACCAATTCAAAGGGAGTAGTCTACCAACCACAAGGTAGGACTATCCAACCAAGGAGAAATGCCTTTTGATATACAATGGTCAAGTCTTAAGAAGAAAGCATGGGGACTCACATCTTCTACAAGGAACCATTGGGGTGATAGTTGCTTTGGCAACAAATCAAACCCAACTAGGTGACTATTGAGTGAATGCCATTGGGACTTAAAGATTAGTTTCATTTTTAATTTTTTATTTTGATGGATTCATTGGTTTGCGATGGATCAAGCGAGAAGGAGCTTTGTAGAAGCTAGACCTATCTGATTCTTGAACAAAGGGAATAGCTTCTCGACCGATGGGAGAACTATCCAACCAAGGGGATGCCTTTTGGTTTGCAATGATCAATTCAAAGAAAGAAAGCTTGGGGACTCACATCTTCCACTTGAAAAGACCATTAGGGTGATCAGCATCTTTGGGCAGCAAATCAAACCCAACCTAGGGTTGACTATTGAGTGAATGTCGCTGGGGAACTTAAATCAGCTCAAGAATAGTCAAAGATTAGTTTCATTTTTTAGATTTGTTTATTTTGATGGATTCCGTTGGTTTGTGATGGATCAAAAAAGGAGCTTTGAACTGACCTATCTCAGAGAAATGGGAGTATCCAACAGGCCTTTGGAAATGATCAATTTAAGGGAGTTGGGACTCACATCTTCTAGAAAAGACCAGGGTGATTATTGCTTTGGGTCAACAATGGGATTGATAATCATCAAAAGAATTATCTTATATCTTTAGTGGAATGATTTTTTACTTGTAGAAAATTAGATTGAACTATACAAAGTGAGCACCAAGTTATATGTCAATTCTATAGGGAGTTATCACCGTCCAAAAAATAGATGCCTTCTGAGAAAAATTGGGACTTTAAATCCAAGATGAATAGTTTATTGTGTTTAGTTGTTTATTTTATCATGGAATTAGTTTGAGAATCAAGCAAGAAGGAGCTATATCTAGACTATCTCAAAGAAGGGAAACTTGCATCCAAAAATTTCCAACCACAGGGATGGCTACTAGGAAAGGGGATGTCCAATCCAAAGTAACTTGAGTAGTGAATGTCCAGGACTTGATCAAATAGAGTTACAAGGGATGGGCTAAGGGCTTAATCCAACACCATGGAGAAAATGACATGGTAGTCATATTCAAAGGTATTGGTGTCCAACTGAGAAGCAGGGACTCATATTTGCCAAGAGTGGTGTACTCGGTGAGTCGTTGTGTGACATCAACCAACCTAAGGTGCATGGTTTGCAACAATCACTAGGAAGAAATCTGGGGACTCACATCCTTTATACTTGCTTGGGATAGTCATCTTGACTCAGGTGCTATCGACCTAGGGTGATTATTGAGTGAATGCCATGGGACTTATCAACTCAAAGTAGTCAGAGGAAAGGATTCTGGGGACTTATCCTAAACCTCAAATATACTCAACCTAGTTAGTGCATGATGGCTAGTTCAAGAAGAAAGCTGGGGACTCACATCTTCTTAAGAAGTCAACATGAGGTAGTTCTTGTGGGTGAAGACTACCATACTAATGAGGCACTCATTGGTTTACAATCAAGTTAGGAAGAAAAGGGACTCACATCCTCCAACCAAATGACCATTGGGGTGACACACTAGCGAGGTAGCATGTAGACCTGACCTAAAGCAGTTAATGAGTGAGTGCCACAGGGGGCTTGCTCCCACGTCAAAGTAGCTTGAGAAAAAAGATTTGTGTTTATTGTTTGCATGTGTTAAAAGGAAAAGGATACCTCTAGGGGACTCTTACACCTACCTTAAAACATGTTGGGGAATTATGAGATGATTCCACTGATGGAAATAAGAATTCCCACTAAGAATGGATGTTTCTTGGGTTCTCTCACACCTATCTTAGTTATGCTAATCAAAATAGAATGCCTCTCAGGTTCTGCCACACCTATTCTAAAAGCATCGGGAGATTGTGTTTGTGTGTGAAAGAGGGATAGGATGGGGACTCCTTACACCCACAACAGTTCTTGAATTTGCAAGATAAACAAACAATAGAAAGAAGATTTGATGAATGGAATCAAATTTTTTTATTAATGATTATTTTCAAACAAGTTTATTTCATGGGTAATATTTCTTTAGATAGAGCCCATTAATTGGAAGCATCGGGTGTTCCCCTTTACAATCAATAAGCTGATAAGATCCTCCTTGGTAGGCCTTCTCTATGACATAGGGGCCTTCCCAAGTGGGTTCAAACTTGCCTCCCATCTTTTTGATGGGCAATAATTGGTCTCCTTAGGACTAACACAAGTTCTCCTACTTGGAAAGACATAGGGTGGACCAGTTTGATGTGAGCTTGAATCATTTTGGCCTTGTACAACTCGATATTTTGGCACGCCCGTAGGTGACTTTCCTCTAAACCTTTGAGCTCTTCTAACCATAACTTTGCATTTTGCTCTGTAGTGATCTTGTTACCCAATGCTATCCTTAGTGATGGGAGTTGAACTTCTAAAGGAAGAACCACTTCGGACCCATACACTAAGGAAAATGGGGTATACTGAGTTGGAGTTTGGTATATAGTGCGATAGGCCCACAAAGCTTCAACCAATTGCTCTTTCCACTATCGTTTGTTGTCATCAAGAGTTTTCTTTAGAATCTGGATGAGAGTTTTATTGAATGCTTTTACTAAACCATTTGCTCTAGGGTAGTAGATGGTGGAGTATCTCCAATCTATACCATGTCTTCTAGCGAAACTGTTGATCTTCATGCTTTTGAATGTAGTACCATTATCGAATATAATTCATCAAGGCACCCCGAACCTATACATGATATGGTTCCTGAAAACCTGAAGCACATGTTGAGCTGTGACCTCTCTGAGTGGGATGGCTTCTGCCCACTTGGAAAAGTAGTCGGTGGCATCTAAGATGAATCGATGCCCCTTGGAGGAAGGAAGATCGATCGGACCTACAATGTCGGTACCCCAACACTCGAATAGCCATGAAGCCAATGTATGGTGTAGAATATTGGGTGGTTGGTGGAGGACCACGTGTACGACACGATGGCATCTCTAGTACATCCATGCAATCATGATCATCGAAGCTAGTAGTATCCAAGTCACTTGATCTTCATCTTGGAGGATTGATGCGCTCCACATGACATGTACCGTTTACAATTCCATGGGATTCATGTTTGTCCAAACATCATAACCACAACTGGTCAAAGGATTGGTGGTACAAGGTGCCATCAACAAGAGCGTAGAAGAGAGCTCTATGGTTCACTTGATAAGCTTGTGACTTTTCTTGTGGTAGTTTGTCGGTGTTAAAGTAATATATGAATGGTTGACTCCATTCAAGCTCCTTATCCATTTTGACAATGGTAACCTCCCCTTCAGAAATTCTCGATGAGTTCAAAATCAATAAGGATATGACTTTCTATTTTGGACCCTTATTGAAATGGACTCATCTTGACATGCAATTCTTTGGCAAGTTTGGCCAAAAGCATCTCTACTGTTCTCTTTGAGAACCTTGTAGATGGTGACTTTGAATCTGGGCCAATAGCTTCATGGTATACTCATAGTAATGATGAAGCTTGGGCTTGAGGACCTAGTAGGACCCAGCAATCTGGTTGATGACCAACTAAGAATCCCCAAAGATGTTGATGCTCTTGATGTTGATAGTGATGGCTAACTCAGGCGTAATCAAAGCCTCATACTCACTTCATTGTTGTTAGGGGTTGGAAAGATAGTATGAGAATCTCATCACATTGTTTGGAGTTAGAAGAACTATTCCTACCCTCTTTCGGAGAATAGATCATGGTGCTTCACCTTTAAGAAGAAGCACCATCAAAATATCTCCCATGGTGTTGGTTTCTCCCCAAGTTCATGATTTGTTCATGGGAGATCATCACTAAGCGAGAATCGCGAGGAAGTGGGTGTCTTTAAGAAATCTACTAGTGCACGTCCTTTTACACATGCGGGAATCAAAATATATGATGGTCAAACTCATGAGTATCATGGATCATCATGGAATCAGTCGAGAAATCGAATGAGTGATGTCAGTGATAGTATCATGGAAAATATGTTATCATGATCAAGATGATCAAGTTCACCATGAAGCAATGTTAGCTTTTAAAGACCAAAGCTAGGAAATGTTCTCAATAGATGGATAATTTGCCATGGAATGATGGCGGGTAGAACTTCTTCCCTTTATCATTGGCCAGGAGCAGAGAGTCATCAATGCGGCATTAAAGGATCGATGGCCAGGGATACTGCTAGAATTAGCGGCTTCACCAAGTACTCTTTGGTGTCATCGAAAGCATGTTGGCACTTATCATCCACTTGAACTTAGCATCCTTTTTGATAAGTGTTGAGAGTAATTTGCATCTCCCT
The DNA here is from genome assembly GCA_021442155.1 of Cymbidium sinense. Lineage (NCBI taxonomy): Eukaryota > Viridiplantae > Streptophyta > Magnoliopsida > Asparagales > Orchidaceae > Cymbidium > Cymbidium sinense. The sequence goes on from CM038221.1 coordinate 187,925,506, forward strand.
GATAAGTTTGAGATAAAGCATCTTAGATACGCCAGTCATCCTTGAAAGGATCTGAGTTGAGTTAAACTCTTAGGAGGTGGCATTTCTAAGATAGCTTTAATCTTTTCAAGATCTATTTCTATTCCCCAGTGTCGAACAATAAACCCAAGGAATTTCCCTAAGCTCTGAATGCACACTTCAGGGGATTCATTTTAAGGTTATATTATCTTAACTGTTCAAAAATTACTCTCAAGTCAAAGAGGTGGTCTTCCTTTTCTCTGCTCTTGACTACTAGATCATCAACAAAGCACTCAACTTGTGATGGATGAGTTCGTTGAAGATCTGAGTCATGGCCCATATGTAGCACCACATTTTAAGGCCGAAAGGCATGACCCTATAATAGAAGATTCTGATCGGGGTTTGAAAAGTGTTTCTTTCATCTTCAGGAGACATCTTGATTTGGTTATAGCGACCCATCCATGAAAGAAAATGCTGCATGAGATGAGGCAATGTCCACCATTAATTCGGTATAGGAAGAGGAAACTCATCCTTAGGACATGCCTTGTTTAAGTCCCTAAAATGCAAATGAATTTGGCCATTCTTCTTCTTAAGCGGGATGACTAGCTAACGGTAGGATATTTTTCTTCCTTGATGAAACATCGATTTCTTGACTTTTGACATTGTTCAATTTTTCATGCGTCTAGGAGCTTGCTTAATAGGGTAACGTTAGGGTCTATTGCTAGCTTGTGGACTACATTAGAGATAATCAGCATTTCTTTAACTCCATGCAAGCAATCTTTAAACTCGGTCAATAGCCTAACTAAGTCATTGGTTTCTTCTTCATTCATGATGCGATGTATGTCGGGCGAGGATTTTCTTCTTTCCTGAGGTTGATTTCTTTAAGCTTGTCAATTATTGAATGAATCTCCTCTTCAAATTGGTGCCTCTTTGACTTGAGATCATCGGATCATCTAAGTTTCTAAACACATTCTCATAAGAGTTGGGGATGTGTGAGAAGAACCTATTAGGCTCAAATGGTTGGTAACAAGGTAATAATCTTCATCATCGATTGGACCCATTGTGAATCTAGTCCACACTTGATTGTGCTTCCCTGCCTATTATTCCATAGCTTTCAAAGTATTTGACTGCTTGGACCATGTGTGAGGAACTAAACCTTTCTATAAGATTTTGAACACAAGTAAAATCAAGGTAATTCCATTAATTCTTTAAAAGTATCTTCCTCAAGTTGTACATCACTTGGACTTGAGGATGATGAAAAAGAACTCTTCTACTTCATGTCATTGGAAGACTTAGGGACTTCTTAACTATAAACCTTCAACTTTTGAGATGTAAGTGAGGTAAGAGCTAAGGTTCCCAACTAGCTGCCTAATAGTTTCACATAAACGATTGAATACTTTGCTTTGCTTGGAGGCACGGTCTTCATCTCTGATCAAAGTCACCTCCAATGGAACCCGTGAGAGGGTTGGCTAGTATACTAATCACATTAGACTCATCCTCAGATGGATTCCAAGTCTATGTGAATAGTAGGGGTACTCTATGAACTGAACACTCTTTGTTGGTTAAGGCCAACTAGGGTCTCCACCTCTAGCCTCTATTTGCCTCCTCTACTTGGTGGAGGTTGAGCCATCCTACCCACACATCCATATGATGGAATGAATTGTGGGTGGAATGTAATATGCATATCTATTTCTTCCTCAATCCCCTTTCTTGTGCACTTGGACTTTCATTTTTTTTTCTTTTTTTGGCTTTTCTTTTGCTTCATTTTCTTTTTCTTTTGTATTTTGCATTTGAATTTTATCCAAGTTCACGAGAAAGGGTGTTTTTAGGAAGATAGTAGGTCGCATCTTCATAAATCTCAACCTCTCTAACCGAAAATGGCTTTTCATCGTTGACATGGTATTTCTCATCTTTTGAACTTGATGCAGATGAAGGGAGGATGGAATGATCTTGTTTTGATGTATCCAAGGCCTACCAAGCAAAGCGAATGAACAAGTATTTGAATCAATGATGTAGAACTTGGCTTCTCTTCTTCATCAATCTCCAAAGGTAACACTATAGAACCTAAAGCCCACTCACCTTGATCATTGAATCCTCTCAACATCATCTATCTCCTCGAGGTAGAGAGTCGATCTTCAAATAGGCAAGGGTCTTTAGACTCATAATGTTCACGATGCACTGAATCCATGAACCACAGTGAGTCTTATCCATGTCAATTGTGATGTATAGGGGACAGTTGTGCTCCAAGTCCCCCAGAAGAAGGTCTTCATCTATGAAGGTGATCCCTTGGGCTTCTTTTGCATAATGTGCTTCCTTATAGAGTCTAAGCATATCTAGGATCAAGGAGGAGCCTTGATTAGTGATTCCCTCATCTCTTTGGATAAGACAAGGGCATCATATATGCTTAGCTTAGATGACAACTTTCTTAGATGAGAAAGGATGTTGTAGTCCACCTTGATCTTCCAAGCATATCAAGGGTGGAGCATCTTGGAAGGGCTTCTTGATCTTGGTACCAATGACTTATTTCCTATCTTGAGGTGTTGCTAGGAGGTAGAACGTTGCCACTATCGAGGTTGACTTCGGTGATCTCTTGAGGCAAGGTGGTGTAAGATTCTATCTGCACTTCAAGCTCACCTACAACTTCTCCTATTGGACTCTCAAAATTAGATGATTCCAAGTCTATCTCAAGAGGTGAACCATAGTATTGAGTTGGAAAGTCAACTCTAAATCAAAGGAAGATCAAAATTATTATAGTTATTTAGACTTGAAGAGTTATCTTTAGGAAAAGATAACTCATCAGAATAGACACAGATGTAATTTAAACTAGATTTATTCTTCAATTTCTTGGAATTATTTGGATGTACAAAGTAGAAGTCAAGTAGAGTGAGTGGAGTAAGGGATTTGATGCCCTTATCCACTAATATAAAGTTTTACTAGTAGATGAAATAGAAGAGCTAGTTGAAATGAAAGAAGTCACTGGTGTGGAAGCTGCAACTTAAGGCTAGAGGCTAGACATGGTCGATGGCTATGCTAAAGGGCTATCAGGCGACACATGCTATTCTTTTTGAGCTCCCACTTTCTAGAGTTAGCAACTTGCAAACCTTGGTGTTGGAGGTTTGAGGCTCAGCACTACAAGGAAAGCTTCTTGATCTTCTAATTATTTTCTTAGAGGTTTTAGACAAAGAATATCCCAACCTTCTTTGGTTTTGGTAGGATCACTTGTATCCCCAAGGATTACCCTAATGGAACTAGGAAGGTTGTTCCACAAGGTATTCCTTTGGGATAACTATAACGATCTTGAAATTGTGTTCAAACCGGTCCTTGAATGTAAAGCAATCCTCCAAAATGTGGCTAGCATATGTGGTAAGGGCAAAAGTTTGGATCATGACTTTTCCTACTTCCTCCAATCTCTAGGCTCAGTATCAGGTTTCTTTAAGAGATTCTTAAAGATTTTTGATTACCTCCCTCTTAAAATAATAAGGTTTGTTTAACTTATCTAAAAGAGTAGGTGGACCATAGCTACGGCGTGGGTATGCATGTACTTGCAGTGGTGGTATGGCGAGGTGGTTTGTCGTGGATGGAGGCTATATGGAGGCGGTGGTACCTTGGTGGTAAAAGGAGGTGGAGGCTACTAGGTCATGGTCTCTCGGATCTCTAGGCTGCTTCCCTTGTCAATTGTTGTCATTGCTCCAAGTTTCTTCTCATAGACCTTTTGGGATTTTTGCTTGAGGCAGAAAAGGGCTTGTTTGGCCTTTCCTTGTAGATTAGCCACCTTGTTGATTAGCTTCTCAAATGTCTTTATGGTGAAGCCCTTAAGCATGAAGGCGACAGGGCCATGGATATTCTTCAAGAGAATCTCAATGGCATCTGTTGGGCTGTAGTTCACTTCATACTCGGTTACATCGAAGAATATAATCAATAAGTGACTCACCAGAGTGTTGTTGGGCTACAATGAGATCACCTACAGTAACCCTTTGCCGAGCTCCAACAAATCTCTTGATGAAGAGTTGCTCTAACTCAACAAATGTCTTTCTTGAACCATTGGGGTTCAACATACCAATCAAAAGCAATACTAGGCTCTTGACAAAAGTCTAAAGAGTAAAAGCATCTTTGTGTTGCAATAATTGGCCAAAATGTGCTATATGTTGCCTTGGGTTTCCATCATTGAAGCTTTTGAAGGAAGGAGGCCGCAGGAAACCCGATATGGATACATCAATTCCTGGGTAGGGTCTACCCTTTGGAACCGATGATCCTCCTGGCTTGAGCCAAAGCTTCCTTCACTACTCAACCATGGATTTTGATCTTTTCATGTATGGAGGTACTTTCCACTACCTTCCTATACAACTAGTGCTACCTTGCTCAATGGGAGGTAGAGTCTTAAGGGTCTAAGACATGCACTAGCTCGTGACCGACATCAATTATACTAGATGAACTGAGGGCTTGCTTCAAAGCAATAACACGCTAACAAGTCAATATGCCATATATCAATCGCTTATCTTTTTTCTTTAACTGAGGTGATGCTGATTCTATGTCTCCTTGATCAACCTCATCACCTTCCATGGCTGTTATTCCCTAAGAAGAGATCCCCTAGTGTCAACCATGCATACCTGAATCTCCATCAAGTCATCTTCGATCAAGCACTTTCTTCATCGACCAGCATACCCTAAGATCTCCTTCTTCTCCATAAAATAATGTGCAACTATCTCATCTAAGGATCAACCAACTAGGTACAAACAAGCTAATTGGTGATCAATGCACCGAGGCACCGACCTTGCTCAGAATGGGAGTCAATCTTGGACTGTACTCACTAGAAATGATACTCCGAATTTATAGGTAATAGGTAACAATCTGGATGATCCTCTACCACACGCAATAACTATCATTTGGAATATTTGTGATAAATGTATCCATCCACATCTCATTATATATGAGTTGGTGAAGGAATGACGATGCTTGAGGTCGCCACTCTTCCACCACCAGAAGCGTGAGAGCCTACAATGGGTGGTGTAGAGGGTAGATTTGGTCAGGATCACCAATGGGGTGCACTTTTCCCCAGATTCCACCTTCATGGCCTTAGATGGAATGAGAGATGTTGTAACCTACCGGGCGGATGAGTAGAGTGGGGTGGAGACACCACCAACTCTATGCAGAACGCCTCCATGTGGCTAGTCCCGTGAGGAGAATACTATCGATGGTCGGGGTAGTAGCCGAGCTAGAAAATCAACCAAAGTAAGTGATAACCTCAACCTCCATCATTCTCGCTAGTAATGTGATATATGGGCCTCACGGCCCTCTTGATGAATCGCCTCCCACTATGTGGGGATAACAAATTGAAGGTCAATAAACTCGAGCATCCATATGCTCCACCTACCTGGCATAGAATAGAGTAGAGTCTAGCATACGACCTCCTACCCTTAAAAACTGTTGGATATAAGTGCACCACTGGAGGAGGTGATGAATGGATCCTCCTAGCATCTTCTCTGTCTGATCAGAGAGGATGAAACTAGTTTTCCAGTGGTGAAGTGATCATGGGAGACTCATCCATGGACCACCCTCTAGCTCTAATCCAAGTGTGGAACCGCTTTGACCATACTGGTTCTTGTTCCTACACAAGTGGATAGAGAGGAGTGTGAGCTAGACCCATACTCAAATGTGGGGAGGCAAACCTCAAAACTAGGGGAGCCTTACCCTTAGAGGGTACAAATGGTGGGTGCTAGCACACATGGGCAACTCTAGATGAACTAAACAGGAATCGATCACTTTGCCGAATGTATAATAAAGTCTGGTACTCGCCACAACTTTCCTCTTCGAGATATATTTGAATCGAGGTAAGTCTATCCGATGACTCCGCCACCACCTTCTTCCTCGACTGGTGAGGGGAATGCCCTCACAAGTGATCCTGGCCCCCCTCAAATCCCTGGCCAAAGTGGATCGGGTATGGTCCATGAGGAAGTCACCGATCTAAATCTAGATCCATACCAGGGAAGTAAAGACAAATTTATGAGAACCGCCATTTCAAAAATTGTAGTAAACTAAATTGAGCATCGAATGAAAAGAATCTACAATGAGAAATGAACTTATCATTTTCTATCTCCATAGATTTTGAATTTTGAATTTTGAAAATTTGAACCCACATCCAACAACTTGGAAGTGTTAAGTGGGTTCAAATAGATTTGAAAGATTGATTGAAAGAGGAATTTGAATATGAATCCAAACTTCAACAAATTTAGGTATGTTGAAATATGGATTCAAAATTTTGATAGATGCTTCCATAGGTTCATTGTTGTTTGAATTTGAATTTTTGATTTGAAGGACCCTTCCCTTTAACAAATTTAGGTATGTTAAAGCAAGGGTCAAATGATTTTGTTTTGTTTATCTTTGGAATTTTACTTAGCAAATTTAGGTATGCTAAATGAAGTATAAGTGAATTTTTTCTAATTTTGGAAAATTTTCAATTCTTACTTAGTATGCTAAATGAAGAATCCAAGTGTGTTTTTTTTTTTATTTTTGAAAATAGGATTCTTAGCTAATTTAGGTATGCTAAGAAAATCCAAGTGTTTCAATTGTGTTTTGATGTTTGATTTTTGAAAATTTGGAATCCACTTAGCAAATTTAGGTATGCTAAGTGAGAAACCAAGTGTTTTGTTTAATTTTTTTGAAAATAGATTCTTAGCAAATTTGGTATGCTAAGAAAATCCTAAGTGTTTCATTTGTGTTTTGATGTTTAGATTTTTGAAATTTGGAATTCACTAACAAATTTGGTATGCTAAGTGGAGAAACCAAGTGTGTTTTATTTTGTTTGAAAATGATTCTTAGCAAATTTAGGTATGCTAAGAAAATCCAAGTGTTTTAAATGTTTAGATTTTGATTTGAATTCACTTAACAAATTTAGGTATGCTAAGTGAGAAACCAAGGTGTTTTTTGATTTTTTTGAAAATAAGATACTTAGCAAATTTAGTATGCTAAGAAAATCCTAAGTGTTTCATTTTGTTTGAATTTTTGATTTTGAAATGATTTTAGCAAATTTGGTATGTTGAGGGATCCTAAGTGTTTGTTTTTTTGATGTTTTGAAAGTGGAGACTTAATTTTAAAATTTGGTATGTTAAAGATGAAATCCCACTTGTTTTGAAATGGAAATTTCACTTAGCAAATTTGAGTTAAAGTGAAATTCCAAATGGTGTATTTAAAAATGGAAACATCTCCTTAGCAAATTTGGTATGCTAAGGGAGGAAGTTCCAAAGGTGTTTGAATATTTTTTTGGAAACTTTACTTAGCAAATTTGAGTATGCTAGGCGGAGTTCCAAAATATGTTTTGAAAAGTTTTGAATTTTGGATTTGGAAACTTTACTTAACAATTTTAGGATTTTGATTTTGAAGTTCCAAATTTTGGATTTGGAAACTTTACTTAACAAATTTAGGATTTTGAAACTTTACTTAACAAATTTGTGTTAAATGAAGTTCCAAATATGTTTGAAAATTTTGAATTATGATTGTTGATTTTGATTTTGGATTTGAAAACTTTACTTAGCAATCTTGATTATCCTAAATGAAATTCCAAATGTTGAAAATTTTGTGGATTTTGATTTGGAGACTTCACTTAACAAATTTGGGTATGTTAATTGAAGTTCCAAATGTGTTTAGAAAATTTTGAAATTTTTGGATTTGGAGACTTCACTTAACAAATTTAGGTATGTTAAGTGAGGTTCCAAATGTGTTTAGAAATTTTTGAATTTTTTTTTGGATTTGGAGACTTCACTTAATAAATTTGGGTATGTTAAGTGAAGTTCTAAAATGGTGTTCAAAAACTTTGTTGATTTTGGATTTGGAGACTTCACTTAGCAAATTTGAGTATGCTAAATGAAGTTCCAAAAAAAATGTGTTTTGAAAAATTTTGAATTTAGAATTTGGAAACTTCACTTAGCAATTTTGCATATGCTAAATGAAGTTCAAAATCTATTTTTGAAAATTTTGTTGGATTTTAAATTTAGAGACTTCACTTAACAAATTTGGACATATTAAATGAAGTTCCAAAGAGTTGTTTGAAAATTTTTGGGTTTTAGATTTGGAGACTTCACTTAACAAATTTGGATATGTTAAGTGAGGTTCCAAATGTGTTTAGAAATTTTTGAAATTTTTTGGATTTAGAGACTTCACTTAACAATTTTGGGTATGTTAAGCGAGGTTCCAAAATATGCTTTGAAAATTTTTGATTTTGCAATTTGGAAACTTCACTTAACAAATTTGAATATGTGAAATGAAGTTCCAAATGTGTGTTTGAAAATTTTGATTTTGGATTTGGAGACTTCACTTAACAAATTTTAGTATGTTAAATGAAGTTCCAATTGTGTTTGAAAATTTTGATTTTGGGATTTGGAAACTTCACTTAACAAATTTGAGTATGTTAAATGAAGTTCCAAATGTGAGTTTGAAAAATTTTTGATTTTGGGATTTGGAGACTTTACTTAACAAATTTGAGTATGTTAAATGAATTTCCAAATGAGTTTGAAAATTTTGATTTTGGGATTTGGAAACTTCACTTAACAAATTTGAGTATGTTAAATGAAGTTCCAAATGTGTGTGAGAATTTTGATTTTGGGATTTGGAAACTTAACTTAACAAATTTGAGTATGTTAAATGAAGTTTCAAATGTGTTTGAAATTTTTTGAAATATGATTATTGATTTTTTAATGTTTTGAAAAGAGGACTCCCATTCAACAAATTTAGGTATGTAGAATGGAGATAAATATTATTTTTGAAATATGAAAATTTTGTTTTGTGTGTGATTGTTGCTTTTTTGAAAGAGAGGAATTCCAACTTAAAACATATGTGAGGTATATTTTCTAATGATATCATTTTTTTAGTTGAGAATGAAATCTTCATTTAATAAATTAAATGAAGATATTCATATGTGCTTTTTGAAAAGTTTAATTTTATTTGAAAATAAAACTTTCATTCAATAGGTGTGAGTGTATTAAATGGAAAGGTTGATGTGTGATTTTTGAAACTTTATGATTATGATTATAATTTTTTTTTTTTGAAAAAGATGATTGTTCATTTTATTTTGAAAATGAAATCTTCATCAAAATGAATTAAAAGAAGATGTTCATTTTTTCCTTTTGGAAAAATTGTATTAATTTTATTTTTGAAAATCTCTACATATAACAATTATGGAAATTTTTAAATGAGGGTGATAAAATTTTGTGGAAAAATATTTTATTAAGTGCATTTTTGAAAAGGTGCTTTTGAGAAGCAAAATTCTTTATGGAAAATTTATTTATTTTAGGATGAACCTTTCCTTATCATGAAAATGATAAGGAGGAAGTCTTAAGAATTTTCTTTTATTTTAGATCTTTTCAATTTACCCATTGAGATTAAAGGGGTTTTAAGACCAACAAGGAATGTGGTCCAACCTAAAGATGTTGGCTTACTTAACTCAGAATGAAATGAGCTAAGTGCCAAATGAAAGAAAGATAGTGGATTCACAGGTACAAACCCACTATCGATACTCAAAGACAATGATCATTTACCAAAGATGGAGAGGAACCTTCCCAAATGGAGTCGCTAAAAATCATGAAAATTTCTATGGTCGCTTTCAAATGTGGAGAAAAGAAAGAGAGAATTAAAAATTTATCTTTAGGATGCCACACAGATTAGATGTTAGTTAGGTGAGGGTATGCCATCAAATAAATAGTACTATCTCGAAAGATAAGTCACCCTTTAATGGACTTAATCACCTCAAAGCACTCCTATGTGATGCAAATATGTAGAAGATTCTTTTCGCTACTTTACATGAAAAGTAAAGCAAGGTTTATTTTAAACGTGTTCATTGTTCTGCAAGCCCCATAGTTAATTACATCCTAAGGGATGGGATCCCTAGGAAAACTATTAAGGTAAATGATCATTATCTTAAGATTTCAATAAGAAGGACTATCAATCGATTGGTTTATGTAACAAAATGGGATTGATCAAAAGAGGGAGTTATTATCCCAAAATGGAAGATAAGTAGGATATGCCCACGATGCTGAAACTATAGCATCTCAAACTATCTTATAGTTGGACTTTATATTTAAGAAATTGATTGTTTGTTGAGTTGCATTTTTATTATAATTTTAGGACTTAAGATTCCTTAACACAAAATTAAGTAAATTCCTAAGAGGTGAGGAATTATATTTATGGCTCGCAAAGGGAGAAGTAGCCTCATAACCTAAATCTAGGGAGCTTCAATTAAATCCAAGCTCGATCTACCATGGAATCACATAAAATTTAACCCACACAACCTAGAGATATAGAATGATAAATCCAACGATCAAAATTTGATGAGGTAAAATTTTCTTTCACAAAGCTCCACACCACATTGAGTTTAGTGATCAGAAAATTCCATACTTTATCGGTGTTCAAGATCGATGAGGTAGCTTCGTCTAGTGGAGATGAATCCCTGTTGAAATTTCTAGGCCTTAGGATTAAGTGGATCAATGGGTGGACCAACTCCTCCTTGCTTGGACTTTGGCTTTGATCCAATTAAGCTCTTCCTTACCTCTAAAAATTCAGAGAGAGCTTAAGAAAATTCAACTTAACCCTCTAATGGAGTGTACAAGAGTAATTGGATTCAAATAGAGTGTAGAAGAAATTGGCACCACTTACCTCCCCTATTTTGCACCGCAAAATGAAATGAATTCTAATCCTCTAAGAAGATTGGGAGTGCTCTATGATGATTGCTCTAGGTTCCTTAGCTTCAATCGACAGAGTGTAAGTGTAAATTTCATTGAATTAAGGGGAGTATATCTCCCCTTATGGCAATCGAACGGCCAAACCATGAGTTTTCATTTTGATCCAATTGACCATATTGGAGAGGTTGTTTAGGCTATTAGATCTTTGCACATGGTCGATTTGATATCTGAGTGGATTGCCAACCCATGTGCATCAAATTGGCTGGGAGGGAGTTTGAAAACTCAATTTTGAGCTAGGTCGGTTTGGTCTAGGAGCAATACCAAACCCATTGTTGCAGACTCATCACTAAATCCCAAGGTAGGAAAGCCTCAAGTGATTGTGAAGAGGGTATGACCAAATTACCCATGGGTTAGCCAAAATTTATTCTATGGCCTAGGGTAGATGGTCATTTTGCTATTTTTCCACTTTGGATATGTTAGGTTTGTGGAGAAACTAGGTTTGGCCAAGTTTCATTGGATTTCGAATCCATTTGATAGCGTTTGGCTCATGTTGACCCATTTAGGTCAACATGGGTCAACTTCGGTCAAGTTGACCAATTGGCCAAATTGGGTTAAACCAAGGGTTCCATATGAAATTTGTGTTTTGGTTTCTTTGGTATAATTTGTTTTGGTTTTGGTTTCATGAAATGGGTCAAGTTGACCTATTTGACCCATTTGAACTATTTGGGTTGGTCAGGGTAGGTTTAGGTTTGGTTAGTCATATGGAGTGGATTGGTATCTTTATTTTAAATCATTGGTTATGTTGGCCTTGGTTTCAAGTCATATGAGTCTTTAATGGTTTGTCACAAGGTTTTAATTCCTTTTGGTCAAAATGGGTAATCACCCTTAGGTAAAATCTAAGTGTTAAAGTTAGTGTTGGCTTGGTCAAGTTCAAACATAGGTCATGAGTGAACTTAGATCAATGTTTCATTCAATTTGGCCTATGGTGGAATTTGGCTATGTTAGGTTTTATTTTGGGTTAAGTGTTGACTTGGTCAACCCTTAGGTTTGACTTGGTTTGACCTAATTTGATTGAGTAATCATCCCATGATGATTGTTGATCATGATGAGAGGGATATATGATTTTGGTTCAATCCAATTTGGTTAGGATCAAAAGTTATCTCATAAGAGTACTTTCGGTCACTTTGGGTCAAGTGAGCCTAAGTGGGTCGAATGGCTTGGTCAAAGCTTGATTTGAAGTTGGTTGATCTTGCATATGGACTTATGATTGAAATATAAATCTATTTACAAGTGGTTTGAAGTCAAATGGATTTTTGATCCATTTGAAAATTTCATATTCAATGGAAGAATATGGGTTTTGGGTGATTTTTTTGATTTAGGTTTTGATTGAGTGATTGAAATTTGGATTTATATATGAGCTCATGAATGTAGGGTTGATTGAACCATTAGCGAAAATCAAGAGTTTAGTTTGATTTGAAATTGATTTAGCTAAGTTCAAGATTTTGACTTGAAAGGCTTAGATTATATTTTGAGTGGATTTGAATTTGATTTTTGGAATTGGATTTGATTGTTTAAATTCATATTTCATTTATATATGTGAATATAAATGGATCATGAGAAAATTTCAAGGATTTGAAGTAGTTTAATCATGATTTAGGTTAAATCCATTAAAGGGAATTTAAAGGATTTAAGGAAATTTTAAAATTGAAATTTAATTTTTGAGGATTTGATTTATTTATATTTATATTCATTTATATAGAGAATATAAATGAGATATAAATAATTTTGAGAAAATCCCATGAGTTTGAATTGATTTGATCAAGATTTAGGTTAAATCCATTAAAGGGAATTTAAAGGATTTAAGGAAATTTCAAGGATTTTAAACTTGGATTTTATATTTTGCCTTTGATTTGATTGATTTTTTATTTATATTTCATTTTTATATATGTGAATATAAATGAGAATATAAATAAGTTTTGAGAAAACCCCATGAGTTTGAATTGATTTGATCAAGATTTAGATTAAATCCATTAAAGGGAATTTCAAGGATTTAAGGAAATTTCAAGGATTTTAAATTTGGAATTAATTTTTGCTTTTGATTTGATTGATTTATTATTTATATTTCATTTATATATTTGTGAATATAAATGAGATATAAATAAGTTTTGAGAAAATCCCATGAGTTTGAATAGGTTTGATCAAGGTTTAGGATTGACTTTGGCTAAGTCCTTTAATGGAAAATTCAAGGGACTTAAGGAAATTTTTATTAATTGACTTTGAATTTTGAATTTGATTTGATGGGTTTGCATTTATATTTTATTTATAAATGTGAATATAAATGAGAATATAAATGAGGTATGAGAAAATCTCAAAGGTTTGAATAGGTTTGAATCATGATTTGGGTTAAATCCTTAAAGGAGGCTTAAGGACTTAGGCAAAATTTAGACTTAGGAATTTTTTGATGGATTTTGATCATGGGTTTTAACCATATATTTCAATCATGGATTTCAATCATATGGAGTTGATTTGAATTTGGAGAAAATCAAATAGAATTGATTTGGAGTTTTGACTTGAAAGAAGAAAAGTGAGGAAAGGTTTAAGCTAAGGGTAGGAAGTTTTCCTAACACCCCTAAGGCATAACCTATTCCTATGGCTAACTCTTCTTCTCTAGGGCTAGGTAGAGTGTCCACCTAATCACTAGATGTATCTTAAGACTAAGGAACTCTTAAAGTCTAAGAGGAGGTCCTATTTCTAATATGGAGGGGTTGAGAGCTTATTCTAAAAATGACGTCAACAAGACACTAAGAGTTCCCTAGTCTTAAGACACTTCTAGCGATTAGGTGAACACTTAACCTAACCCTAGAGAGTTAGAAGAGTTAGCCATAGGAATAGGTTGTGCCTTGCTGACTTAGGAGAACTTGCTTATCCTATAGCCTAAACTCAATCCTTGCTTTCTTCTTCCAAACCAAATCTCAAATTCAAAGTCAAATTCCAAAACCAATTCCAAATTCAATGATTGAAATCCATCATTAAATTCAAATTCCAAATCCCTTCCTAAGCCCTTTAATTATATCTTATGGACTTAACCATAACCAAATTCAAATCAACCCTGATCCAAATTATTTTCTCAATTATCAAATTCAATCTCAAAATCAAATCCCAATCAAAATTCAAAAAAATCAAATCCAACTTCTAATGATTGAAACCCATGACTAAATCTCAAAATTCCTTTCTTAAGCTTATGGATCTACCTCCATAAGCTTAACAAAATCTCAATCCAAACCAACTCAAACTTGGTTGATTTCTTTATAAATCAATCATTCCTTCATTTATATTCACAAATATAAATAAAATACAGGTTCAAACCCTTCAAACCAAATCAAAATAAATCAAACTAATTCAGAAATCCAAGTTAGCCTTTTTTACCTACATCCCTCAACTTGGTCAAATTTGCTTCCGAATCACTCCAAACTCAAATGATTTTCTCACAACCTATTTATACCTTCATTTATATTCACAAATATAAATAAAATATAAATCCAAATGACCAAAACAAAATGCAAATCAAAATATAAACATAAATCATAATTGTCAAACCAAACCCAAGTCAAGCCCATGTTAACCCTTTTGACTTGAAATTGTCATGTGAACCAAAGTCCATACAGATCCAAATCACTTTCAATTGGATTTATATCTCCACCTCAAACTCATTCACCAATATAACTAAACTTGAATCAAGCCAAGATCAAGCCAATTGACCCATTTAGGTCCACTTGACCCAAAGTGATCTAAAAGACCTATTTGAGCCATGTTTCAATCCAACTCAAATTGGATTGAACTAGGCCCATACAAACCTCACAACATGATCAGCAATCATCCTAGGTTAATCAATTATCTTGAATTGGGTCAAACCAAGTCAATCTAGCCCTTTGACCAAGTCAACTCTTAGCCTAAATGAAACCCAAACTAGCCAAAGTCCACCATATGCCAAATTGATTGAAACCATTGGCTCAAACCCATTCATCATCAATGATTGAACATAACTAACCCTCACTTGAGCCAAACCAAGTCCAATTGGTCATTTGACCTAAGTTGACCCAAATTGGCCTAAAAGGCTTCATTGATCCAAATTGATTGCAACCAATGGCTCAAGTTCATCCCAAATTACTTATTGAATTTGAGCCATTTGAGCCCAAGTTGACCAATTGGTCAACTTGACCCAACCTAGCCCAAATTGATCTAAAGGGTCAAACTGGAAAAAAATTCAAATTAAATTCAAATTAATCTAAAATAAAGCCTAAAATCATTTTAAATTGACCAATTGAACTTGGCTCAACACTTAACCCAACCCAATTTGGTCTAATTGGTCAAATTAGTCAGCTTGACCAATTTGATCTTTTTGAACCTAAATGAGTCAAATCCAAACTTAGGCCAAACCAACCTAAATAAACTGAACCAAAATATTCCAAATCATCATTTGAGCCTAGCCCAAGCCATGGTTTGACCTAATTTGATCAATTGGTCAACCCAACCCATCCTAGCCCAAATGAACATATTTTGACAATATGAACCCAAATCACCCAAAACCACTTTGGGGAACCTTAGTGGGTGACCTAACATGACCTAATTAGATTCTAGGCTAGCTCCAAACCAACCCAAGTCCATGTGGGACCCTACCCAAGGGGATTAACCAATGGACACCCTCTCATTTGCATTGGATCCTTTCTTTATGTGGCAAAGGCCACTTGTCTTCCCATGGAAGCCATCAAATGGCCAAATGAAGCACCCCTATGACTTCCTAGCCCAACCTAACTCACCCTAGCATCTTCCATGGAACAAGAAAATAAAGCCAAACCATTCCCCCTCATGTTTGAACCCATTGGATGCAAAGGAGGTCAATCCCACACAATCCCTCCATATCAAGCCTTAAGACACCTACCATTGCCTCGACCACTCCTGGTGAGCCACATGGCACTGACAGGGACCCCTCCAATGACCCGACGATGGCCAATCGGTGAAAAATATGGAATGCATCCCTTCCTTCCATCATGAGCAACCCTCAAATCGTATAAAAAATAGTGCCAATTGCTTTGTGAGACTTCCTAGGCATTTTCGAAATCACATAGAGCTTCCCAAGTGATTTCAAGCCATCCTTGATCGCCATTTCTTATTTTCGAGCAAAACCAAAATAGGACACCCCCATTTTGATCAATACTCCATCTTCACCCAATAAAATCTCAATTCCTCTTAGCCACACCATCACCATACCTAGTTGAGCACAAAAGAATCAATTCCCAAGCTTCCAAGCCACGAGAGGAGTGGATTCGAAAAAGATCGAATGCCAAAGGAGGGGAGCTTGGTCCACAAAGCATTGCACACCAAATTAAGCCAGGACTTCTTTAACAGGGCCTCGCCTCAACTAGGCAAAGCTACCTCCGATGACCAACCACCGGACATTAGCTTCGATGAGGAAATTTTGCAAACCAAGCCTTGTGTGCAAAAATGGGTTGGTATTTTTTGAAGTTAATTCGAATCCCATGTGAATTTGACCATTGGATGTGTATCCCCCTTCCTTTAGAAGGTGTGGGATCGATTTGATACCAATCCAAGCTCGGGTGAGCTCATCCAGGAAAGATCATTTTCTCTTTCGCCTTTCATGGCGATTGAAATGGCCGTGATTAGATCATGATAGATCCCTATTTTTTTCTCTCTTAATCCACATATCGAATCATGGTTGTTTGATCTTAGATCGGACGGCCCACAGAGAAAATGCATCAGTCACCGGCTGAGTTAACTCGCAGATGTGACTACTTAAATAGCCACTCCCATCGCGCCATGTGGAAAGTGTGCCACATCAGCCGCCACATTGCTCAATGGGATTAAGGCTTTAATTAGGCTATTTTAATTACTTTTTAAGGCTAAAACTTCCTAAATTCATAACTAATTGTAGAAAAATCCAAAAAATGCAAAATTTGGCTCCTTTTAAAGGTATTTCATAATAGAATCCAATACAATTATTATTAATTGATTTTGAATAGTGATTTTAGCTTAATTAAAGTTTAATTAAAAATATAATTAGCTTAATTATCTCTTAATTAAGCATACAATTAATCTTAAATTTTTTGTGGATGTCTAGGGGGATGACCTCTACCTCCCCTAATTTTTAAGGATTTTATTAGTTGCTTAATTAGGGAGATTAATTAATTAAGCCTTAATCACTTTATTAATTTAATTAGTGATAATTAGTGAATGAACAGTGGTTTAATTAATTATTTAAGCCTAATTACCTTTGTGGAGCAATAAAGAAACTTAGAGAGTGTGATTGGGATATTTTTTCTAATTCATTTCCTGAGATTTCCTTCACTTTTTGGAATTAACTTAATTGATGATTAATGAGGTAATTAATTACTTAATTAATTAATTAATTTCCAAGATAAAAATCAAAGCCTAATTGAATGTTGAAATGACTAAGGGATTAAGGATTGTGGCCTTGTCTCTGATTCCTCTCCTTAAATTAATTTCATCAACTTAATCAAAATATGATAAAAGAAATCAACCCATTAATTAATAAGCTTGATTTAACTCAATTTAAAATCCACCACACATCTAAGCAACCTTTAATTGATCTTGGGTAGCTCCTTGGAGGTTTAATAACCCAAGGTGAGAGATAATAAAATTATGATTACCTCACATGTGTGAAAAATCCATAAAAGTAGTTAAGTAAAATCTCTTAAGCCTAATTAAATATTAATCATAAGCCAATTGTATTAGGACCCTTTCATTTCTTAAGAGCATTGCATATTTAGTTTCCATGTGGTTACATATCATATTGGCTTATTATTAATTAATTAACTTACGGTGATTATTGACCTCATTTTTAAAATGAGCTCTCAACCCCTCCATCTTAGACATAGGACTTCTCTTAAGCATTAAGAGATCCTTAGTCTTAAGACACATCTAGTGATTAGGTGAACACTCAACCTAGCCCTAGAGACTTAGAAGAGTTAGCCATAGGAATAGGTCATGCCTTTGGGGTGTTAAGAAAATTTACCAAACCTATAGCTTGAACCACATTCCTCACTTCCTTCTCGTTAAGTAAAGCCCAAATCAATTCCAACTAGATTGATTCCCTCCAAACTCAATTCAATTCTACATGATTGAAACCTATGATTGAAACCCATGATTGAAAATTCCAAGCACAAAATATTTCCCAAGTCCTTTGATTCCTTCTCATGGACTTAGCCTAAATCAAATCAAATCACTTCAAATCCATGAAATTTTCTCACAACTCATTTATATTTTTATTTATATTCATATATATAAATGAAATATAAATTCAAATCAATCAAACTAAATATAGCAATCAAACCTGACGTTCAAAAATCTTTACTAAGTCACTTTGATTTTCTCTTAAGGACTTAGCCTATAGCAAATCAAATCACTTCAAATCCTCAAAATTTTCTCATAACCAAGTTATATTCTTATTTATATTCACAAATATAAATGAAATATAAATTCAAACAACCAAAACCAACTCCAAAAATTAAACTCAAAATCAATCAAAATTCAACCTAAGCCTTTCAAGTCAAAATCTTGAACTTAGCCAAATCAATTTCAAATCAAGCCAAATCCTTGATTTCTCTTCATGATTTGATCAATCCTACAATCATGAACCCAAATATAAATGCAAAATTCAATCACCAAATCAAAACTCAATTCAAAATCAAATCAAACTCATATTTCACCCTTTGAAATTGCCAAATGAATCAAAACCCATTTGACTTCAACCACTTGCAAATGGATTTATATTTCAATCATAAGTCCATATGTTAGTTCAATCAAACTCAAATCAAACTTTGACCAAGCCATTTGACCCACTTAAGCTCACTTGACCCAAAGTGACCTAAAGTACCCCTTATGAGGAAAATTTTAATCCTAACTAAATTGGATTGAACTAAGCCCATCTAAACGTCTCATCATGAGATGATCAATCACCCAAATTGGGTCAAACTAAGTCAAACCTAAGGGTTGACCAAGTCAACACTTAGCCAAAATGAAACCCAACATAGCTAAATTCCATAGCCCAAATTGAAACCATTGATCTAAGTTCATTCATGACCAATGTTTGAACTTGACCAAGTCAACATTTGAGCCTAACCTAGGCTAATTGGCCACTTGACCTAAGTTGACCCAACTTGACCTAAAAAGTTAAAATGTGTCAAAACTTGATCTAAGCCAAATTGATTGAAACCAATGGGTCAATCTCATTCCAAAATGATTCCTGAACTTGACCAAAGCCTCAATTGGCCAACTAGACCTAACCTAGCTGAATTGACCATGAACCCAACTTGACCTAAAAGGCCAAATTGAGCCAAACTCAAATATGAACCAAATTGATTGGAAACAAAGATACCAATCCATTTCATATGACCAACCAAACATGAACCAACCCATGACTTAACCCAAATAGGTCAAATGGGTTTGACCCATTTGACCTAAATGAAATCAAATGAACCAAAACCAAATCTAAACCAAATTGAACAAAACCAAAAATGCCAAAACACTTCTGATAGTCATATGAACTTGACCCAACCCTTAATTTGACCCAATTTGATCAATTGGTCAACTTAACCCAAGTTGACCCATTTTGACCTAAATGGGTCAACATGAGCCAAACCATATCAAATCAATTCCAAATCCAATGAAACTTGGCCAAACCTATTTTCTCATCATATCAAACATACCCAAACTGAAATCAAGGTCAAATGACCATTTTACCCCTATGCCATAGTAACCTAAAATCAAAATCACTTGGAATTTGGTCAATTCCTTTTCATGGACACTTGGCATCCCTTTAGTGGACCAAATGGTCACTAATGGACCTAGTGCACATGACCCAATGGGTTTAGGTCAGCCAAACCCAACAACCCATGTGCTGGCTTGAAAGTGGCCACATGGAATTCCTCCTCCACTTGATTAAAGCACATGGGTGGTTCACCATTCCACTCCTCTAGCCAAACTAAATTCAAGGACACCTCTAATAGCTTAAACAACCCACTCCTTGTAGTCAATTGGATTGAAATGGCAAAGCTTTGCTCGATCATCCGATTGCTAAAGGGGGAGATATACTCCCCCTAATTTGATCAACTCTCCCTAATTCGATGAGTAATAGGAAGCTAGAGGAGCCTTTGCCAAGTGATCCCAAGCATCCTAGAGTGAAATCAACTTCTCCATTCTCAGTTTTTAGAGCTTGAAAATAAGGGAGCCCTACTTGAAAAGCCAACTTACTCCACACTCAAAATTAACCCAATTCCCTTTGTAAGCACCCTCAGGGAGCTCGACCAAACTCACCCAAATCTTCATCTAAGCTCTTGAGGCAAGGGAGGATCTACTTTAATCAAAATTGAGCTCAAGTGCAAGAGGAGTTGGCCCATAGGAGGATCTACCAAATCTCAGAACCTCCAAATTTGAGCAAAGCTTCATCTCCACTAGACAAAGCTTCTCTAAAGGAATTAAGTGTCGGTGATCACCTCTGGCGAGGTTAGCCATTTTTTTGAGCTTAAATTCAATGTGATTTGGAGCTTTGTAAAAGAAATTTTAATCCCATAGAATTCTAGCATTTCGATGTGCTTGCCATTGTGCCTAGATGGTGTGGGTTGAATTTCAATCCAACCCAAGCTCAATCGAACTCGAATCTTCTCTTTGAAGATGGACGGTGTCCATTCCTCATAGAGAAGAATAGGGAAGGATCATGGGTCATCCATCCACATTTTGGATGGAGGATCGTGATTAAAACACGTAGATCTGTCAGATTTATCCTTTAGAACTGTGACTTTAATCTTAGTCGTCCGATCTTTGATCAACTGGGGAAAGCGTGCATCGCCACCACGCGCGCCACGATGTGACAACTTTATTATACACCCGTCACAGTGAAAGTGCAGCGCCGCCGTGGCACACGTGACGTCGATGGGATTAATCATATAATTAGGCTTTTAAAATTACTAATTAATCACCAAATCTTCCTAAATTCATATATAAGCCTAGAAAAATCAAAAAAATATGAAATGAACTGCACTAGAAAGATAATTGAACATAGAATATTTAAAAAATAATTTTAATTGATTTTGAATAGTTCTTTTCTCTGAATTTGAGTTTTATTTGGAATATTAATTTACTAATTACCCTCTAATTACACCACTGATTAATTCTAATCTTCTTGAGCATGATTAGTGGGATGACTTCTACCTCCCCTAATTTTCTTGAGATTTATTGGTGGTTTAACTAGAGGAATTGTTTGATTAATTCCTAATTACCCCTTTATGTAATTAAGCTTAATTAAGATCATAATTAGTGATTTAACCCTCTTGTTAAGTCAATTAAGTTTTGTTTAAGTAAATAGGAGGTTCAAGGAATAATTTTGGGATACTTTCCTTAAAAAATTCCTTAAACCCCCTTTCTTCCTTAATCCAATCTTAATTAAGGGTTAATTCACTAATTACCTCCTTAATTAATTTCATAAAATTCTAAAACTTTCCATAATTCAATTAATCTATCTCGGGTAGATGCTTAGGTGTTCAATAACCTAAGTACATTAAGGAAATCAAAATCCAACTAACATGTGTGAGGGGGTTATGAAAGTACTTATGGTTAAACCCCTTAGTTTAATTAACCATTAATCATGAGCCAAATTGCATTAGGCCCTTTCTTCCTATGTGCATTGCAAATTTAAATTCCTTGTGAGATTTTATGTCATCTCATTAGCTCATAATTATTTGATTAATTATGCTAATGTGGTGTAGGAAAGGGGTAATTAACACACTTAATTCACACCTTAACCTAAATAAAATATAAAAATCACCTAATGATCCTAAAATTAAACTAAAATAACAAATATATTTAGGAATAGGTTAGGAACAGCAAGCACACCTCGCATTTCTCAAGTTAAATCAAACTCAAAATAAAATCAAACCTTTTTTAAAAATAATTTGATTTACTTTAAGCTTTCTTATTTCATAATATTATCTTTAGGAATTAATTAGGGTGAATGTGTTTACATGCTCTCATCATTTTAGTTTCTTCCCAACATGCTAAATGTGTATGCCATATGGATTTCATGCATTCATGCTTTTCAATAATCAAATTGAAAATGAAATGTTTCTTTTATGTCAAATTGCATGTTTTGGCTAAAATAGAAATATGAGTGGCTATTATCACTGTTAAATCCAAATTATTTTCAAAATATATAAATCAATTATCAAAACTGAAAGTCTGCTACTTATAGTTTATTTATAAGCTTGCATGTGGATATAAATATGAAGATGTGCATAGTGTACATTTCCTTCTCCTCTCTTTTAGTATAGTTTTGAATAGGATTTGGCAAAGCGTATGGTTCATTTGAAAAGAACACAACACATGCCTAACTCCATTCTTATTCATTTCTATGCTATTACCCAAGAAGGATATCTCCCCTCGTACATACAAATTGCATAAACAAAACAAATCAACAAATATAAACTTTTTTTGCATCTTTCTTTCCATTCATTTCTTTTGAACATATGCTTGTATTTAAGGAAAGTGGTATATTAGTCTAGACAACCCCAAGGTTGTGAGGCTTTAGTAGCCCTAAGTAGGTCTTTACCTTACACCCGTAGTTAACAATGGCATCGTACTCACTTATGCCTATGAAAATGGATAAGAAAATGTATAAGAAAACCTCTTTTCTACTTAATGAAAATCATGCATCATAAAGCATTCAAATTTTCTTAAGTAACTCATTTATCATTCATCATAAAGTGTGTTAAAAATTCCCATTTGTATGTATAGATATGCGTAGGATTTATTCATATGCATGTTATACATGTTGGGAAAGAAATGAAGTGATGTGTATTTTGTGATGTTAATTCACTTTACTTAATCTTAAAATGCATTTCTTCTTTAATAGGTTTGTTTAGGAAAAATCTAAACTTAGGATTAATTAAAACACATAAAAAGACATCCACTAAACAAAACTAAACATGAACCTACTTTAGAAATTACTTAGGGTAGGGAAGGAAAGAGAAGTTCTCTTCTCTTTTCCCTTCTCTTTACAACTTAGTAATTAATTATAGGATTCACTTAAAACCAAATCAAAATACAAAATAAAATCAACCAAATTAGTAAAATAACTTAAATGAAATCACCCTCTAAGTTGAACACTTTCACACTTAGAAAAATCTAAACCTTAAAGCCATAGCTAAGCAGACCACACAAACCTTTTAAAGCACACACATTAGACTAAGTCACCACTTCTAGCTTTAGGTTAGGGTGATGCATGGTTTCATGTTTACTTTTATTTTGTGATGATATGTTTTAATTTGGATGTTAGGGTGAATGTGTGTAGAATGAATGGTAGGATGATTTAATCTAATTATTATTTTTATAGGGGATTGTGCTAAAGGGGTGTTGTAATAAAAATATAACTGCATTTATTGTGCAGGTGCTTATACCCCTAAGCATAATCGTATAGGCCAAGTGGACTTGGTTACCTATGTGTGGGGTGCTAAGTTTAGTATACATGCTTGAGATTTGTATAGTTTGTTTAGATGATCTCTAATTTGCAAGTGTTATTTAGATTTACTTTTTCTTTTCATTTAATTTTGTGGATTTCAGAATGATTGTTATGGGGGATTAGGATGAGCATTGGTCATAAGATCTCATTTATATACCATGTGAAGCCTTTGGAGCAACCACATTCCAACCATTCAAAAGAAGGAACCAAAAGAAGAAAGAAGAAAGAAGAATGAAGAAAAGAAGAAATGAAGACCCCCATAACATGAATTACTTCTTGTAATTCACTTGTAATCCAGGTTGTATAAGGGTAGAGCTCGGCTACCCAATCTACTTTTTTCGGGTATGTGCGGTGGTGCCCGACCACACTTGGCCTTCTATTCTTTTACGCTAGCTTTATAAAATGTGCCCGACCAAATGATTGTCCAAAAAAAATAAAAATAAAAAAAGAAAATGTAATATGATTTGCATTAGATATAGGTCATTTTCATGCCCTTACATGATCTAGTCCCTTAGGGAGTGAGTTTAAGGACGTAGTCTCTTTCTAAAATAAATAATAGTCTAACTATCTCGCATAAAGCATATGACTTGCCAACATGAATTTAAAACCATAGGAGGAGTTAATTGGTGACTACCCCTAGGCGATTGTAAGTCCTAGTAGTTGGGTGGTTCATCCTCTCTTATGGAGGCAAACTAAATACCCATTTTTTCCTTAGATTTAGTTCATGCTTTTGGCCCTCACCAAAGCTCCTTAGATTTAGGTTCAGAGATTTCTTCTCTCCTTTATGGGCCCTAAGCATAAATCCTTACCTCTCAGGCATTTCCACAATCTTGAGTTATGGAATCATAAGCCCTAAAATTCTAATAAAATGTCAATTCAAACAAATAAATCAATTTTAAAAACATAAAACCCAACCATATGATAGTTTGAGATGCTCACTAGGTTTTCTAGCATCGTGAGCATCTCCTACTTGTCTTCCTTTGGCTTCAATAATAATTCTCTCTTTTGAACAATCTCATTTGATCTTCTAAAATAAACTAATCGATTAATAGACCTACCTATTAAAATCTTTGGAGATAATGACCATTTACCTTAATCGAGAGTTTTCCTAAGAAATCTCATTCCTTAGGATGTAATTAACTATGGGGGCTTGCCCCTGTAGGGAACTTAATGAACCCAGTTTAAAATAAACCCTGCTTTACTTTTCTATGTAAAGTAGGGGAAAAATCTCTAGTACATCATCTCGTAGACCCATAAGTCCTTAGGTGTCCTTATTTAGGTGATTAGGTCCATTGTAGGGTGGTTTCTTCTATCTTTTGAGATAGTACACCTTCCCCTCGATGTCATACCTGATCACCCAAATAAGTACACTTGTGATTCTATGTGGTGTCCATCTAAGAAATAAGCAATCATCATCATATTGAATTTTCCCTCTCTTCTTTACCTTTCGTTCTTTTTGTCTTCATCTTTCTTTCCAAGAGGGATGAAGATAAGAAGAGAGAATAAAATGAGGAAGAGGGAGGAGATTGATTGATGATGGTGAATGCTCGATATAAAAATTAAATTTTTTTTCACCCACAGATTCTTCTGGCGACTCTGCTGGGGATGGTTGCTCTCTCCATCTTTGGTAAATGATTGTTATCTCTAAATATTGATAGTGGGTTTGTACTTTTGCATTAATCTAAGACTATCTTTCTTTCCATTGACACTTAGCTTATTTCATCCTTAAGTTAAGCTAGCCAACATCTTTAGCTATTAGCAATACGCAACTGAACGAAGTTCTCCAATGGGAAAAATAAAAAATAAAAAAAGAAAATGATTAAAGACTTCCTCCTTATCATTTTATGTTAAGGAAAGGTTCATTCTAAAATAATAAAGACAAAATAAACCTTTCATAAAAAAATTTTTCTTTTCAAAAGCACTTTTCAAAATGCACATAATAAAATATTTTGCAAAAAAATTTTCCTAAATCACCTTCATCTAACAATCTTCATGATTGTTATGTAGGATCATCTTTACAAAATAAACTTCCAACAATCATAAATTTTCCAAAAACACAATGAACTTCTTCTTCACCAATTCATTTTGATGAAGACTTGATTTTCAATAATAAAATTCCAACAATAATAAATTTTCCAAAAAAAAAAACACATGTGAACATCTCCATTCAATATACCTAAATTTATTGAATGAAGATTTTATTTCAAATAAAATAACACTATTTTGAAATACCACTTAACATATTCCATATATGGCTAAGTTTGGATTTCCTCTTTCAAAAAGCAATAATCACAAATGAAAATATGTCTTTGAAAAATGAAACATAATTAAATTCTATCTTACATACCTAAATTTGCTAAATGGAAATCTTCCTTTTCAATATCAACAAAACACAACAAAAATTTTTCAAAACATTTGAACTTTATTTCATATACCCCATTTGATAAAGAAGTCTACAAATCAAAACAAAATTTTGAAACATATCTTTGAATTTCATTTAGCATACTTAAATTTGCTAAGTGAAATCTCCATTTCACAAAAATTTTCATTTTGAACTTCATTTTAGCATACCCATTTGCTAAATGAAGTCTCCAAATCAAAACAAAATTTTGAAACACATCTTGGAATTTCATTTAGCATACTCAAATTTTCTAAGTAAAATCTCCATTTCACAAAAAAATTAAAACACTTTTGGAACTTCATTTTAGCATACCTTTGCTAAAGTGAAGTCTCCATTTTCAAAATCAAAATCAAAAGAAACACATCTTTCCTTAGCATACCCAAATTTGCTATGGATCCATTTCAAAATCAAAATTAAAAATGAAAAACACATTAGATTTTAGCATACCCAAATTTGCTAAGGATCCATTTCAAAATCAAAATATTCAAAACAAAAAAAAGAAACACATTACTTAAAGCATACCCAAATTTGCTAAGGATCCTAATTTCAAAATCAAAATCAAAACAAAAGAAACACATTAGGATCTCCTTAGCATACCCAAATTTGCTAAGATCCTATTTTTTCAAAAAAAAATCAAAATAAAAGAAACACATTTTTTTAGCATACTCAAATTTGCTAAGATCTTATATTTTTTCAAAACAAACACACTTGATTCTCATTTAGCATACCCAAATTTGCTAAATGAGAATTCCATTTTCAAAATCACAAAACATAGCAAACAAATAAAAGAAGAATTATTTTCAAACACCACTTAGCATACCCAAATTTGCTAAGTGAATTTCAAAATCAAATCCTCAAATCAAAATCAAATTGACCCCTTTACTTAACATACAAATTTGTTAAATGAAAGGGTCCTCAAAAAAATCAAATCAAAAATCAAAATTCAAACTTGAACTTATGGAAGCATCCCTCAAAAATATTTGAACCCACTTTTTAACATACCTACATTTGTTAAAAGTGGATTCTATATTCAAAAATTCCCCTTCCAAATAAAATCTCTTATAAATCATTTTGAACTCGACTTAACACTTTCAAGATGTTGAGTATGGGTTCAATTGCTAAATTCAAATTCAAAATCAATAAAAATCTGATTCAAGTTTATTTTCAACATTGCACTCGTTAGTCAATCGCCACAAGGCTTCAATTGATAAATGGTCCAAGTATGTGTTTACCTTTCCCATGGGATGGATTGGCCCGATCGCCAACCTTCCCATGCTCGATACACCCATCTCATCCATTTGATGAGGTTTTGAGGCTTAGACACGTGAGGGCACTCCCCTCACATCACAGACCAGTGGTCTAAGTCGATCATTCGAATTTGCCATCGATTCATATCCCCTCATTGAAGAGAAGGCAATGGCGGGCCATAGTCTGCAGTGGCGAGTCAACTGGTATGGTGCTTGCCCCGAGGGCTAGCACCCACTCATTAGCACCTTAAAGGATAAGGCTCCAATCCTGAGATATCTCCCACTTTTGAGGTTGGGTCAGTTCTCATTCCACACCCACCAAGACTCAAAGGAGGAATAAAAGCATGATTAAAAGCGGTACCATACATGCAGAGGAGATGGAGGCAACTATGCTATGGAGGAGTTGCCCACATTGTTTTCCCACTGGTTATGAACCCATTCCATCTCTCTCCGACAGAGAGGATGCTAGAGGATCTCACTTCACCTCCACTGATTTGATTTCAACCCCCTAATCATGTAAAGGTCATAGTCTCTACGCCTCATGGGCTACTCCTGCTGGGGCTCAATTTGACTTGAGATATGTATCCCTCAGAGCATGGGGAAACTTAGATAGAGAGGCTAGAGGCTACATCTATTCACATTACCACGAGAGAGGGTTCGAGCACTCATCATTAATTTTCCCGACCGCTACCTACCAATCATACGATAATATTTACTTATGGGGACCACTCATCATAGGAGAGCAGCTCATTCCCCGAGAGAGTCGATGGTGTCTCCACCACACTGCTCTACCCCCCGTCCATCATCCCCTGTTCATCTTTCAACATCTCTAGTTCCACTAAAGGCCATGAAGGCCATATTCAGCGATAAGAGGACCCCTTTGGTGATTCAGCTATGGCCAAGGTATCCCATCCCATCTACACCGCCTACTATGGTGAGCTCTTTCTCCTCGCCAACCCTAGTTGTGGTGAAAAAGGAATGGTGACCCAAGTGTGTCCATCACCATCACAAGAATAGGATCTGGAGATGTTACAGTAGAGGGGATCAAGCCACCCATGATCATAGAACCTCCTAGGAGTGTCACCCTAGAGTCAAGATGAGAGTGTATTTTCCAGAGTATACCCTCAGATTGATTCTCAGAAGGGGGAGGTCTGCCTCTCGCATGATGATCACCATCAGCCAAAGACATTTGTATGCTCATTGATTATTCTTAGATGATAGTAGCCAACTATCTCATGGAAAAGAAGGAGATCCTAGGATACGATTGGTCTGATGAGGAGAAGATTAGCTTTGATCCCAATGAAGATGATTTGTTAGGAGACTCAGCAAGGGTTTGCATGGTAGATAACAGGGGATCCCTCCTCAAAGAGCAGGAGGCTATGGAAGGTGATGAGGCCAAGCAGGAAGACACAACCCACTTAACCCAACACCTCCTAGCACAAATCAGGCAGAAAGATGAAAAGATAGATAGGATGGAGAAGAGGCTAGAAGATCTATTAGCAGTTATCTTAGCATTGCAGAATCAAGCCCCGGCAGTTCATCCTACCATAGTTGAGTCCAATCAGCCAGAGTTGGTGTATGTCTTAGACCCAGCCAAGACATTACCTCCCATAGAGTAAGGTAGGACCAGCACGTATAGGAAGGTAGTGGATAGTACCTCCATATAAGAAAAAGATATCAAGTCCATGATTGAATAGCAGGCGAAGGAAGCATTGGCTCAAGCAGGAGGATCATCGCCCAAAGGGTAGACCCTACCCAAAGGAATTTGATGTAATCTAATATCCCAAGAGTTTCGTGCCATATTCCTTCAAGAGTTTTGATAGTAGTGGGAACCCGAGGAAGCACATTACGCATTTTAAAGCTAGTTATTGCAATCCTAGTGGTAGTGATGCTTTACACTTCTATCTCTTCGTTAGTAGCTTAGCAGGTATAGCATTTGACTGGTATGCTAAACTTCCCAATAGTTCAGTGAAGATATTCGCTGAGTTGGAGCTCCTCTTCATCAAAATGTTTGCTAGAGCTTAGCAAAGGGTCACTATGGGCGATCTCATTGTAGCACAACAACACCCAGGTGAGTCCCTTGTTGACTATATTCTCTTATCACATAACCTGAGTATGAAATGCAAAATATCAACAAAGACATGCCATTGAGATTCTTCTAAAGAATATCCATGGCCATCCTTCATGCTTAAGGGCTTCACCATCAAAACTTTTGAGAAGTTAATCAAGGTGGCTAGTCTACAAGGAGAGGCCAAATAGTTACCTTTTTTTCAAGATTAGCCCAAATCAAAAAGGTATATAAGAAGAAGTCGTGAACAAGATAATGGTAGATAAGGGAAGCAACTAGCTAGAGATCGGCCCGAGAGACCACACCTCAAGCTCCACCTCCTTACCACCACCAGGCTTCTATCAACCATAGTAGCCTCCATGGCCTACACCACCACCTCCTCAGCCACATCATCAACAGCAGCGATACACATACCTGCCGCCAAGTAACTATGGACCACCTACTCTTTTAGATAAACTCAATAAGCTTTATTCATTTAAGAGTGAGGTAATCAAGAAGATCTTTAAGACTCTTAAAGAAGCCTCATTTTCAACTACCCAAACCTAAGAGACTGGAAGAAGTGGGCAAAAGCCATGATCCCAACTTTTTCCCCTACCATCATATGCTAGGTCATGTTTTGGAAGATTGCTTCACATTTAAGGACTGGCTTGAACATAGCTTCAAGATCGGTGCTATAGTCATCCAAGGAATACCTTATGGAACAACCATCCGCCCATTAGGTAATCCTTGGGGATACTATGATCCTTCCAAAACCAAAGAAGGTTGGGATATCTCCTTATCCAAAACCTCTAAAAAAGATTCTAAATAAAATCAAGAAACTTTCGTAGGTGCTGAGTACCAAACCTCCAACATCAAGGAAGGTTGTTCTTGTGACCAACTTGGGGAAAGGGGAGCTCAGAAAAGATGTGCCTGTGATAGCCAAGTAGCAACCACCGACCGAATCCAGCCTCTACCACCATTGTAGCTACCACATCAAGAGCACCTCTTGTACTTCGCCTAGCTCTTCTTCTTCTACTAGTAGAACTTGTATCGATAAGGGCATCAAATCCCCACCTTACTTTACTTGATTTCTACTTTGTACCTCCTATCAAATCCAAGAAATTAAAGAATAAAGCTAGCTTGAATTACATCTATGTCACTTCGATGGGTTATTCTCTATTCCTAATGATAACTCTTCAAGTCAAAATAATTATAATAATTGATCTTCCTCTTTTGATTGTGATTTTCCTACTCAATACTAGGTTCCTCTTGAGATAGACTTGGAATCATCCATTTGAGGGTCCCATAGGAGAAGTAGAGCTGATGTAGGTAGAACCTTCCATTACCCCATAAGAGATCACCAAGTCAACCTCCATAGTGGCAAGGTTCTACCTCCTAGGGCAAGACCTCAAGATAGAGGAAATAAGTCATTGTAGAGGATGAGAAGCCCTCCACGGATGCTCCACCCTTGGATATGCTTATGGAGGATGCCCAAGGTGGATCCTCTCTCATCTAAGAAAGTTTCCATCTAAGCTAAGCATTCATAATGCCCTTATCTTATCCAAAGAGATGAGGGAATCATTAATCAAGGCTCTCCTTGATCCCAAATATGCTTAGCTCAGACCACTATTGGTGAGGAGGCACATTATTCAGAAGCTCGGGATCACTTTCATAGATGAAGACCTTCTGGGGATATTGGAGCACAACCGCCCCTCTACATTATAGTTGACATGGGCGATTCAAACTTAAAGTTCTCATCGATCTAGTGCATCGATGAACATTATGAGTCTAAAGACCCCTATTTGAGGATCGACATCTCCACACTCCTAGGAGATCGATGATGTTGAGAGGATTCAATGAACAAGGTGAGTGGGCTTTAGGTTCCATAGTGTTACCTTTGGAGATAGGTGATTGGAAGACTGAAGCCAAGTTTTATATCATTGATTCAAATACTTCATTCACTACTTTTCTTGATAGGCCTTGGATACATCAGAATAAGATGATTCCATCCTCCCTCCATTAGTGCAACAAGTTCAGAAAGGATGGGATTAAGTAATGTGTCAAAGGTAATGAAAAGCCATTTTCAGTTAAAGAGGTTGAGATATATGAGGATGTGACTTACTATCTTTCTCAAAACACCCTTTCTCATGAACTTGAACAAAATTTAAATTCAAAAAAAAATGAAAATGATGAAAAAGAAAAGGCAAAAGAAAAAGAAAAGAAAAATGAAAATTCAAGTGATCAAGAAAGGTAAATCGAAGAAGAAATAGAGCCATATATCACATTCCACCCACAGTTCATTCCATCATATGGATATGTGGGTAGAATGACTCAACCTCCACCAGGCAAAGGCAGAGGTAGAAATAGAGGCAATTCCAGTGGTGGAGGACCTTTTGGTTGGCCATCAGCCAACAGGGGCTATATTCCAGTTCATAGGAGTACCTCTACTATTCACATAGACTTGGAATCTAGCATAGAGGATGAGTCTAATGTAATTAGTATAATAGCCAACCCTCGGTTCCATTGGAGGTGACCTGATAGACAAATGATGAAGACCAGCCTCCATAAAAGCAAAGTATTCAAATCAAATGTACATGAAACTATCAAGCTAGGAACCTTAGCTCTAACCTCACTTTCATCTCAAAAGTTGAAGGTTTAGTAGTTAAGAAGCCCCTAAGTCTTAAAGGATATGAAGCCAAGAGATTTTTTGGGATCATCATCCTCAAGTCCAAAGTTGATGTAGAACTTGAGGAGAATTCATAAAGAATTAATGGAATTGCCTTTGATTTTTCTCCTTGTGTTCATAATCTTAAAAAAAAAGGTTTGATTCCTTATACATGGTCTAAGAATGTCAATACTTCAAAAAAGCTATGGAAATAAATATAGCAGGGAGGCACAATCAAGATCGTAACTAGGATTATACAAGGGTCCAATTGATGATGAAGATTACTTAGTTGTTACCAATCATTTGAGTCCGATAGGTTCTTTTCACAAAACCAACTCTTATGAGGATGTGTGTTAGAAAGTTAGATGATCCAAATGATCTCCAAATCAAAGATGCATCACCAATTTGAAGAGGAGATCCATTCAACAAAGCTTAAAGAAATCAACCCTGGATAGAAAATCCATGCATACACATCAATTCATTATTGAATGAAGAAGAAACCAATGACTTAGTTAGGCTATTGAGAGTTTAAGGACTACTTTGCATGGAGTTATGAAGAGATGCCATTATCTCACAGTCCCACAAACTAGCAATAGATCCTAGCTAACCCTATCAAGCAAGCTCCTAGATGCATGCGATTAGAAATTGAACAATAGGTCATTTTTGAAGTCAAGAAACTAATTGATGCTGGTTTCATTAGGGAATAAAAATACCCTACCTTGTTAGCCAGTGTCATCCCAGTTAAGATGAAGAAAGGCCAAATTCACATATGCATCAATTTCATGGACTTAAACAAGGCATGTCCTAAGGATGAGTTCCTCTTCCTTTACCAGAATTAATGGTGGACATCGCCTCATCTCATGTAATATTCTCCTTCATGGATGGGTCATATGGCTATAAAAAAATTAAGTTGGCCCCCAAGGATGAAAGAAACACTACTTTTTGAACCCTGATTGAAATCTATTGTTATAGGGTCATGCCTTTTAGCCTTAAAAATGCTGGTGCTACATACCAATGTGTCATGACTCAAATCTTCAATGAACTCATCCATCATCGTTGAGTTATGTTGATGATCTAATAGTCAAGAGAGAAAAGGAAGACCATCTCTTTGACTTGAGAGTAGTTTTGAATGGTTAAGATAATATAACCTCAAAATGAACCCCAAAGTGTGCATTCGACTTAGGAAATTCCTTAGTTTGTTATCGACAGGAATAGAAATAGATCTAAAAGATTAAAGATATCTTAGAAATGCCACCTCCTAAGAGTTTAACTCAACTATCTTCCAAGGATGGTTGGCTTATCTAAGATGCTTTATCTCCAATCTATCGAGGAGATGCAAGTCATTTTTAGCACTTGTCAAAAAGGATGCCAAGTTCAAGTGGGATGACAAGTTTCGGCATGCCTTTGAAGCTATCAAGTAGTATTTGGTGAAGTCGCCAGTTCTAGCAGCCCCTATCCTGGGCAGGCCACTTATCCTCTACACTTGGATTGATGACTCTCTGCTTTGTTGGCCCAAGCCAATGATGAAGGAAGGAGAGTGCTCTACTACCTCGCCATCATCTAATTCTGAAGCAAACTACCCACCTATTGAGAAACATTGCCTACCTTTGATCTTTTCCTCCCAAAAGCTATGACACGATATGCTTTCTCATAAGGTTAACTTGATTTCTAGAACCAATCCACTGTAATATCTCATGACACAGCCAATGCTATTCAAATATTTGGCACGATGGTCCATGATTCTCTCACAATTTGATATCGCATCCGTACCCCTTCGTATGATAAAAGGACAAGCACTAGCAGATTTCTTAATAGTACACTCACTTCCTGCTGATTCTCTGCTTAGTGATGATCTCTCTGATGAACAAATCATGAACTTAGGGGATGTTGACAGTCGTCAATAGAAGATGTATTTTGATGGTGCAGTTTCTTTTTATAAAGGAGAAGCACCACGATCTACTCTTCTAGAAAAGGCAGGGGTAGGAATAGTTCTCTTAACTCCAAACCGTGATGTGATGGGATTCTCATACTATCTCTCCAATCCCTGCACCAACAAAAAAGCTGAGTATGAGGCTTTGATTATCGATCTGGAGTTAGTTATCATAGTATGTGTAAAAAGCATCAATATCTATGGGGATTCTCAATTGCTCATCAACTAAATTGTTGGGTCCTACAAGGTTCTAAAGCCTAAGCTTCATCACTACTATGAGTACACCATGAAGTTATTGACCCAAATCCCAGAGGTTACCATCTATAAGATTCTTAGAGCAGAGAATGCAGTAGCAGATGCTTTGGCCAAACTTGCCAAAGAATTGGCATGTCTAGAAGATGAGTCCATTTCAATAAGGGTCCAAATAGACAAGTCCTATCCCTTATTGATGCTAAACTCATCGAGAGACTTTCTCTTGAAGGGGAGGTTGTCATTGCCTATAAGGACAAGGAGCTAGATTGGAGGCAATCGTTCATAGACTATTTGAACACTAGCAAACTACCTCAAGAAAAGTCATAAGCCCATCAAGTGAAATAAAGAGCTCTCTTCTAAGCTCTTGTTGATGGCACTCTATACCAACGGTCCTTTAACCAAATGTGGTTACATTATTTAGATAAACATGAAGCTCGTGGCATTGTAATCAAGGTACATTCAGGTTTATGCAGAGCACATCAATTCGGTCTAAAGATGAAGATGAAGATCAGGAGACTAGGATACTACTGGCCTTCAATGATTACAGACTGCATGGATGTAGCTAGGAGATGCCATCAATGTCAAGTGCACGGTGTGGTCTTCCACCAACCACCCAACATTATACACCCTTCTTTGGCTTCATGGCCATTTGAATGTTGGGGTACTAACATTGTGGGTCCTATCAATCCTCCTTCCAAGGGGCATCGGTTCATCTTAGCTGCCACTGACTACTTTCTAAGTGTATGGAAGCAATCCCACTCAGAGAGGTCATAGCTCAGCATGTGCTTCATTTTTTCAGGAACCATATTATATATAGGTTCGGGGTGCCTTGATGAATTATATCCAATAATGGTATTGCATTCAAAAGCACCAAGATCAATAACTTGCTAGACATGGTATAGATTGAGATACTCACCATCTACTATCCCGAGCAAATGGCTAGCTAAAATTCAAAAAAACTCTCATCCATATACTAAAGAAGACTCTTGATGACAACAAGCAACAGTAGAATGAGCAGCTGGTTGAAGCCTTGTGGGCCTACCGCACCATATATCAAACTCCAACTCAATCTATCCCATTTTCCTTAGTGTATGGGTCCAAAGCTGTTCTTCCTTTAGAAGTCAAACTCCCATCACTAAGGATAGCATTGGGTAGCAAGATTACTACAGATCAGAATGCAAAGTTGCAGTTAGAAGAGCTCAAAGGTTTGAGGAGAGTCGCCTACTGCAACCTCAGTTGTACAAGCCAAAATGATTCAAGCTCACAACAAGTGGTCACCCAGTCATTCTAAGTAGAGAGCTTGTGTTAGTCCTAAGGAGACCAATTGCTCATCAAAGATGGGAGTTTGAACCCACTTGGGAAGGCCCCTATGTCATAAAGAAGGCCTACCAATGAGGATCTTATCAGCTTATTGATTGTAAAGGGAAACACCCGATATTTCCAATTAAAGGTCTCTATTTGAAGAAATACTACCCATAAAAATCATGTTTTCAAAAGAATTCTATAAATCAACAAAAATCTGATTCCCTTTCATCCAAATCTTCTCTTCCTTCGAAGCATTGTTTGCTTGTCATGAGAATCCATCGTGATGTGTCTAAGGTACGTGTAAGAGTTCCCTAGCGGCATTATATCCCTTTTTCATAACACAAACACAATCTCTAAGTGCTATTAGAATTGGTTTGAGAGAACCTAAGAGGCATCCTATTTTGACTGGCATAACTAAGTTTGTGTAAGATCCCTCAAGACATCCTTTCTTAGTGGGAATTCTTTGCCATCTGTGGTACCATTTCATCACATTTCCTAGCATGTTTTAAGGTAGGTGTAAGAGTCCCCCAGCAGCATCCTATTCCATTTAACACAAGCACAAAAAAATAAACACATATACGTTCTTCTCGAGCTATTTTGATGTGGGAACAAGCCCCTTGTGGCACTCACTCATTAGCTGCTCTAGGCCAGGTCAACATGTTATCTTGCTAGAGTGTCACCCTAGTGGTCATTTATCGAGTGGATGTGAGTCCCCATGCTTTCTTTCTAACTTGATCATTACATACCAATGAGCACCTTGTTAGTTCGGTAGTCCTCACTTCTCAGCCAATAAGATACCTCATGTTGACTTTGTTTAAGAAGATGTGAGTCCCCATTCTTTCTTCTTGAACTAGCCATCATGAACTAACTAGGTTGAGTATATTCAAAGTTTAGGGTAACTCCCCCAGAGGCTCCTTTCCTCTTGACTATGTTTGAGTTGATATAAGTCTCCCAGTGGCATTCACTTTGTAGTTGTCCTAGGTTGGATGGCACCCATCAAAGAAGACTATCCCACAATCAATTGCTATAAGAGGATGTGAGTCCCAGCTTTCTTCCTAGGCCGATTGCAACCATGGACACCTTGGTTGGTTGATGTTCTTCGATGACTCACCCAATGAGTATACCACTTTTACATGAGCCCCCTGCTTTCTCCTTGAGTTGTACACCTAATACCTATGTGATATATGACTAGCCATGTCATTCTCCGTGGTGTTGAAAGCTCTTTTGGACATTATCAAATTTACTCTTTGATTGGAGCCCTTCCCTAGTAACCACCCTGTGGTTGGATAATTTGTTCAACGGATGTGCAGATTCTCCCTTTTTTCAATAAATCTAAGATAGACATAGGCTGATATAAGCTCCTTCTTAGTTTGATCCCTCGCAAACCAATAGGGTCCACGTTAAAATAAACTAAACTAAATAAACAAATTATTTTTTGCTTGTGGATTAGGAATTCAAGCCCCCAAAGGGCCCCTTTTCCCAAGCAAACATCCTATTTAGGCGTTGTCATAAAAACTCATAGAATTGACCACTTGAGCAGATAAATTGCATCACTCCATACCTCCCCATGTTGGTTCAATCTACTTTCCCACAAGCAAGTTACCCAAATTCATTCTGCTTTGAAGATGTAAGACTGACCATTTTTTCTAGCATGGTCAAACTAACAAAATTTAGTTGGGATCATTTGTTGCCCAAAGCAACCATCTCCCCAGTCTTTGTAGTGGAAGATGTTCCCAAAGCTTTCCCCTCAATTGATCATTAAACCAAAAGCACTCCTTGGTCATAGTTCTCCCATCAATGGGTTATTCCCCTTGGTTCAAGAATCTAAGATAGGTCAGCGATATAAGTTCATTCTGTGTGATCCATCGCAAACCAATGGAATCCATCAAAATAAACAAAAATGAAATTAATCTTTGACTATCTTGAGCGATTTTAAGTCCCAATTCACTTCACTCATCCCTTGTTCAATTGCTGCCACAACCAATCCTCCCCGGTTCCTTATTTTGGAAGATGTAAGTTCCATGCTTTCTTCAACTTGACCATCAACACCAAGGCACCCCTCCGGTGGATAGTCCTACCTGTGGTTGGTAGACTACCCCTTTGATTGGTAAGGAAGTTAGATCTAAGTCTCATGGCTCTACTCAAGCATCCATCGTAAACCAATTGGATTCATAATAAAACCCAAAAAAATGAAATTAATTTGACTATCTCTAATTTAAGTTCCCCGATTCACCCATGTCTTCATCCAAGCTCAAGGCAAGGGAGGATCTACTCATCAAACCGAGCTCAAGTGCAAGAGAGTTGGCCCATGGAGGATCTACCCAATCCCATAGCCTCAAACTTTCAATGATTCGCTCCACTGACTAAGCTTCTCCAAGGGAATCGAGTCGATGATCACCTCTGATTAGCCATTTTGAGCTTAAATACAATGTGGTTTGGAGCTTTGAAAGGAATTTTAATCCCATGAATTCTAGAGATGTGCTCCATTGTGCCAGATGGTGTGGGTTGAATTTCAATCAACCCAAGCTCAATCGAGGATCTTCGATACAAGTCCATTCTCATAGAGAAGAATAGGGAAGGATCATGGGCCATCCATCCGTGCTTTTTGGATGGACATCCATGATTAAAACATGTAGATCCATCAAATTTATCCTTTAGAATACTAGATCTGATCGAACGGGAGGAGAAAGCATAGATCGTGCCACTGATACTTTACTTTATTATTCAATCTCACATGCCAGAAAGTGCATGCCGTAAGAAACATGCGCCCGAGATTAAAAATATAATTAGGCTTTTAAAATTACTAATTAATCACTAAATCTTCCTAAATTCATATTTAAGCCTAGAAAAAGCAAAAAAAAATATGAAATAAATTACACTAGAAAGATAATTGAACATAGAATATTCTAAAATTAATTTTAATTGATTTTGAATAGTTATTTTCTCTAAATTTAGGTTTTATTTAGAATATAAATTTATTAATTACCCTCTAATTCAAATTAAACTTAAGTAATGAAAGTGGGATGACTTACCTTTAATTTTCTTGAGATTTATTGGTGGTTTAATTAGAGGAATTGCTTGATTAATTCTTAATTACCACTTTATGTAACTAAGCTTAATTAAGGGCATAATTAGTTATTTAACCTTTTAATTGAGTCAATAAAGTTTTGTTTAAGTGAATAGGAGGTTTAGGGAATAATTTTGGGATAGTTCCCCTAAGATATTTTTTAAACCCCCCTTTCTTCCTTAATCTAACCTTAATTAAGGGTTAATTCACTAATTACCTCATGAATTACTTTCATAAAATTTTAAAACTTTCTAGAATTCAATTAATCTATCTTGGGTAGATGCTTAGGTGTTCAATAACATAAGTACATTAAGGAAATCGAAATCCAACTCACTTGTGTGAGGGGGTTATGAAAGTACTTAGGCTTAAATCCCTTAGTTTAATTAATCATTAATCATGATAAAAATTGCATTAGGCTCCTTTCTTCCTAGGTGCATTGCAAATTTAAATTCCTTGTGAGATTTTATGTTATCTCATTGCCTCATAATTATTTGATTAACTATGCTAAGGTGGTGTATGTAAGAGGTAATTAACACAGTTAATTCGCACCTTAACTTAAATAAAATATAAAAATCACCTAATGATCCTAAAATTAAACTAATACAACAAACATATTTGGGAATGGGTTAGGAAAAGCAAACTCATCTCACATTTCTCAAATTAAATCAAACTCAAAACTAAATCATACCATCTTTAAAAATAATTTGATTTGCTTTAAACTTTCTTATTTCATAAGATTATCTTTAAGAATTAATTAGGGTGAATGTGTTTACATGGTTTCATCATTTTAGTTCTTCAACATGCTAAATATGTATGTCATATGATTTCATGCATTCATTTTTTTCAAAAAATCAAATTAAAATGAAATATTTCTTTATGTCAAATTACATTTTTTGACTAAAATAGAAATATGAGTAGCTATTATCACTATTAAATCCAAATTATTTTCAAAATATATGAATCAATTATCAAAACTAAAAGAGTGCTACTAATAATTTATTTATAAGCTTGCATGTGGATATAAATATGAAGATGTGCTTAGTACTTTTTTCCTCTCTTTAGTATAGTTTGAATAGATTTGAAAAGTGTATGTTCATTTGAAAAGAACACAACACTTGCCTAACTCCATTCCTATTCATTCCTATGCTATTTTCCAAGAAGTATCTACATATAAATTGCATAAACAAATAAATCAACAAATAAACTTTGCATCTTTCTTTCCATTCATTTCTTTTACATGCTTGTATTTAAGGAAAGTGGTATATTAGTGGACAACCCCAGGTTGCAAGGCTTTAAATAGCCCTAAATAGGTCGTACCTTACCCCTATAACAATGCCCTCACTTATTTATTTCATACATACATGTGTGCATGTGAAAATGGATAAGAAAACCTCTTTTCTACTTAATGAAAACCATGCATCATAAAGCATTCAAATTTTATTTAAGTAACTCATTTAGCATTCATGATAAAGTGTGCTAAACATTCCCATTTATATGTATAGATATGCTTAGGATTTATTCATATGCATGTTATACATGTTGGGAAAGAAATGAAGTGATGTGTTTTGTAATGTTAATTCACTTTACTTAATCTTAAAATGCCTTTCTTTGAATAGGTTTGTTTAAAATCTAAACTTAGGATTAATTAAAACACATAATAAGACATTTACTAAACAAAACTAAACATGAATCTAATTTAGAATTTACTTAGGGTAGGGAAGCAAAGAGAAATTCTTTTCTATTTTCCCTTCTATTTACAACTTAGTAATAATTGTAGGATTCACTTAACCAAATCAAAATACAAAATAAAATCAGCCCAATTCAATAAAATAACTTAAATGAAACCACCCTCTAAGTTGAACACTTTCACACTTAGAAAAATCTAAACCTTAAAGCCATAGCTAAGCACACCACACAAACCTTTTAAAGCACACATATTAGATAAGTCACCACTTCTAGCTTTAGGTTAGATGTGCTTTTATTTTGTGATGATATGTTTTAGTCTGGATGTTCGGCTGAATGTGCATAAAATGAATGGTAGGATCATGTAGTCTAATCATTATTTTCTATAGGGGATTGTGCTTAAGGGGCGTTGTAATAAAAAATATAATATGCTTTTGTAGGGTGCTTATACCCTAAGCATAATCCATAGGCCGTGGACTTGGTTACCCATGTGGGGTGCTAAGTCCAATATACATGCTTGGGATTTGTATGGTTTGTTTAGCTAATCTCTATTTTGTAGGTGTTAGTTAGATTTACTTTTTCTTTTCATGTAATTTAATAAATTAGGATTTCAGAATGATTGTTATGAGGGATTAGGATGAGCATTGGTCATAAGATCTCATCTTATGTACCATGTCAAGCCTTTGGAGCAACCACATTCCAACCATCCAAAAGAAGAAAGAAGAAAGAATAAAGAATAAAAGAAGAAATGAAGACCCCCATAACATGAATTCTTTTTTGTAATTCACTTGTAATTCGGGTTGTATAAGGGTAGTGCTAAGCTACCGAATCTATTTTTTTCTAGTTTATGCGGTGGTGCTCGACCACACTTGGCCTTCTATTCTTTTGCGCTAGCTTTATAAAATATGTGATGTTTTGTTTAGCTTGTGCATTAAGATATATTTTCCAAGTTTTTCTTACTTGATTATGATGTGATTAACTCTTAGAGAAAAATAAACCTTCTACAAAATTAATCAACTCAAAATTTAAAATAAATAACTCATAACCTCATTTAAAGCCTAAGCTAAAAATTAAGATAAAAGAATTAGCAACCCCTTAGCTGGATAAGTATTTCTTTTATAACATCATGCATAAATGCATATTATTTTCACTCTTAATTGGAGGGCTTCCTCCTTTACCAAAGAAACTTGGCTTGACCTTTGAGAGCCATGGTGGAAACACACCTCCCCCTTCTCGCTAATTTTGGGCCATAATCTTATTTCTTATGCATTAGACATATGAATCCTATAAGCCTGAGTCAAATGATTATCCAAAAAATATATATAATATGATTTGCATTAGATCTAGGTCATTTTCATGCCCTTACATGATCAAGTCCCTTAGGGAGTGAGTTTAAGGACTCATTCTCTTTCTAAAATAAATAACAACCTAACTATCTTGCATAAAGCATATGACTTACCTACATAAATTTAAAGCGCAGGAGGAGTTAGCGCCACCCTGTGCAATAAGCAAAGAGGGGTTCATCCTCTCCTGTGGAGGCAAACCAAATACCCACTTTTCACCTTAAATTTAGTTCGTGCTTTTGGCCCTCACCAAAGCTCCATATATTTAGGTTCAAAGGTTGCTTCTCCCCTTTGTGGGCCCTAAGCATAAATCCTCACCTCTTAGACATTTTCACAATCTTATGTTGTGGTATCAAAAGCCCTAAAATTTTGATAAAATGTCAACTCAAATAAATAAATCAATTTCAAAAACATAAAGCCCAACTATAGGAAAGTTTGAGATGCTCGCTAGGTTTCCTAGCATCGTGAGCATCTCCTACTTATCTTCCTTTGGCTTTGATAATATTTCTCTCTCTTTGATCAATCTCATTTGATCTTATAAAATAAACTAATCGATTGATAGTCATATCTATTAAAATCTTTGGAGACAATAATCATTTACTTTAATCGAGAGTATTCTTAAGGAATCTTGTTCCTTATGATGTAATTAACTATGGGGGCTTGCCCCTATAGGGAACTTAACGAACCCGATTTAAAACAAACCATGTTTTACTTTTCCATGTAAAGTAGGAGAAGAATCTCTAGTACATCATCCTGCAGACCCATAAGTCCTTCGGAGTCCTAGGTGATTAGGTCCATTGTAGGGTTGTGACTTCTATCTTTGGAGATAGTACACCTTCCCCTCGGTGTCGTACTTGACCACCCTAATAAGTACACTTGTGATTCTATGTGGTGTCCATCTAAAGAAAGAAGCAATCATCATCATATTGAATTTTCCCTCTCTTCTTTACCTTTCTTTCTTTTGTTTTCATATTTCTTTCCAAGAGGGATGAAAATAAGAAGAGAGAATAAAAAAAGGAGGAAGCGGGAGGAGATTGATTGATGATGGTGAACACTCAATATAAAAAATTAAAATAGCAATACG
Source organism: Cymbidium sinense (assembly GCA_021442155.1). Classification (NCBI taxonomy): domain Eukaryota; kingdom Viridiplantae; phylum Streptophyta; class Magnoliopsida; order Asparagales; family Orchidaceae; genus Cymbidium; species Cymbidium sinense. The sequence continues at coordinate 187,967,741 of CM038221.1, forward strand.
TAACTGAACGTGTGAGGGTTAATTAATTTACTTAATTCATAGCTTAACCTAATTAAAACATAAAATTAACCTAAATATCCTTCATTAAACCAAATTAATTCACACATGGGGAATTGGATTAGTAGTAACAAACCTCTTTCATATTTCATAAATCAATTCAAACTCAAAGTCAAAAAAAATGTCTTTAAAGAATTTTGGTTCATTTTAAATAGCTTTATTTAATGTGATTATCTAGTAATTAATTGGGATGAATGAGATCTTGTGATTATATTCCTTTATTTCTTTCCAATCATGCTAAATATTGCTTGCCACATGAAATCATGCATTCATTTCTTTTAAAACTAAATGAAATGATTTTTTTATGTCAAACTGTATGTGTTAACTTAAATTAAAATATGTGTGGCTATTATTACTATTAAATCAAAAGCTATTTTCAAAATCCCATAAATCAATTATAAGAATATGAAGTAATGTTAATTATAAATATCTATAAGTTTGCATGTGATGATAATATAAGGTATGTAATATGAAGTCCTCTTTCCTTACCATACATGGATTTACATAGGATTTGCAAGTGTATAATTCATTTGAAAGAACACAACATTTGATTAAATCTACTCCTACGCATATCCATGTTAAGACTTGGGAAGAATTTCATATCACATATGTAAATCATGTAATCAAACCAAATGTGACTTCTTGCATGACTTCTTATCTTTGTGGTTCTTTTTGTACATTCATATGTATATAGAAAAGTATATATTGTGGTAACCCACATGAGAGGCTTTAAGTTCTAAAGTTATCTTTTACCTTACACCCCTGGTGTAGAAAATAATGGCACCGTACTCACTTAAAACTCTTATACATATGTATGTATGATGTGGCTAATGAATAAGAATCATAAATTAAATAAATCAAACACAACTTTTGCATGGATTTTCCTATCCTTATAATTTCTTATATATCTATATGTATTTAAGAAAAGTGGTATATTAGTCTGGACACCCCGAGGCTGTGAGGCTTTAAGTAGCCCTAAGTAGGTCTTGTACATTACTCCCCTGGTGTAGAAAATAATGGCACCATACTCACTTAAAACTTTTATACATGTGAATGTATATTTAACTAATGGATGAAAAATCCCTCTTTTTATTAGAAAGGCATGCATTCATAATCTAATCAAATGAAATATTTAAATTCCAAACATACTTCTTTGCATTCATCATTTAAGTGCTGAAACATACAATGTATGTATAGGTATGCCTAGGGTCTACTCATATGCATCATGTACATGATGGAAATAAATGAATATGTGTTATGTGATAGTAATCTATTCTAATTAATCTTAAGATGTCTTTCTTATTGAATAAGGTCATTTAAGGTAAACCTAAACTTAGGGTTAATCAAAACATGTAATAAGCCATTCACTAAGAGAAATTGGTTAATTAATTTGCTTTAGAAGTGACTTAAGGTAGGGATGAAAGAGGGACCTCCTCTCTTTCTACTCTTTCTAACACTTAGTTATTTTGTGTAGGTCATATGAAATAAAAGAAAATACTAAGTAAAATCTTCAAATCAATTAAATCACTCAATGAAGAAACCACCCCTATATAAATTAAAATCCCTCACACTTAGCAAATTATAACTTTAAAGCCTAGTTAGGACATACCCACAAGCCTTGATGCACACACTTTAGACTAAGTCACCATTTCTAGCTTTATGTTAGGGCGGTGTATGGTTTGATATATGCTTATTTTATGATGTATTATTTTAGATTGGATGTTAGGTGTATATGCATAGTCTAGATGTTAGGCCGATATTAGCCTAATCATACTTTCTATAGGGGGGGGCCATGCTTAAGGGGTCGCTATAATAAAAATATAAATATAAATATTTTTGTTGTGTAGGTTGCTTATACCCCTAAGCATAACCCAAGTTAGACAGGTGGGCTTGGTTACCCATGTGTGAAATGCTAAGTCCAAATTATTCATATAATTGTTTGGGTTGTATGGTGTGTTTAGCTAACATTTTTTTTGTAGGTGTAGTTAGATTTACTTTCCTTATTTTTAATGTAATTTTGTATTAGGATTAGGATGAGTGTTATGGGGGATTAAGATGAGCATTGGTTATAAGATAAAGTCTTATGTATCATGTGATGCCTTTGGAGTAAGCACATCCAAATCAAGACAGAAGTAAGAAAGAAATGGAGCAAATCAAAATGAAGAAATAAAAAAGAAATAAGAAAGAATGAAGACCCCCATAACATTCATCATTTGTAATTGCAATTATTCTTTCATTATAGGGAGATATATAAGGGTAGAGCTCGACTACCCACATTTCTTTTCGGGTTGTATGAGACTGATCAGATCGCCTCTTATACTTTTACGATAGCTTTATAAAATTATTTGATGTTATCTTTAGCTTATGCATTAGAAAAAAGCATGCATCTTCATAGTTTATTTAAAATTTGGTGATTGTTGTATAGCCTGGATGCGATTAGGCTCCTAGGATAAAAATAAATTTTCTATCATTAATATCTCATAACTAAATTTTTAAAATAACTCACAACCTCATATAAAAGCTTAGGTATTAAATCAAGATAATAAAATATTTAGTAACCCTTTAGCTAGATGTTGAAAGTTTAATATCATGCATAACTATCTTGTTTCACTCTTGTTAAGAGATAGATTCCATCTTTGCCAGATAAAAAATGGCTTAACCTTTAAGAGCCTATGATAGAAGAACACCTCTTTCTCTTTTGATTTTGCCCATAATCAACTTCTCATGCATTTAAACATACAAAATCTATAGCTTGTGTCAAAATAAAGAGTCTAAAATTAAATAAAATATGATAAAAATTTACATTAGATTAAGTCATTATTCATACCCCTCATGCTCTAGTCTTAAGGAGTGGGTTTAAGGACTTAGTTTCTTTTCTAAATAAATAATGTCCTAACTATCTTGCAAAGCATATGACTTTCCTACATGGTTTTAAAATGTAGGAGAAGTTAGCTAGCTGCCACTCCATGTGGTAATAAGTCCAGTAGTCGGGTGGTTTACTCTCTTGTGGAGGTAAACCATATACCAATTTTCTCTTAGATTTAGGTCATGCTTTGGCCCTCGCCAAAGCTTCCAAGATTTAGGATCTGAGGTTGTTGTTTTTGCCTTTATGGGCTACAAGCATAAATCTTCACCTTTTAGGTATTTCCACAACCATATATTGTTGGATTATAAGTCTAGATTTCTAATAAAATTTTAACTCAAATAAATAAATCTCTTCAATTTTAAATATATAAATCCCAACCATAGAATAGATTGGAGTGCTCACTAGGTTTCCTAGTATCATGAGCACTCCCTACTCATCTCCTTTGGTTTTGATAATAACTCTCCCTTGATCCATCCCATTTGATCTTCTAAAATATAACCAATTTATTGATAGTCCTGTCTTTAGATTCTTTGGAAACAACAATCACCTATTTTAATCGAGAGTATTATTAAGGGATTCACTTTTCTTAGGATGTAATTAACTATGGAGGCTTGCCTCCATATGGAATTTAATGAACCCAGTTTAAATAAACCCTGCATTACTTTTCCATGTAAAGTAGGGAAAAAATCTTTGGTATATTCGAAGACCCATCATGCCTTAAGAGTCCTTATTAGGTGATTAAGTCCATTGTAGGGTAGTGATTTCTATCTCTTAAGATAGTACAATATTCCATAATGTCATATCCAATCACCTCAATAAGTACATTCTTAGATCTACATGTGTCCACATATACACACACAACACAACCAAAAATAAATACCACAGCATTCTAGCCGCACATCAATCTAATTATCTTTTAAATTATGTGGTTGCACTAGTGTTGTCTATAGTAAGCTTTTTCTTGTAATAAGAACATTCCCCTTTCTCTGGCCATCAAGAAGAACAACTTCTTTAAACTCCTCACAAACTCGTGATGTTTTCTTTATTTTTTTCAATCGGATTTGCAAGTTAAACATCATCATCACTCTTATCAACCAATTCATTAGTAACATCATTTTCCACCTCATAATTATTATCATCTAAATTACTATTATGTTCATCAATACTCATTTGGACTTCAATTGGGTTGTCAATATTTACATATAATGACTCATCATCTATAAGTGGCAGTGTTGCCATTTTAAATCTAAAATAAAATTGATAAATGATTATTCATTATAGAATGAAGAAAAAAATTTATTTATTAAACATTATATAATTTATAATTACCAAATGCTCACTGTATGCTTGCAACCCAACACTTTGTTGTCTATCAAATGATTTAAATTCAAAAGATCCCTGAATTCACTGCAATAGAGAAGCCAATGCAAAATTAATTCAAAATCACCAAAATAAGAGCCACTATAACATATAGAAAAGAAGAGTAGACAAAATAGAAATGAAAATCACAAAACCACTCCGTTTGTATACATCATAAGAAAATGGATCACTTTGTATTTCATCAAAACATCATAACATAGAGACTGAAGTCACTGAACTACCTTAAAATCATCAGAATCATCATAAATTCAAAATAACAAAGATGAGCAAACAAAAAGTAAGAAATATCAAAACATAGAAGTGAATCAGTTTCTAACTTCCCATATTAACAATAAAAAATATTATTTACACTTCACACAGACAACGTAACTCTAAAATAAAGAGATTCAAAGAAAAAATAAAAATAATGTGTAGATTTAACTGAGTACTAGTTTTACTCACTAACCAACCGAGATCAAGTTGATTTGCTATCTACTAAGAGGATGGAGAACTTGAAATATCTTTGCATGCAAGTGATCAAAGATTTAAAGCCAAGAAGGAGATGCTAGAAAGGCGAGGACATGAGAGATTCCCGATGTGAGGGAGGCAAGATGTGAGAGAGGTGAGAAAGGGGAGACACGAGACTGTGAGAAAGGTGAGGGATGGCTCGTGAGGACTATCGAGTGCTAACTACGGAGTGTCTGTGTTAGGGTTAAGGTAAAGGATTTTTGAAAGTTTTAGCCTTTAAGGCTTTAACATATGCTGGCAACACAATTGTAAATTATGGCGTGGAATTACACCACATAACAGTTCAAGACTTGATGAGTTCACGAGCTAAGCCATTAATTACTCAAACTCAAGCTCAATAATCAATTGAGCTATCTCATGAGCTCAAACTTGAGCTTAAGCTTGAGACTCGATAAGCTTAGGTAATGAGCTTATAATCAAGTGGAGCTCGAGGGTCCATGAGTCGACTTGACTCCATTACTACTTTAGCATGTGAGTAGAACCTTATTCTTGAACTAGTTTCTTGGATAATTTAACATTTTTTATAAAAATTCAATAACATAACACTTTAGCAATGCTAGATTTAATAGTATTTTAGTGTAAGAAGCACTCTTCCCCCTTATCTTGATCAAAGATCATAGGAAGAATGAATTTCATCTAACATAAAAACCAAGTTCAATGGTGGAGGTCTTCAAACTTAAAATTCTTGAGATTCTTGTACCTAAGATGTTTTTTTATTTTTTTATTTATACAAAACTAAAATATTCTCCCTTACTTCAGATCCAAGATCAACGAAGGGAGACTTTTCATTTCTCACTTGATCCAAGATAGATGGTGAAAATTTTCAATTGTCTTCGGTTGGGGAATTGTATACAAGAATATTTTCAAGAATTTTTTACCTGGAGTTAACAGTTGACTTTTATCTCGTGTGAGAGGAAGACCTTCAATGGCAAGAAATATGAGGGAGAGAAGAGAGTGCTGGAGAATACTTAGATGAGACCAGAAGCAAGAAAGTGAGTAGTGGAAGAGAGAAAAAGAATCCTTGAGAGTGGGTAGTCCCCCTCTTTTATAGATGTTTCGGATAATTGCTTCAACTCTTCCTTTGATAATTTTTTGACTTATAACCATTCCTTTGTTCACCCTCCCCAAGGTAGTTATTGCTACCGGGAAGTTGGTGGGGAAGGGTTAAGTTTTTTTTTTATAATTGAAAACCATCACAACAGCACCTAGGCATTGGGCTTATAGTGCTACGACGATGCTACTAAGTAACCAACTAGTAGGATGGTTTGCATTTTTAGATTCTATAAGGTGGAGATAGTGCCTAGGCACTATAATTGCAACACTATGGTGCCCCAAGTTAGGATATTCTATTTATTTCATTTTTTAAATGCAAATAGTAAATAATATTAGTCTAAATAGAATTTTGAACTACTTGGACAATTATCTTAGCTAGTGGCTTAACCATAGTCCACTTATTAAACTAGTAGATCATGACAAGTATAAATTTTTATTGTCCATTAGCAATTAGCAAAGGGCCTATAAAGTCCATCCCCCAAATCATAAGGAGTTAAGGACTTACATATGATCTAGAGGCTGTGGCAATCGCTATAGTAAAGGAAAACTTTTGACATTGCTCGCATCTTTTAGCTAATTCTTTAGTATTTTTGCTTAGCATCAACTAGAATACCATTATTGCAAAATTTTGTGGGTGAGTGTTCTTCATGAATGGCTCTCACACATTTAAATGTACTTTGTCAAGCACCCTACTTTTTTCACTTTTTGATACACAACTTTTATTAAGTGATGTCACTTATCTTGATAATAACTTGCTAGCTAATTACTAGATATTGGTCAGGGCAGTGCTCTAATCTTGAATGTCCTTGAATCTTTGTTCCCTTCTTTTTGCTCCTTAATCTGCAAATACTTCTTGATGGGGTCGATTCAACTATGCGAGTCTTCAATTTCAACATTTATAGACTCACATTCTTATATGACTAGTTGAGCCAGTTGTAGGCTATGCTACTCCCTGAGTCCACTCACTCTAGATAATAGTCAGCAAGTTAATTTTGATCATTTGGGACTCCTTCAATTTTAAAGTATTCCAATATGTCAATATCCACTTTTACCTTAAGAAAATATCTTTATAGTGACATGTCCCTCACATCATAATCTCCATTGATTTAATTCACCATGAGCTATAAGTTTGAATGAGTTGTGATGTGTCGAGCGTCAAGTCATTGAGTGAATCTATGTCTAGTAAAGATTCATACTCACTTTGAAGTCAAACTTCACTACTAAGTCATTGTGATTCTATCATGCTCTTCAATACAATATCCTCCATTACCTTGTTCTCCTGAAGAACCATCCACATATAAGTTCCATGATGGCTCCGAGTTGACTAGAACATTGTGCGAGTTAGTAAAATCCACATGAAAATTCACAAATGCTTGTGCCTTGATTTCCATCCTATGCGAGTATGATATATCAATCTCATTGAGTTGCACTAACCATTTTAGTAACCTCCCAAAGTAATCTAGCTTGGAAATTATGAAGAAAAAATGAGTTATCAATGATGACTTGAATTAGATGAGCTTGGAACTATGGGCAGAGTCGTCATGTTAATATAATAAGTGTGAGCATGAATTTTTTCATGATTGGATAGTGTAACTCAATGCTTCTTAGTGACTTACTCACTTAGTATACTGCCCATTGTCTTCCACTTTCTCTAATCAATATTGAGCTTAATGAGTCCTCTCCAACTCCCAAATATAATAACAATATTTTGCCCTCCTTTGGGCTTTGCAATAAGGGTGATGAGATGAGTAAACTTTTAAGACCATTGAAGGCTTTTCACACTCTACTATCCACTCAAACTTCTTTGTACTTCTTAGCACTTTGAAGAATGGAAAGTAGTGTTCTCTGCATTGGAAATAAATTCTTTTAATCCGATGACTCGCCAAGTGAGTCATTACACCTCTTTGTTATTCTTAGCAAAGGCATATCCATTACTAGTTTTACCTTGTCAACATTAACCTTTATGCCTTTAGGAATAATCACCAATCCTAAGAATATTTTTGATCCTACACTGAATGTACACTTCAAAGGGTTGAGACACATATTGTAATTCTTTAAAGTGGAAAATTTCTCCTTCAAATATTCAGTGTGCTATTTAGGTAATTTATTTTTGACTAGCAAGTTATCTTTATAGACCTCCACTTTTTTCATAGTCCTTGAATACTCAGTCCATCATCCCTTGATAAGTTGCCTACATTTTTTAGCCTAAAGAGCATTATCATGCAACAATATATCCCTTCTCTAGTGATAAATAATATCTTATTTGAGTTAGAAAGTGCATCTGGATATGGTGGTACCCTAAAAATGGGTCCAAGCAACTCATTATAAACTAACCCATTATTGATTCAATGAGTGTGTCTATTTTGGGAAGTGAGTAACCATCCTTAAACAAGCTGAGTTCAAGTTTGTAAAGTCCATTTATCATTGGACTTTTGCACCGGCACTACATTTTATATCACTCTAAATATTGGACTCCCTAATGAAGTTGACCTTGAGTAGCTTGGTGATTTCTTCTTTGATTGGTATGGTGAGTAGATCAATCATTTTTCACATATTTTATTTAATTTCCAAGCATCCTTCCAAATGTTAAGTTTATGATAATCGACATTGATGTTGATGCTTGCCTCTCAGCAACTGCCCAGCGAATACATCTATATCTTCTTTGAAAGCCAGGACAAGAGCTCTTTGTGCTCACTAATGAAAGATGAGTTGATCATCAAGACTCACTATAGGTTTTGCATAGTCGACACTTCCTTAATTTCTTTAGTGATTTCCTTCCCAGTTGATGCAACTATCCAATGCACCTCCCTATTCTATGTGAGTTGCAAATAATAAGCTCGAGATTTGACTTAAGTTCCCCTTAATAGTGATCTCTTCTCCTCCTGAACTTAACTACCACATGATAACTTAACACCACTGCCCTAAATTTATTAAGTAGTGGTCGATAAAAAATGGCATTATATATGATGGGTGTATCCATAATAATGAAGTTGAACATAATAGTGAATTTCTCTCTTCTTCTCTCCAAGAATCTATGAGAGCTATCTCCCTCCTTTCTCTAAAAAATTATAAAGGGGACCTCCAGTTGGGGCGAGTGTCAAATTCATTAGATTCATTTTGTCCAATGCATACTTGAAGATAATATTAATAAAGCTATGTTAATTAAGATACTCCCCATCTAAAAATTAGTTATTAACACCATGATGTCTACTACATCATTGTAGGGATTATCGATTCCTAGTCAATCTTTCTTTAAAAAACATACTATAATAACCTGAGTACTCGACACCTATGCCATGGCTATCAAGTTAATGTCTCCTGATCATAGTTGCTTAAGGCTTGTTCACCTAGATGACACTTCATATCCTCCAAAATGGCAAAAATGATCCTAATAATATGAATCACATGAGTTATGACCGCTTTATTACCTAGCTCAATAACTTTCTTGCCTCCTTCTAAACTCCTTTAGCTTTCTAGCCTCCTCCTCTAAGCTCCTTAAATGGTGACACTCCTTGGTGTCATGTCCATGATTGTGATGGTAAGCACAATATCTTGAGAGATCACAAAATCCATATGTCTTCATTAGTGGTGGTCGCTTGAAGTACTCCTTATTCTGAATGGTCTCTACTAACTTGATCATTAACACCCTTAGTGATGTGATTATCATAGGTTATAAATGCTCAACATATTCATGGATATCTAGTAGATTTTGCAACTTACATTTATACATTGGCACTCCATCCCACCAAGTGTGCTATCCTCATCCTATATCTTATCTATCACCTCAAAACTTATCATTTAAAAGTTGCACCAGGGGGACTTCTTTGTCAAGTCCCTTCCATAATTCAACATTGTTAGTTGGGTGACCTTATTATATTTCTCTACATTATAATGGATATTCAACAATTTTAATTTTTAGTGTTTTGGTTATTGAAGTCTGGTGTTTATATTTGGAGTAGGGACACCACATAGATCTTAAGAGGTACTTATTAAAATGATCGAGTAAGACATCAGTGAATGATATACTATCTTGAAAGATAGAAATATCACCCTACAATAAACTCAATCATTTAATAAGAACTCCTAAGTCAAATGGGTTTACAAATACCAAAGATCTTTCCCTATTTTACATGGATAAAGTGAAGTAGGATTTATTTTATGTCGGGTTCTTTAGTTCTCTATGAAGGTAAACTCACATAGTTAATTACATCCGAGGAAATAGAGATTTTCTATGAATACTCTTAATTAAAGTAGTCAACTAATATCTCCAAATATTTTAAATATTGATGATCAAAGGATTGGTGTGTAATGAAGATCAATTGAGAAGGCTAAAAATTGGAAGTCTTCTTTACGAATTTGAAAAGAGAATGAGTAGGAAGCACTCATGATACTAGGAAGCCTAGTGAATGCTTCAATCTATCCTACAATGAGGAATATATTTTTGAATATAAAAATTATATTTATTTGAGTTAGCATTTTATTAGAATGTTATAATTTAGATTCCAATGACACAAGACTATAGAAATGTCTAAGAGGTTAGCACTTATGGTCATAGAAAAAGAAAAATAAGCAGCTCCTAAACCTATATCTAAAGTGCTCTAGTAGTGGAGATTGACCTAATTCTACTTAGAGAAGTGAGATATATTAGTTCACTTCCACTAGAGAGAGTGAATCGATCCCAACTCTTCTAGACTTACAACCGCCTAGAATGCCTGCCAACTAACACCTCCTATGATTCAAAAATATGTGGGTTGGTCTTATGTAAATGCAAGATAACTGGACTATTATTTATTAGGATTGAATCTAAAGTTCTATACTCACTCTCTATGAGACTAAATCATGAATGGTATGAAAATAATGCATATATTAATGCAACAAAATTTATAAGTTTTATTTTATTTTTAGACTCGTTACTTTGGGCTCATGCTTAGGAGAGCTTATGCTTAAATGCATGATGAAATTAGAATATGAGCTAAATTACTAGGAAAAGGCATTCTCCATTATAAGGGATTGCACTCACAAGTCAAGCATTATCCCTTATCGTGTAAGAGTGGAAACCCTTATTTGCATGGAAGAAGTTATATGTATGCATGATATTATAGACAACCATACAATTAATGGGTTGCAAATATTTTATTTCTTTGATTAAAACCCTAAACTTTAAAATGAGATTATGAGTTGTTAAATTTAATTGAAGTTATTTAGTTGAAGTAGAAAATTTAAGTATCTTAAAGAGCTTACTGCATCAGTCATATAATAAATAATTAAACTTTAAGAAGCCTATGAAAAGCATGTAATTTCTATTTCACAATCAATATAAACAAATAAGAAAACATTATTGAATGAAAGAATAAAAGACTGATTCAGTCTAGTACTATCGTACACCCCAAAAAAGAAAAAAAATTGGGTAGTCAAGCTCTACCCTTATACAGCCTGAATTATAATTAATTTACAAATGAAAATAAAGTTATTTAGTCTTCAATTCTTCATCTTCACTTAGATTTGAGCATTCCAAGCTTGATAGGGCCTCCAAGTCCTAAACCTTCTATCCATTGCATATCCTAAACCCCATAGCTCTAACCCTAATCCTATTACAAAAAATTACATTTTTATCAAAAGTAATTCTAATTATACCTACAAAATAGAAGCTAGTTTAACACACATTCAAGCCATGTTGTTATATTTCATACATTTGAAATTTAGCACCTTGCCTTGGGTCATTAAGCTCACCATAATGGATTATGCTTAGAGACTTAAGTAACATTTACAAACAAGAATCATCTATAATTTTATTATAGTAGTCCCTTAAGCACAATCTCCTGTAGAACATATTATTAGTCAAATGTCATCCTAACATCCTGGCTATGCACATACAATCTTGACATCCAATTTAAAATAATATAACATAAAATACAACATCACATCATCACAACAAACACGCCAAACCTAAGACTATGACTGGTAACTTAATATTCTAATGTATGTGCTATAGATTAGTGTGGCATGTCATAATTAGGCTTTGATGTTTGGAATTATCAAATAATAAATGTTTAAGTCATTTATTAAGAATGAATATACTTCATAATTAATAGAATTTTGAAGTGAATTTTAAACTTAGACATTCGATTTCATCTAGACTTCATTTTTTTTTATTTAGAATTTTAAAGAGAGAAATGAGAAGTGAATTTTTATGATTTTAATCATCTTAATTAAATGTTAAGAATTTTTTTGATTAAGCTGTGTATTTGGATTTGACTTAAAACATTTTATCTAAACATAAAAGACATCTTAAGATTAATAAAACTAAATCATACATATTTTAATCACATTTGCTACTTTTCCCCACCATTCAATAATATTCATTTAATTAAATATTATAATTAATTGAATAGATAGATTTAATATATTCATATACATCATTTGAATATCTCACACTTAATGCATGAATGAATTAGTGTATATATTTTTATTTGTTAACATTTAATGTAAGATATAATTATATGATGCATATTGTAGAAAAGCTAATTTAATCACACATTATACATATACATACACATTAGTATGTTCAATTTATACAAGTATGTGTCATTGTTGAACTAAGAAAGTGAGATAATCAGAGACCATCTTGGGACTACTTAAAGTCTCATGCTCTCAAGATATCTAGGCTATATACTTATTAATTCATATACATATGCATACATATATGAATATAAGGCTAAAACTATGAAAGTTTTAAGATGTTTTAAATATATAAAGAAAAAATAAATTAACCTTAGTATGTAATTTACTACAAATCTTAAAATGTGTTGTTAAAACACATTCACATTAAGATAAGCACCCTTAAGCCTAATCAAATTCATTAAAGATCAATTTTAGAATTTTGAATTATTTAACCCTAAAGAGGAGAGAAAATATTAAAATTATTCATTGACCCATTTCTATTCATTAAGTGGTTTAAACATAATATAAATAATTTTTATGAATTAAATAATGTTAATTATTTATTTAATCAATTAAGCCCAAAAGAGCCCATAAATTTAATTAAGCCTTAAGTATAAACCTAAAAATTATGAAAACATTATCGAAAATGCATAAACCTAAAAATTCTATTGCAATTATCCTTATAATTAAGAGTTAATTAAAGAATGGGAGAAACTCAAAATCATCAATTACACTCAAAATATTCCAAACCAATTAGTGATTTTGATTTCATTGAAAACCACTTTTTTAGTTGAGCATAAAGAGGGCTTGGTCAAAATTACACTAATTACTATGATTTTCTTATTTCAAAGTTAATTAATGATTTAATTAATTAAATAAAAACCCTTTGAGGTGATTTTGAGAAATAATTAAGCCCAAGAGTCCTAAAAAATTTGTCTGATCACCCTTACAATTTTAATGCATAATTAAGTTTTCATAATTTTGTTTAATTTTATATAATTATTAAATGCACAAAATAGCTAATTTAGGTTTGAAATTTTAAATTTCTTAAATTACTTAGTAAATTAATTTGAAATAATTATAGGAAATTAATTTGAAATAATTATAAGAGATAGAGGTCATCCCATTAAATAATCACATAAATTTCAAGTTAATTAGCAAAGTAATTAAATCTTAATTACATTAGTTAGAGAAAACTTCAAACCCTAATTAGTCATTGTTCACTTAATTTAAATTTGGCCCTTCCATTTAACCTTTCCAAAATGGGTTTATTTATATTTTTTTAGATTTTCTATAATTAGTTATAATTTTTAGAAATTCTAATTAACAAAAATGATTTTTTTAAACACTAATTAAATAATTTATATAGTCGACACCACATTAACACTAATGTGGTAGTGCATTTCATATGGTGCAGCAGAGATTGGTTATTAAAATGTCTTTCATGGCTGTTAACTTAGTGGCAATGAACATGCTTTTGTCTCGATCTTTCGATTAGTGATCGATGAACCAAGACTAATCGCAAAGATTAAAAAGAAATTAATCAAAATTTTACTAATATTATTAATCATGTGAAATGGACGGCGGATAATCCAATATCGATCTCTAATGAGAAATGAACACCGTTTATCTTTCGCCACTGAATTTGAGAAAGCCAAAGCTCATTTGACTATCAAATTGAATGCATATCGATCAAGGGGTAAATTTAAGGGGGATCCTATAGTTCGATCAACACCAAATTAACATTCACTTCAAAAAATTCTGACATTTAATTAGTGTTTTACTGTTTGCTAGAGTTTACCTTGTTGGAGCTAAAGATCATCAACCCAATAGCTAAAGTAGCTTCGCCTTGAAGAGGCAAAGCCTTACAAATAAGATCATAAACTACCTGCCAATCGATTTCCCTCTAGACCAAACACCATTGTGAAGCTCAGAGTTAGTCTAAGAGTGTCTTCCTATTATCAAATCGGTGGTTCTCGATTCATTTTAGATCATCGGAGTGAAGGTAAGGTGTGGGAAGAGTTAATTTGAGTTTAGTGTTGATTTGGTGGAGATGGGTGTGAGGGAGGTTCGGGCTGAGGTAAGACTTGGTCTCGTCGGCGATGGTCTGCTAATGAGGCTTTAAGAATTTGGGGGACTAAGGGGCTCTCTGTGAGGAGTGACTGTGGTAAGTTTGAATGAGAGAGGAGGGTATAAAGTTTGAATGAGCGAGGAGGAGTATACTCTCCTCCCTAAATAAACCAACAAAAATGGTTGGTTTATGTGGGCTCCAAAAATTCACCACCGGCCTCTCGACAATTTTTTGAATTGATTGAAGAGAGTATGATTTGAGTGTCGGTGTAATTTTTAGAAGGCGGATGGAATAGAAGATAAGACACAACCCAAAGATTTCATCCTCATTTGGTGAGAACTTTAGATTTGGTTCCAGGTTTCCTAAAGGCACAAGCCCCTATAGTTAATTATCCCTCCTAATAAGTGAGAGAGAACTTTCGATTAAGGTTAGTCATTAGATCACTTAATGTGTAGTGTATAGTAGCAGCATGTAGAGTTTAGAATTTAAGATATGAAATTCATCATTTGGCTTAAACTGGATGGTTAGGGGAATGATGACGTGCCCGATCTCGATCACATGGTTCCGTCATCCCGGGCAGTCGCGGTCCCTAGTCTACTTAGTCAGAGGAGGTATACCCAAACCCGAAGGAAGGATCCTCATTAGAACACATGGGTTACGCCTAAGAAATCACTGGGGTGGTGTTTGTCTAAGGAGACAGGCTTAAGTCTACCTTAACTGACAGAAGGTTGTTTACCCTATCAAGTATACCTTATGATTCACAACTCAAAGGGCAGAGCCATTCGGGAGCATACGGGCTACGATTATGATCATAATATAATGGATCCTAACTGGCCAAACCACCCGATCAGAGGACTCTCGAATCGCTTCATATATGGAGCCTCTGGCCAAGCCGAGAAAAATGGACCACGCCTTACTAGGAAATTGGCGAAAACATAGCATAACACTTGATTTGACATTAGCTCCTTTATGAGCTAGAGTTTTTTTAATTTTTCACCCCCGATAAATAGTTACGGAAGTTGGATGGATTGAGTTTGATTTAAGTTTTTAATGATAGAGTTTCATTTAAGAAGTTTCATATTGCTACTTAATTTGATTTGAGAAATTGATTAATTTGAATATATTTAAGAGCTTTAGATCCCACAACTATGTTTAGTCAAAGGATTATATCTACCCAACAAAATCATTTTCTCAGATATTTCATTTGAAACTCTTATTATAGGTTTTAGATTTTGTTTTGGACCCAGTCTAAGACTAAATCGAAGAAGCAACTCCATCCTCGCAATTTAGGCATTCAAAGTGTGAGGGCCCATGAGTAATTTTAAGTAATTTTATTTTTTTAAATTATGAGATTGATTTTAGATTTTTTATTTAATTTCAACTTTGCTTTGCACTTAGGATATTAAAATTCGCACTTGAAATCTCCATGTCTGAGCACATGCAGGTGTTTATAGCTTGGATAATTTCACCAAATTAGTGATTTCATTGATTTTAAAAATCATAATTAGAATAAAATTTCTTAATTTTTATATTGAAGAAAAGCTCCATGATCTTTATAGATTTTGGCTTAGTATCTTTTATGCCTTGCAAAGAGTTACAGTCAGTGGCGTAAAGATATTTTGATTTAGATTATAGTTTAAAATATTACTTGCACTTAGTTTACTTGTTGAGTTTTGCAATTCTCCTTATTATGTTCAATTTACATCACTTTTAATAAGTTATGCCAATTTAGGTGTTATGGCTTTATTTAACTCATGCTTATTAAAATTAGCATAGTAATCACCTTCATAGTTATTAAAACTCAATTCATCCTTAGATTTTGAGTTTATTGCAAGTTTGTTATGAGTCTAGTATTAGTCCCCTCAAATTCCAATTAAAGCTTATTTAATTTTAAGGAATTTACAAGAAAAGAGAACTCACTTTATCGCTTTAATTTAAGCCATAGAAAATTGCAATTAGAGTTTGTGAGTTTAATATTATCCTTTCCAAAATTTTACTTATATTTTAAATGAGTGTTCTATTTTTTAAAAAATTTACTTTAAAGGCTCCCCCCGTTTTTCTTGTTTGACACTTTTAGTTTAAAATTTTGGCCTCCCGCATCCAGGTGTAGTTTTGCATCAGTGTCTTTAACTACTTTCCAGGCTTGTGTCTTCTTCCATAGCTATTTTTTTATCTCATTGCACCCTGTTGAGCATGACGAGGCCTTCAGACTTGAAAGAAGACATACAAAGCAATATATATTCATCCTCCCCCCCTTTTTCAAAGTCTAAAATTTAGATAAAATTTCGACAGCATTTCATCTAGGGAGAGCAACATCTAATGAGTGATGGCTTACTCGGTACGCCCTCTCGAGCATAACAAGTGGTATCTTGTGACACTATAGCTAGTTGTTTCATCTCATCACATCTTTGTTGATCACAGTAGGTCTTCAAACTTGCAGAAACACATATATATATATATATATATATATATATATATATATATATATATATGTATATATATATATATATATATATATATATATTCATAGATCCCACATGTTCTCACTCATTTTAGCCGCGAATGCTCGACAAGGGAACAAGGTTGGGTATGATCGAGAATTTAAGGCAAGGAGGCGTGCAAATTGAAAAAAATTAGCCTTTGAAGATGTTCTTCCCGATTGGCGAGAAAATGGGGTGGGTTATGCATAGAATGCGGCACAATGAAAGAAGAATTCGCCTATTTATAATGTTCTTTCTCGATTTACAACACATCGAAAATGGCTAAAAGCGAAAATCAAAAGAGAATTTATTGATGTTCTTCCCCTTTAGATTGGCGAAAGCAAATTGGAAGGCTAAAGCGAGGAGTCGGCGTCGAAGAACAATTCGCTCTGATGATGTTCATCCCCCATTGCGGAAGTAAAATTGAAGTGGAAGACTAAAGTGAGAGTGTGAAGAAGAATTCTCCTGTTGATGATGTTCTTCCCATGATTGCGGCAAAGAAAAAATTAGATGGCTATAGCGAGGAGGTTGCGACTCTGGGGCCGGGGTGGGACGCTGATGAGCCGGATCTGGAGGATGGAACAACAGAGCAGGTCAGCTGGATTGCACAGAATGGGAAAGAATGGAGCTTGCTATGGTGGGTTTGCGGATGAGGTCACGTAGAACGTGAAAGACGGGTCGGCGAATAGCGTGAGACGGACAAAACCAAGAGGGGAGAATTTACCTATCTTTTTTTTTTGTTTCCTATAAGAGGGGAATGCAGGAGAGAGGAGAGTGGGAAGGAAAATGAGGAGGGAATGGGGAGAGTGGGGTAGTTTTTCTCTTTTTTTTGAATCAGATAAACTGAAACTATGGGGAACGATTGAGCATGGGGGGGGTTAATTTAGAAATTTTTTAATAAATTTTAAATTTATTAAATGGTTTTAATGTGGATTTCGCAGTGGTAAACACACATAGTCAATATATATATCAATTTAAGATAATTTTATTTTTCTTAACACAATGGTGCTGTCCATTTCATGATCGAAGGCCGTTTGGTTCGAGTCTGTGCCAAATTGAGTCCATTTCAGCTCAAAATACGCATCGCTTTCGATCGCTCAATTTTTGCACAGACTCATCTAAATTGAGTGCGAACAGGCTCATCTAAACTGCTCAATTTTAGCTAATGGCATCATTAATTTCATCAATAGAGGTCATTTGATCCTCGTCGATGCCTCCTGACCTCAATATGCATGCGAGCACGTTGATGACTTGAGTGCTTGATCGGTTGATCATCAAGACATGTAATATTTATATGATCAATTTTGATGTTCTAAATGTGATGGCAAAGTCTATTCATCGATCAGAGGTCATATGAGTTGATTTTGGTGACATCTAGTATATTTCAGCCTCGATTGGTATGCTATCACTTCAAATCATTTGACATTTTCACAGACTCATCTGAATTGAGCGCAGATAGTCCCATTTGATAGATTTTAATACTTTGAAGATAATGGCATGATCATTGGTTATCATCATAGCTTTCCAACTCTCATATGCATGTCAATACATTGATAGCTCAAGCTCTTAATCAATTGATCATTAGATTTTGCAATATTTATATTTTGATGAATTTTGACATTCTGAACCCGACGGTGAAGTTTGTTCATCAATCAGAGGTCATTTTGACCATTTTCAGTGACATTCAGTGTATTTTGAGCCTTAATTTGTGCACTGTCACCTCCGAAGTCTATTGAATTCAATTTGTAGGCTTGATTCGTGCATGAAGCGAGTCACATTTGTTAAAAACTGTTTGACCTTTTGGGCTGGCCACAGAGCTTGGATCATTTTAACTTCGATTGCAATAGCTTATAGAGCTTTGACAGGATTTTTTATTAATATGTTGTCTTATTTAGGACATGCTAAAAGATGGGCTTGACCAATTTGTTAGAATCTACTTGCTAGATTGATAAGAGTTCTTACACCATCTACTATCTACTTCAATGGCTTTGTTGAATATCTATTTATTTTATGTCCTTGCAGATTTGAGCCTCCTCCAACCCTAGCTTCATGAATCGATCTGCTTGCTTTGATGAAGGACTCCACTGGGGAATCGATTTATCCATGCTCGGTCGCATTTGAAATTCCTTCTGTCCTAGCTTTAAGCTTGACGAACTTGATGAATGACTGACCTGATTTATCCCTATTGACTTATGAGGAAGTGTATGCACTCCATGAATCCTTTTCGCTTTGATGGATTCTGAATGACCTAGCCTTTGGCTTATAGTCAATGTTGAGTTATCAGTCTAGTAACGTGTGCTTTAATAGACTGAATAACCATAAAATTCCTTTAGTTCAGCCATCGACTCTGTTTAAACTATAGAATTGCTTTCTCAGTTCTATGCTTTTTGGTTTGACAAACTTGATGAGAAGATAGGCTTTGATCTGTGCTTTGAGCTTGATCATATCATTTGAGAATAGATTGAAATATCACCTTGTAGGTAATATATAGATTGATTTGAGGTAGCCTTGAATTAAGCATTTCCTCAGCTTATCTTGATCTATCGATCAAGTAGAGAGATCTCTTGGATCCTGGTTGCTTGTAATCACTAAGCTGGATCTAGTTTGAGATTGAACAGCTATCATAATTGGACTAATGAGCAAGGGCTCTTTCACTATGACCTTTTCTTGCAGCTTGTTGAGTGAGGAGAGCATCAGCAACTCGATCATATTTTGGCTTATTGAGTTTGACCTTTAGAACCTACTCGAGTCCTCAACTTAAGCTATAGTGGATTGGTGGTTTTGTCATCAGACTGATGAACATAGGCTCTTTAACTGCGGCCTTTTCTTGCAGCTTGTTCAGTGAGGAGAGCATCAGCAACTCAGCCATTTGTGGGCTTATTCAGTCTGACCTTTAGAACCCATCCATGTCCTAGACTTCAAGATGTAGAGGTTGATGCTTCTCCAACTCAGTTGATTGAAGCTTCCAAAATCAAGAGTTCTTCTAACCTGATCTCTAAAATTTGGCAAATCTGATTCTTTTTATTTCTGCAAGAACATGCAACATAATAATGATAATTATAGATATATTCAGGGACTTTGGCGTAATGCTCGATCTCAACCTGAATCAGAATATATTTGAGAATCTCATCTTATGGCACGATGCCAACTCAAATAGACTTAATATAAACTAAAAAAATACCCCTGTCTTGCAGGGGTATTCTAATGTACATTTAGGAGAATTGGTTGGGTTTGATGGAGAAATTGGTCTGCTTATTTTGATAAATGACTCCACTAGAGAATCGATTTATCGTGCTTTCGTGATTTAAAATTCTTATCTAGCTTTAAGCTTGAAAGGATTGAACGGTTGCCCTTATTGACTTGTCGAAGTGTATGCACTTCATGAATCACGTCTTCTTTGCTTTGGCTTCGTTGGAGGGTACATCTGAGATGATGAACCTTTTCTTACATAGGGTCAATCTTGAGTTATTAGTCTTGCAACGTGTGCTTTAACACACTAAATAACCATGAAATTCCTTTAGTCTCAGCCATCGGGTTTGTTTAAACTATGGAATTGCTTCCTCGATCCTATGCTTTCTTCTTTGACAGACTTGATGAGGAGATAGGCTTTAATCTCTACTTTGCTTGATCATATCATTTGAGAATAGATTGAAATATCACCTTGTAGGTAATATATAGAGTGAATTAAGATAGCCCTAAATTGAACACTTCCTCAGCTTGCCTTGATATATTGATCAAATAGAGAGATCTCTTGGATCCTGGATGCTTGTAATCACTAAGTTGGATCTGGTTTGAGATTGAACAGCTATCATCATTGGACTGATGAGCAAGGGCTCTTTCACTACGACCTTTTCTTGTAGTTTGTTGAGTGAGGAGAGCGTTAGCAACTCAGCCATTTTTGGGCTTGTTGAGTTTGACTTTTAGAATCTACTTGAGTCTTAATGGATTGATTATTTTTTCATTAGATAGATGAACAGAGGCTCTTTCATTGTGGCCTTTTCTTTGGGCTTATTGAGTGAGGAGAGCATCAGCAACTCAGCCATTTGTGGGCTTGTTGAGTCTAACCTTTAGAACCCATCCGTGTCCTGACTTCAAGATGTAGAGGTTGATGTTTCTCCAACTAAGTTGATTGAATCTTCTGAAATCAGGAGTTCTTTTGACTTAATCTGCAGAATTTGGCAAATTTAGGAGATAAATTTCTTGACATTTAGGGTTGTCTTTTCATGTGTAAAAATAGATTCTTTTTGTTTCTACAAAAACATGCAACTTAACAATGATAATTATAGATATATTTAGAGATTTTGGTAATAAACTGAATCATATTTGAGGATCTCATCTTATGACATGATGTCAACTCAAACAAACTTAATATAAACTAAAAAAATGCCCCATGTCTGGCAGGGGAATTCTAAAGTACATTTAGGATAATTTTCAAGATGAAAATATATAAATACATGCATATTTGAATTGATGTATTCTAAAGGGGATTTTAACATACAACATTGATTTCATTTGTATATCAAAATCTAAAAATTCCCTTTGTCTAATAGGAAAATTTTCACGAAAAATTTCCTTATATGGAGTATGTTTATTTAGGGATTTTGACATGAAGCACGATGTCAACCTAAATAGATATAGTAATAATAAATGCC
The DNA here is from genome assembly GCA_021442155.1 of Cymbidium sinense. NCBI lineage: Eukaryota > Viridiplantae > Streptophyta > Magnoliopsida > Asparagales > Orchidaceae > Cymbidium > Cymbidium sinense. Next base: position 187,989,248 of record CM038221.1, read on the forward strand.
CCTGTCTTACAGGGGGATTTCTATTGTACCTCGAGAATGTGGTTATCAAGTATAGTACTTTTTCAAGTATTGATCATTAATTGGCAGCATTGGTTTTCACCCTTTAGGTCGATGAGTTAGTATGCCCCTCCATGGTATACTTTTTCAAGGACAAAAGGGCCTTCCTAGTTAGGCTCAAATTTTCCACCGAATTTTTGATTGGGAATAATTGGTCTTCTCAACACCATAACTAATTCTCCTTTTTGGAATGTTCGATCGCACCTCAAAAAAGCCCGGACATCTTTGCTCGATAGACTTGATTTTGATGAGCTTGTAATTCTAACTTCATCGCTGTGGCTCGAAGTTCCTCCATCTTAGATGAGCATTTTGACTTTCAATTAGGGTGTATTGGATGCTACTGAAGGATAACTCAACTTGCGAAGGCTTAGTTCAAATACCAATGAATAGGGAGTGGCTTTAGTCCGCGTCTTGTAGGTAGTTCAATATGCCCATAGAGCCTCTATTAGCTTGGTATGCCATTCTCTCTTATTTTTTGTGAAGGCCTCCACCAAACTATTTGCTCTTGGATATATTGAGAGTATATAATCAATTTTTATGTCGATGAATCTATAAATCTTTTCACTTTTGAAAGCTATGCCATTATCAAATTATTTGATGTGTCACTCCAAATCTATAGACTACATTATGCATGAAGAAGTTGATCACTCGATTCGGCTAACTTCTTTAAATGGATAGCCTCAACTTAGAAAATAATCAGTCGCTGCTAGGATGAAGCGATGTCCAGATGATGGTGGATCAATTGGTCCATTACATCGTACCCCAACATTGAATGGCAGATGCTATTGTTGGGTGTAATGGATTTGGAGGTTGATGGATGAGATTCCATGTACTTGACACTCATGACACTTCTTAGCATGATTAATAGTCTCTCATAGATGGCCAATAATAGCCCATCCTTTTGATCTTTCTTGCCATCTTGGGACTACGTGCACCACAAAGTCCTTCATGAACTTCAACCATCACTTTGGTGCTTCATCTATTTAGGCATCGTAGCCACATTTGTTCAAAGGATCTATGATATAAAGTGATGTTAAAGCATAGCGTAGCATTCTCTTCTCGATTTGAGTACGCGTGATTTATTATTAATAATTTGCCTTCTTTAAAGTAGTTGATGAAGGTTGCCTCCAATCACATGACTCTTCTACAACAAAAGGCTTCACCTGCTTTTACGAGGTAATGTCATTCTTAACTCTTCTTGGTACAACTTCTTGTTGATTTTGGAGTATGAGGAACAACGAGTTGCATCTATGTCAAATTTGGTAACCCCTACCTGGGGATTGATACTTTCTTGGCTCTAAGACTCATCAGTAAATATGCGATCATGACATAATCACCATTCATACTTGTTTTCTTAGCTAGTTTTGCTAAGCTGCTTTATTATTCTCGGTTGAGACTTGAGTTAGTGTGATATTTGGTATCTTCATAGCTCAAGAACTCACTTATGATAGAAAGCTAATTCAAGCTTGTTAATTCTATAGATGCCAAGTACTTGATTTATAATAAAAGAATCGTAAAAATATGCAAGTTTTGAATGCCTATGAAAATAGCTTCTTCAAGACACACTAATGCTTCATATTCAACTTCATTATTAGTTCTTCGGTCAATCCATATGATCTCATTATCCCTCCTTAGTGTTATGAAGGCGATCGATTCACTTGCTCTTGGGAAATTTAGATGTTGGACTTGTTTGATTGAGGCTCCATCAAAGTACATTTCCCAAATTTGTGATTTTCTCTTTCATGAATGAGCATAATTTGCTCATCGGAAATCATCATTAAGAAAGAGTCCATAGGGATGGGTTGTAGCTAAAAAATGCTATACTTGTCCTTCATTACTATCTGACATATGTGATATCAAATTATGCATTATCTTGCCAAACAACATCAATCTAGTCTTTTCATCAAGTACTTCTGGATTGATCCTGAGATGAGGTAATCTTGTGAGATAACATATAGTGATGGAGCTTTTGGAATCAAGATCAATGCTAAATAGTGCTTCTCTATCGAGAGTATCTCATTTATCATCGACCTATGATATAATAAAGAGCATTCTCTTTGCTTTCTTCATTGTGTTATGCCAATAATACTCCAAGAGACTCTTCTAATGCAGCTGTGTATAGAATGAGGGACTTCTCAGGTATAGGCACTGTCAGCATTGGTGGATTTAACAAGTAGCTTTTAATGCTATTGAAGGCTTCTTGACACTCCTTGTCCCATTTGAATGGAGCATCCTTCTTCATCAACCAAATGGTTGATGTTCTAATAAGTTTGATATAAATTGATGATGAATGCGAGCTATCCTTGTAAAGAACAGTTAACAAACTCTTGGTGGAGGCATCTCCATGATTGCCTTGATTTTTCGGATCAATTTCAATACCTATGTGACGCTGATGTACAGAATTTTTTGGAGGATACCCAATGCACATTTTAGAGGATTCATCTTGAGATCATATTTTGATTCTCTCTACAATTCTCAAATCTTGAAGTGATTTTCACATTTAAGCTCTTCACCACCAAATCATCGACATAACATTCCACCTTTGATGAATCAACTCATCAAAAAATACATGTGGCTCTTTGGTATGTAGCTAGCATTTTTAGGCCAAAGGGCATGGTGTAGCAATAGATGCCAATAAGAGTTTTTTATGATGTATGTTTTTCATCTTTGTGCCATTTTGATTTGGTTATCCAGATCCGTCCATGAATGAGAACATGTCATAGTTGGAAGTGTTGTCACTAGTAGTTCGATATTGGAAGTGAAAAAAATCATCTTTTGGCATGCCTTATTTAGGTCCCAGTCAATGTAGAGGATTTGCCGTTCTTCTTCTAACTAGAACAATGTTGCTATCCAATGCATACTTCTCCTCCGGATGAAACATGCTTCAATTAGCTTTTTTGGTTTACAATTATTCTTCAATCTCAATCTCATTCTAGGAGCTTGCTTAGCGTGCATTTGATTTAATAGCTAGTTTGTGAATTGTTACATGGATAAGCACGGCATTTGAATATGTCAAGAAAAAACAATTCACAAAATAGCATTTTTAGCTCTTCAACTTTCTCATGTAGAAGGGCACCGAAAGTTGGACATGGATCATCCGACTCTAGGTTGACTTCTTTAAGTTCATCCATAGTAGTTATTTGTCCACCATCTTCAAGTTCTTAGTGCGGGCAGCTTTACTTCTTCATCATTTTTAAGAAGAATTTCATGAGAATCATCTTCTTCATCACTAAGACTCTCGATATCAGCTTCTATTATATTATAATAGGCTCTATCTTGATGAGATTTATGGATGAACCCCAGACCTTTAGTGATAAACTTATCACTTCTTCATGATGCTTGAGGACTTCTTTGGCTCCACATCTTGTTAAAGATTTGAGTCCTATGTTTAGTAGTTCCAATATCAATTCCAACCTCATGCATCATTCTTCACAACTTCTATGGATAATGTATTGGTATTCTTATTGGCACTACTTCATCATAATTTTCATATTGAAATTTATAAAATAAAGTTCTTGTTTTGCCACTCATATTCAACGAAGGCACATAGAATGTTATCAATTCTTCAATATTATGAACCTCCAGTGGACTGATTTCTTTGAAGCACTATTGAGGGATGGGTATAATTTTGAGTGAGTCATCTGACTCTGCCAAGTGAGCTATCCTCTTTGATGCAACCATCTGAACTCTATTTCCATAAGTAGATTCAAAATCATAGTCGTCGAATCACTTATTTCATACTCTACCTTTCTTGAAAGCTTATAAGTTCCCGGTTTGAGATATCTTCTTCTTCTTGTGTCACTTCCCAAATGAGGCGATTTTCGACTTAGTGTAGAATCAAGTGCTTTAGGAGAGTCAACATTGCCTTCTTTCTTCCTCTTTGCTTTTACTCTTTCACTTTGTGAAATTGCTTCTTAGTTCCTAAAGTGGATGCTACTGCTTCAAGAGGCTCTGTTGGCTTAGGCTCTTTGAGGATGAATATTTTGCATCTTCATAGATCTTTGCTTCATGATGGAGAATGGTTGTAGGTTACAAAATTCTTCTTCTCCATCTTTTAGATACTTCATACATTGATGCATAGTTGATGGGACCATGCCATACTCATGTAGCCATGGCCAGCCCAAGAGAGCTCTAAATGATGTATCGACATCAATTATATTAAACTTGGCTTATATATATAAATCTTTGAACTTTAGTGGGAGAATAAAAGAACCTAGAGTTTTTTTTCCCTTTTCATTAAATCATTGAACCATCAACTTATCTCTCCCAAGATGTTGGATATCTAGTGATAATCCTCTTAACACCTTTAGACTCATAAGATTAATAGAATAGCGGATCAATCAATATTATATCGAGATGCCATCACTCTCTGCGTATAAAGAGGATGATTGTGATCCCCTGTTCCCAACATAAGATCTTCTCCAGAAAATGTGATTACTGGGAGATCTTGTGTTTACAATGCTTTGGTCATGCATTTCTTAGCAAAGTAAGCTTCATAACTCTCTGAATCTTTGAGAGCCTATATCAAAGTTTCTTAGAGGTCTTTTGACATCAAGAGAGCCTCGTACACTTAATTGTGGATCTTTCTCTGTGATAGAATATTATAATCTATCTTCTCGCTTGATTTAGGTTTTATTCTAGGATTTTTAGGAATGATATTTTGATTAATTTCAATTTGTTTGCTTTTATCTTTATTTGCATTTCCCATCTTTGATGAAGGTGGTAAGACTTTACCACTTCTCAACTAAACTTGAATCACCTTATCTTGCTTGATTCTTGAAGAGGTAGTTTCTTCAAAGTTCCTTCTTATTCTGGAAGATTGGCCAAAAGGGCTAGACTCATTTTTCAACATCATATGTTTCATACGTGATGATATGAATGAGTCTGACTCTTCTCCATCGAAAAAACATAGATCTTCATCTGAACTATTATTGTCTTGTTGAGTCATTAAATAAAATTAAACAAAATGTAGCTCCTTGTCTTCTTGCTTTCCTAAAATTTTGATGGGTTGGTGTCTGACTACCCTTGTCATTTGAATGCGATATTGAAGAACATCGACATCACGTAGATGATTCGACATGTCTCTACTGGACAAGATTCACCATTATCTTCTTCATCTAATTCACAATGTGAAGTTTAGGCATGAAGTCAAGCTAAATGGTCTTGTCGGTATGATACTCCTCTAGATTGTTAATGATCTTTTGAGTTGTAGTTCTCTTCTTGATCTTCTTTTTCTTAGCCAGCTTCTTTGATTTATGAGGCTTGCATTTAGTAGACTGCTTCTCATGCTATAATGAAGTAGCCTTATCAAAGTGCCGCTGTGAAGCCCAAATACTTGGTTTAGGCATCTCTTTTAAGTCCAATATAAGTTAAAGTGTTGATTTCCACTTAACACTAGGGATATTTTTTTGCTACTTCAATATTTTCACGGTCTTTTTAAAGACTACTATTTACCATTCTTCAATCTGAACTGATTTCTCCTTTTGTTTATCTTTGCTGGATGATACGAAGAGGACATAATCATCCTTGTAGACTCTCTTTTGGGTTGACTAGAACACTTCGGATAGTGTAAATTCACCCTCGATACTTCCTTTCTAGCCAATCTTTGAAGACATAACAATCTTCAATAGGGTATCATCAGATGATAGGGACTATTTGGATTATTGACTTGATCGACTTCTTGAGCCTTTTAATTTTGGTAACTATGACTTTGGCTTGCCGAAATAATTTAGCACACTTCCTTCTAAAGGAATATTCTTTATTCATCTTTTCCTTAAGAGATGGTGCATTCATCATCTCTTGTTGCTTATTTTGGATGCTCCCCACCACTTGGAAAAGTCGAGGTTTGTCATTACCTCTAATACCAATTTTGGTATGGATTAGAATAAACAGCTTTTTTACCCTTTCATTATTATTTTGCTTTCCTTTATCCATATTATATATCACCCACTTTCCATTTGAGCTATAGAAGCGCATGAATTTCATTTCTTCTTGAGTGAAGGTTTGTTTCTCTTTGCTTTATCATAGACTTAGACTTAGGAGATTCAACTTTTCAAATTTAGCCACCCTATCGAAAGTCCGAATATTGCAATCGACATACATAGAAATGGTGCCATTTTATCATCCATATTGCCCATTAGCAATTGGATCACATGTTCTTCTTCCAATTGCTGCTTCATACTTAGGTTAGCAATGACTTATGAATTTTGTCACGACTCATCTTTCCTCCTTTTAGCAAAACAAGGTCGATTGTGATTTTCGGTTGCCTTGGTGAACCTCTTCACAAATATAGTCTCTAATTTAGCAAATTTTAATGAATCATTTGACAATTCGCATACCATTCAGCGGTTGGTCGGTATTGATGAATTGATGAAAAAGCAATGCATCATTCCCTCCTGTGTTACCACACATAGCCTTAAATTGGGTTATATGTTGCTTTGGATTACCAAGCTCGCTGAAAGTATTAAATTTTGGCACTGAGTAACCTTTCGAGTATGACACTTGATCATATTCAGCTGGGTAGGGGTGACCCTTACTCACCGACTTTTACGCTTTGAGGCTATGATTGCCTTTATCTTTTCATTGATTATTATTTCTAGGCGGCGGTTGTTATAGTTCCTGTGCTAGCTAGATTTTGAATTCGGAGAGGTGTTTGGTTAACTTCATTCCTCGCTTCATGCGTAGCATGTATTTTAGGAGCTTGAGGTACCACAGTGGCTGGTGGTATAGAAGTTGTATTATTAGCTGCCTATTGATTAGCAGATAAAATAGGTGTTGCACTTGATATGATATTCTTCTGCAACATCTCCATCATGATGTTCATTTATACTAACATATCATTCATTTTGGTACCAAGTATGTCTTTATCTTTAACCTCCATTTGACGCATTTCTCTTTGCTCTCTCTAGCATGGTGATCAATCTGACTCTTCCTCTTCTTCTATTTCTTGTTCTTTTGTTACGCTCCTTGCTCATTTTAGGGGAAGAAACCTTCTCTTGTGCATTTGAGAAAATTTGTTGTTGAGATGCGATGATCTTGATTATAAAAGCGTGTACCAGGTTGATCATTTCCTGGTTCAACCATATAGATAGCTTTGACACCCATGATCTCTTTCTCATTATGGTCTTCTTCTTCTTCATCTTCAGCAAAGATCAAAGATCCATCCTCTATTTGCTTCTGTGAAGACTCTTCTTCATAAGCATCAAATTCAGTTTATTCCCTTGAGTTGTGTTGATCTGATGGTGGGAGTTCATCTATATCTCTAACCATACAGACAACTTTTACTTCCATAGAATCCTCTTCATTATTTTCTTCTTGCACACGAATTTCTGATCGACATTTCCAATGGATCTTTGGTTTAATGTGCAGAACAAGTACTTCTTATTTTAAAGGACCATGATCAACGTCAACCTTCTCTTGTAGGGGTGAAACTGATCGGTGATGGGATCCCTTAGAGGATTCTCCAGGGTGTCGACCATCATATATTTCATCTGTGATATCCCTTCTTTTGGGAATCCACTTCTGATGAGTTGATTTTGAGGTAGATTTCTGATTATATGTATCAGATGTTACACATCTTCTATTACTCAAAGTTCCATATTTACTTATCCTTTTGTCGAGACCTTTCAATACCAAATTTTTGGACATGAGGTCCAAGTGTCACACTTTGATGCTCACCATGCGAAGCGTCTTGGTGGCAGTTAGAAGAGATGACTTCTTGGTGGCTTATTTTCCATCACCATGCCTCAAATATTCTTTCATTAGGCCTTTTGTTCTTAGCTACTTTGAGAACTTTATATATCTAGTGCGGTGTTTGAGTTGTCTCCTCTGTGGTGGTGTAGCTTGACATGGTTGGTTCCATATGGATTACTTTATTTTTCTAGTAGAACTTTTTCTCTTTATCCACTTTAGATTGTCAAAGTTGTTATGGGTAGGAATACTCACTTCTGGTGACAGTATTGATTGTTCACTAGGTCATTCAAAGGATCTTGAGCCCTCACTCATTTCTCCTTCTTCTCTCTTGGTTAATTTGCTTCCCGATGAGGAAGCTTCATGATCATGCTTTTGGTACAAAAGGTTGTTCGGCGATGTACCGCGAGGAATTAAAGCGGTTTTCCCAATGATTTTTTTTCATCAGGGCTTGATTTAGCCTTTTGAAAATTGAAGTTCTCACGGAGAACTCCTTGATAGTTGGTATTGGCGGTTGGCACATGGCTAGTAGGAGCTTCAATAACTTGAGGCCTTCCAGCATGGCCTCGGACGAATGTACCATAGGTGGGTACTTCAGAGTTGTAGCTATGATAGCTGGGAAATTCAAGCTACCAAATTGAATGGTAGCCCGGACATCTCCTGTGTTGATGATGGCATTGGCTAGGTAGATGTTCGCACCATGACCTAGCTAAATGGTGAAAGGAGTGCTTTGTAGATCCATTCTGTGAAAGTGAAAGATGGGGATTAGTAATTAGCAATTATTATTTCACCCATACTTTCGATCGAGTACATAATAAAATAATGGTAATAAAGATATACTCTCTGAATGATTCATTCTACATAGAGCCTCATATTGAATTTATTACACTTAAATCATAATTTTTATTTTGAATTTTCAAAAATTTATTATACTATATACATATATGACTTTCAAAGATGGAAAAGAATCACATCCCCATGAGTTGCCAATCTATGGGCTCAAAAATTCACCAACTCTGATAATTTTGAATTGATTAAAGAGTATGATTGTGTAATTTTAGAAGGAGATGGAATAGTAGATAAGACACTGCAGATTTTTCCTCATTTGGTGTGAACTTTAGATGTTCAAGTTTCTATAGGCAAGCCCCATAGTTAATTACCCTCTCAATAAGTGAGAGAGAACTTTGATTGCTAGTCATTAGATCGCAATGAGTAGCATAGTAGCGACATGTGAGTTTTGTAATTTAATATGAAATTCATCATTTTAGCTTAAACTAGATGGTTGGGGAATGATGGCGTGCGATCTAGATCCCATGGTTTGTCGGCATTGTCCTAGTCTACTTAGTCATAGAGGTAGTCGACCCAACGACGGAAGGATCTCATCGGCACATGGGTTACGTCATCCAAGAAATCTTTATAGACGGGGTGGTGTTTGTCAAGAGACTTAAGTCTACCTTAGGCTGAGAGGGTTGTTTTCCTATCAAGTATACCCTATGATTCACAACTCAAAGGCAGCCATTGAGCATATATACGGTCGTGATCATAATATAATGGAACTGGCCAAACCACCGTCGAGGACTCGTCATAATTGCTTATCTGTGAACTCTTGGCCAAACCACGGTCAGGATATGGCACATCCTGCGGCAGATTGATTGAGAGTGAACATAACAAAACACTTGATTTGATATTAGCTCTTTTGTAAGCTAGAGTTTTCTTAATTTATCACCCTCGACAAATAATTGCAAAAAGTGGATGGATTAAGTTTGATTTAAGCTTTTAATGATAGAGTTTCATTTAAGCAATTTCAGATTGCTACTTAATTTGATTTAAAAAATTGATTAATTTTAATATGTTTAAGAGCTTTAGATCATATTCTATTTAGTCTAACAAGGATTAGATCTACTTGTCAGAGAATCATTTCTCGATATTTCGATTTGAAACTCTTATTATAATTTTAGTTTTGTTAACCCTCTCTAAGACTAAGCAGGAAGCAACCACAGCATCCTCGGACACTTGAATTTGGCATTAGATTTGTCCCATGCAGTATAGTAATTTTAGGTAATTTTATTTCAAATTGAGATTTTTCATTTAATTCCAATTTAGTGAAATTAAAATTTGCACTTGAAATCTCCATGTATCCATATATTTATAGCTTGATAATTTCATATTAATGATTTCATTGATTTTAAAAATCATAATTATAATAAAATTCCTTAATTTTTGTATTGAAGTAAAGTTCCATGATTTTTGTAGATTTTGGCTTAGTATCGTCTTATCTTTGCTTGTCTGAAATTATAGATCTAATGGCGAAGATGGTATTTTGATTTTGATGTAATTTAAAATATTACTTGTTAGTTTACTTGTTGAGTTTTGCAATTCTCTCAATTATGTTCAATTTACATCACTTTTGATAAGTTATGTCAATTGATTTTATGGTTTTGAATCATGCTTATTATAGTTAGTAATAACCTCATATTCATATAAGAGTTATTAAACCCAATTTTATTCATCCTTAGATTTTAAGTTTATTAAGTTTTTATGAATTGATATTAGTCCCCTCAATTTTAATTAAAGCTTTTTAATTTTTGAATTTATAAAGAAACTCACTTTAATTTAAGCCATAGAACTTAATTAGAGTTTGTGAGTTTACATTAGCCTTTCAAATTTTGCATTTTAAATGAGTGTTCCATTTTTTTCAAAATTTTCTTTAAACTCTTTTTTTTTTGTTTCTTTTAGTTTAAAATTAGTTTTCCTTACTTAGTGTTCTTAAGTCTCATTTATTTTCCTTTTTTTTTGTAAGTCAAAGATTTGGCCATATTTTAACCTCATGTCTGTGTTTGGCTTCGCCTTGAGAGCAGTGAAGATGTCTTTGACAACAACTAATTTTTTCATCTCATCGTTCTTGTTGAGCACCAGGTCTTGAAAAAAACACATAAGCATGTATATATATATATATATATATATATATATATATATATTCTATATATATATATATATATATATATATATATATATATATCCATTATAAATCCACATGTTTTAACTCATTTTTAGGAATACTTGGCAAGAACAAGATTGGGTAGCGATTAATGTAGCAAGGAGTCGACAAATTGAAAGAAGAATTATATTTACGATGTTCTTCCTTCTGTAGAGTGAAAATGAGATTAAGCAAGGATTAATCATGAAGAAGAATTCTCTTTATTCGATGTTCTTCCCTTTGTTGCGCAAAGCAAGGGAAAGGCTAAGCAAGTGGGGCGAAATCGAAAAGAAAAATTCTATTGATATTCTTCCTCGATTGTGGTGGAAGAAATAAAGCGAGAATTTTAACATCAAAATTGAAAAGAAAAATTTACATGTTGTGATGTTCTTCCCTCATCATGAAATAAAATGAAGTTTAGCGAATCGCGAGAATCGAAAGAAGAATTTTTTATGTTCTTTCCATTACTTAAAAAAATGGAAGACTAAAGTGAGATGAGAAGGAAAGAAGAATTTAAATTGATAATGTTCTTCCCAAACGGTGAAGAAAAAAATTAAGCTAAAAGCGAGGAGGTTGTGATCACGGCATGGAAGCCTTCCAGACAGAACAGATAGGAATAAGCTTGGGATCTGATTAGAATACAAATGGAGCTTGATATGGTATTTGGATGAGTCAAAAAGCAGAAAGGCAATTACATAGATTGAAAATGAGAGGTGAGAGACCTCTCTTCTTTTCATTTAGATAGAAATCAAAGAGGAGAGGAGATAAAAAGAGGAAATATGAGTTTTTCTTTTTTTTGATCAATAAATGAAAATAGGAGTTGAGCATGAGGGGAATTTAGAATTTTTTAATAAATTTTAAATTTATTAAGCGATTTTAATATAATTTAATATGAAAATATATTATATATATATATATATATATATATATATATATATATATATATATTATATATATATATATATATATATATATCAATGGTATTTTGTTATTATCCATAGTTTTTACCCATTGGTTGGTTATTTTGATTTTTTCAAATGTGTGATATTTTAAAACTTTCGATTTTCATACAGACTCATCCGAATTGAGTGCTAATAGTCTTACTTGATAGATTTCTACATTTTGAAGCTAATGGCATGATTAATTTCACAAACAGAGGTCATTTGATCCTTATTTGTGTCTCCTGACCTTGATATACATGTAGGCGTGTTGACGACTCGACCACTTGATTGGTTGATTATCAAGTCATGCAATATTTATATCCTGACCAATTTCAATTTTTAAATGTGATGGAAAAGTCATTCATATTCGGAGAATTTGAGTTGATTTTTGACATCAATACATTTCTCAATTTATGGCGTCACTCAAATCATTTGATATTTTGCAAGACTCACTTGAATTGACCACAAGCTCTCATTTGATAGGATATTTTAAAAGGCATGATCAATTTCATGAACGTTGTTTGATCATCATCACGCTTAACATTGATATGTAAACATATTGATAGCTCGGCCTTGATTTAGATTTTTGTAATATTTATATTTTACCAATTTTGATATTTTGAATGCGATGGTGAAGTCCGTTCATCGATCGGAGGTAATTTTGACCATTTTCAATGACTTCCAATACATTTTGAAATTTATGTTTGTTAGTCCAATTAATTCGATTTAGGCTTGCTTTTAACTTATAATATGGAGGTCAGCTTTAGGTTGTGCGACCATCAATTGGCTAGAAATTATGGGATTAGTAATGAGGTCCCCAAGTGGCTATCATTTGGTGCCATGGTGATCAAATCACTAAAGGTTATCAATTAGAGGATACACCTTAAATGCTAATAAAATAAACTTAGTCAAGTGAGTCTGGTCTTTTAAAAATGCTGGTGATTATCATGGCTAAAGTTGAAACCTTTTGCAATTTTGTTTTAGATATTTCAGTTCACTTATTCTAATTTTAGGTTAGGTCCCACTTAGTGAATTGATAGACTTAAGGATAAATATAATTTGGCTAGGTTTGGACTTAATTTGGTTGAGTTCCACTCAATTTGACCCATATAGGTCAATTCGGGTTCAAATGAGTTACTGTTGACCTCACTTTTGTACAGAGGATTGATCACTCTCATCCTAGGTCTAAGATTCTTCTAAACACTTAGGTTTCTTCAAGACACTTATGTTTTCTTGGTTCTAGGACACTTCATTAACATAAAATACTTACAAAAGATCTTTCCATAGACAAGTGGGCTTACACCTAGAGATAAATTTTTTCATCATCATTAATTAAACCAAATGATTGAAACCTAAACCCCAAGAAAAAAAAAAATAACTTAGCTCAATTTATCAATAACCCAAGTTAGAGGAAGGTAAAATGGTTCAAAACTAATGTTAATAAGAAGGCCAAATTTAGCTCCAAACTCAAATGATTGAAACCAAACCAACACAAACTCTTTTGAATTCAATTTCCAATCCAAGCTCCAAGCCAAATTAACTTGAATCTTAACCTAAGTTAACCCACTTCAATTCTATAACTCCATTCAAACAAATTAAAGCAAATAAAACTTAATTTAATTCTTTCAATCATTTTAACTATCCAATGGATCATTTCAAACTATTCCAACACTTGCAATCAAGCCAATTAAATCAATTAAACTTAACTAACCCAAGTTAACCCATTTGACCTAAAAGGTTTAAATGACCCAAAACACAATCGAACTCATATCAATTATAATCAAAGCCACCAATCAAGTTCAAATTCATCATTGAATATATTGATCATTTAGCCTCAATTGAATTGACTTTACCGTCACTTAACCCAAGTGACCTAAATACAATTAGATCAAACTTTTAATAAACTCTTATTAGATCAAACCAAATTCAATCTCTTTGATGATTGTAGTCACACAATTGAATGGTCCACTATAATCAATTAACTAAAGCTAATTTGGTAATAGTTAACAGTAACCTAAAGGTAAATTGGGCCAAATCATGTTCTAAGCGAATTCATTGCTTGATCTCATCAACCACAAATTGATATTGGACATGAACCACCAAAGCTAAATGAACCTAACCAAGATAATTTGACCTCTTAACAATTGATATTTGACCAAAGGACTAAATTATCATTGATTAAAACTAATGCTTCTAATCAATCACCAATTGAATATTTGACATGATCCAACATTTAATTATCACCAATTTGGTCAACCAAGCCCAATTTGACATAAAAAGTCAAATTGAACCAAATCCCTAATCCAAATCAATTCAAATCAACTCTTCCAATTAATCATGATGATTGAACAGATCTAATGATTCGACTTGGCCAATTTAATCAAATTGATCAACATAACCCATTTGACCTAAATTGAACCATATGAACCAAATCCAAATCTAATCCAAATTGAATCAAACCAATTGTACTAACTCATTCCAAATGAACAATTAAACTTAACCAAACTTCACTTTGAAAATTCAATGGTCCTTTAGTAAACCATTGACCTACATGAATCAAACAGTCAAGCCCAACCAAACTTGGCATGACTCATCCTTGTCATGGGCTTGCCAAGTGGGCAACCATGGTGAACTCAAGTTGGGTCAAACCCATTTGAAATTCAAAATGGGATAAAATCTCCATTTGGAAGGGTTCTTCCATTCCTTACATCTTTGGCATTTTAAAATAGGAACCATAATTAACCTAACCCAAGGCTTTGGGTTCAATGTTTGACCAATGGGTGAGATCAATGGGCATTGGTCCCTTGAGAGTGTACACTCCATGGCATACACTCCCTCTCTCACACACATCCACCTTAATCCCTACCTCAATACCCACTTTGGATGGGCTACCAAGGTTGAGCTAATCTCAGTCTTTGGTTCAATTGGGGAGGAGAGAATATTCCTCTCCATTCATCCTCTCCATCCATTCAAAATTATGATAGACCTTCTCTAGAAGATTCCAAATAGTCCCCAAGCATTTCCAGAGCTCCCTGTGCACCCTACTACCGATGAGACCAAACTCTACCCAAACTCGAGAACCTTGTCCGTCCAACCTCATCAAAACTTCATAAAATTCAAATTAACTCTTCCCACATGTTCCCCAAGCCTCGACAAATGAGAAAAAATTGATTCCTGATTGATTTGACCTTCATAAGGCATCCCTAGACCAACTCTAGTGACTTCCATGGTGGCGCTTGGTCCATGAAATTGATTATCTATCTTCTATGATTTGTCTCTTCAAAACAAAGCTACTTCTATCGATGGACTACCAGTCTTTAGCTCCTGTGAGGTAAAAATCTAGCAACTATAGACTTTTCCATTATGTGTTAGTCTTTTTTGAAATAAATTACTATTTTACATGATTTCAACCATAGAATCTCCTTAGATCTCTTCCCTGATCATTTTGGATTCGATTTCACCATCAAACGAGCTCCGTCGAGCTTGTATTAAGCGGCGGAAGGTGGATGATGTCTTCTAGTGCTCCCCGATCATCCATTCTGCATGATTAGAACGGACTTCCATGATTAATCACATCAAAAAATTTTATTTAATCCCTTCGTAATCACAAGATTATCGAGATGAAATTGCATCCCCCACTACTGAGTTAGCAGCCATGTCGGACATTTTAAATAACTAATATCATGATGCCACATGGAAAGCATTGCCATCATGTCCACATTGCACCAAGAGTTTAAAATGATCTAATTGGGTTTGAAAATATAATTAAATATCAAAAAAAAAACTATATATAAAAAAAAAAAAAAAAGAAAATAAACCTATTTTAGAAATATTAGACAAAGGAGAATTTAATAAAAATAAAATTCTTAATTAATATTTAATGAATAATGTTTAATTAAGATTTAAAGCTTATGATAATTACCTTAATTAAGACTAAATTACTTTGCCATTAAATTCCAAATTTGGCATGTTAATTCCATGGGATGTCCTTTGCCTCTTATAATTTTCTTGAAATTATTTGTCATGTGATTTAAGAAACTCCAAATTTTCAATCCCAATTATCCTCTTTAAATAATTTAATATTATTAAAATTAATTATTAGTAAAACTAAGTAATTAATGTTAATTAATTAATATAAATAGTGGGGATAACATGGAATTAATTAGGACCCACTCTAATTGTTTTCAAATGTATTTTCTTAAAGGGTTTAATTAATATGTTTAATAATTAAGGGTGAATTAAGAAAAATTAATAATGAAACATAAATAAAATCAATTTAAGTAACTAAACTGCAACCCATTAATCCATTTATGTGTTTCATAACATAAAGTCATTAAAGAAATTATAATTTTCCTATTGGTGTCGAAAAACATAAGAGTATTTATCTTAAATCTTTTCCTTCTTTAATTAATTCTTAAGTATGAGCCTAATTTCATTAGATCTCTTTAGGTGCATTGCAAATTTTATTTTTTCAAAGCATATCATTAAAGGCTCATGTTTAGGTGATTAATTAAATTAAAGAAGCTTGAGATGGGCGATCAAATTGATATAATTAATAGATTGAACATAATTAATCCATTAAATATATTTAATTTCCTTCCTTTAACATATTATATAACCAACATGGGATGGAGTGAATTCTAAGTATTGTTTCTCCTCTTTAGGTTCCAACAACTTGAATATTAAAATTTAATATTAAAGAAACTTTGATAAGATTTAAGGGATATTTATCTAACTTGATTGTCCTTAAATTCTAATGAAATCAAGTATGTTTGTGGTGATATTCAATTACTTCTTTCAATTATCATAAACGTGCATGCCATGTGCTTCATGTATTCATGTTTTAAAGTAAAAAAATATGATTGCATTTAAATTGCATGAGTTGGACAAATATTATTATATGGTGTGGCTATTATCATTAGTAAATCTCAAACTATTTTGAAACTATATGTTAATTATGAATTAAATAATTTGAAGCTTAAATCAATGCTTATTATAAATAATTAATTATGTGAAAATGAAATGTTCATTTACTTGTAATCAAAAGATGGCAATTGATGGTTTTATTCTTATGTTCATACTTATGTATTCATGTATTTGAATTGGCAAGTATATAGTCTAAACATCCTAGAAAAATGAGACTTTAAGTAGCCCCAAAGAGGTCTTAGATAATCTCACTTCCCTAGTTTAACAATGGCATGTACTTGCTTAACTTTATTTATGTCTATTCATATATTAGAATATAAAATGAAACTCTTTTTTTTCATTAAGCTTTACATAAGTAAAAGATATTTATACACAACATTTTCATGATTTTATTTCTATGTTTATGTATATGCTTATGTGTATGTTAATTGGCAAGTATATAGTTTAGACATCCCGAGAACACGAGATTTTAAGTAGCCAAAATGAGGTATTAGATAATCTCACTTCTCTAGTTCAACAACACACATACTTGCTTAAATTCCTTATACATATTTTCATATACTTAAATATGAGATTAAATCTCCTTTTTCTATAAAATTCATGCATAATCATTCATTAAGTGTGCAAAAACAAGTACATTGCATGTATATATATACTAAATAAAATATTAAAGAAACTAAAAAGAAAAGAATGTGGAGGTTATTGATAATGAAAGGAAGTAGTTGAGTATTATTCACATGATGGTGACTTAATTTCATTGGTCTTAAGATGTCTATGGTGTTTTAATTTGTAGCAGTAGGGACACCACACAGATTTTAGGGGATACTTATTGAAATGATCGGGTGCAACATTATGGTATAATGTATTACCCAGGAAGATAGAAACATCACCCCATAATGGACTTAATCACCTAATAAGGACTCCTAAGGCATATGGGTTTATGTATATACCAGATATCTTTCCCCTACTTTACATGGAGAAGTAACCAGGGTTTATTTTATGTCGAGTTCTTTAGTTCCCTATGAAAGTAAGCTTTCATAGTTAATTACATCTTAGAAAATGGGAATTTTCTAAGAATACTCTTGATTAAAGTAGTCAATAAGTATCTCCAAAGATTTCAATGCTAGATTATCAAAGGATTAAGTATTTTTTAGAAATCAAGTGGGAAAGTTCAAAGAGAAAGACTTATTTATAGATTCAATTGAAGACAAGTAGGGAGCACTCAAGATACTAGGAAGCCTAGTGGGTGCTCTGATCTATCCTATAGTAAGGCTTTATATTTTTGAAAGAAAGAATTTACTTTCATTTAGGTTGAAATCTTATTAGAATGTTAGGGCTTATAGTCCAACAATATAAGATTATGAAAATGCCTAAGAGGTAAGGACTTATACTCATAGCACAAAAGAAATAAGCAACATCAGAACCTAAATCTAGAATGCTTCAGTGCAAGCTAGAAGCATGACCTAAGTCTAATTGGAAAATATGGGATATAATGGTTCACCTCCATAAAGGAGAATGAACACATCCCAACTCTTCTAGACTTACAATCACCTAGAGTTACCTAGCTAACACCTCCTATGCCTTAAAATCATGTAGGATGGTCTTATCTAGATGTAAGATAGCTAAGTTATTATTTAATTAAGAAAGAATCTAGAATCCTTAAACTCACTCCCAAAGAGACTAGATGATGATCGGTATGAAAATATGACTTAGACTAATGCCAAAATTTATAGCTTTACAAAACATTTTGATACATTCATTTTGGACCAAGGCTTGGGACAATTATGCATATATGCATGATGAAATTAAGTCATGGTCTTAATCAATTAGAGGAAGTGTTCTCCACTACAGGGGATCGTCATCAAAGGTCAAGCATATCATGCAAGAGTGGAGACCCTCCCTATTCACGAATGGCACAATGTGACATGCATGGTGTGATAACATATAAAATTCAGCTAAGAGGTTTCTAAATCTTTAATTTATCTTGATTAAGAGCCTAGGCTTTAAAATGAGATTATGAGTTGCATTAAAATTAAGTTATGAGTTTATAGTGAGGGTAAAAAATTTAATTTTATCCTAAATAGCCTACTACATCTTGGCCACACATCAAATCATCACACTTTAAGAAACCTATGCAAATCAAACACAATAATCAAAAATATGAATTTCATAAATGAATAAGAGGTTGGTGCGACCGAGTATCATCGTACACCCCAAAAAGGAAAAGAAATTGGGTGGACGAGCTCTACCCTTAACAACTAGGATTACAAATAAATTTTTATAAATGAAATGAATGTTATGGGGTCTTCAATCTTTTGCTCTTCTTTTTCTTCTTTGGACTAGTTTACTCCAGGCTTCGTTTGGCCTCCTAGGTTTTTGCTTTCTAACCACTATTCATCCTAAACCCATAGCACTAATCATAGTTCTATTGCAAAAATTACATATTTATAAAAATAATGAAATCTAACTACACTTGCAAAATAGACATTAGTTAAACAAACATACAAGCTAAGCACTTATATTTCACATATTTGGACTTAGCATCCTGCACTTAGGTAGCCAAGCCCATCTATCCTAATTGGATTACTCTTAGGGGCATGAGTAGCACCTACAAGCAAGAATATTTATATTTACTTATTATTACACTGACTCCTTTAGCACAATCCCCTGCAAAAAATATCATTAGGCTATTAGCAACCTAACATCCAGTCCAAAATATTACATCATAAAATAAAACATAATCCCACAACATACATCGGCTTAATCTAAGGCTTGAATAGGTGGCTTAACATTCTAATCTGTGTGCTTAGATTTAGTGTGGTATGTTTTAACTAAGCTTTAAAAGTGTGATTATCTAAAGTTTAGAATTATTAAAGTTAAACATTAGGGAGTTTCACTTCAAATCATTGAATGAATAATTTAATTTTAATTTACACTTTCTTATTTCATTTAATTCCTATTCAAAATCTAATCATTATAAAGAGAAGAAAGGGATTTGACCCCCGTCATCCCTATCCTAAGATGTTTTTAAAGGTATATTATTATGACTTTAGTTTTTGGACCATTTATTAAACATTTTTTTATTATGCCTAAGTTTGGGTTAGTCTTAAGGAGTCTTATTTAAACATAAAAGGCATCTTAGGATTAATAAAATTGAATCACTATTACGTGGATAACATTCCACCACTTCTTTCCTCATCAATAACATACACATTTCTTCATTTTTATTGATCATGATATTTAATTTAATACACATATTTATACATGAAATACATATTTATATTTTGCACAATTGATGATCATTAATGCATGTATTTTGGTAGAAAAGAAAGATTTCATTCCATAGTTAACATATGTAAACATGTATTAGAGATTTAAGCAAGTATGTGTTAAACCTGGGAAGTGAGATTATCTAAGACCTCGTTGGGGCTACTTAAAACCTCGTGCTCTCGGAATGTCCAGACTATATATTTGTCAACTCTAAACATATGTAAACATACACATGAATCATGAAAAAAAATAATCATTTATCATTTTTAAGTTATAAATGAATGTAAACTTTATTGAACATTTATTACCAACATTAGCTTAAAATTTACATCATTAATTTATAGTTTTGAAAATATTTTGGGATTTATTAATGATACTAGCCACAACGTATAATAATATTTATCCAACACACAACTTGAATGCAATCATATTCTTTTGATTCCTTTTTTTCGAAAGCATGAATATACAAAACAAATGACATGCACATTTATAATGATTGAAAAGAAGTAATTAAACATTGTCACATATATATTCAATTACATTAAGTCCTAAGACAATCAAGTCAAATAAATATTCCTTAAGACTAACCAAAGTTCATATAAAGTTTGATTTTGAGTTATTGAAACCCAAGAAGGAGAGATGATACTAAAACTTACCCCACCCCATGTTGGTGATTTAACATATTTAAAGAAACCGATTAAGTGGGTTTTATAGATTTATTAGGTTTGAGTCATTAAGCACATCAATTTAATTACCCTTCTCCAAACTTCTTTAATTTAATTAACTACTTGATCATGAGCCTTAAATGATATGCTTTTGGGAAAATAAAATTTGCAATGCACCTAAAGGAATCTAATGCAATTAAGCTTATGTTTAATAGCTAATTATATTAAAGAAGGAACTAATCTAAGTTAAGTACTCTTATGATTTTCCTATACTAATGGGTTAACCAAACTTTCTTTAAAGACTTTATGTTATTCAACACATAAAGGACAATTAAAGATTACGTTTGAATTATCTGAACCAACTATTAATTTTTTATTATTTTTATTTTATCATTTAATTTTATAATCATCCTTAATTATTACATATGTTAATTAACCCTCCTAAGGAAATACATTTGGAAAACTAATTAGGAGAGGACTCCTAATTACTTCTCCTCATTATTTTCACTATCCACAATGATTAGTTATTATTAATTATTTAATTTTTACTTTTCACCATTTTTAATTATTATTTACTTAATTAATGAGGGTAATTAGGATTTAAATTCCAAATTCTTTAAATTACATGGCAAATAATTTCAAGAAAATTATAGGAGGACATCCCATAGAATCATCCCACCAAATTTGGAATTAGTTAGCCAAGTAATTAAGCCTTAATTAAGTTAATTATTTTAAGCTTCAAACCTTAATTTAGCACTATTCACTAGACATAAATTAGGGATTTTATTTTTCTTAAATTCTCCCCTATCTTACCTTTAAAAAAATGAGTTTATTTGCATTTTTGAATTTTCTACAATTAGTTATGATTTTTGAAGTTTTGGCCATTTAATTATATTTTTATAGCCTAATAAACCTTTTAAACCATCGGTTCCACGTGGACATTGACGCAGCAACACTTTCCACGTGGCCCTAAAGTATTGGTTACTTAAATCATCAAACATGATAGTTGGCTCAACGGTGGCGGTCGCAGTTTTGTCTGGGTCATCCGATCTCTGATTGGATGGTCGAGATTAATCCCATGATTTTGAAGGGATTAAATCAAAATTTCTAACGTGGTTAATCATGGTCGTCCACTCTAATCTAGCGAAATAGATGACCGGTGATCCATCATCCCATGAGCGCCAGAAGACTGACATCATCCGCCTTTCGCCATTCAATCTAAGCTCACCGGAACTCATTGGACGGTGAAATTGACTCTGAAATGATCAGGGGATAAACCTAAGGGGATCCTACGGTGGAAATAACATGAAAATATGATTCACTTCAAGAAGCACCAACAACTTGGGGCCAAAACTACGGTTGCCAGATTTTTACCTCGCCTTCATTGTAGATTTGGATTTTTATCTCATTGGAGTTATAGACTTGGAATGAATGAGTGAAATTGGTTTGATTCAATTTAGGTTAGATTTGAATTTGACTCATATGATTTAATTTGGTTCAAATGCGTCATGTTGATCAATTTGACCAAATTAGCCAAATTGGCTTGAGCATGGGTTAGGTCTATGTTCAATTGATCATTGATGATTGATTGGAAGAGTTAATTTGACTTAATTTGGATTATGGATTGAATGGTTCAACTTGACTCTTTAGGTAAAATTGGGCTAAGTTGACTAATTAGGTTAGGTTGGCCAAATTGGATCCAATTGAAGGTTGGATTATGTTTAATATTGAATTAGTGATTGATTGGAAGCATTGGCTTCAATCAATTTGGTTTAAGATTTGATTTGATTCAATTTGACCCTTTAGGCTAAATTGGGTCAACTTGGATCAAAGGTCCAATTGGCCTAATTAGGTTCAATTCATTATAGTCAAGTGTTCAATAATAATCTACAATCATCAATGAAGATTTGATGGTTTGATTTGATTTAATGAGAGTTGAATTAGAGTTTGGCTTAATTACCACTCTTAGGTCACTTTGGGTCAAGTGGCTTGGTCAAGCTAACTTGGACCAATTGTGGTTATGGTTGGTTGGGGTGTGTTCAATGATTAATTTGAAGTTGATTGGTGGCTTTGATTGTAATGACTTGAGCTTAATTAGGTTTTGACATATTTGAACTTTTAAATCAAATGGGCTAACTTGGGTTGGTCACCTTTCTTTAGTTCAATTGGCTTGATTGCAAGTGTTGAAGTTGATTGAAGTGATCGAATGAATAATTGAGTGATTGAAAAAATCAAATTGGTTTTAGTTTGCTTGTATGGGTTTGGGTTGAATTATAGGAACATGCTGGGGGTTAACTTGGGTTAAGGCCCAAGTTAGTTTGGCTTGGATCTTGGATTAGAAAACCAAATTCAATTAAGATTAATTGAATAAGTTTGAGGTTGGTTTAGCTCCATCTATATGAGCTTAAGTTCGAATGAGTGGATAGGTATGAGTCTTGGTTTAGGCTATAAGATGGATGAAACCTATTTGTCCTAAGGTGAACTTTGAGCTTAGGGTCACACCATCAAGTCTCTAAGCTCAAGTTTTAGTTTCCCTTAATCACTAGAAGTGTCCTAGCATTAAGGAAACCCAAGTTTCTACAATGTTTATAAGTCTAAGATAAGAAAGGTTAATCCTCACTCCAAAAGTGAGATCAATAATGCCTTTTATGCTTAAATAAGATTCATTAAGACAAATCTAAACTTAGATGAAATAAAATTTATAAATGATCTTTTAAGAAAATTAAAGCAATAATGATCTATCTTTAGAAATCAACTTAGGTTAAGGACGAAAGAGTTAAGTCTCTTTCTTCTCTTCATAATGATTATATTTTAGGTAAGAAGTGAACAAAATAAAATGCATAAGTTAAAACTCAATTAAGTTACTTAAAGACTTAAAGTGAAAATGCCCTTAATAGGTAATTTAAATAATTCTAAACTTTAGAAAATCTTAATTCTAAATCCCACTCAATACATACCACACAAAGTCTTAACACACACATTAGAATACTAAGTTACCGATCTTAGTATTAAGTTAAGCCGCTGTATATTATGGTGGTATATTTTGTTTTGTGATATAATATTCTAGACTGGATGTTAGGATTATTTGTGTGTAGACTAGATATTAGATCGTTATTAGCCAAAAATATTTTATGTAGGGGATTATGCTTGAGGGACCATTGTAATAATAAATTAATATAAAATACTTTTGCTTGCAGGTGCTGCTTATGCTCTTAAGCACAATCCAATTAGGTAGGTGGGATTGATTATCCAAGTTGGATACTAAGTCTAAATATGTGAAATATAATTGTATGGTTTGTATGTTTGTTTAACTCATATCATTTTTGTAGGTGTAGTTAGATTTTATTTTCATAAAGATGTAATTTTTATAATAGGAATAGGATTAGTGTTATGGGGTTTATGATGAGTAGTTGCTAGAAGGTAAACACCTAGGAGGCCCAGTGAAGTGTGGAGCAAGTTAATCCAAAGAAGGAAAGAAAAACAAGAATTAAAGACCCTCATAACATTTATTTCATTTGTAAGATTTATTTATAATCGGATTGTATAAGGGTAGAGCTCAGCTACCCAACTCTTTTTCTTTTTTGAGGTGTACCAGACCGCGACCTTTTATTATTTTATGAAATCTAAATGTTTGATTATTATGTTTATATTATGCAATAAAAATGGTATGCTTTCATAAGCTTCTAAAGTGTATATATTTGATGTGTGGTCTAGATGTGGTAGGCTCTTTAAGATAAAATTAATTTTTCAACCACATTAATAACTTATAACTAAAATGAAATCAACTCATAATCTCATCTTAAAGCCTAGGTTCATAATCAAGATAAATAAAAGATTTAGAAACCCCTTAGCTGAATGGTTATATGCTATAATAACATACATGTCATATTATTTTACTCTTGAAAATGGAGGATCTCCACTCTTGTACGATATGGGACAGACTTGACTTGTGAGAGCAGTCCCATGTAGTGAAAAATACCTCTTCTCATTGATTTAGCCCACAAGTAAATTCATCATACATTTAGGCATAATTAACCCAAACCTTGGTCCAAATTAACGTGTCAAAATGATTTAAAAATTTATAAATTTTGCATTAGTCTAAATCATGTTTTCATACCAAATATGATCTAGTCTCTTAAAAAGTAAGTTTAGGACTTTAGATTCTTTCCTAATTAATAATAACCTAGATATCATATATTTACATATGACCTACCCACATGGTTTTAAAATCAAAGGAGGTGTTAGCTGCAGACCATTCCAAGTGATTTTAAATCTAGAAGAGTCAAGATCGGTTCATTTTTTTTTGTGGAAGTGATCCATCATATCTCATTCCCCTAAGTACAATTAGATCAAGCTCTTATCTTGTGCTAGAGCACTCTATCTAGGTTTTGAGGCAGCTTGTTTCTCTTACTGTGAGTATAAGTCCTCACCTCTTAGGCATTTTTAAAATCTTGTATTATTGGAATGTTGGTCATAACCTTCTAATAAAATTTTAACTCAAATAAAAAAATAAAGCCTCTCTTTCAAAATGTAAAGCCTTACCATAGAGTAGACTAAAGCACTCATTTGGCTTCCTAGTATCATGAGTGCTCCTACTTACTCCCTTTAGAATCTGCTAAGAACTCTTCTTATTTGAACTTATCCCATTTGATTTGAAAAATTACCAATTTTTTAGTAATCTAGCCTTGAAATCTTTGGAGACATTTATTAACTACCTTAATCGAGATTGTTCTTAGGAGACTTCCATTTCCTATGATGTAATTAACTATAGGGGCTTGCCTCCATAGACATTTATTGACTACCTTAATCGAGAGTGTTCTTAGGAGACTTTTGGACAATCATTTGACTCAGGCTTATAGGATTCATATGCCTAATGCATGAGAAATAAGATTATGGGCCAAAATCAGCGAGAAGGGGGAGGTGTGTTTCCACCATGACTCTCGTAGGTCAAGCCAAGTTTTTTGGCAAAGGTGGAAGCCCTCCAATCAAGAGTAAAAATAATATGCATTTATGCATGATGTTAGAAAAGAAATACCCATCCAGCAAAGGGGTTGCTAATTCTTTTATCTTGATTATTAGCCTAAGCTTTATGTGAGGTTCTGAGTTGTTTATTTTTAATTTTGAGTTGATTAATTTGGTAGAAGATTTATTTTTTCTAAGAGTTTAGTCGTCATCTAGGCCATACATCAAGCAAGGAATAAATTAGAAAAAGGATGTCATCTTAATGCACAAGCTAAACAAAATATCACACATTTTATAAAGCTAGCACAAAAAAATAAAATGCCAAGTGTGGTCGGGCACCATCGCAGAAACCCAAAAATAAATTGGGTAGCCGAGCACTACCATTATATAACCCGGATTACAACTAAATTACAAAAAGGAATTCATGTTATGGGGGTCTTCATTCTTCTCCTCTTCTTTTTTATTTCTTCTTTCTTCTTTTAGTTCCTTCTTTTGGTTCCTTCTTTTGGATGGTTGGAATGTGATTCCTTCAAAGGCTTCACATGGTACATAAGATGTGATCTTATGACCAATGCTCAACCTAATCCCCCATAATAATCATTCCAAAATTCTAATTGCAAAATTTACATGAAAAGGAGAAGAAAATCTAACTAACACCAGCAAAATAGAGATTAGCTAAACAAACCATAAAAATCTCAAGCATGTCTATTGGACTTAGCACCCCACACATGGGTAACCAAGTCCACTTGGCCTATTGGATTATGCTTAAGGGTATAAGCACCTGCACAACAAAAGCAGTTATATTTTTATCACAGCGCCCCTTAAGCACAATCTCCTACAGAAAATAATAATTAGACTAAATCATCCTACCATTTATTCTATACACATACACCCTAACATCCAGACTGAAACATTTATCACAAAATAAAAGTAAACATCAAACCATGCAGCACTCTAACCTAAAGCTAGAAGTGGTGACTTAGCCTAATGTGTGTGCTTTAAAAAAAAGGTTTGTGTGGTATGCTTAGCTAGGCTTTAAAGTTTATATTTTCTAAGTGTGAAAATGTTCAACTTAGATGGGTGGTTTCATTTAAGTGTTTAGTTGATTTGGGTTGATTTTATTTTTGTATTTTGGTTTAGTTTAAGTGAACCTACTTAATTAATAAATTGTAAAGAGAGGGAAAAGAGAAGAGAACTTCTCTTTCCTTCCCTACCTTAAGTAATTTCTAAAGTAGATTTATATTTTAATTTTGTTTAGTGAATGTCTTATTGTGTTTTAATTAATCCTAAGTTTAGATCAACTCTAAACAAACCTATTCAAAAAGAAAAGAATTTTAAGATTAAGTAAGGTGAATTAATATTACAAAACACACATCATTTCATTTCTTTCCCAACATGTATAACATGCATATGGATGCATCCTAAGCAAAACTATACATACAAATGGAAATATTTAGCAAACTTTATGATAAATGCCAAGAAATGTTACTTAAGAAAATTAAAATGCTTTATGATGCATGATTTTCATTAAGTAGAAAGAGGGGGTTTCTTTTATCCATTATTCACATGCACATGAGTATGTATGAAAGGCATAAGTGAGTACGGCACCATTGTTAAATCAAGGGTATAAGATACAAGACCTACTTAGGACTACTTAAAGCCATGCAAACCTGGGGTTGTCTAGACTAATATATCACTTTCCTTAAATACGAGCACATGTACATAAGAAATAAATGGAAAAAGAAAGGTGCAAAAAGTTTGTATTTGTTTGTTTGTTTTGTTTATCCAATTTATATGTATAAGTGTGGATATCCTTCTTAAGTAATAGCATAGGAATGAATAGGAATGGGGTTAGGCAATTGTTGTGTTCCTTTTAAATAAACTATACACTTTGAGAAGTCCTATTCAAAACTATGCTAAAATAAAGGAGAAGGAAAACCATACTATGAAAATCTTCATATTTATATCCACATGCAAGCCTATGAATAATTATAAGTAGCACACTTTCAGTTTTAGGAATTTGATTTATAAATTTTTAAAATAATTATGGATTTAGTAGTCATAATAGTCATTCATATTTCTACTTTAGCCAAAACATGCAATTTGACATAAAAAAACATTTATTTTTAATTTGATTTTTGAAAAGCATGAACGCATAAAATTCATATTACATACACATTCAACATGCTAGGAAAGAAATAAAGTGATGAAAGCAATGTAAATTCATTCACCCTAATTAATTCCTAAACACAATTTTATGAAATAAGAAAGTTTAAAGTAAATCAAGTTATTTTTAAAGAAGGTTTGATTTTGTTTTGAGTTTGATTTAATTTGAGAAATGTGAGGTGAGTTTTCTGTTCTTAACCCATTCCCACATATGTTTATTATTTTAGTTTAATTTTAGGATCATTAGGTGATTTTTATATTTTATTTAGGTTGAATTTAAGTGTTAATTACCCCTTACCTATACTACTTAGCATAGTTAATCAAATAATTATGAGCAATGAGATGACATAAAATCACAGGAATTTAAATTTGTAATGCACCTAGGAAAAGAGCTAATTAAAACAAAGGGGTTTAAGCTAAGTATTCATAACTCCTCACACATGTGAGTTGGATTTTGATTTCCTTAATGTACTTAGATTATTGAACACCTAAGCATCTACCCAAGATAGATTAATTGAGTTCTGAAAGGTTTTAGAATTTTATGAAATTAATTAAGGGGTAATTGTGAATTAACCCCCATTAAGGATTAAGGAAGAAAGGGGTTTAAGGAATATATTGGAAAGTATTCCAAAAATTATTCCCTAAACCTCATATTGTCTTAAGAAAAACTTAATTGATTCAATCATAGGGTTAAACCACTAATTATACCCTTAATTAAGCTTAATTAAAGGGAGTGATTAAGAATTAGCAATTCCCAATTAAGACCAATAAATCCCAAGAAAATTAGGGAGGTAGGAGTCATCCCACTATGAACAAGAAGTTTGGGATTAATCAGTGGAGTAATTAGAGGGTAATTAGCAAATTAACTTTCCTAATAAAACCTAAATCCATAGAAAAGCACTATTCAAAATCCATTGAAATCAATTTAAGAATATTCTATATTCAATTATCTATCCAATGCAATTTATTTCATATTTATTTGATTTTTCTAGGCTTAGATGTGAATTTAAGGAGTTTTCATGATTAATTAAGCAATTTAAAAGCCTAATTAAATGTTTAACCCTGTCAGCGCCACGTGGATTGCTGATGCAGCATGCACTTTTCACGTGGCATGAAGAGATTCAATATTAAAGTTGTCACATCATAGTGTCGCATCAACGGTGGTGTTATGTGCTTTCTCCCCACCCATCCGATCAAGGATCGGACGGCTGAGGTTAAAGTCGTGGTTCTAAAGAGATGAAATGTGGGATCTATGTGACTTAATCACGGCCGTCCATCCAAAATGCATGGATGGCCATCCTTCCTATTTCTGTGAGAGGACATCCGTCCATCTTCTGGTAATGATCTTAGCTCAATTGAGCTCAGATTGATCCCAAAACTTACCCACACCATCTAAGCATAAAGGCAAACACATCTAATGACTAAAATCTCATGGGATGAAAATCCACTTCACAAAGGTCCAAACAATATTGAAATTTTTTTCAGTTTAATGCCTAAGCTCGCCAGAGGTGATCACCGGCGCTTGATTCCCTTGGAAAAGCTTCGTCTAGTGGAGATGAAGCTTTGTTGAAGTTTGGAGGCTTTGAAATTGAGTGGATCCTTCTAGAGGCCAACTCCACCTTCACTTGAGTTCAGTTTTGGTCAAGGTAGCACCTCCCTTGCCGTTGGAGCTTGGATTATGCTTTGGGTTAACTCGATTTAGTCCTCTGAGGGAGCTTGCAAAGTCAATTGGGCTGAGATGGAGTATTGGCTAAGATGGAATTTCAATGGAACTCCTCTATTTTCAATTTGACTAAATCCAAAGATGGAGAAGTTAAACTCTCTCTAGGAAGCTTGGGAAGGCTAGCAATGGTTTGCTCTGAGTTCCTATGCTTCAATCAAATTTGGGAGAATGAGTTTCAAGTGAAATTAAGGGGAGTATATCTCCTCCTATGTGAATCAATTGGCTGAGCCTTCTCTTTCCATTTTGATCCAATTTAGCTCTTTGAGTGGGTTTGTTAGGCTGTTAGGAGTGTCCTTGCATTTAGTTTAGAGATTGGAGTGGGGTTGTGGAGCTCCCATGTTTCTTGGTTAAGTGGAAGAGAGATTCGATGTGGCCATTTGCAAAGGGGGTGGTCAGTTTTGGGTTTGGGTTGGGTTTGGCTGACCCAAACCCATTGGGTCATGTGCACTAGGTCCATTAGTGACCATTTGTTCCACTAAGAGGATGCCAAGTGTCCATGAAAAGGAATTGACCAAATTCCAAGTGGTTTTGATTTTGGGTTACCCTATGGCCTAGGGTAAAATGGTCATTTGATCTTGATTTTAATTTAGGCATGTTTGGTATGATTGAAAAATGGGTTGGGCCAAGTTTCAATAAATTTGGAGTTGGTTTGATGTGATTTGACTCATGTTGACCCATTTAGGTCAAAATGGGTCAACTTAGGTCAAGTTGACCAATTGGTCAAATTGGGTTAAACCAAGGGTTGGGTCAAGTTCATATGACCATTTGAAATGTTTTGGTGGCTTTAGTTTGATTCAATTTGGTTTATATTTAGTTTTGGTTCAATTGAGTTCATTTAGGTCAAATGGGTCAAGTTGACCAACTTATTTGGGTTAGGTCATGGGTTGGTTCATGTTTGGTTGGTCATATGAAATGGATTAGTATCTTTGTTTCCAATCAATTTTGGTTTAGTTTGGATTTGGCTCAAAATGACCCTTTAGGTCAAGTTGGGTTCATTGTCAAGGTTAGGTCTAGTTGGCCAATTGAGGCTTCAGTTCAACAAGTGATTTGGAATGAACTTGACCATTGGTTTCAATCAATTTGGCTTAGATCAAGTTTTGACATATTTTGACTTTTAGGTCAAGTTGGGTCAACTTGGGTCAAGTGGCCTTGGTTAGTTATCAAATGTTGACTTGGTCAAGTTCAAACATTGATCATGAATGAACTTAGATCAATGGTTTCAAATAATTTGGCCTATAGTGGATTTTGGCTATGTTGCATTTCATTTTGGCTAAGTGTTGACTTGGTCAACCCATAGGTTTGACTTAGTTTGACCCAATTTGAGTAATTGATCATCTCATGATGATTGTTGATCATGATGAGAAGCTTTGATGGGCTTAGTTCAATCCATATTTGGTTAGAATTAGAATTTGGCTCATAAGGGTTACTTTAGGTCATTTTGGGTCAAGTGAGCCTAACTAGGCCAAATGGCTTAGTCAAAGCTTGATTTGAGTTTGATTGAATGCGCATATGGACTTATGATTGAAATATAAATCCATTTGCAAGTGATTTGAAGTCAAATGGGTTTTGATTTATTTGACAATTTCAAGTTCAAATGGTGAACATGAATTTGAGTTGGTTTGATTTTTTGAATTGAGTTTGGTTAAGTGATTGAAGTTTGTGTTTATATTTGGATTCATGATTGAAGGATTGATTGAATCATGAAGAAAAATCAAGGGTTTGGCTTGATTTGAATTGGATTTGGCTAAGTTCAAGAGTTTGACTTGGAAGACTTAGGTTGAATTTTGAGTAGATTTGAGTTTGATTTTTGGATTTGGTTTTGGATATTTAAATTTATATTTCATTTATATATGTGGATATAAATTAGAATATAAATGAGTTCTGAGAAAATTTATTGAATTTGAAGCGGTTTGATCTTGATTTAGGCTAAGTCCATGAAAGGGTACCAAAGGGACTTAGAAAATATATATTTGGAACTTGGATTTGATTTTTGGATTTAGTTTGATTGATTTAAATTTATATTTCATTTATATATGTGAATATAAATGAGAATATAAATGGGTTTGAGAAAGTTTCATTAGTTTGAATTAATTTTGGCTAAGTCCATAAGAGGGAAATCAAAGTGACTTAGGAAAGATTTTGGAATTTGACTTAGGAACTCTTAAGTCTAAGGGAAATCGTATGTCTAAGATGGAGGAGTTAAGAGGTCATTCTAAAAACGAGGTCAATAAAGGGCGCCCAATAGGTGTGGTGTGACTAACAAGGTACATCGCACATATTGGTGTTGACAAAAATGATCAACAACACTGAATGATCATAAGCACTAACAGATGAGCTACTCTTAACCCAAGGTGTAGAAGGAATCCATAGCTTAGTGCAATGTGACTCTACCCATGTCAAGGACATAAGAGGAAGGGGGAATCCACTAGGGATAGAGTATGTGAACCTTCCACTAAGGAAGCAGGTTCAAGTCATCCACAAAGGGGATGAGAGGTTTGATTTGATTTGAGTCTCGCTGGGAAGAAATTTGATTTGTTTAATTAAGTTCCACAAGGGAAGAGGGTTGAGTTTGTTTCAATTTATTGTTTATTTAATTGTGTTTGTTTTGATTCCACTGAGGATAGAGAAGTGAACTCTCCACTAGGGAAGCATGTTCAAGTCATCCACAAGGAAGGAAAGTTTGTGAAATCCACTGAGGCATTAGAATTCCGGATCCGCTAGGGAGCTAGAAAGATTTGCATCTCACTGAAGAGAAGCAAAAGATTTGATTTGGATTATTTGATATTTTTTTGTTTAATTGGGTTTGTTTCATATTTTTAACTTTTGAGGTGGTCCTGTTGGTTTGCGATGGGATCTTGGTAGGGGCCATGAGGCCATCTACTCGATTTACCAATCCAAAGGGGTAGTCCAAAATAGGGTTATCCAACCAAAGAATGCCTTTCAGTATGCAACAGTTGTACTAGGAAGAAAGCATAGTAGACTTACATCTTCCAAAGTAAGGACCAGTTGTTGGGTGATCTTTTGACGAGGCAACAGATCGAACCTTACTTAGGGCTGAATATTGAGTGAATGCCGCTGGGAGACTTAGAACAGCTCAAAGATAGTCAAAGATTAATTCATTTTTAGATTTTTTTTGGATGGATTCCATTGGTTTGCAATGGGTCACACTGAGAAGGAGCATATATTAGCTAGACTATCTGTTCTTGACCAAAAGTAGCTTCAGGAGAGGAGAACTATCAACAAAGGAGTGCCTTTCGGTTTGCAATGATCAATTGGAAAGAAAGCATGAGGACTCACATCTTCCACTAAAGACCACTGGGGTGATCGGTTGCTTTGGGCAACAAATCAAACCCTGAGCTACCCATTGATTTCGATAGTCATCTAGAAAGAATGGATCATAGTCTTACATCTTCAAAGTGAAATGACTCAGGTAACTTTGTGGAAAATAGATTGAACGACCTGGGATGACTACGGGTAATTCCAGATTTATCAACTTAAGTAGTCAATTCCATAGGAGTTATGTTGTCGCCCTAAAGATAGGATGCATGCTTGGAAAAAGGGCTCTTTGGGGGCTTCAATTCTTAATCCACAAGTGAATTAGTTTATTTATTTCGTTTTATTTATTTTAACGTGGACCCTATTGGTTTGCGAGGGATCAAACTGAGAAGGAGCTTATATCGACTATCTGATTCTTGAACAAGGAGGGAATCCATTGAACAAATTCTCCCCACATGGAGTACTAGGAAAGGGGAATGTCCAATCCAAAGTAACAGTGTCTAAATGGGGTTACAAGGACGTGATCCAAATAGAGTGCAGGAGATGGGGCCAAAGGCTTAATACACCGAGAAGATGACATGGCTAGTCATATATCAAATAGGTATTTGGTGTCGGAGAAAGCTTGAGGACTCATATCGAGTGGTGTATCCACTCGGGTGAGTCATTGTCGACATAGTGAACATCAACCAACCTAAGGTGCCCATTGGTTTGTAATAATCAATCGAGAAAGCTGGGGACTCACATCCTCTTATAGCGGCGATTCTTGGGATAGTTTATCTTATTTCGGATGTTATCGACCTAGAGCATTCTTGAGTGAATGTCATGGGACTTATATCACTCAAAAGTAGTCAAGAGAAAGGAGCCTCGGGGACTTATCCTAAATCTCAAATATACTCGACAGTTAGATCATGATGGAGTTCAAGAAAGCTCGAGGACTCACATCTTCTTAACAAAGTCAACATGAGGTAGCTTCTGGGCAAGTAAACTAACGAGGCACTCGTTAGTTAGCAATGATCAAGTTAGGAACAAAGCTCGGGGACTCATATCTTCCAAAACATGACCATTGGGGTGACATGCTAGTAAGGTAGCATGGGCGACCTAGAAAGCTAATGAGTGAGTGCCTGAGGCTTGCTTGCACAAAATAATAAAGACAAAAGATTTGTGTTTATTTTTGTGCATGTGTTAAAGGGAATAGGATGCCTCTCTGGTTCTCTCACACCTACCCTAGTAGTGACGGGAATGTGTTCATGTTATGAAGAAGGATAAGATGCCTCTGGGGAACTCTTACACTAACCCAGGCACATGGTGGATTAAGACAAGCAACTTTGAAAGAAGGAAGATTTGATGAAATGGAATCAGTTTTGATTGAAATTATTTTCAAACATGATTTTTTTATGGGTAATATTTCTTCAAATAGAGCCCATTAATTGGAAGCATCGGTGTTCCCCTTTACAATCAATAAGGCGATAGATCCTCCTTGGTAGGCCTTCCTTCATGACATAGGGGCCTTCCCAAGTGGGTTCAAACTTGCCTCCCATCTTTGATGGGCAAATTGGTCTCCTTAGGACTAACACAAGTTCTCTACTTGGAAAGACCTAGGTGGACCCCTGTTGTGAGCTTGAATCATTTTGGCCTTGCAACTCGAGATTTTGGCATGCCGTGGGACTCTCCTCAAACCAAAGCTCTTCTGCATTTTACTCAGTGATCTTATTACCCAATGCTATCCTTAGTGATGGGAGTTGAACTTAAAGGTAGAATGGCTTGGACCCATACACTAAGGAAAAATGGGGTAGATTGAGTTGAGTTTGTATGTGATGTGGTAGGCACAAACTGCCCATTTAACCATTGCTTATCACTTATTATCATCCAATCTATAATATGTTTCCTAGTGAAGCTATTAATCTTGGTACTTTTGAATCTTGATGCTTGCTCGGATATAATTTGTCGAGGCACCCAAACCTATATAATATGGTTCCAAAAATTGAAGCACATGCTTTGAATATGACTCGTGGGATTGCCTCCACCCTTGGAAAAGTAGTGGCTAAGATGAATCAATGCCCTTGGAAGAAGGAGGATCAATAGGACCCACAATGTACCCCAACACTCAAATACCATGAAGCCAATGTAGGGTGTAGAATGTTGGGTGGTTGGTGGAGGACCACAGTGTACTTACGAGATGGCATCTCTAGCTACATCCATGTAGTAATCATCGAAGGCGGTAGTATCCTAGTCTTTTGATCTTTGTCTTCATCTTTTGACCGGATTGATGTGCTCGCATAGACACGAATGTACCTTATAATACCATGGGCTTTGTGTTTGTCTAAACAAGTAACCATATTTGGTCAAAGGCGATGTCTGGTGCCATCAACAAGAGCATAGGAGAGAGCTCTATTTCACTGATGCTTGACTTTTCTTGAGGTAGTTTTCGGTGTTCAAATAGTCTATGAATGGTTGCCTCCAATCCATCTCCTCCTTATAGGCGTCAACCTCCCAAGAGAAAGTCTCTCGATGAGTTCAACATCAATAAGGGATAAGACTTGTCTATTTTGGACCCTTATTGAAATGGACTCATCTTTCGGACATGCCAATTCTTTGGCAAGTTTGGCCAAAGCATCTTCTACTGCATTCTCTACTCGAGGAACCTTGTAGATGGTGACTTCAGGAATTTGGGCCAATAGCTTCATGGTATACTCGTGGTAATGATGAAGCTTGGGTTTGAGAACCTTGTAGGGACAATGATTGATGACCAAGAGAATCCCCAAAGATGTTGATGCTCTTGACACCGTGATAGCTAACTCATTGGCAATCAAAGCCTCATTCTCGGCTTCGTTATTGGCGTAGGGGTTGGAAAGATAGTATGAGAATCTCATCACATCTCAATCTAGAGTTAAGAGAACTATTCCTACCCCTGCCTTTCGGAAAAGTAGATCATAGTGCTTCCCCTTTATGAAAAGAAGCTGCACCATCAAAATACATCTCCCATTGGCGGTTGTCAACCTCCCCTAAGTTCATGATTTGTTCATCAGGGAGATCATCACTAAGTGAGAATCAACAGAAGTGGGTGTGTCTGAAATCTAGTGCTTGTCCTTTTACGCATGAGGGTAATGTGATATCAAATTATGAGAATCATGGACCATCATGCCAAACATCCGGATAGCATTGGCTATTTCATGAGGCATAATAGTGAATTTGTTCTAGAGCTCAAGTTCTCCTTATGAGAAAGCATATAGTGTCATAGTTTCTGAGATGCAAAGATCAAAGCGAGGTAATGTTTCTCAATAGGTGGATACTTTGCTTGAGGATTAGGCATGAGGTAGAGAGCATTCTCCTTTCCTTCATCATTGGCTTGGGCCAACAAGAGAGTCATCCAATGCGGTGTAGAGGATGAGTGGCTTGATAGAGGCTAGCGGACTTCACCAAATACTACTTGATATCTTCAAAGGCATCACGACACTTGTCATCCACTTGAACTTGGCATCCTTTTGACAAGTGGAGAATGGCTTGCATCTCCCGATAGGTTGGAAATAAAGTGTCTTAGATATGCAACCATCCTTGGAAAGATCGAGTTGAGTTAAACTCTTAGGAGGTGGCATTTCTAAGATAGCTTTGATCTTTTCTAGATCTATTTCTATTCCGGTGTCGACAACAAACCCAAGGAATTTCCTACTCGAATGCACACTTTGGGATTCATTTTGAGGTTATATTATCTTAACCATTCAAAAACTACTCTCAAGTCAAAGAGTGGTCTTCCTTTCTCTGTTCTGACTACGATCATCTAGCACTCAACTGATGATGGATGAGTTCATTGAAGATTCAGTCATGGCATTGGTATGTAGCATTTTAAGAAGGCATGACCCTATAATAAGATTTGATGGGGTTCAAAAGTGGTGTTTCTTTCATCTTGGGGACATCTTGATTTGGTTTGTAGCCGGATGACCCATCCATGAAAGAGAACATGAGATGATGTCCACCATTAATTCAGTATAGGAGAGAAACTCATCCTTAGGACATGCCTATTTAAGTCCAAAATTGATGCATATGTGAATTTGGCCATTCTTCTTCTGACATTGTAGGATATTTTTCATGAAACATCGATTAGTTTTTGACCTTTTTATTTCTAATTCATCTAGGAGCTTGCTTGATAGAGTTAGCTAGGATCTATTGGTTGTGGGCTATGTTAGATAATATGGGCATCTCTTCATAACTCCATGCAAAGTCTTTAAAATCAATAGCTAACTAAGTCATTGGTTTCTTCTTCATTCAATTGATGTATGTCGGTGGATTTTCTTCTACGAGGTTGATTTCTTTAAGCTTGTCAATTGTTGAATGGATCTTCTTCAAATTCTAGAGGTGCATCCTTGATTTGAGATCATCTGATCATCTAAAGTTTCTAAACACACATCCTCATAAGAGTTGGTTTGTGTGAAAAGAACCTATCGACTCCAAATGATTGGTAACAAGTAGCGTAATCATCATCGACTTGACCTCTTGTCACTCTTGATTGTGCTTCCTTACTATGTTATTCCATAGCTTTTGAAATACTTTGACTGACCATGTATGAGGAACCAAACCTTTGTATAAGATTATGAACACAAGGCAAGTAAAAGTCAAATGGTAATTCCATTAATTCTTTAAATGAATCCTCTTCAATACATCAACTTCAATACTTGAGGATGATGAACCCAAAAAGAATCTCTTTGGCTTTGCATCCATGGAAGACTTAGGGGCTTCCTTAACTACTAAACCTTCAACTTTTTGAGATGAAAGTGAGGTTAGAGCTAAGGTTCTATGTTTGATAGTTTTACATGCATTTGATTGAATACTTTGCTTTTTTAGAGGCTCTTCATTGTTGTCACATCAAAGTCACCTCAATGGAACCCGAGAGGGGTTGGTGGTATACTAATCACATTAGACTCATCCTCGCTGGATTCCAAGTCTATGTGAATAGTAGGGTACTCTCTGAACATAACCCCAGGCGATGGCCAACCAGTCTTCCACCACCCTATTTCTACTCGCCTCCTAGTGGAGGTTGAGTCATCTACCCTACCTTTAACATGTCCATATGCTTGAATTTATGTGGAGGGATGGAATCATCTTTTTCTTTCTTTTCTTCATCTGAACCAAGTTGAGAAATGAGAGTCATGATGTATGGCTTCATCTTATCACCTATCTCAAGGTAACACTATGGAACTAAAAGCATCACCTTGTTCATTAAATCTCCATCATTTTGATGCCTCGAGTGTGGAGATGTGTCAATAGCAGTCTTTGACTCATAATGTTCACCGATGCACACAATGAGAACTTCTGGGTCATTGCCCATATTGTTATAATGTAGGGGGCGATGTCTTTGCTATCCCCGAAGTAGATCTTCATGTTTGTGAAAGTGATCCAGCTTCTCTAATAATGTGCCTTTCATAATAGTTTTCAGGCTAAATATATCAGGGTCAAGGAGGGCCTTGATTAATGATTCCCTCATCTCTTTGAATAAGACAAGGGCATCATATATGCTTAGCTTAGATGGAAACTTTCTTAGATTAGAGAGGACATTGTAGTCCACCTTGGTGATCCTCCTAAGCATATCAGTGGAGCATCCTATGGAGGGGCTTCTCGATCCTCTACAATGACTTGTTTCCTCTATCTTGAGGTGCCTAGGAGGTAGAACCTTGCCACTATGGAGGTTGACTTGGTGATCTCTTGTGGCGGGTAATGGAAGGTTCTACTCAAGCTCTTCTATGGGACCCTCAGAATCGATGATTCCAAGTCTATCTCAAGAGGTGAACCCATAGTATTCAGAGTAGGAAAATCCAACTCTGAATCAGAAAGAGGAAGATCAAAATTATTATAGTTATTTTGACTTGAAGAGTTATCATTAGGAATAGAGTAGACAACCCATCGAAGTGACATATTCAATTGCTTTATTCTTCAATTTCTTGGATTTGATAGGAGGTACAAAGTAGAAATCAAGTAAAGTAAGAGGTAAGGGATTTGATGCCCTTATCCATCTGAGAGTTACTAGTAGAAGAAGAAGAATATGAAGTAGTAGTACTTGATAGGTCTGCGATGTAGTGACTGGTGGTGGTTTGCTTCTTGGCTATCGGCGACACATGCTCTCTATTGAGCTCCCCTTTCCCAGTTGTTGCAACTTGCAAACCTTCCTTGATGTTGGAGGTTTGAGGCTCAGCACAAGAAAGTTTCTTGATCTTTTTTAGATCTTAGAGGTTTTGGATAAGGAGATATCCCAACCTTTGGTTTTGGAAGGATCACAAGTATCCCCAAGGATTACCCTAAATGGATGGTTGTTCCACGGTATTCCTTAGATGATATACTGGTCTTGAAGCTATGTTCAAGGTCCTTAAATGTGAAGCAATCTTCCAAAACATGACTAGCATATTGGTAGGGCAAAAGTTAGGATCATGGCTTTTTCCTCCCTCTCTAGGTTTGGGTAGCTAAAATGCTTCTTTAAGAGATTCTTAAAGATCTTCTGATTACCTCCCTCTTAAATGAATAAGGCTTGTTAAGTTTATCCAAAAGAGTAGGTGGACCATAGTACGGCGTGGGTATGTGTCACTTCTTGATGATGTGAGGAGAGGTGGTGGGTATGGAGCATGGCGGTAGGCTGCTCGGTGGTGGTAGAGGAGGTGGAAGTGAAGGCTCTTGGTCTGGTCTCTTGATCTCAGCGTTGCTTCCCCTTATCCCATTGTCACTATTCTTCTTCATATATATACCTTTGGCTTTGTTTGGGAGTCTTGAAAAGGCAACTTGTTTGGCCTCTCCTTATAGACTAGCCCTTGTTGATTAACTTCTCAAAAGTTTTGATGGTGAAAGCCCTTAAGCATGAATGGGCCATGGATATTCTTTAGAAGAATCTCAATGGCATGATGTTAGAATATTTGGTTGCATTTCATACTCAAAATGTCATCAAGAATATAGGGGTCACAGGTTTGTTGTACATAATAGATAATGACCCTTTTGAGCTCAAATCCTCTTGATAAAGAGTTGCTCCAACAATGTCTTCTTGAACTATTGGGAAGTTTAGCATACCAATCAAAAATACTACTCTTGATGAAGAGATGAAAAGAGTAAAGTCACCACGTTGCAACCTAGCTAAAATGTGCAATGTCTTTCCTCGGTTTCCACGCCATCAAAACTCTTGAAGGAAGGTGGCACGAAACCCTTAGGATATTGGATTGCATCAAATTCCTCGGTAGGGTCTACCCTTTGGGACTGATGATCCTCCGGGCTTGAGCCAATGCTTCCTTCACTTTGCTCAACCATGGACTTGATATCTTTTTCTTGTATGGAGGTACTTTCCACTACCTTATACATCTTGGTCTACCTTGCTCTCTAAGGTAAAGTCTTGGTTGGGTCCAAGACATGCACCAACTTTGAGTTGTGTTGTAGGATGAACTGGGGGCTTATTTTGAAAGATACTACAGATCCTGAGCCTCTTCTCCATCTATCTATCTTTTCATCCTCTTTATTTGTGCTAGGTGTTGGGTTGAGTGGGTGTCTTCGCCACTTCATCTTCCATAGTCCTTGCTTTCTAGGAGGATGGTATCTACCATGCAAACCCTGAGTCTCCCATAAATCATCTTCATTGGGATCAAACTGATCTTCTCCTCATCCACCAATCATATCCTAGATCTCTTTCTTCTTTTATGAAATAACTATATGTAGAAATGATCTGTGCACAAATGACTTTGTGAGATTGGATCACTATCATGTACTTGTGAGGCGGACCTCCCCTACTTCGAGAGAATCAATCTATGAGATTGTACTCAGAAGAATACACTCCCCTATCCTCTCATATGGGGTGACACTCTAGGAGGTTCTATCATAGGTGCAACAGGTCTTCCTCTCTCTCTACTATACCATCTCATGTCTATGCTGGTGGTGGTGAAGGATGACCACTATGCTTGGGGTGATTCTCCCCACGGGAGAAGGTCAAGTGGGAGCTTCGACCACCACAGTGTGATGGAATGGGATCCCATGGCGGATCACCAATGGGGTCCTCTTCTCCCATGTGGCCTTCATGGCCTTTGGCTGGAGATCTTTGAAACATGAATGGGTGATGGTGGATGGGGGTAGAGCGGTGTGGTGGAGACACCAACTCTCAATAGGCTCCTCCTGATGATGAGTCATCAGAATGTTGTCTATGATCATGGGTAGCCGATCAAAAAAATCAATGAGTCGAGAGCAACCTCACTCTCTCTAGTGAGCTAAGTATGGGCCTCCAGCCTCTCTGTAAATATGCTTCCCCTCTGTGGGATAACTCAAGTCAAATTGAGCGGACTCAGCGTCGTAGCTCATTCTGGCGTGGCGAGGAGGCCATATGACCTCTCCTCTGAGTGGTGAACCATTGGTGGAGGTGAAGTTCAGATCCTCTTAGCATCCTTATTGTCAGACCTAGAGAGAGGATGAAATGGGTTCACTGTAACAAGGGGAACCAAAATGGCAACTCCTCAACGACCATGTAGCTACCTCCATCTCCCAATGCGGTATGGTACCGCTTTATCATGCAATTTTGTTTCCTCCTTTGTCTTGGTAGGGTGAGTGGGTAAGTAGACCCACCTCAAAAGTTGGGAGACAATCCCGGGATCGGGGAGCCTTACCCTTGAGGTGCTAATGAGTGGGTGCCCCCAGGCCCAAATACTACATTATGCGGCAGTGTGCATGCACTTATAGAACTACCCTCCTTCCTCTGAGGGATATCGAGTGGCATATCTGAAATGGCCGACGCCAGTGCTCCTCTAGCTTGGTGAGAGTGCCCTCGTAATCCTCCCCCTCAAAACCTCATCCAAAGTGAATGAGGTGGGAATGTCAGGGAAGGGCGGCGATCAGAGGCAAGTCCATCCCTGAGGAAAGGTAAACACATACTTGGGTGCCATTTATCAATGAAAATTGAAATCTGACTATCTTGAGTCTAATGTTGAAAATAAACTTGAATCATTGTTGATTTTGAATTTTTAGAATTTGAACCACATCAACATCTTGAAAGTGTTAAGTGGGGTTCAAATGATTTAGAATAGATTTGAGATTTGATTGGAAAGAGGAATTTTTGAATAAATCCACTTTCAACAAATTTGGGTATGTTGAAAATGGGTTCAAATATTTTTTTTTTTTTTTTTTTTTTTTTTTTTTTTTTTTTTACCTTTATTTTTTTTTAAATTTGGGTATGTTAAAGTGTCAATTTGGTTTTGATTTGATTTGATTTTTGGAATTTGTTCACTTAGCAAATTTGGGTATGCTGAGATGTTTGAAAATAATTTTTTTCTTTATTTGCTTTATTTGTGAATCATTTGTGATTTTGAAAATGGAATCTCATTTAGCAAATTTGGGTATGCTAAAAGAATCAAGTGTGTTTTGTTTTTTGAAAATTTTGAAATAGATCTTAGCAAATTTGAGTATGCTAAGAAAATCCTAATGTGTTTCTTTTGATTTTGATTTGATTTTGAAAAAATGGAGATCTTAGCAAATTATGCTAATAAGTTTCTGTTTTGATGATTTTGAGATGGAATTTCACTTTAAATTTGTATGCTGAAATTAATGTGTTTCTTTTTTTTTTGAAAAAGATCACTTAGCAAATTTGTATGCTAAATGAATTAATGTGTTTCTTTTGTTTTGATTTTTATTTTGAAAATGGATCACTTTAGCAAATTTGGTATGCTAAAAATCCTAATGTGTTTCTTTGTTTTATTTTTTTTGAAAATGGAGACTTCACTTAGCAAATTTGGTATGCTAAATGAAATTCAAATGTGTTTCTTTGTTTTGATTTTATTTTGAAAATGGAGACTTCACTTTAGCAAATTTGGTATGCTAAATGAAGTTCAAAAATGTTTTGAAATTTTGTGAAATGAGATTTCACTTAGCAAATTTGAGTATGCTAAATGAAATTCAAAAAAAGGTGTTTCAAATTTTTTTTGTTTTGATTTTGGGACTTCATTTTAGCAAATGGGGTATGCTAAATGAAGTTCAAAATGTTTTGAAAATTTTTTGTGAAATGGAGATTTCAACAAATTTTATGCTAAATGAAATTCAAGATGTGTTTCAAATTTTTGTGTTTGATTTTATTTTTGGAAATGACTTTACTTTAGAAAATGGGTATGAAAATGTTCAAAATGTTTTTTGAAAATTTTGTTTTTTTTGATTTTGAAAAAGATTTCCATTTAACAAATTTGGGTATGTAAGATGGAAATCATTTATGTTTCATTTTTCAAATGTATTTTTTTTGATTATTGCTTTTGAAAGAGAAATCCCAACAATATATATGGAATATGTTAAATGGGATTTCAAAATAATGTCATTTTATTTGAAATGAAATTTCATTCAATAAATTTGGGTATATTGAATGGAATTTCATATGTGCTTTTGAAAGTTTATTTTGATTTTGATTGAAAATGAAACCTCCATTCAATAAATGTGGGTATATTGAATGGAGAGGTTCATATGCTTGAAAAATGATTTTGTTTGAAAATGAAAATTTTAACACATGAATGTGTTGAATGGAATTTCAAAGTTGTGATTTTGCTTGAAGATGTAACATCCATCAACACATTTGGATGTATTGAATGGAAAATCTTCAAATTTTGTGCTTTTGAATGATTGTTGGAATTTTATTTTGAAAATGAGGTCTTCATAAAATGAATTGAGTGAAGAAGTTCATTTGTGCTTTTAGAAAATTTATGTTGGAATTTTATTTTTGAAGATGATCTACATATACCAATCATGAAGATTGTTAGATGAAGGTGATTTAGGAAAAAAAAATTCGTGCAAAAAATTTTATTAAGTGCATTTTGAAAGAGTGCTTTTTTTGAAAAGCAAGATTTTTTATGAAGGATTTATTTTATCTTTATTATTTTAGAATGAACCTTTCCTTACCATAAAATGGTAAGGAGGAAGTCTTTAATCATTTTCTTTTATTAAATTTTTTATTTTTTTACCCATTGGGAACCGGGGTTTTAAGACAACAGGTGAGGTCCTAAAACCTAAAGATGTTGGCTAAAGCTTAAGGATGAAATAAGCTAAGTGCCAATGAAAAGAAAGATAGTCTTGGATTCATACAAAGTACAAACCCTATCGATACTTGGAGACAATGATCATTTACCAAAGATGGAGGAACCATCCGTCGCCAAAAAATCTGTGAAATTTTTATATAATATTTCAATTTTCATCTTCATCTTCATCTATAAAATGAAGATAAAAGAGATATGATATACTTCTTTCTTTTGATGGACACCAATAGATCCTTATGAGAGGGGTGATATGACATTGAGGAGAGGTGTACTATCTCAAGATAGAAGTCACCTACAATGGACCTAATCACCTCAATAAGGACTCCTAAGGACATGGTCTCATATGTACGAGATTCTTCCCTACTTTACATGGAAAAAAAGTAGGTTTATTTTAAAGTTCATTAAGTTCCTACAAGGGGAAGCCCATAGTTAATTACATCTAAGGAAATGAGATTCCTTAGAATACTCTTGATTAAGGTAAATGATCATTGTCTCCAAAGATTTCAATAGGTAGGACTATCAATCAATTAGTTTATTTTTAGAAGATGGGATTGATCAAGAGAGTTATTATCAAAGAAGATAAGTAGATGCTCACGATGCTAGGAAACTAGTGAGCATCTCGTATCTATGGTTGGGCTTTACATTTTGAAATTGAATTATTTGTTTGAGTTGAATTTTTATTAGAAATTTAGGGCTTATAATTCCATGATACAAGGTTGGAAATGCCTAGAGGTGAGGATTTATGCTTAGGCTGAAGGGAAAGCAACCTCAAACCTAAATCTAGGAGCCAAAAGCACTAAATCTAAGGTGAAAATGGGTATTTTTTTGCCATAAGAGAGGACAAACCACCATTGCTTGGACTTACAACCACAGGGGTGGCCAACTAACTCCTCTACGATTTTAAATTCATGTAGGCAAGTCAGTCTATGCTTTATGCAAGATAGCTAGGTTGTTATTTATTTAGAAAGAGACTAAGTCCTTAAACTCACTCCCTAGACTAGATCATGTAAGGGCATGAAAAATGACCTTAAATGCAAATCATATTACATTTTATTTTATTTTTGGACAATCATTTGACTCAGCTTATAGGATTCATATAATGCATGAGAAATAAGATTATTGGGCCAAAATCAGTGAGAAGGGGGAGGTGTGTTTCCACCATGGCTCTCAAAGG
Source organism: Cymbidium sinense (assembly GCA_021442155.1). NCBI lineage: Eukaryota > Viridiplantae > Streptophyta > Magnoliopsida > Asparagales > Orchidaceae > Cymbidium > Cymbidium sinense. Next base: position 188,034,086 of record CM038221.1, read on the forward strand.
TCAAGCCAAGTTCTCGGCAAAGGCCTCAATCAAGAGTGAAAATAATATGCTTTTATGCATGATGTTATAAAAGAAATACTCATCCTAAGGGGTTGCTAATTCTTTTATCTTGATTTTAACTAGCTTTAGTGAGGTTATGAGTTATTTATTTTAATTTTGAGTTGATTAATTTGGTAGAAGATTTATTTTTTTAAGAGCATCATACATACATCAAGTAAGGAAGAAACTAGAAAAGGATGCCATCTTAATGCACAAGCTAAACAAATATCAATCATTTTATAAAGCTAACATAAAAGAATAAAAGGCCATGTGGTGGGCACCACACAAACTCAAAATAAATTGGGTAGTTGAGCTCTACCCCTTATACAACAGATTACAAATGAATTAATTAAAAGGAATTCATGTTATGGGGTCTTCATTCTTCTTTCTTCTTTCTTCTTTCTTCTTTCTTCTTTTGGTTCCTTCTTTTGGATGGTTGGAATGTATTGCTCCAAAGGCTTCACATGGTACATAAGATGAGATCTTATGACCAATGCTCATCCTAATCCCCATAACAATCATTCCAAAATCTAATTGCAAATTACATGAAAAGGAAAAGTAAATCTAACTAACACACTAAAATAGAGATTAGCTAAACAAACCACAAATCCCAAGCATGTATATTGGACTTAGCACCACACATGGGTAACCAAGTCCACCTGGCCTATTGGATTATGCTTAGGGGTATAAGCACACATACAAAAAAAGTTATATTTATTATACTTAAGCACAATCCTAGAAAATAATGATTAGACTAAATCATCACCATTCATTCTCACATTCACCTAACATCAGAAAACATATATCACAAAATAAAAGCAAACATCAAACCATGCACCCTAACCTAAAGCTAGAAGTGGTGACTTAGCCAATGTGTGTGCTTTAAGGTTTGTGTGGTATGCTATGGCTTTAAGGTTTAGATTTTCTAAGTGTGAAGATGTTCAACTTAGATGGGTGGTTTCATTTAAGTGTTTAGTTGATTTGGGTTGATTTTATTTTTGTATTTTGGTTTAGTTTAATGAATCTATTAATTACTAAGTTGTAAAGAGAGGGAAAAGAGAAGAGAACTCTCTTTCCTTCCCTACCTTAAGTAATTTCTAAAGTAGATTCATGTTTTAATTTTGTTTAGTGAATGTATTATGTGTTTTAATTAATCCTAAGTTTAGATTTTCCTAAACAAACTATTCAAAAGAAAGGCATTTTAAGATTAAGTAAAGTGAATTAATATCACAAAACACATCACTTCATTTCTTTCCCAACATGTATAACATGCATATGGATGAATCCTAAGCATATCTATACATACAAATGGAAATGTTTAGCACACTTTATGATGAATGCTAAGTGTTACTTAAGAAAATTTGAATGCTTTATGATGCATGATTTTCATTAAGTAGAAAAGAGGTTTCTTATCCATTATTCACATGCACACATGTATGTATGAAAGGCATAAGTGAGTATGCCATTGTTAGCACCAGGGGTGTAAGGTACAAGACCTACTTAGTACTTAAAGCCTCATAACCACGGGTTGTCGGACTAATATACCACTTTCCTTAAAACACATGTACAAAAGAAATGAATGGAAAAGAAAGATGCAAAAGTTTGTATTTTTATTTGTTTGTTTTGTTGCAATTTATATGTATAAGTGTGGATGTCCTTCTTAAGTAATAGCATAGGAATGAATAGGAATGGGGTTAGGCAAGTGTTGTGTTCTTTTCAAATGAACTATACACTTTGCCAAATCTATTCAAAAATATGTTAAAAAGAGAAGGAAAACCACACTATGCACATCTTCATATTTATATCCACATGCAAGCTTATAAATAATTATAAGTAGCACACTTTAGTTTTGATATTTGATTTATATATTTTGAAAATAGTTTTGGATTTAATAGTGATAATAGCCATTCATATTTTACTTTAGCCAAAACATGCAATTTGACATAAAGAAAATATTTTATTTTAATTTGATTTTTGAAAAGCATGAATGCATGAAATTCATATGACATACACATTTATTTATGTTAGGAAAGAACTAAAGTGATGAAATGTAAAAACATTCACCTAATTAATTCCTAAAGACAATCTTATGAAATAAGAAAGCTTAAAACAAATCAAAGTTATTTTAAAGAAGGTTTGATTTTGTTTTGAGTTTGATTTAATTTGAGAAATGTGAGGTGAGTTTGTTGTTCTAACCCATTCCACATATGTTTGTTATTTTAGTTTAATTTTAGATCATTAGATCAATTTTATATGTTGATTAGGTTAAGGTATGAATTAAGTGTGTTAATTACCCTTACATACACCACTTAGCATAGTTAATCAAATAATTATGAGCCAATGAGATGACATAAAACCACAAGAATTTAAATCAATGCACCTAGGAAGAAAAGGGCCTAATGCAATTTGGCTCATGATTAATGATTAATGATTAATTAAACTAAGGGTTTAATTTAAGTAATTTCATAACCCCTCTCACACATCTGAGTGAGATTTTGATTTCCTTAATGTACTTAGGCTCTTGAACACCTAAGCATCTATCCAAGATAGATTAATTGAGTTATGCAAAGTTTTAGAATTTTATGAAATTAATTAAGGGGTAATTAATTGGTGAATTAATTAAGGTTGATTAAGGAAGAAAGGGGTTTAAGGAATATCTTAAAGTATCCCAAAATTATTCCCTAAACCTCATATTCACTTAAGCAAAACTTAATTGACTCAATGAGGGTTAAACCACTAATTATACCCTTAATTAAGCAATTACATTAAGGGGAGTGATTAAGGAATGTAGCAATTCCCCAATTAAACCAATAAATCCCAAGAAAATTAGGGAGGTAAGTCATCCCACTAATTATGAAGTTTGGGATTAATCGATTGGAGTAATTGAGGGTAATTAAAATAACATTCCAATAAAACAAATTCAGAAAACTAAAATCCATTAAAATTAATTTTTTAATATTCTATGTTTTTATCTATCCAATGCAATTTATTTCATATTTTTTGATTTTTCTAAGCAGATATGAATTTAGAGGTTCCATTTAATTAGATTTAATAGCCTAATAAATGTTAATCCACCATGTGGACACACACAACATGCGCTTTCCACGTGGCATGAGGGATTATTTAAGTTGTCACATCATAGCACCATATCGGGCACGCTTTCTCCTCACCCCGATCAAGGATTGATCAAGGTTAAAGTTGTTCTAAAGGATAAATGGATCTATGTTAATCACCATCCATCCAAAATGTGGATGGATGACCCATGATATTTCCCTATTTTCGGAGAGGACATGGCCCATCTTCTAGGGGATGATCCGATTCGAGCTCGATTGATCCAAAACCAAAAAAAGGCAAACACATATAATGTAGAATCTCATGGATGAAAATCCACTTCAAAGCTCCAAATAATTGAAATTAAGCTGTACCTCGGAGGTGATCAACACTCGATTCTTGGAGAAGCTTCAGTGGAGATGAAGCTTTGAAGTTTGAGTTTAAATTGGTGGATCCTTCTAGAGGCCAACTCCACCTTCTTGAGCTCTGATCAAGTACTCCTCCTTTGGAACTTGGAAGCTTAGAGAATCGATTTGGTCCCTGAGCTTGCAAAGAATTGGGTAGGGAGTAGTTTAAGATTGATTCATGGAGCTCCCTATTTTGATATGAAATCAAAATGGAGAATTAAATCTTAAAGCTTGGGAGAAAATTCCTCTGCTCTAATTAATGGGGAGAAATGAATTCAAGTGAATTAGGGAGTATATCTCCTAGTGAATCAAAGCTTTTCCATTTTGATCCAATAATTGGGTTTGTTAGGCTTTAGAGGTCCTCACATTGAGTGTGTGGGAGTGGGGTGAGCTCCCATGTGCTGAGTGGAAAGGATTCCATGTGGCCATTTTCAAAGGAATGGGTTTGGGTTGGGTTGAACCCATTGGGTCATGTACCATCCATTAGTTCATTTGGTCCACTAAGAGGATGCCAAGTGTCCATGAAAGGAATTGACCAAATTCCAAGTGGTTTTGATTTTGGGTTACCCTATGGCCTAGGGGTAAAATGGTCATTTGACCTAGATTTCAATTTGAATATGTTTGGATATGAAAATGGGCCAAGTTTCATTGAATTTGGAGTTGGTTTGATGACTCATGTTGACCCATTTAGGTCAAAATGGGTCAACTTGGGTCAAGTTGACCAATTGGTCAAATTGGGTCAAACCAAGGGTTGGGTCAAGTTTATATGACCATTTGAAATGTTTTGGTGGCTTTGGTTTGATTCAATTTGGTTTATATTTGGTTTTCATTCAATTGAGTTCATTTAGGTCAAATGGGTCAAGTTGACCAATTTGACCCATTTGACCTATTTGGGTTAGGTCATGGGTTGGTTCATGTTTGGTTCATCATATGAAATGGATTGGTATCTTTGTTTCCAATCAATTTTGATTTAGTTTGGATTTGGCTCAAATGACCTTTAAGGTCAAGTTGGGTTCATGGTCAATTGGGCTAGGTTAGGTTTAGTTAGCCAATTGAGGCTTTGGTCAAGTTCAACAAGTGATTTGGAATGAACTTGACCCATTGGTTTCAATCAATTTGGCTTAGATCAAGTTTTGACATATTTTGACTTTTTAGGTCAAGTTGGGTCAACTTTGGTCAAGTGGCCAATTAGGTTAGATTAGGCTCAAATGTTGACTTAGTCAAGTTCAAACATTAATCATGAATGAAATTAGATCAATGGTTCCAAATAATTTGTCCTATGGTGGATTTTGGCTATGTTGGATTTTATTTTGGCTAAGTGTTGACTTGGTCAACCCTTAAATTTGACTTGGTTTGACCCAATTTGAGTGATTGATCATCTCATGATGATTGTTGATCATGATGAGGCTTAGATGGGCTTAGTTCAATCTAATTTGGTTAGGATTAGAATTTGGCTCATAAGGGATACTTTAGGTCACTTTGGGTCAAGTGAGCCTAAGTAGGTCAAATGGCTTGGTCAAAGCTTGATTTGAGTTTGATTGAACTCACATATGGACTTATGATTGAAATATAAATCCATTTGCAAGTGATTTGAAGTCAAATGGGTTTTGATTTATTTGATAATTTCAAGTTCAAAGGGTGAACATGAATTTGAGTTGTATTTGATTTTTTTGAATTGAGTTTGGTTAAGTGATTGAATTTTTTGTTTATATTTGGATTCATGGTTGAAGGATTGATTGAATCATGAAGAAAAATCAAGGGCCTCGCTTGATTTGAATTGGATTTGGCTAAGTTCAAGAGTTTGACTTGAAAGGCTTAGGTTGAATTTTGAGTAGATTTGAGTTTGATTTTTTGAGTTTTGATATTTGAATTTATATTTCATTTATATATGTGAATATAAATTAGAATATAAATGAGTTAATTTGAATTTGAAGTGATTTGATTTGATTTAGGCTAAGTCCATGAGAGGATCAAAGGACTTAGAAATTTTGAACTTGGATTTGATTTTGGATTTATTTTTGATTGATTTGAATTTATATTTTATTTATATATATGAATATAAATGAGAATATAAATGGGTTTGAGAAAGTTTCATTAGTTTGAATTGATTTTGTCTAAGTCCATAAGAGGGAAATCAAAGTGACTTAGGAAAGATTTTTGGAATTTCATTTTGATTTCAATCATGTGGAATTGATTCATAATTTGAGAAAATCAATCGGAATTGATTCAAGGTTTGATTGAGAGTTGAAGTTTATATGAGTTTGGAGTTTGACTTGAAAGGAGGATTTGGTTCAAGATATAAGTTCAGCAAAGTTTCCTAACACCCCGAAGGCATAACCTATTCCTATGACTAACTCTTCTAAGTCTATAGGGTTAGGTTGAGTGTCCACCTAATAACTAGATGTGTCTTAAGACTAAGGAACTCTTAAAGTCTAAGGAAAATCCTATGTCTAAGATGGAGGAGTTGAGAGCTCATTCTAAAAATGAGGTCAACAGTCAAATTGGGTCAACTTGGGTCAAATTGGCTCAATTGGGTTCAATTGATTGTAATTGAGTGTTTGGCTATGATCCATAATTATTTTGGAAGAGATTGAATGAGTTGATTTGATCCAATTTAGATTAGATTAAGATTTGACTTAATTTAGACATTTAGGCCAAATTGGGTTAAGTGGGTCAATTGGCTTGATTAGGTTTAATTGGGATCAATTGAATGTTGAAAAATATTCTGTGTTGTTTAATTTTGTGTGATGAGGGACACATAGATCTTAGAGGATATTTATTAAATGATCGGTACAATATCAAGGAATGATATACTACCTCAAAAGGTATAAATATCACCACATAATGGACTCAATCACCCAAAAGGACTATGAATGACTACCACACATTTTTTTAACTACACATAGATGATGTAAGATAGGGTTTATTTTAAGCAGGGTTCTTAAATTTCCTATAGAGGCAAGCCCCCATAGTTAACTTAGGGGACATGAATTACCTAAGAATACTCTTGATTAAAGTGATTGACTAACATCTCAATGGATTTCAAAATTTGATATCAAAGGATTGGTAAATATTGAAAATCAAGTGGGAAATCTTAAGTGGAGAGAGTTCTTAATGGAATTTGAAGAAAAGTAGGTAGGAAATGCTCATAATACAATGAAGCTTAGTCAGCACCTCAATTTATCCTATGGTGAGGCTTAATATTTTTGATGTAGAATTATAACTGTTTAAGTTTACACTTTATTCAAAATCTAAGACTTATGTTCCAGCAACACAAGATTGTGTAAATTCCTTAGAGGTGAGGACTTATGCTCAGTAAATAAGAATCAAACGACCTCTAAATCCATATCTAAAGTGCTTTAACATAAGCTTGACCAAATTCTTCTCAAGGAAGTGGGATATATTAGTTCATTTCATTAAAGAGAATGAACCAATTTAAACTCTTCTAGATTTACAATCGCTTGGAGTGGTAGCCAGCTAAGACCTCCTTTAATTCAAAGCCATATGGATTGGTCTCATATAAATGCAAGATGGCTACATTATTATGTATTAAGAATGAATTAAAAGTCCTAAACTCATTTTCTAAGAGACTAGATCATGACTAGTATAAAAATCATGTCTTAGGCTAATGCAATAAAATTTATAAATTTTATTTCCATTTTGACTCATTATTTTAGATTCAGGCTTAGGAGGATTTATGTCTACATGCATGATGAAATTAAATTATAGGCTAAATTAGCGAGAAGGGGTGCTCTCCACTATAAAGAATGCTCTCACAGGTTAAGCCATATCACTTATCGTGCAAGAATGGAGACTCATATTTGCAAGGAAGAGGTAATATGTATGCATGGTGTTATAACATATAACATACAGTTATGGGTTACTAATTCTTTTTTTTATTAACTTCCTAGGCTTTAAAGTGAGGTTATGAATTATTAAATTTAATTAAAGTTAATTAATTGGAGTAGAAAATTTTAAGTTTCTAAAAAACTTACCATATCCAGGTCATATAACAAACAATCAAGCTTTAAGAAACCTATCAAAAATATGTCATTTCTATTTCACAATCAATGTAAACAACAACAACAACAACAACAACAACAACAAGCCTTAATCCCACTAGGTGGGGTCAGCTACATGAACCCTATGTATCAGTGTCAATGTGTCAAATTCTCATTTAAATCAAGTAAGATCATTTTATACATCTTAAGCCTTTTGGGTCTATCTACCTTTCTTAACATAAGGCAAATCTAATGTATCTACTCTCATTGTCATCTAAGACGCTTTATGGCCAAACCATCTAAGGGACTCCCTAATCTTATCTAAGAGCTACCCAACTTTTTCCTAATATACTATTTTGCATTCTATCTTGAGTAAAGCCACTCATCCACCTAAGCATCCTAATCTTAGAACACTTAACTTAGTCTTATGCTTCTTTATTGGCCAACATTTTGCACCACAAATCATTGCTGGTCTTACCACCATCTTATAAAATTTTTCCAAATTTAAGTGGAACTTTATCACATAATAGATGTCTCCACTTCAACCATCCAACTTGAATTCTACTAATAACATCTCCATCTATTTCACCATCATTTTGAACAATGAGCCTAAATATCTGTATTTCACTCTATTAATGACTTGTTCACCCAAGTCACAACACTACCACTAACTTCTACAACTAAAATTACACTCCATATATTCAGTTTTAGATCTACTTAAATGAAAACCTTAGACTTGTGAGTGACCTCCATAATTCAAGTTTTTGTTTAACCCTCTCTAGTCTTATCAACAAGAAGAATGTCATCAAAAGCATACACCAAGGTACATCTTCTTGTAAATGCCTAGTAAGAACATCCATAACTAAAGTAAAAAAAGATAAGGGCTTAAAGTTGATCCTTATGTAATCCAAAAATAGGAAAATATTTGTCAACCCTCCTTGTGTATGGACCAATGCTCTAGTATACATATCATTAATGACTTGAATATAACCAATATTAACTTTTCATTCTAGAACTCTCCAAAGAACATCTCTTGAAACTTTATCATAAGTTTTCTAAATCAATAAATATCATATGTAGATCCTCCTTTTCTATGCTTCTCCATCAAACCCTTAACAAATGTATAGATCCATAGTAGATCTACTGACAAAACCAAAGACAGAAACTTTGTATCACAACAACCCATGCTCATTACTTCTCCCATAATTTTAATGGTACATTAACTTAATTCTATAATTTGCACACTCTTACCATCACCTTTATTCTTAAATATAGAACCAACAAACTCTTTCTCCACTCATCCGCATCTTTAGTCTTTAAATGACAAGATTTGTGCCAAAAAATTCCTTGATCTCCTAAACATTTACACCTATTGGAATATTATCCTCCCTACTATTTTTCACATTTCATTTTCTTTAAAGCTTCACTAACTTGATTTAATACAATGATAAAATGAAATTTATTTTGTTTAGTATTAGGTTGCTAAAACTAATCGTACTAAATCCTTCATTGAAAAGTTTATCAAAATACCTCATCCACCTAATTTCAATATCCTTTTCTAAAAAATCATTTATTATTTTCATCCTTAATACACCTCACTTGAACTATGTTTCTATCTCTTTGGTTATTAACTTATACATACATCTTTCTTCTTTGGTATCTAATCTATTGTATAAATCACTAAAAGCTAAATTTTTTACATCATATACTACTTTTAGAATCTCTACAGGCCACTTTATATCTTTCCCAATTCTCTGAGTTTTCACAATCAATGTAAACAAATCAAATAAATAATAGTTGATTAAACGAATAAAATACCAGTGCGATCCAATACTACTATAGACCCTAGAAAAGAAAAAGGTTGAATAGTAAAGCTTTACCCTTATACAACCTACATTATAATTAATTTATAATGAAAACAAAGCTCTAGTCTTCAATCTTCATCTTCATCTCATGGATTTGAGCTCTCCAAGCATCATAAAGCCTCCAAGGTCTAAGCCTTCTAGTCACTACTCATCCTAAACCTCATAGCTCTAATTCGAATCATATTGATAAAATTACATTTTTATGAAATGAAAATCTAACTACACCTACAAAATAAAAGTAAGCTTAACATAAATTCACACTAAGCAGTTATATTTCAAACATTGGGGCTTAGCACTCTGCCTCTATTCACCAAGCCCACTTGTTTTAATCGATTATACTTAGGGACTTAAGTAGTGCCTGCAAGCAAAGACATTTATTATTTTTATTATTACAGCAATCCCTTAGGTGCAATCCTTTGCAGAAAACATCATTATTCTAACGTCGCCCTAACATCTAGACTACACACAAACAATCTTACTATCCAGTCTACAACATTACATCATAAAATAAAATATCACATCATCACTACCAACATCGATCTAACATAAGACTAGGATCGGTGACTTAGTATTCTAATGTATGTGCTACGACTTAGTGTGGTATGTCATAATTAAGTTCTCATGTTTGAAATTATCTAATGATGAATGCTTAAGTTCCTTCTTAAGGATAATTATGTTTTAAATGATTAATGATTTAAGATGAATTTTAAACGTAATTCTTTTAAACTTAGAATTTTAAAGAGAGAAAGGAAGAGTAAGATCCACCTAAATCCCTAACCTTAGGTTGAATCTAAAGATGAATTTTATGACTTTTAATCATCTTAATGAAATGTTATAATTTTTTTTATTAAACTATGTGTTTGAATTTGACTTAAGTGATTTTATACATGAAAGATATATTAAGATTAATAAACTAAATCATAGCCAATTTAACACATCTTCTTAACTTTGCTTTATCATCCCTTAATATTCATTTGATTAAATAATATATTTAATTGAATAATTAGATTTAATAAATGCATATATATTATTTAAATATTTCACACTTTAATGTATGGATGAATTAATATTTTTTTATTTGTTAAAATTTAGTATATAATATGATTATATGATGCATGAATTTTATAAAAAAGATGATTTGATTATCACTTATACATATACATATAAAATAGTACATTAAATTTGTACAAGTATGTACCATTGTTGAACTGGGAAAGTGAGATAATCAGAGACCCCCTTGAGACTATTTAAAGTTTCACACTCCTAAGAGACTATATACTTGTATATATATATATATATATATATATATATATATATATATATATATATATATATATATATATATATATATATATATATATATATATATATGAAATTATGAAAAATTTAAGATGCTCAAATATATAGGTAAAAATAATTTTTAACCTTACTATGTAGTTCATTACAAATCTCAAGGTACGTGTCATTATTATACCAGAGATACAAGGTATCAAGACTTCATTCAGACCAGTAGCCATGCGACCTCAAGTTTCTAGACTATATATATTTCAAGTTGTAGTTCATACATATAGAATTTAAATTTAAATTTAAATTATTCATATTGATTTGCATTTAGATTAATAGATATTATTTTTTAATTAATTAAGAAAATAATTTATGATTTACTAATGATAATAGCTACACTATTTAATTCAAAGCATGCAATTAAATAAAAACTTTTTATCTATTTTTAAAACATGAATGGATGAAATAATTGAAAGATAAATTTATAAATGAATGAAGCAAAGCAATTAAACATCATCACATAACCTATTTGGAGAAATTAATTCTTAAGATTATTCACATGAAGATAAGCACTCTTGAGTCTAATAAAATTTATTAAAGGTTGAATTTTGAAATTTAAATCATTTAATCCTAATGAGGAGATGAAATTATTAAAGTTATCTCTTAACCAATCTCTATTCACTAAATGATTCAAAAGTGGTTTAGATGATTTTTATGAATTAATTAATATTAATTAATTATTTAATCAATTAAGCTCAAAAGATCTCATAAATTCAATTAAGCCCTAAATATAGGTCCAAAAATTATGAGAAATTTACAAAAAAAAAAAAAAAATTCATAAGCATGAAATAAACATGTCCTAAAAATCCTAATACAATTGGGCTTGTAATTAGAAATTAACCTAGGAAATGAGAAAAACTCAAAATCATCAATTACCCTCAAAATACCACAAACTAATTATAGATTTTAATTTCATTAAAAATATCTTTGTTACTTAAGCACAAAGAAGGCTTGATCAAAATTTTTGGAGGTCTACATTAATTATTAAGGAATTTTTCAATTCTAAGATAAACTTAATTAATTAAATGAAAGCCTTTTAAAGTGATTTTTTAAAAAAATAATCAAGACCAGAGATCCTAATTAATTTCTTCGATCCCCTTACTATTTTAATACATAAATACACTTCCATAATTAATTTTATATTTTTTAATTTTAATTATTTATTAAATGCATAAAATAACTGAATTAGGTTTGAAAATTTAGATCACCCAAATTACTTAGGAAATTAGTTTGAAATAATTATGAGAGGCAGAGGTCATCCCAAAAAATAATCACATCAAATTTCAAGCTAATCACGCAAGTAATTAAGGCTTAATTACACTAATTTAATGAAACTTTAAATCCTAATTAATCATCGTACATTTGATAAAATTTAGGTTTTTTATTTTTAGTAGATTATCCTCTTTCTAAGCTTTCCATAGAGGGTTTACTTATATTTTTTATAATTTTCTATAATTTATGATTTTTTAAAATTTATGCATAATTAAAGTAATTAATTGATGCTTATTTAAACTCTAATTTAATTATTTTTTGTGATTTAGTGTGACCTAGAGGGTCTAATTAATTTTTAAGATCTACGATGTTTGTTAAAGTGATTTTAATTATTTTAATGAACTTGTAAAAATTTTAGGCAAGAACATTAAGTTTTTTTAAAAAAAAGATTTCAACTTAATAGACTTAGTATTTTAAGGGTAATTAAAGAAATATAGATTTTACTAAAACTAAAATAAGTCCTAAAATATATAGCCAAATTTGGAGATTTTGGGTTTATTATATTTCTATTGAAAAGACAAAACCATAGAGCCCTTATTTGTTTTTTTTTTTTTTTTTTTGTTAAGTATTTTACTTTTTATAATTTTTTGAAGTTTTGGGTTAGATATAATGGAATAAATAAAAAAATGAGATTTAATCATGGTCGTCCATTCTATCCAAGTAAGATGAAGGACCCCAAGATTGTCTTCCTCATGGGAGGCAGACCAACAAAAAAGGTTGGATGGATGTGATCTAGACAACAAACATCACCAGATCTCATAATCTTTCGATGATATAAGTCAGAAATCGCTCGCTTTATTTCTTATTGGAGAATTGAAAAGAGAAAAGTGCAATGGGATCTAAGAGAAAATCCTAGATTAATGCAAAATTTTCACCAAATACAAAAGGCCTATGGCTGATCTAAAGTTTAGAAAATTTACCTCACCAAATCCTACATTCAGTGGATGCTAGAAGATCTCCTCGAATCTCCTCCTTTGCCTCCTTATGAAATGCTCTAGTCGTCGTACACCATTGTATGTTGCTAGAAATTGGTAGCTTTTGGACTTAAGAAGCATAAGAGGGGGGAGAGAGATTTTCTTCTAATTGGAAGATGTTTGAATGGAAAAATATGTGAGATGAGTTGGTCTTACTTCTTGGGAGGTGGAGAAGGTGTTGGATGCCAGAAAGAGAGCTCTTTCACCTCTTTTCTCTGCCTTCTCTCTATATGGCCATAAATCATAATAAGAAAATTGATGTGGAGGAATGGCTATTGATGGGTGGGGTGGTAGGTAGCATTCATTGTGAGGAGTGGTTGGATGATTTCAAATCACTCCAAGCTAAAAAGTGGAGTAATTGGAGGAAATGTAAGGTGATTGAAAATTTTGAAAATTTGCATCTTTTTCTCTCCTTCCCATCCCCCACCCTTGAATTTTAATTCTCCTTCACATGGACTAAGATCTGAGCTCATGTGTGGTGAGATTTACTAGGTTTTAATGGGTTTAGTTTGGGTTAGGGTTTGCATGAATCCATCTTGACCCAATTTGGGATAAATGGATTAGTTTAGGTCCAATGGGTTGGTTTGGCTAATTTGAGTTTAAATTAGGCTTCAATGGTGTTTAATGAGTTATTTAGAATGATTAAATTTGATTGATTGATTGAATTTATTTTAGGGTTTGACCAAATTTGATTAATTTGATTAATTGGTCTATTGGCAAAAATGACCAAATTGGACAAATTTGACCCAAATGAGAGTTGAATTGAGTCTAATTAAATATTTTAAGTGATTTAAAGTTATTAATTTAATTTAATTTAAATTTATTTTGATTTTGGCTTGATATGATTCATATAGGTCAATTTGGGTCAAATTGGTTAAATTGGGTGTAATTGAGAATTGAGTTATTTTCAATCATCAAATTAAGAATGATTGTGGGCATTTATTTAGTTTAGTTTGGGTTTAGTTGAGTCTTGATTTAAATTCATTTTGACCCGAATTGGGCTTAATGGGTCAAATTGGATTCACTTGGGTCAAATGATCAATCTAACCCAAATTAAAGTGTGTTTGAGTTTCCATTATATTTTAGTGAGTATTTGAAGTGATTTGGATTAATTAGTTTTAATCAATTTGAAATTAATTTTGATTTAGACCCATTTTTGCCTAAATTGAACTTAATGGATCAAATCAGATTCAGGCGAGTCAAATGACTAATGTAGCTAAATCAAACCCAAGGAAACTCAAATCGTGTTCAAATATGATTTTAAAGTGTTTTGGAACATTTAATTTGAATTAATATTTATTTAATTTGAGTTTAGGTTCAATAGAGCTCATTTGGGTTGACTTTGACTAAGTGGCCCAATTAAGTCGTTAGAGTCACCATCAGATTCAAATTTATTTATTTTTGTGTATAATTATATTCATTTGATAAATTTGAGCCTCTCGGGATGACTTGAATTTATCAAATTTTGATTAACTTGACTTTTGATTTGGTGGGGCCTATATAGGTCAACTTAGGTCCAATAACCTAACTAGCCATTTTCTTCCCCACTTGAATTTATTTTTATATTTTTTTATATATATACATTAACTTTTTACTTTTAGTTTTCTTTAATTTGAATTTATTTTGATTTTATTTTATTTTTATGAACCTATATGATTTTTTGATCTTAAATAGAGTCAATTAGGTCAACCATGTCAATTGCCTCAATCTAAGCTTAATTGAATTTAGATCCCAACTTAGGTTTATCTAATTTAAGTTTATATTAAATTATGTTAATTTAGATTTGATTGGGTTAACCTTGTCCAATTTGGTCAGGTCAGCTCCCATAAGGTCCTAACATAGGTTTCACCTTAATGCGTTTAATTTATCTTTGATTTCAAATTATGGTTTTAGTTTCACTTTGATTTATTTATTCCATTCCTTTCTTAGTTTGGGTTGTACACCTAGTCACTAGTTGTAATATCCTAAGTGACTAATTAGAAAACTCTTATTCTAAGATTGGAGATTCTAATTATCAAAATTAAAGTGATTGCCAACCTCCCTCGAGATTAACAAAACTTTAATGCCTAAATCGAATCTTAGGTCTAAGAGGAGGGTTGTCAAGCTCACTAAAAGTGAGGTCAACATATTCAATAATGAATTTGGAGTTCATTGATAGCTTTGATTGCAATCAATTTGGGTTGGATTGAACTTTGTCTCTTTTAAACCTTTTAGGCCAAATGGGTTAAGTTGAGTTAATTGGACCAATTGGTGAAACTGGGTTGGTTGGAATGGATTGGAATATTTATTTGAGTGTTTGCAATTATCATGAGGCTTGGTTTGGTTCTATTTGGCTTAAATCAAATTGAATTGAATTTTGTCCCTACAGAGTTCAAATGGGTTAACTTAGTTGAGATCCAATTTGACTTGGTTTGATCCAATTGGATTACAATCAAGTTCAATTGAGGTTCATATGAATTTGAATGAGTTCAATATCAATTGGATTGGGGTTAATTTTGGATTTAGACCTCCTAAGCCCAAGTGAGTTAAATTGGGTCAACTTAACCACTTAGCCAAATTGAACCTTAATGGGTTAAGCTAGGTTTGAAATCAATTGGACTTAGTCAAGGTATGATTTGTAATCATTTGGTTTGATTTTGAGGAATTAACTTGGTTTAGGAGATGGTTTGGATTTAGGGTAGGTGGCCCTTACTCAACCTAAGTCAGAGTTAACTCTAGGGTTGAGCCCTATAACTCTTCTAGGCTTAGGATTAATGTTCTCCTAAGCACTAGGAGTGTCTTAGCTATAGAAATACATTAATTCCTAGATCGATTCTTGGTCTAAGGAAATGATCATTAACCTCACTATAAAAGTGAAGTTAATAAAGTATAAGAACATGTCTAAAAGGACCTTCCCTGAGGTCTTGAGTGAGTTGGGCCTATGCAACTACGGGCACTAAATCCTTAGCCTCCAGCATCTCCCTTTTAGAGCGAAAATAAACTTCATGAAAGACTCGTTAGGCTCTTGTTTCATCTGTAGAAGAGCCTATGAACTCTTTAGCAACTTTGGGCACTAGCAAATTGCATAAAAAACATCCTCTTGAATACTATAAAGAAGTGATGACTCTCATTAGTGGTCCTGAGAACCATCTGAGAGCCAACTCTTTAAAAATAATAAATAATAGTCTACATTTCATCATGTTATTCAGATCTAATAGCGATGTAATAAATTCAAAGTAAGATATGTGATCGGTGGGTCGATGCGGCCTTTATAAGACTCCAACTATAAATCTTCAATTTCTGTGATGGGAAAGCTTCTATAATCTTCTTGGGAAAGGTGTTGGTATGGTTACTATTTGCCTATTACTCCCTAATGTTCTCCTCTTCACTCACTTAGTATGACTGATCATCAATGTTGAGTGAAATATTCATTCCCTTTCTAATGAGTTTGAGTTACTAAACCAGAAGATCTTTCATTATCCCTAATTCTCAAACTTTTATTCTTCACTATATCAATAATCGTTTGTACTACGCGAGTGATCATGTCCTCCATGCCCTTCAAATCTTGTTGTATGACTAATTGCTGAGTACTCAACCCCATGCCTACCGAGTTACCCCGTACTGAGTGGCTTGGTTCGCTAGGTCCCTCACTTCTAGTTCTTAACCTCATCCACACTCACCACACCTAAAATAATATTGAATCCAAATATATCCATGGAGTGAATCAGAACATCTCAGGGGCTATTTGTTTTGCTACAAAGTGATTATATTGTATTCAAAATGCAGATATTTTAAAATTCTAGTGTTTAGATTGATGAATTTGGATTGCAATGTAAAATTTAGTACATTTCAAATTCACCATTTAGTTCATATTCGATGTATTTGGGATTCACCCAATTTGGGTGAATTCTAAATACCCCACTCAATGTAAAGTGAATAACGTCGCCATCGCCGTCACCATCGTCTGTATTACCACCGCCGCCACACCATTTCCGACATCACCGCCATGATCTCTCCCATCACCACCATCACTACCACCCCAGTGACACTTCACCATCGCTAGTTCCACACTACACTACCATTAATCTACTACTCATCGTGGTTGCAACCACCGCCACACTGTTGGCCGCAACCACTGACATATTTATCACCAAACATCGATCACCTTATCACTACCGCCATCTACACAACCATCGGGACCACTACCTATTAGCGCTATCACTATTTACATCGCCAACACTACCACCATTGACCAACACCACCTCTAAGCCCACCACCAAATTACTTCATCGCCAACTAACCATCACCAGATGATCACTACCATTACTAGTTACTAACATCGCTAACTCAAGATAGCTCATCTCGTCCAGCCCTTTTATATACTTGCACAAAATCACCCCTTAACCTCTCTGATCTCCTCTCTTGCCAACCACCATATATCCTAATTTGTATGCAACAGCAGCCCTTATTAATCCTGATTCTTAAATCTCTCTTTTTTTTTCCCTGATTCTTGCACTATAAAATTCAGAGAGGGCTTACAAATATTCATTGATTCTATTCATACTTCTTAGATATACAAAACCTACAATGTGCTTTGAATCCCTAAAATAGAATGTCTTATTTGTGAGCTTAATAAGAACCAATAAAAATTAAAATACGCATCACAAAAATGGTGTCGAATTTCGAATAGTTCATGTATCAAGTAGACTTCACAAGATGCAATGCAAAATACACTTGTTACACAGAAGAAATTGGTAAAAGATGCATCATTTTGCTAAGTACAGATGTTAAAAAAAATCAATAATAGAAAAAAAATATATCAAACAAACTTGATATGAAGGACTAATGAGAGGTAAAAGAACTCTTGAGATGAGATTTTCATATATTACAGGTTAGTCAAGGGCCTGTTTGGGATCATTTTATTTTATATTTTTTGTTTTTAATTTTATGTTATTTTAAAAATATTTGTTTGATGTATTTTATATATTTTTATTTTTTATTTTTAAAAATAAATAATATTATTTTTAAAAACACTCAAAATAATTTTAAATATTTTGAGTGTTTTTAAAAATAACAATAACCATCAAACATGTTTTACTTTGAAACAAAACATAAAATATAAAATATAAAATAAAAGTGATCCCAAACAACTCCTAAAAAACTGATTCATTAATATACTACAATTGAGAAGAGGTTTCACATGTATTCAACTTCTATGATTTAAATTAAACTTTTAAATAGGAGATAATTAATTTTGTGGAGCTCAATTTTTTTTATTTTTTTATTTATACTAAATAGGAGTAGGATTCAGAACAAATGATTTTAAAGAAAGAAGATTTGCATATATACCACATAATTCTTATGCATTTACATATCTAATATCTAAAATTAGATATTTACTTATCTAACACTTTTTTATACTTCAAAAAATTATATCTCACTATTAAAAAGTAAGTGATGATAATATTTTTGATATGATATTGAAGATTGGGGTGTTATATATATATATATATATATATATATATATATATATATATATGTAAAAATCAAGTTTACGTGTTAGATTAGATATGTAAATACATAAGAATTGTGTGGTATGTATGTAAATCCCCTTTAAAGAAAAATAATTTTTTTTTGAATTACCAACTTGAATAATAATAAATTCAAAAAAAATGTTGCAACTTTTGATAACATGAATTAGATTCAAATCAGAATTTGAAACAATTTTTTGTTTGGTTTCCACAATCTAAAACTCTAAAAACTACAAGTAAAAAAAGAAGGTCAATTGTGAGCATGTGGGCTTGAAAAAGAAAACTTCAATGCAAGAAATAAATTAGTTGTGTCCAAAGAAGAAAATAAATTTCACTAAATCATATAAATCTTTGTCTGCCCTTTTTTTTTTCAAGTGTTCTTGATTATGATTTTATTTCCCAATCCGGTATTCCTAATTACTCCTCCGTGCGACATTTTCCAAACAGCAACAAATTACTTCTCTTGGAGAAAAACCTAACCGAGATAATGTAATGCAACATGAAGAAGGAGCAATCTTGTTACGGTGCTCTATATATATACCACAGCACTATAAGAGAGTTACATTAGAACTTAATCTGCATCAGAGCTCCAGGTATGTTACAGAGCCTTCATAATGATGCAAGGTGGTTGCTGAGATTAATGAAACATCTGTACAAGAATATAATACAGAGAGGATACAGTTGAGGAAGTTCACCTACAAATAACCATGGGGATTTAGACTCACTAAACATAGAAAACTATGGAGTAAGTGTTCAACATGATTGAGGGCAAAAAGTTGCGTACCATTATAGAACTTTCAGATAGGGTATAAAGAATTCCAAGGAACAGAATGTGACTTCAAGATATTGAGCTTCAGCAAGCAAGCTTTGACACCTGGAGGCACATTAACCATCAAAATTGGTAGAATAAGAATAAAATTGTGTAAAATGCAATAATCAAGATTACCCCAGTGAATGTTGTATGATAAGAGTGCATTTTAGAAGGTTTTTTCTGGTCTTACTAATTTCTGACCACCTCTAGATGCTTGCAAACTTTGATTCTTTGGATGAAACTGAATCCCCAAAAATGATTGTTGATATGGACCTTTTGCTGATATATTAGGCAATGTGCGCTGTAGCCAAGAATCGGAAGGAGGTTTTGGCAGTGGAGGAGGAAGAAGAAACAATGCCAGAGAGTTGTCCATAATCTTCTCCTGACAATCTGCATTCAGCTCGAAACCCACATCATTCTTCTGACTATTTTTAAAATCATTTCCCTTTTTGGTTTCACCGTTTAATGCTTTCGAGTAAGATGAAGAACCTGACTGCAGTTGATGTCCTCCAAAGGTCTCGGCAACAAGACTTCCCTCAGTCTTTTGAAACTCGGATAATCGTGTGAAACCGCTATCTGTGTGTTCTTTGGCGCCTGCTGTCATGCACACTAAGCTTGAGTTTGAGTTTGAAGTATCTGGCAATTTTGAAGAATTTATATGAGTTCGATCAGTTGCAGAGATTGTTGAACCGGAGGCCTGTAGCTTGCTTATGTCAGATGCCATTTCCCAATAGGTTCCAATATCTTCCTTTCCTGAATCAAAGCCCCCAGTTTTTGAATTCTTTAATTTGTTTTTTACATCCTCATGCTTGTTAGGTGACAGGGCATCAACTGAGGAATGGGGAAAAGAAGAAGAGCCGTCCGGAGTTGGGGAATCCATCCAATACGTTAGCTGGTTTGATTCGGTCGATAACTTGCTGCCAAAATCTACATTCCTCAATCTATGCATGTACACTGCCTCCCATGAATCCTATTCAGCAAATACAGCACAAAACAAAAATTAACAACCACTAACAAGCTTAAAATATCAATAAAATCAGCTTTTTAAGCTTGAATTCACCTCAACGATCCCTTCATCGTTCGAAATCTTAATGCGAAGGGTAGACCGGTGGGGTTTTGTGGGAGGTAGATCGCGAACCTTCATACCAAGAACAGGATTCAAGAGGCTCTTCAATCCGAACCTTGAAATCAATCCACGTGCCTTGGAAGGGAAATTGCCCTTGCTTTCATAACATACGGTCTCATCACTCTCCTCAACTTCTTCCTCGTCTTCTTCTTCTTCTTCCTTCCTAACGTTGTCATGTGAGGCGGTAACACTAAGGTGGTACTGCAGAGGAAGCCGTCTCCGTGGCACAGTCTTTCTTTCAATATTCTTTTCAACCACTGGTGCGCGAGGCGGCTTCTTCCAGCTCCGCTGCGGCGACCCACATGCCATGGCTTGAGCAGCAGGTAGAAATCTACCCATCATGTACACTTCCACCAACAGATCTTTGGAGAATTGACTGGTTGAATCCCTGAAGCTGGACCTGGCGCTCAAACCAGTTACGCCGCTCTTCATGGAGTAAGATTCATTACATGAAAGGGTATCCCGGGCGTCAGAAACAGCATCGCATTCTTCACCACAATCCACAGAATTCAATCCCACCTCTCCAGTGATTAACTTCTGTGTGCCGCAACCTGACAAGCTTCTAATCGGCGTCTGCGATCGAACATGGTCGGATTTCGTCTGCGAGGCATTTATCAAGATTCGACCAGGTGATAAGTTCGAAGCCGCTGTGATTCCGCCAGCAATGGCTCCAGCGACGTAGCCTGAGTTGTCCTTGGGATGGCCAGGACTCTTCTCCCAGATAAAGGGCACAGCTCCACTATTCTCCGAGTTGCCGGAGCGAAAGGCAGCTCTCTGCGACTGCAACTTGGCATCCTTCGATGGAGCCGAGGAAGCTGTGATTCGCCGAACGGAGATAAGAGGAGCATCAAGATCGAGCCTCTTGCCTTCCATCCTGCTATCGGCCACAATTCGACCCTAGTTATTTTAATCCTCCGCTGAGGCTCAAGAAGAGCGCGACATGAAGAATTACAATTCAAAGAGAAGGTCAGGATTTATTGTCGTGTCGGTGTCGCCGGTAAGGGTTTGCCGGAGGAACAAGAGAAGACAAATGGGGAAACAGGAAGAAAGGAAACTGGAATTGTTTCGCGCGGAAGCAAGCTAAGTGCAGAAGTTAGGAGCTTTAATTGCAGAGTTAGTTAACCGCTGAAAACTAGAGATGCGCAGGCAATTTTATAGCTTTTCTTCTGATATAAATTTATGTATAGATTTCAATAACATAAAAATATATAATATTAAATTAAAATAAAACTATTATATTATATTAATATAATATTAACTGTATATTAATATATATAATATTTATATATATACATTAATATAAATAATACACAATATTTTATAATTAATATATAATAATTGTATATTAATTAAATGTAAATCTGAATATATATATATATATATATATATATATATATATATATATAACACTTATAATATATTTTATAATGATTGCGATCAGAGTTTATTCGATAATAATTAAAAATTTTAAAATTGATCAAATTTGGCTAGATTTCGATGGTTTCAGTTGTAAGACAAAAGTTACATCGAAATCTTTGAAGCTGACGAATAATTGAAACCCGTAAAACTCAATTAAAATCGTTGATTGAAATGTTGTCAAAATCATCGAAATTTAACCATAAAAGTTAAACAAATTTATTACAGTTTAAAATTCAATTACTAACTTACTATTTTATATTTTATCTTTATTTTATACTATTTATATTTTAATTTAAAATAAAATATATTTAATATTTTTTAAAATAATTTGTTTATTTTATGAGGCGATCGTGGCAAGCCAGTAGAGATAGACGGCGATTACAATTGCATGTAGTCAACGTTAGCCACTTCGTGAAGTGGCATGTAGTGATAGATGTTTTTAAGAATAATTAAAAAGTTTAAAAATAATTTTGAGTGTTTTTAAAAATAATATAATTATTTTAAAAAATAAAAAAAATTAGGTTATATTCGAGATCAATTTTTTGTGTTATTTATTTTTATTATATAATATCTTTTAAAATATGTTTATTTATATTATTTTTAAAGTATTTTATTTTTTTAAAATAAATCATATGATTTCTAAAATAATTAAAATAACTTTTACATATTTTGAATATGTTTAAAAATAATTTTATTTTGAAAAGAATATAAAAATTGAAAATAAAAATAGAAGTGATTCTAATTTTAAACATACATGTTCTTTAAATAACTTAAAACTAAAATAAAAAAATAAATTGATATCAAATAAATACTGAGGGGTTGTTTGGGGGTCAATTTTATTTTTTTTATATGTGTTTTATTTTATTTATGTTTAATTTGAAATGAATTATATTTGATTGAGATAATTATTTTAAAAATATTGAAAATACTTAGCTTGGGATCACTTTTATTTTTAATAACTTTTTGTATTTATTTTATTTTGTTTATATTTAAATTTCAAATAAAATATATTAAATGATGATAATTATTTTTAAAAAATATTCAAAAATTATTTTGAATATTTTAAAAGTTTTGTTATTTATTTTTAAAATAATAAATAAAAATATATCAAATAATTATATTTTTAAAATAATTAAAAATAAATAAAAATACAAAGTAAAAATTGATCTCAAATAAGTCTTTAATAGTTGTTTTGAGTGCTTGTTATTTAAATGGGAAAATTAAATGCATTTTTTCGCTTTCCAATGGCATCGTAAGTCGTAACAGCAGTCAGAATAGAACCGCATCTTTAACCGATTATGAAAAGGAAATTGTGTAAGGGGCAACGTGTAAAAACTTTTCTCCTAGCTTAGTTGGTGAAGGTAGTTCTTTCCTGTTTTGTATTTCGCAGCGAGCAGCGGCTTCGCCGTTGTGCTGCTGTCGGTGGAGAAGCGACAAAGAAATCGATATTATGAATTCCGAGAGACTGAAATCTTACTGGTTGATTAGTACTGTTTGCTGTTTAGCAATAGAGGTAAATCAAAGATACACAGAGAGTGATAAATGCTTGCTTTGAGAACTTATATTATGATTGTGGAATTTAACCTAATTCAATTGAGTGCAAATTTGTTGCGACCCTTTTGGATATTTTTGTAAAAGTTAGGCATTACAAATTAGTACACTTATTTTGATCCCTCTCAAAGTAGGTATAAAATCAATAAAAATTATGCCAATAAATAAAGAGACAGTGTATAAAAGCATCATTTAACTTTATTTTTTTGCTACTTGATTTTTTTAAACATTTATTTGTATCAAAAATATATATTTAGCAAATCAGTATTTTTGAATGTGCAATTTTTGTTTATTTTATGAGTATAATGACTAAGTTAAAGAGCATGAATTTTTATATAAAATATGATGATTTTATTTCTTATAATATGTATTCAAGCAACTTTTTTTTTTGTTTTTTTGCTTTTTTTTTTTTTGGCCCACCTGAAAGTCCACAAAATAGTTTAATATGATATAAATGAGGATCGAATTTAAAATCCTAGTAACAATTTTTAAAGTCTAGTCGACTAAATTAATTAGTACTCACAATCAAATTTAACTGAACTAAAGTTATCTTAAGAATTGGTTCAAGTTGTTTCTCCTCCTATTCTTTGATATAAATATTAGCAGTGGGCTAAGCCCTTCAAACGAAATTTTTTTATCAATTTGAGCCAATTATGTAGTGGGTCTTGTCAGACCATCCTAAGCTGATTGCATTTATAGTTGGGTTATGCTAAGCTGATTTTTTATAATGAAAGAGCAAAGCAATAATTAAACCAAATGCAAAAATGTAAAACAAGAGACTCAGAAATTGTTTATGTGATTTGGCCAAAACTCAAAAATCGGCTTATGTCGCACTACCCCACTAGCACTAATAATCAAATGAGATTAATCAATCTCTCGACTTTCTCACGCACGCATAAACTCCAACACATACTTTCCTACACGGGATAAGTACTACCCCAACACAGTTTCTAACACCTGACAAGTACAACCCCAACACATATTTTGCTGCAACTCGCAAGTATAATCCCAACAATAATTTCAAAAAAATAAGAAAAAGAAAGTACAATTTGGAATATCTAACTCTCAAATTTTAAATTAATTTTACACTCAATCCCATTAAATAAAATTAAGATAGATAGGATTGAAGAGCTCAAACTTATATTTATATTTTATAAAATTAAATGAACTTGAAAACTTTAAAAAAACAATGTGCAAAAGTGAAATATAAAAATTAAAGCACTTGCACAAGATGTAGGATGATAGTATTGAAAAAAATACAAGAAACCAAGATTTATGAAAGCTTTATAAACGTAAAACTAATTCAATCAAACAATAGAGAAATTCTTTCACATCTTTGAAGGAAGAATAACAAGAGATCAGGAGAATATTTTGATAATAAAGCACATAAATTTTTCATTCAAATCAAACCAATAAACCTAATAATTCAAAGAATTGAAATGAAATAATTACTCTTACTCAAGTCTTTGTATGTGTAAGCAATGAAATTAATTGACTTGATGTGAACTTTACAAGGCTTGAAAGAGGCTTGAAACTTATGAAAATTGATATGACGCTGAAAATTCCTCTAGTCGAAGCACGAATCTTGATGTCGAAAGCAAGCTAATCAGAAATTGAAACTGGTCGAGATCAAGCACTTAAAATATCATTGGAAACTTTGAGACATCAAAAATTCCTAAAAGGCTCTCAAATATGGAGCAATAGTCAAATCGATCACGGTTCCAACAAGCCAAAGATCTTACAATTCCAACTTCATTTGAGCATTCAAATACACAAAATACATCATATGATCAAGGGAATCATCATGAGTCATCCGATTGGAGGAGTGGTTCGGATTTTGCATGTATTTGAGACGTCACTCCTCCAATCTATAAATACTCATTCCTCATTATGAGGCCAAACAAGAGAGGAGAGAGCTCTAAAGATCCTCCAAGCACAATCGTCGCCACTGACGGTGCCAACCGCCGACCGCCGCCGCAGCCGTTGATCCTAGCCGTCAATCTCGCCGATCTTCATCATGATGACTTCTACCGATTGTTCTGCGCGATTTCGTGATTTCGCGAATTGTTCCTCATATTTACCAAGATTGCAGCTTCACCATCATCCTACTAGCAATCATAACCTGATCACATGTTGTTCATTTCATATAATTGTAATCCAGATCGAAGATCTTGTACTCCAAAACAAATATATAGTGGAAGTTTTTCTTGGGCCAGCCGTGGTTTTCCCTCGAGATTTTTCACATAAAAGTGGAGTTTTATTGTTCATTTTAAATACATGTGTGTGTGTTGGACTTAAAAGCATAAACTTTACTCTCAACTGATTTTCTAGCACGCAACAAAAATAATCTCCACTTAGATGTAAATGAAGTTGTGAAGAGAGGAGATGGACTTTAGCACTTGTTCTTCAAGCTTTCTCGGTTGTGGTTCTCTGCCACGGTGGAAGCACTCAAAGGATGAATGTTTTATCACAATGGATCTAAGAGTTACTCCAAAAATATGACTAACAAGGGGTCAGCCTAGTGGAGAGAGTCAAGAGGAAGAATAGCTAATTCTTAACTTCAATAAATAGATAAGAGAGTCAACCAAACATAAGAAAAATAAGAGGGAAAAAGAATAGGAGGAAAATCAATAAAAGAAAAGTGTTTGATTTTTGAAGAATGGCACATGTAAATAATTTGAAATAAATTTCAAATTCAAATGCATAGGGTGGGTGGCCGATAAAGAGAAAAAAGAAGAGAGAACTCACATAGAATAATTAAGCATCTTAAGGTAATTAATCCTCAAGAGAGTTTTGGCCAAGGCAAATTTAATTGGAGGGAAAGTAAATGAGAAAAGTTATTTGAGTTTAATAAAATAAATCTCACGAAAATTTTGAATTCAATTTGAATTAAACAACAAAGTGGTCGGCTAAAGCAAGAGAGAGGGAAGAAATTAAGATGCTTAACATAAATAGCTTCATTCCAATAAGGAAAATAAACACAAGAAGGAATTAATTCAAACTTATTTGAATTTGAATTAACCTAAACAAGAGGGCTGGTCAAGCATGTTCCAAATAGGGATTCAATCAATTTAAAAGCAATATGAGAGATAAAAAACACTAAACTAAATTGAATTAGATGAGTTCAGGCAAGTCATGGAATTAAAATAATAAAATAAATCAATAGAAAATCTAAGATGGAATTCGGCCAATCAATGCATTTGATCATGAATAAATTATGGGAGATCAATTTAGAAGATATTTGAATTAATTTAAATAAATTAAATCACTCCAAATAAAATACAAAGAGGCCCAGCCATGAATTTCCAAAATTAGAAATCAAAATTTGGAAAATGCATAAAATCAAATCTCTATTAAATTTAAATTTGAATTAACCTTAATTAATTCAAGTTAATTTAATTATGATGAAATATGCATTGGGTAGGCCACAATGATCCACAAAAGGATATAAATCAATTTAGTAACTTATGGCATGAACAATTTAATTTAATAACTAAAATCATTTCATTTTTAAAATTCAAACAAATTGAATTTTAAAAAATTCAGAAATTAAGAGAAATATTACGACAATAATTTTTAGAAATATAATAATATTTCTTATGCCAAAAACCATAAAAAATTTGGCTAAAACAAAATTTAGGATGATGATTTTGATAGGAGACAAAAAAAAATAAAAGGATAGGAGAGAGAAAAAGAATAATTAGGATAATTCAAGAATAATTTCACTCTCATGCAAAAATAAATAGATAATTAATAAGACTAAACAGGAAAATAACTAAATGAAGTGTGTAAATCCAATGTACTTTAAAAAGTATTGGATAAGGCTTAAACTCGTGTAAGTGATTAAATTATCCAAAAAGGATAATTTAAAGAATAATTAAAAATATCATGCAAATAAAATATAAAAAATTATGCAAAAAATTAAATGAATGATATAAATTTATTTAAACCATTATTTTTATATTATTGAGCTCTTATTTATCTTATTATTGCACAATTTAGAAATAATCTCAAACTGTCTTAATCTAGTT
Source organism: Cymbidium sinense (assembly GCA_021442155.1). Lineage (NCBI taxonomy): Eukaryota > Viridiplantae > Streptophyta > Magnoliopsida > Asparagales > Orchidaceae > Cymbidium > Cymbidium sinense. The sequence continues at coordinate 188,061,487 of CM038221.1, forward strand.
AATCTAACTTTCCCGATCTGACGAAGCAAGTTATGTTCGGTGAATTTCCTGGAACACTCATTATAGAAAAATTGTAGCTTTTTAGTGGCTTTTTTAATGAAAATTTACTAGCTAAATAATCCAAAAATATTTTCGACAGAATTTTTAACTAAGGAGGACTTCGGGCTCAAATAACTTATAGTCAACTAAATTTCTGATGGATTATTCCATCATAATGGTTTCTGGTAAAAAATCTACCGAAAATCATTATTATAAGGGTGATGAAACCCACCACATGCCTTAAACTTGATTGAATTTCTGACTGATTATTCCGTCGTAATAGATCCTACGAAAATCTGTAAACACCCCCGATCCATGCCATTTTCCTTGATTTCCCTCTCTCTCTTTCGGCCAACGATAGAACGAGACCTAGGGCACGCCAATTCGGGTTTGAAACGTATATATTTTCTTAGTAGAATTAAAAGTATACCTCAATCTCTTCCTTCAATTATAATTTTTTCATGATTTCCTCCATTGGTTTGTAAGAAATAGGGATTTAAAATTTTGAGGTATTTTAATAGATTTCAGGTTAGATCTTCTCCAAATTTATTTAAATTTGTTAAATATTACATTAAAATGTCTATTTATGTGTAGATCTTTAATTGCACATGTTAGATATATATATATATATATATATATATATATATATGTGTGTGTATATTGTAAATTTAAGATTTAGGAATTTAAGCCTAATTAAGTCATTTAATGTATAAAATTATTAATTATATGATTTTCAAATTTTTGATGCATTTATTTAAATTTTATAATATGTATTAATTTTAGTTTTGTAAAAAAGAATGTATTTTGTGATTATGTGCTACTACAATTTTAGCTGTGAAAAATTTTATTCATTACGAATGGCTAATACACTTAGGACGTTATATAAAATTTGTCATTTATTATGCAATCAATATTACTTATGTAATTGAGATAGAGTGTTAATTGAATTCTTACATTTTTAAATTTACCCAGACTATGGATATCCGTAGTGAGCAGCCATGGATGTACAATAGATTGCATCTGAGTAGATAAAGAATAATTGATAAATTCTTGAGTGGTGTTGATCACTTCATACAAGTGGCATCTCAACTTTCTTCTTACATTTCTAAAGGAAAGTTTCGATGTCCATCTTCGAGGCACAAGAATCAAGCTATTTTAAAGTCATATGAAGTCAAAGTAACTTGTATCGCAGGGGTTTCCATCCAAATTATTGGTTCTAGACTTCACATGATATGTTCGAGCCATATATTGATGTTGATAGTGGTGCCTCAATGAGTCAAGCATGTCCCTTAGGTGAAATGATTCTAACTGAACTTATGAAGAAATGATTTATGATGTTGCTAGAGCAGAATACCCTGCAGAGGATGAGCCACCTAATAAAAAAGCTTAAAAGTTATATGACCTATTAAAGCCAGCACAACGATCATTATGGGAAGGATGTATGAACCACACAAAGATATTTGTGGTCGTAAGAATGCGCAATATTAAAACCGAATTTAATATGTCACATGAATGCTTTAACTAATTTGCAAAGCTACTAAAAGAGACAAACTCGCAGGAAAACTTAATTCCTAAAGACATGTATTGAACAAAGAAGTTAGTGTTGTGGTGTTTTAATTAGAATCATATAGACAGGACATAGACCTTAAGGGGTACTTATTGAAATAATCGAGTATGGCATCTAAGGGATAATGTACTATCTTGAAATATAGAATACCACCCTATAATAGATTCAATCACCTAATAAGGACTCCTAAGGTGGATGAGTCTACACATATACCAGAGATCTTTCCCCTACTTTACATGGATAAGTAAAGTTTATTTTATATTGGGTTCTTTAGTTCCTTATGGAAGCAAGATTTCATAGTTAATTACATCTTAGAAAATGAGAATTTCCTAAGAACACTACAGATTAAAGTAGTCAACTAATGTCTCCAAAGATTTCAAAGGTAAATAATCAAAGAATTTATCATTTTGGAAAGCAATCGGGGAGAGCTCAAATATGAAGAGTTCTTAGCGGATTTCAAAGGAGAATAAGTAGGAAGCACACATGATACTATAAAGCCTAGTGAGTGCTTCAATCTATCCAATAGTAAGGCTTTACATTTTTGAAATAAAAAAATTATTTATTTGAGTTGAAATTTTATTAAAATGTTAATACTTAGATTCTAATAATACAAGATTGTAGAAATATCTAAGAGGTAAGAATTTATACTTGCAGCAAAGGAGAAAATTAGAAGCCTTTGAACCTATATTTAGAGTGCTCTAGCACAAGCTAAGAGCTTGACCTAATTCCACTCGGGGGAATAACATATATTGGTTCACTTCCACTAGGGAGAGTGGACTAATCCAGACTCTTTTGGATTTATAATCTCCTAGAGTGACTACCAGTTAACTCCTCTTATGATTCAGAATCATGTGGTTCAGTCTTATGTAAGTATAATGGTTAGGCTATTATTAATTTGGAAAGAATCTAGAGTCATAAACTAACTCTCTAAGAGACTAAATCATGATGGATATGCAAATTATGACCTAAACTGATGCAATAAGATTTACATATTTTATTACATTTTTTACTTGTCATTTTTGACTCAAACTTGGGAGAGTTTATGCTTATATGCATTATGAAAAATGGTTATTGGCTAAATCAAAGAGAAAGTGTGTTCTCGACTATAAGGGACTGGTCTCACTGGTCAAGCCTGTCCCTTATTGTACAAGAATGAAGATCTCCTATTTGCAAGAGTGAAATAATATGCATGCATGATATTATAATGTACAACCATACAACTAAGGGGTTACTAAATCTTTTATTTATTTATTTATTAAAATCTTATACTTTATGGTGAAGTTGTGAGTTGCATCAATTTTTAGTTAGAGTTATTAGATTGGGGTAGAAGATTTAATTTTTTTTTCTAAACTGCCTACCGTATTCAGGTCACACATCAAAAATCCACATTTTTAAAACCTATAAAAAGCATGTCATTTCTATTATACAATCAATATAAACACAACAATCAAATATTAATCATGTAAAAGGATAAAAGGTCGATGCGACCGGGTACTATCGTACACCCTAGGAAAGAAAAAAATTAGATAGCTGAGCTCTACTCTTATACAACCTATATTACGATTTATAATGAAAATAGAGCTATGGGGGGGTCTTCAATCTTAGTCTTCATCTCCACCTCTTGGGTTGGAGTACTCCAAGCTTCACAGGGCCTTCTAGGTCCATGCCTTCTAACCACTGTATGATCATCCTAAATCCCATAACACTAATCATAATCCTATTGCAAAATTATATTTTTATAGAAAAATCTAACTACACCTGTAAAAAAAATTAGCTTAACAAGCATGCAAACCAAGCAGTTATATTTTATATATTTGGACTTAGCACTATGCCCATGGGTAATCAAGTTCATCTGTCCTAATAGATCATGCTTACAGACTTAAATAGAACCTACAAACAAAAGCATTTATGTTTTATTATTATTACAACGGTATCTTAAGCATAATCTCTTATGGAAGACATCATTAGTCTAATATCACTTTAGCATCCAATCTACGCATAAATAATCCTAACATTCAATCTAAAATATTACATCAAAAAAATAAAATACATCACCATAACAATCATTGGCCTAACTTAATACTAAGGTCGGTGACTTAGTATTCTAATGTGTGTGCTAAGGCCAAGTATAGTACATCTTAATTGGACTTTAAACTTAGGATTTTATAATGATTGAATGTTCAAATTTCTTATCAATGGTGGTTATATTTAAGTTTTTTAAAGTTTAGATAAGATTTCAAATTACATGTTTTCTTGTTTGTTTATTAATTATAGTTTAATATTATAAAGAGAAGAAAGAGAATTAATTCTCTTTAATCCCTACCTTAAGTTGATTCTAAAGAATGAATTTTCATAACTTTTAAGCCTTTTAATGAAACATTCATGAATTTTAATTAGACTTATGTTTAGATTTGATTTAATGAGTGTTATTTAAATATGTAAGACATCTTAAGATTAATGAAGCTAAATCATAATCGAATGAGTAATGTTTTGTTATCTTAACTTTATTATCAATATACATCACTATTTTACTTTACTTCATTTTGATTAAATGCATATACATATATCTTATATATCTATATATTTCTTTTAAATACACTTGATGTATGAATATGTATGAATTTTATAGCAAAAGAAATTCCATTTCACATTTATACACATGTATAGAGATGTAGGAAACTATACAAGTACGTGTCTTTATTAACTCAGGGAAATGAGATTATCTAGGACCTCATTAGGGCTACTTCATACCTCGTGTTCCCTGGATGGTCAGACTATATATTTGTTAGCCCAAATACACATATGCACATACATAAATATAAGAATGAAATTATGAAAAGTTACAAGTTATTATTCTTTTAAGCATAAAAGACAAGTAAACTTTATTTTGTTTTATCATTTATAATAAAATTTGTAAATATAAAGCTTGGATCTAAATTATTTGATTAACAGCTATCATATGATTATTTATTAAAGAGAGAAAATAATTTTAAATTTATTAGTCAAAATAGTCACATTATATATATTTATATCTTTCCACACCATATATATATATATATATATATATATATATATATATATATATATATATATTAATATTATATATATATATATATTTTTTAAATTTAAAAACATGAATGTATGAAACATATGTAATGCAAATTTGAGATAATTGAAACAAAATAATTACATTATCAAATGATTCATTTGGCTTCATTAAAACTTAAGGATAATCACAATTAATAACCATACCTTATGCCAAATAAAAGTCCTTTTAGGATTTTAATTTTATGGTTTTGATTTATTAAATCCTAAAGAGAACAAACAACAGTTAGTGTTCGACCCATATCCATGCTTATTTGTTAATAAATTTAAAGAGAATTTAAGTGGCTTTTATTAATTTAAGTTTGGCTCATTAATAATCTATTTAATTACCCTCTTCAAAATCTCTTAATTTGATTAATTATTAAGCAAGAGCCCACAAATCATGATGATATGCTTAGAAAATAAAATTTGCAAAGTCTTAAGGACTCTAATGCAATTAAGCTCATGTTTAATAAATAATTGAATTAAGAAGATTAAGCTAATTAATTTTAAAATTCTCCACACTAATGAAGAATCATAATTTTATTAAGAATCCTTACGTTAACTAAGCAAATAAGGAGGGTTAATTAAACAATTTTTTATTAAATGAGTTAATTATGATGGTTTCATATTTAAATTTTATTTAACTATTTAATTAATTAATTAGGCACCTTAAGGTTAATCTTGAAAAATAATTAGAAACATGAGTCTTAATTATTATTTTTATTATTCTTTCTATTATAATGATTAATTAATACCCTTTAATCAATTTCATAATTTTCTTAATCTTAATAATTACTTAATTGCATAAGAGAGATAATTTGGGTTTAAAATTTTAATTCTTTTAATCCACTTGAGAAATTAGCCCAAGAAAATTATGAGAGGTAGAGGTCATCCCCCAAATATTCAACATGTCAAATCTCAAGGTAATTAACCAAGTAATTAGGACTTAATTAAGGTAAATAGTTGAAATTTTAAACCCTAATTAGTCATTGTTCATTAAATGAAACCTTGGGATTTTATTTTTCTTGAATTCTCCTCTATCAAAGCTTTCCATAGAGGATTTTTTTTTATTTTTCTATAATTAGTTATGATTTTTTAAGATTTTGTGTAATTAAAATAATTAATTAATGCTTAATTAAACCCTAATTTAATTACTTTTATAATTTAGTGTGATACAGAAGGTCTCGTTATTTTTTTTAAAGATATTTGATGTTTATTAAAATGATTTGAAATATTTTAATGAATTTTCATAATTTTTAATTAAGTATTTTTTTAAAAATAGTCAATTGTCTTCGAAAATTAATAACACTTAAACTAGAACGCTAATTAATTTGAAATTTTTATGATAGGTAGGCAAGAACATTAAGTTTCTTTTCTAAAATTTTCAAGTTAATTGGTTTAGTATTTTAATAGTAATTAAAGAAATATAGATTTCACTAAAACTCAAATTACTCCTAAAATATATGCCCAAATTTGGGGTTTTTAGGTCCATTAGATTCTTCTTGAAAAGATGAATCTATAAAGCCCTTATTCTATTTTTTGGTTTAGTATTTTATTTTTTTAAGATTTTTTTTTTGAATTTTTGGGTTAGATCTAATAAAATAAATAAGGAGATGTCATTGTGGTCATCCATTCTATCCGAGTAAGATGAACGGCCTGGAGGTTATCTCCCTCATGGGAGGCAAACCAAAACGGGTTAAATGGATGGGATCTTCCCAAAACATCACCCGATCTCGTGATCTTCTGATGATCTAAGTCAAAAATCCTATATTCGTGTAAATTTTTCACCAAACACAAATACATATGGTTGATCTAAAGGTTAAAAAAGTTATCTCTTCGAAGCCCACGTTTGGTGGATACTAGAAGATCTCATCAGATCTCCTCCTTTGCCTCCCTATGGAATGCTCTATCTGCCGTGCACTATCACCCGTTGTTAGAAATTGGTGGATCTTGGACTTAAAGAGCACAAGAGGTGCAGAGAGGGGTTTTCTTCTGATTTGGAGGAGGTGTGTGTGTATGATTTTTGGTATGTTATTATGAAAAAAAGGGGGTGTGTAGAAAACTCTCTTTTTTCCTTCATGCCCTCCCATGTGAAGAAAAAAAAATATTTTTTTCTCCTCATGCTCAAATCCCTCTTTCTTTATTCCCTTGTATTTGGAATACTCTTTTTTTTATTAGATCTGAAATTTTGAATGGATTTGGTCTATGGGGAGGTAAGTGAACTCATTTTGAGTTATGACTTGAGTTGACTCAACTTAACCCAAATTTAGTTAGGTTGAGTCAAATGAGTCTTATTTGCCCAATTGAGTTAAGGTTATGTTTAAACTATATTAAACTAATTGTTTATAATACTTATGATTAATTAATATAATTTAACATAAGCCTAAATCAACTCATTTAACCTAAATAAGTCAAATTGGGTCAATTTAAGTTCACTTGGGTCTAGGGGTGTAAACGAGCTGAGCTTGAGCGAGGTTGGTACTTTGTTCGTGTTTAGCTCGTGAATTTGTTCATATTTGTTAACAGCTCGTATTCGGCTCGAATTGGCTCGTTAAAAAGTATTTATTTATTTATTTATTAATATTTAAAAATATTAAATTTAATAAAAAAATTTTAATACAAAAATATAGCTTTGTAGTTATTTATTTATAAATTTTGGAGTGTGGACTAACAATAAAAATGATCTTTTCAAAAATAAATTTTATTACAAACAAAATTACATAATGCAAAATTACAATTGAATATGATTTAATAACATAATTTATTATTGACAAAAATTATATTACTACAAATATGATTTACTACATTTGAATATGATTTAGTACACAAAAAATTAATAAACTACAAATAAATAAACAAATGAGTACAATCCAATCATACACTTATACAAAAAAAAAAATGAAACTTTAACATCTTTCCAACTCGAAATAATCTTGATAGTCTTGGCTTGATTATTCACTCTCCAAAAGTCATCATGTTTGCCACATAAGATCTGCTCTTTGCCTCTTTAAACTTGAATACTTATTGCTACACTATATAAACAAAACTAAAAAAATTTTATGTTATATAATTATTGAATGGGCTCAATTTGAAATTTCATATCAAATAATCAATGATGTCACCATAGCTTGATGGCTCATAGCTGCTTAAATTCTTAAAAAACACATAAATCCAACCTATTCAGCACTAAACCAAGTATGGTATTGCAGAAGTAAATACCAAAATATAGTAAAATAGCAAATAAAATAAAAACTATAGTCCAAAAACAAATGAAACAGACTCATCTAAGACCCAACTAAATGAAAGCTGCAGTTAAAAAATAATTGAAATAGACCCAACTAAACAAGATATATAAGCAACCATTTTATCAAGCTAAGTTGTATTTCATATTAAATCATAGCCCTTTAAAAATCACAAATCTAAGTAACTCAGCATAAAACTAATGTAGTATTGATAAACTTAGGACCAAAATACAATTAAATAACAAATAAAATGAAAGCTGCAATCAAAAATAATTGAAGCAGACCCAACTAAACAAGATATATAAGCAGTCATTTTATCAAGCTAAGTTGCATCTCATATTAAAAAAAGATTTAATATCATAGCCCATTAAAAATCTTAAATCTAAGTAATTCAACAAAAAATTAAGAGTAGTATTGAATATTGATAAACTAAGAACTAAAATACAATGAAACAACAAACAAAATGAAAGCTGCAGTCAAAAAATAATTGAAACAGACCCAACTAAATAAGATATATAAGCAGTCATTTTATCATGCTAAGTTGCATCTCATATTAAAAAGAACTTAACATCACAACCCTTTAAAAATCACAACTCTAAGTAATTCAGCATAAAACCAAGAATAGTATTGATAAATTAATGACCAAAATACAATGAAACGATAAATAAAATGAAAGCAATAACCTACATGTAGCCAATAACCTAAAGAATCTGAAAAGAACAGTAAGTAGTCATAACTCATAATAACTACAAGTATTTTTAAAGCTGTATTATGAAAAATTTGATTTCTTTCTAATGAAGTAATAACCTACCAATTTATAAAGTGACTGAAATTTGAAGGCGTGGTGCGTATATATTCCATGTGGAGTTTCTCCCTCATGGATAAGAAAACATGAGAAAATAGCAAGTAGATTGATCTCAAAATAATAGCAAAGACAGCCAAAAAGTATTACGCAGTAAAATAAGCTCACAGTTCAATAATATTGATGGCTGCTTTAATTATAAAATGGGATCAGTTTGAAATTTTATATCAGCTAATCAATGATGCCTTCATAACTTGATGACTGCTTAAATTTTTCAAACACCCAGAAATGATAAAACCAACTTATTTAACATTAATTTGCATCTCATTTTCTCATATTAAAAAAGGTTTAACATCACAAAATATCAACTAATCAATGAGGTCATCATAACTTAACTTGATGGCTGCTATCAAATTATTAAAAATCCCATGAATCCAAAATATTCACAAAAAAATCAAATGTAGTAATATTGAAGTACCATGCATTGATGAACTAAGTACCATTTTATCAAGCTAAGTTGCATCTCATTTAAAAATTGGTTTAACATCACACTCTTTAAAACCATAACTCTTAAGCCTAATAATGGTAGCAGATTGTATATAAGTAGTGTCAAATGGTCCTCATGAATAAAGAATCTGGATAGAACTATATACAGCAAAAATAACAAATAAAACAGTAATAAAACAGTAAATAATATGAAAGCTGCATCATCTAAAATTCAAAAATGAAAGATATACCTTAATGTACTCATAATGGTGTAGCTCACTTGTTTATAAATAGTACCAAATGGTCCTTATGAATGAAGATTATGGAGAGAACAACAAGTAGTTATATCTCAAAATAGATGCAAGTAATTATTAAGCTATCATAGAGAATTTTGATTCTTTAAAATAATAACAAAGGCAGCCAAAAAAGTATTAAGCAGTAATATGAAATGGGCTCAGTTTGGCATTTTTTATCAACTAATCAATGAGGCCGTCATAGCTTAATGGCTACCTAAATTCTTAAAAACTCCAAAATCAACTGTAGTACTGTTAAAGTAAAGACTAAGTGTAGTAATGATGGACTAAGGTCACTAAGCAAGTAAGCAGCCATTTTATCAAGCTAAGTTGCATCTCATATTAAAAATGGTTTAACATCATAGCCCTTTAGAAACCATAAATCTCAGCAATCTAGTATAAAACCAAGTGTAGTATTGATAAATTAAAGACCAAAATACATTAAAATAGCAAGAAAATGAAAGTTGCATCAAAGATTCAATTGCAACTAATAGAACATTAAACATAATGTTAAACTGTTAATAATCCAAAGTCTAAATAAATTCAATTGTATATATGTCGCTCCTCCATTCTCTTCGTAGACCGTAGCTTTAATATTCAGGAAGTTTCACATGCAAATTTTCTCCATCCATAATCTCTTGGTGTAATAAATGGTCATTTATTAGACTCACATATAAAAAAGCTGGGACAATAATAAATTAATAATTAGTATAAAAAATAAATAAAGATGAAATTGATTCTTACCAAAGGATTCTTGATATTTCTTTGAGAACCTCTAATCCAACTAGTTGTACAAACAAGTGCATTAATAGTTTTTGTAGATAAAGAGCTTCTATAATCATCCAAAACTCTACCACCAACACTAAAAGCATATTCAAATGCAACCGTTGTTATGAGAATTGTTAAGACATCCCTAGCAACTTTGGATAAGTATGGATACTTAAGAGTATTCATCCTCCACCAATCAAGAACATCAAATTATTCTATATTGCACTGATATTACTCTTCTTCCAAATATATTTGCAAATCTATTTTTGAAGGCTGAATGGAACTAGATGCAACAACAAAATCAGTAAAACCTAACATACAATCAAAATGAGATGAAAATGATGACTCCCTTCGTAGCTGTGAGGACTCAAGTACAATTGTTGTAGCTGAACTTCAAATAACAATATCAGAAACATTTTGATTATAAATCTCCAAAATAACTGCTTCAACTTCTTCAATTTTGAATTCTATCTCTAAAGGTGAGTATATCTTTGGAAATGTAAAATTTATTAACTTCATCTTTAAGCGTGGATCTAGCATAACCGCTATAGACATTAGCAAGTTTCATTCTCCCCAATACTTGTCAAATTTAATTTTCATAGCATTTGTCATTTCTTTAATATATTCAATTGATGAATTGCATTCCTCCATCAACAACTTCTTAACATGTATAACAATAGGTAGAAAAATATTTGTAGTAGGATATGTCGAACCAGAAATCATTTTTATGACATTACAAAAAATAGCAAGAAACTTTCTAATAATCTCATACCTTTGCCAATCAAAATCAGATGGCAACCACTTGCAATTGATATCTCGGGCTGCATAATGGTAGAATACACTACGAAAAATAAAGACAGATTCAAGCCTAATGTTTATAGAATTCCACCGTGTAGGAACATCAACAGATAAAACCTTTGAAGTGAAAATCCCTAATTGCTTCGCCACCTCAACAAACTTATGTAATCTAGCATGAGACTTTTTAAGATATTTTATTGACTCCCTGATTTGATAAATAATATCCTGAATCTCCTTTAAACTATTATATTCAGGATATGAGCACAACATTTGACATGAAAGAAATAACCCATAAAATGTAACTTATCTCTTGACTAAAAATTAGATTTGAGAGCATTAGCGACAACATCATTGTTATTAGCATTATCCACTTGTAATTGTAAAAATTTTATCCTGCAAATTTCACTCCAACAAGTATTCACATATAACATCACAAATAAATGTACCTATGTCAAGTGGTTCAAGCTCAAAAAAACTGATAATATGCTTGTGTAATTTCTAAGACTCATCAATATAATGAATTGTTAAGCACATGTACCTCACTGTTTGATTGGAAGTCCAACAATCAGATGTTAATGAGACAATATATATGCTTTTAAGATATGCCTTCAGCTTTTCTTTTTCTGCTTCATAAACTTTCATGCAATCATTTTTTATAGTATTTCTAGAAACTCTTTCATAATTATGATTTAAGACCTTCAACAAAATATTGAACAAAGTATGCTCAACCATCATAAAAGGATACTCATGTATAATTATCATTTTTGCTATTATTTCTCTAACTTGAAGATGATCAGAATTCTTTGGATCAGTAAAAATAGGAATCTCAATTTCTGAACTAGCATTAGAAAGCATAAAATTTAACAATTTTTACATTTTATTTATCAACTACATAACTTATTTATTTTTATCTTTGATCTTATCACACTCCTTAACATGTTTGAGAAGTTGTGAAGTAGTACCAGTCTTGGATTTATGAAATTTTGTACCACAACATATGCATTGTAAATAAGATGCATTGAAGCCTTTCAAAGTTGAAATAGTTTCTGTAAAGTACTCTCAAACTGTAGACTTTTTTTCCTAGTCTTCTTAGGAGGGAGTCCTCCAACATTAGTATCAAATGTAATTGCTTTTGAATAACTAGGTTGTGAAGAAAGATTATGATTTTTTTTATTATTTCTGTCCTCTATAATAATCTCATTATCAGATAATGCAGTTTGAGATAGATCAAAATTTGACATGGTAGTAAACTATATTGAAAAAGAAAATATGTGTCAAAACTAAAAGTTTTTAATAATAATCAAAATTTGACATGATAGTATTAATATCAATTAACATTCAATTTACACATAATTATTTTACAAAATTCATACAAATTCTTAAATAAACTAAAAGAACTATGAAAAATAAAGCAAACCTCAAAGGCTCAATTCTGAAATTTATTTGGCCAAGGAGACTACAAATTTTTGCTCCTACTATTTTGAGCCTCATGCATGTTCAAATAATACCAATGGTGTTAGATCTTTACAAAATATATTATCTATTTTCCAACCATCTGAAAAAAATATTTCATACAAGTACATCGCATATTTGAATGACAAAGAGTTTAGGGCAGTGATAGTTATTGTTTTGATAAACTACAATGAGGTTCAATATTTTCTTGAGTAAATGTGTTAATGGAATAATATTTTACTTTGATTTTTAATCAAATATAGTACTTACCTAATTATATTAATTTAACTTTTGAGTTCAGGTTATATGTAAACACATTAAACTTAGATGATGGTGCCACTATTAATGGGAAAGTCAAAGATAAATTTCTAACATGGTCTAGATTATATGTGAACAATCATCAAAAACACTTTAATATATTTTCTATGTTAATTGCACAACTTTGTCTCTTCTTCTGAATGTGTTAGGTTTATGATTGGAGAAATGGAGTGTAGAACCAGGATCTTCATGATCTAGCTTGGGGTTCAAAGTGAATCGTAAATACATGAAAAATTTATGATGGCAATGGTTATAAATTTTACATAAGTTATTGGTATAAATAAAAGGAAATATATAACTCTGGTGTTTGTATTCAAGAAAACATCCATTCAAATGATGAGATAGACTATTACAGAGTTCTATAAAAAGTTGTACAGGGGCAATATCCTAGATCAAATGAGAGAAATGTCTTTCTACTGAATTGTGACTGGTTTGATCTTTTGTGTAATAAAAGGGATAATAAATCATAAATCATATGAGATCACTGAGGTGAAGTTGACACAAAAATATGCTAAGTAAGACCCATTTATCCTTGCACATCAAGCAACATAAGTGTATTACCTAAGATATTCATAAAGAATAAGAGAGAAAATGGATAGGGCTGTGGTAGTTAAAATTAAACCCAGAGGAGGAGTTAAAGTTGAAAATACCATTGAAGTTGCTCATCAAAAGAATGTGATAGCGAGTTTTGAACTTTCAATTGATGATGTAGAGAAATGTGAGCTTAATTGATACTAATATTCATTATGAGGAAGTTATTTAGTCTGAAGATGAGAACAATGAGGATGATGATAGTAGTCATACTTTTATTGATTCATCAGAGTAAAATACCTTATACTTGCGTTAAAGGTACTTGTACTTTTTTTAGATATACCTTTAAAATAGTAGTTTGGAGATACATATTCCTATTTTTTACATACTTTTATTGTTAAATATTTTTTATATACTGTACATGTACACCTTTATATGTTTTCTATATACTATACTTGCATATACCTACATACTATAATTCACTCTCTGTACTTAGTTTTTACAGGTTATTTATGATTGATATAATCATTTTATTTTCTATTATTTATAGAAGGCATTAGGTGATTATGATGATGCTCCACATGTTCATTTGCGAGCATTGTCAGGCCAAAGAAGGTCATAAGTAATTACTATTCAAACTACCATATATAATTTACTATCTATCTATTTCATCACTTGAACTTCAAGTAGCAAAGTATATGCCTATCATTCTCCATAGCGCGCGAACACTACTATGTTCTATTCATATCGACACCATAGAATCTGAAAGTTTGAGACTCCTTATGATTTATACTTAACCGCCATCAACGACATGCATATTTATTGTGGAGGGCGACACCTAAGAAAATTTTTACAGTTTTACTTTTGGTGTATAATATTTCTAATTTGAATTACAATTTTCAAATTCAATCAATCTAGGGAACCTATTCATAAAGTCAATGATACGATGATCCATATGTATCATAGAAGAAGATCCCAATTAAGGTTCGGGACATGTCGTTTAGGGAATTTGAGGTATTACCTAAACTATTTACAAATATTTAAATGCATTAGTTGATCTTGAAGAATTACTAATTAACACTTTTTTATTTGATGTTATAGAAGGATTTCAACTAGTTTCCAGAGTACAACTAGAATATTAGAAGAAACTTTGAGTTTAGAGGGCTACTTGCCTACGTGATATGTACATAGACATACACAAGTCTAAGTGAAGTCCTCTTTGGAACGGAGAAGATGTGTGGGCTGACCTCTATTAAGTTTGAGCCTCCCCATATTATATTTGTAAAAGGGAAGAGGTGAAGCAAAATCGCACTTCTGATTATGGGAGTATGAGCACCTCTCTACACACTAAAGGTTCAGTATCGCACAACAAGTACTAACGGAGGATGGTAAGTCATTTGTTAGTTTTATTAATTGAACATATAATTATTGTTAATTATTTTCATTATACTATTTATAGCCTAAAGTTCTTGGTCGAGAGTTTACTGCTACTGAATTGCATAGCAACATCAGCATCAGACTTACCAGCAGTGGCTTGATGTTCATTCACGGAGAACCTATGTAAGTTAACATTAAATTTTTTTGAAATATAATTGAGTTAACAATCTATTATGGTTAACTTACATTCTAACTACTCATAGGATGACTATGCGCGAAAGGATGTTCGTGGCTCCACTCGCGTGAAATTCTAGTATCGAGCAATCAGAATATGATATATTGAAGGCGGCTATTAGGGGAAAGAAGAAGGGATTGATTTACAGCATGGGCTCACAGGAATTATCAAATGATGCATGCCATTTGTTCTCTAGAATGAACAGTCAGTCAATTGACGATATTGTTCAAATGTGGGTTGCTACCATGACTGAGGAGATAGAAGTTAGGATGACTACACAGATGGTAGCCCAGATTGCTGTAATGGAGGCGAGAATGAAGAAGATGCACAAAGATAGTCGTAAAGGGAAAGAGCTAGTAGTGAAGACGGATGAGGAGGAGGAGGAGGAGGAGAGGATGATAAGGAGATTGATGAGGATCATGCCTTATTTATACTTTATTTTCGTATGTAAATAATTTATTCAGATTTTCATATTCTAGACTATTTCATTTAAATATTTTGAAACTATTAGTTCATTGTAATGTTTTTCAAAATATTGAAACTTATGAAGAAATATTTGAGATTAATTGTCGATTAGTCTTATGTGAATGCTGAGTGTATTTTTAAGATTAGTTATTTGTGAATCTTCTACAAGTGTAAAAGTCAGAGCATAAGTGAAGCTCCAATTTTTTTCATATATGTACAGGTTTTCGGCAGATTTAATAGCTCTAGTATACATATTCTTAATTACTTGAATATAACCAATATTAACTCCTTTATGTTCTAGAACTCTCCAAAGAACATCTCTTGAAACTTTATCATAAGCTTTCTTTAAATCAATAAATATCATATGTAGATCCTCCTTACTTTCTATATACTTCTCCATCAAACCTCTTAACAAATGTATAGCATCCATAGTAGATCTACCTGGCATGAAACCAAACTGATTGTGAGAAACTTTTGTATCACATTGTAACCTATGCTTAATTACTCTCTCCCATAATTTTAATGTATGACACATTAACTTAATTCCTCTATAATTTGCACACTCTTATGCATCACCTTTATTCTTAAATATAGGAACCAACAAACTCTTTCTCCACTCATCTGGCATCTTTTTAGACTTTAAAATAACATTAAAAAGATTTCTAAGCCAAGAAATTCCTATATCTCCTAAACATTTTCACACTTCTATTGGAATATCATCAGGTCCTACTGTTTTTCCACATTTCATTTTCTTTAAAGCTTCTCTAATTTCAGATTTACTAATACGATGATAAAAATAAAATTCTCTATTTATGCTTAGGATATTAAGGTTGCTAAAATCAATTGTACTTTCAGATCCTTCATTGAAAAATTTATCAAAATACCTCATCCACCTATTTTCAATATCTATTTTTAAGAAAAGAACTTTATTATTTTCATCCTTAATACACCTCACTTGAACTAGGTCTTTACATCTCCTATCTCTTTGGTTGGCTAACTTATACATACATCTTTTACCTTCTTTGGTATCTAATCTATTGTATAAATCACTAAAAGCTAAATTTTTTGCATCATATAGTACTTTTGTTAGAATCTCTACAGGCCATTTTATATCTTTCCCAATTCTCTAAATTTTTACATCTAAATTAAGTTCCATAATAATGCTTCTTATTTCTTACCTTTTTTGCACACTCTAACTCCACCACCAACTATTTTTATTAAAAGAAGTTTTTCTTTTGATTCTCCCATCACATTTTTAGCAACTTGCTTAATTTCACTTGCTACTTTTTCCCACATAAAATTAGCTTTCTTTTGAACATCCCAAATTCTAAGCTCTTGCAGCTTGGTCTTAAAAATATTTATATTTGTGTTCTTTAAGTGTCCCCATCTAATCCTAGGACAATAATTTGATTTATTTTTTCTCTTACAATCATTCATCTTAAAATCTAAAACTAACAATCGATGTTGGGTACTTAAACTTTCACTTGGAATGACCTTGTAATTTTTACAATCTAAACGATCTATTTTTCTTATCAAAAAATAAGCACTCTGTGTTTTACTAGATCTACTTTTATAAGTAATAATATGTTCATCTCTTTTCTTAAATGAAGTATTAGCAACTACAAAATCATAAGCTAAGGCAAAATCTAATATAGTCCTACATTCTTCATTAGTCACTCCAAATCCATAACTACCATAAACTTTTAAAATCTTCTACCACTTTACCAACATGTCCATTTAAATCTCCTCCAATAAATACTTTTTCTTCAAGAGGTATATTTTGAATTAATCCCTCTAATTCATTCCAAAATTTTTCTTTTGAGCTTACATCCAAACCTACTTGAGGAGCACAAACACTTAAACCTACTTAAGGGTCAATACAAGAACATGAAATATAAATTACGAACATGCATAAAATAATGGTATGCTATTCGACCTTTATAAGAAAGATAAATTTAATATATTTTAATAATATCAGTTAACTAATTAAGTTCAGTTAAAATTAAATTTGATGGAATTAAATATTTGCTAAATATAATTAATTACATATATTTAGATTAAGTATGATTAATTAATTTAAATTATTATTATTATTATTATTATTATTATATAATCAAGTTAAATTTAATTAGAATCAATAAAAAGTAATATACAATATATTCAAATATATATATATATAATATTATATATATATATATATATATATATATATATATATATATATATATATATATATATTAAAATTAATCTAATATGATCTTGCATTCAAGATAAATTTTGGTAGATTAAATTATCTTAGACTATATTATAATATAATATAAAAAAATAAAAAACAAACTTAAATCCCTAAAAATAGGAAAAGTTTGATTGGGATGTTTTAAAAACACTAGATTTTACATGTTTTTTGTGTTTTTGAAAACAAAAAAAAAAAATTGTTGAAAAACAAATAAACAAAACAATAAAAATAGGTAAACAAATAATTTTTTATTTTTTATTTTTTAAAAATAAAAATAGAAAATATGAAACAAAATTTGATTCCAAATAGGGCCTTAATAAATGGAAGATATATCAAAGAGATTTGAAGAAATATTATTTACTAGAAGATGAAATTAACAACACATATTTTCACCACAAATTTGGAATATCTAAGTGAATATTTATGAAACTATTAAAAGTAAACAAACATAGGTAAGTGAGGATTTTACATGTTCTTAGTGTTTTTGAAAACCAAAGACAAACTTATTGAAGAAAAAAACAATAAATACAAGTAAACAAATATATTGTTTTATTCTTCTAATTTTTGAAAATAAAAAAGAAATCAAAAACTGAATCCAAACTGAGCCTTACGAAATGGAAGATATATGAAAGAGATTTGAAGAAATATTATTTAATGAAAGATGAAATTAACAAGACATTTTCACCACTAATAGATTACAAATTAAATATAATAATAATTCTTATTTAAGCTCAGGCTTGTCTTTCTTTCAATCTATAATAATAGTCAAAATAATAATATGATGAGCTATAAAACTTAGTAAGATAAATAATAAAAATAAATAATTTAAATTATAAATACTAAAGAAAAAGATAAATCATGACTTGCAAACCACGAACTAAATACAAGAATTAAAAGTTTGGACATGGAGAAATTTAATATATTAGACATAATCATTATGAAATAAAATTACTTAAATAAAGATATAATATAACATTAAATAAGATAATCACATAGAAAGAATCATGATATAAATATTATGCCTTTAATTACCATATACATTGTTTTAGTCAATTGCAATAATCTCAATACAATAAATCAATCACATCATAACATTCATTTGCTTGTTCAATATATTTTATATTGTACATTGTCACAACCTTAGCATATGACATGTGTGAATGCATGAGTTCATTAATCATTATACTATAGTGGATTGCATGTGATCCACACTACATATCAACATTAACTGCATCTCCTAGCCCAAGTCTAACCTATTATTAGCATTACCAAATAACCCCTCTAATTTATATTAAGAGGTTAAGATTTCTTTCTTCATTTATAGGGACTCATCTTATTTTCCTAATACCCCACATGTATAGGTTATAACTTTTTATTACAAATATATAGCATGTAATGTGGCCTTTCATAAGCTCATTATATTCTACGTCATTATTATGCTAATTCATATAATACATCAATATATAACTAATTAATGCAAGAATTCCTACTTTTAAAATATATATTTTATTTAAATATGAGCATATTCATAATACTTCAAGAATATGTATGGGTTCGATTTACTCAGTTGTGTCTTAGACAATCATATAGACCATGCTCTTTAATAACTTCTTCATGTTTAGAATATATATATGCATGACTACTCTCAATCTTTGATTTTTGACATCTCATTTCACTATAATGATATGAACAACAATTATGACCAAACTATTATAGTGTTACCTAGAATGGTGTGAGGACCAAAAATGTGAACTAATTATTTTAAACACTAATCATGTCAAAGAGCTATTGGAGTAGCTAAAGCTAAATGAAGGCTCAAGAGAATGCTTTAAAGCTTATAGAAGCTATGAGCAATGAATGAATTGGCTTATGCCACTAGTTTGATTTTTCTTCTTAAATCATAGCCAATCCATAGTTTAATGATGGTTAAGCTTGCTCAATCAGCTATCAAATGCTTGATCATGCAAGATGTAAGGTTCTGATGCTTCCATGAGTCAATAGGCACCTAAGGATAGTATTTTTCTTAGCTTATTGTAATTACAATAAATAATATAATTACATTTTAAGCTCATTTGAGCTTAAGCTAATAATATTTGGACTATCTAACTAAGTCTTGAATAGGCTACAAAAATTAATCTAATGATTTTGATAGTGGTGAGATCAATTGGTCAAGCTAATTTAGACATTTGAATTTACAAAACATATTTGGGTCCAATTTATCATTAATGGGTTAAATTGATCCATATGACAAAAATAATCAATCCCAATGGTCAATTAAGTTGACCAAGGTTTGGTTAAGTTAAAACATATTTGGGTTTGCTATAAATGGGTAGCTTTATGTCTAAGGAATTAAATCAATTTGGAGGTTATCAATTTGGCTCAATTGAACCCAATTAGGTTAAATTGAGTCAAATTGAGTTTATTGGATCCAAGTGGTCAAATTAATAGGTTGATTTTGTTCTTAAGGATGTTTTTTATCTATTGTGTTATGGAATACCTAGGATTTATTGGTTGGGTCAAATTGGGGTCTTAAGTCTAAATGGGTTAAATGATTTTAAATGGCTTAAGTGTAAGGGCTCACCTTGGATGGCCTAGTGTAATTGGGCTAATAATATAAAATTAAGAGTTAATTAGACACAAGTAGCATATAATTAACTTTTCAAAGGTGATGATCCAATCAATTTAATTAATGAAAGTTAATTTAGTTAATATAGTCAAGCAAATCTTATAGGATTATTTGACCTTCATTGAGCTAACTAGAATCAAATAGCATAAATAACGGGAAATTGAGTCTACTTCATAAATAATGCGTTCACTCAAGTAAACTGGATGAATGATTTTAGTCAAATTGGTCTTTTTGTATCTTTATAAAAGAAAATAAAGATGTTCAAGATAGTTATCAAAGAAAATGCCAAATATAGAAAAATTGTTCTTAAAAACTTCAATGCACTATTCAATCAAATAAAAAAATTACTATCATACATCTTGAAACATAACATGGGCATTGCAAAGTCCGAAAGACATTCTTCTAAAAACAAAAGTTCTATAGGGGCTCGTAAATGTAGTTTTGTCATGATCCTCAAGTATTGTAGGATTTAATTATATCTTGAAAAATCATCTAGAAAGTAATCAAATGAATTCTCTACTAATCTATCCAATATTTGGTCAGTAAAGGGTAACAAAAAATTGATATTTCCTATTAGCTTTGCTCAACTTCATATAGACAATGCAAATTCTCCACCCAATTATAGGTCTCCTAAGAATTAGTTCATTTTTCTCATTAACTACCACAATGAGTCACTTTTTTCTTTGGCACACAATGTATAAGGCTCACCTAAGAAATATAAAAAATGGGATAAATAATGTAAACATCTAACCATTTTAGAATCTCCTTCTTCAAAACTTTTTTCATCACATGATTTAACCTTCTTGGTAAATCAACTTTTAGTTGAAAATTATCTTCTAACAATATCCTATACATTCATAATGAAGGTCTTATTCTTTTAATGTCTATATTGTCTAGCAAAAAGCTTTCCTATAGGTTCTTAAAACTCTCATCAACTTCATTTCCTAAACTTCATCTAAATTAACAAAAATTATGATTGGCAAAGTTGATGATTCAACTAAAAAAGCATACTTAAAATGTTTGGACAATGTTTTCAACTCTAGGATAGGAACTTATTCAATAAAAAATCTCAATGGCCAGGAAAAGGATGATGTATCTAATGTTTCAATTTTTTTTCTTATAAATTCTTAGTACAACTTCCAAGAATAGAGCATATTCATTCCTAGTCTTATATATCTCCATAATTGTTAAGAATTGTTCTATCATGTCCAAATCTAAATTTTTATACATCCTATCTTCCACACACCCATCCTCCAAGTCAACTCTAAAACATTCACCACTAGAGTCATCAAAGAATTACATTAATCTAAAATTATTAAAGTGACTTCTTGACATTGAACTCTTATTGTCAGTTCCCTTTTCTATACATCAATCATAACCTATCATGTTTCTATGCATATAAAAAATAATAATTCTATATTGGCTCCCATATGGCATAATGCCTTCCTAAAAAAATTATCATCTATAGTGCATGAAATAATAAAAAATTTTAGATCTTTCAATTTTTCTGGAATTTTATTTTGAATAATTGCATTGTATTCTTTTGTTGGTGTCACAATTTCAAAATCTTCTAATTTTCTCTTTTTAGTAAAAATATCTTTTATGAATTTTACATAATTGACATTTGTTCAAGAGCTTCA
Organism: Cymbidium sinense; assembly: GCA_021442155.1. Lineage (NCBI taxonomy): Eukaryota > Viridiplantae > Streptophyta > Magnoliopsida > Asparagales > Orchidaceae > Cymbidium > Cymbidium sinense. The sequence goes on from CM038221.1 coordinate 188,083,449, forward strand.
ATAAATGGAATCCTAATAGAAAGCTTCTTAAACAATTATAAAAACCTAAAAATTTACATTTATGGAGTTTACTTCTGAAGTCTCTATGGAAAGGAGGTGGCAATCTCTCAACTTTTTTTTTAATTTTTATCTCTTTTTCTAAATTTTCTAATGTTTAATTATTTCTTTTTCAGATTCAAGTTCATTATCTTATACCTCCACCTCTTTTCTAGACACCACTTCTAGTTCTCTAGCACTTCTCTATTGAATAGCATTGCATTGTTTTTTTACTTATATCTTTAGGGTTCAGTTTAATGTCATAATTATCTTTCTTGTGGTCTATTAGACAATGAACTAGATAATTGACTAAATTGAGTTTCCATATTTATAATGGTTGAAGCTTGACTTTACAACTGAGTGCTTATCTACATCACCAAGTCATCCAATAACATTTTATTCTCTTTAGATTGATTATTTGAAGTGAACCATGGTGTGTAAGTGGGCATAAGTCATGAAAAGTTATTATTGGTTGTTTCAATTATTTGTAAGATTTTATTGATTAGTGTTCCAATTGTAATTCCTTATATTTTTATTATTATTTCATTTAAAATTTGGATTACATGTATTTGAGTATGAAATGTTTTACTTATTATTTATTAAGTTCAATGACTCTGCATTTAGAAGACAAAGTTTACTTGATTGACTAATTTTACTTTAATCATAATTTAGATGTGATCCTTAACATTGATTCCATCTCAAGCTATTTAATTTCTTTGAAATTACTTCTAGTTATGAAGTCAAAATGAATTCATAGATAGAAGCTATCTTCAAAGGGTTTAATTGTTCACAGGGGTGTTGAAAATTATTTGTAGTCATATCTTCTTCAATGCATATGCCTCATCAGAGGGCTTAGTCATCAATGAATCATCAATTGCAACATCTACTATTGACCTCAAAGAACTCTTTATCCCATTATAAAAGGTTTAAATAATTAGCCAATCAAGTATGAAATGATGAGGACTCTTTCTTAATAGATCCTTCAATCTCTCCCAAGCTTTATATATACTCATTACATAATTGGGAAAGGAAGTTATCTTATTCTTAAGTTTAATAGATTTAGACGGAAGAAAAAATTTTGGCCAAAAACTTTTAAGCTAATTCATTCCAAGTTGTGATCTATCCAAAGGGTAAAGAATTCAAATGGCATTTTCGCTTTATCTCTTAAAGAGACTGGAAACAACCTAAGTCGTATGGAATCATCAAACACTCCATTTTACTTTATAAAAAGTTGTAGATAACTCTAAGAAGAGTGATATGCAAGTTAAGATCCTCAATTGGTGAACCTCTAAACTAAGAATTTTAGATCATTTGAATTATGGATAGCTTATGTTTAAAATTATTGGCTTGAATATTTGGTCAATTTATACTTTGATAGATTTTGTCTATCAAAGGCATGGCATAGTAGTTAAGAGGTCTATACTACACTACTTCAAAAAGTTGATTAGTCATTTTGTAATTCTAATTTTGAATTTTTTTTTTCTTTGTTAATTTTTTTAGAAGTTTTTTTCTATTTTAGGATCAAATGATGTAAGATCTAAGTCAACTTCACTAAGCGTACATCATAATAGAAACCAATTGAAAATATTAAATAATAACTATTAGAAAGATTCACATGCAATAACTACAAAATTAACAATCAAATGCAGAACACTAACTACATGAATTAACATTATTAACTAAAACAACAAAGAACACAATATAATAGCTACAGAGTTCATTAAGCTGGAATAAAAGGATAACAAAAATAATAAGTTGAATTAAAAATAAGTTAATATGATCAATATTAATTTATTTAAAATTTACTTGGGTCATTGACAAATGCACCAAAAACTTAACTTGTTAAATAGTGTACACAAGTGCACATGTCGCACAAGTAACATAAAAGTGAATTGAATATCATTCTCACAAAAATCAAGGTAAAATTTTTGTGAACAAATTTGTTACAAATCTTATATTATCCTTTTCTTTTACCCAACTATTCAAATTTTATAAAAACTATAATTCAAATTTCATTTAATTAATATTACAATGGAGAGAACACCTTAAATCTATGGTTCACTTAAACTAATTCTTTGAATTCTTGTGCTGAATTATTTTGTTTTATAAATGTTGTCAATAAAGAACAAAATTATCTTCTAGTGTCTATCAAAAACTAAGAAACCTAATCACTCTCATTAATTAGGTATATGTCAATACTAATTAGTTTGAATGATTACAATAATAATATTTCTTTTAAGATTGTAAATCCTCAATTATTCTATGAATATAAACTTAAAGATTTATGTATTTCTCTATAATTATTCCTCTTTTTGATGCCTATAGATCACACCAGAACATAACTAAATTAAGTTCAAAGAGAAACAAAACAACTAAATAATTTTATCCCAACATCAACTCAAGATTGTCCAAAGAACATCATAAGTTTTCCATATATTCAGAGTAAAAATACATAGTTCATACTTATGAAAGAGAAAGTGCAATTATAGTACATAAACATTTGAAATGTGCACTAGAAAAATAGAGTTAAGGAGAGAATGAACCAACAAATGCTCTCCTGAATATATTTTATTTAGGGGTGAGCATTCGGTCGGTTCGGTCGGTTTGGTTGAATTTTTTGTTAAACCGAATAAACCAAATCAAATAATTTAAAATAACCGAACCATCCAAATAACATATAAAACCGAACCAAACCAATTATAATTGGTTTATTCGGTTTTCCATTAAACCGAATAGCATATAAAAATAAAAATATTTTTTTAATGAACTAATTAATTAAAACAATATAATAAATTTTATATATCTTATTCAAGTAGAAATCTATAAATCTATACAAATAATTAAGTACTTATAATCAAAATTACATATTTATATTTGACTTTAACTAATTTTGGTTTATTCGGTTTATTGGTTTATCCAATCTTTAAAAAAAATCAAACCAAAAACCAAAACCTAATATCTAGGCATTTACAACCAAAACCGAATCAGTGAGATTTAACCAAACCGACCAAATAACATCAGTTCTGTTCGGTTTTTCGGTTTGAACCGACTAGTGCACACCCCTAATTTTATTCTGCTCTTTGCTTTCCTAAGTTATACTATTTTACAATTTTTTTTCTTTTCTTCAAACACTCCACTTACTATAATCCTCTCCAAGTCCACTAAATAGAAATTGAGTACATATATCACTACCAGATATACTAGGATAAATTAGGGTTGAGCTATTATAAGGTCATCTTAGGATTAGATAAGGTCAAATATACTAAGAGAACTTAAAGATGGCTTAGAATAGAATAATCGGCGGGCTTCTTTTCTAGTCTTTATTATGCTCAAAAAGATCCTATAGTCATGCTACAATCATCCCATATTCAATTTAAGCCAAGGTCGAGGTTGGGTTTCTAGTTAGGCCAATCAATAGAAGAACTTATGAATGATCTAAGAAAAAAACTTAGTTTGAATAAATAAGAAGGTGAGAGAAGAGCTTATAATATCTCAAAAAAAAAAAAAAAAAAACTATAGGTTTAAATGAAGGGTATTGAGCCAATCAAATTTAAACTAAGATTACAAATAGCCAGCCCAACCTCATTATGAAAGATAACTTGAATTGATCAAACCCAAGCATCAAAACATTTAAACTATTGATACTTTTTGTTGCCAATAGACTCCATTTACAATGTACCTCAATTTTTTACTATTCTAACAAATTAAATTTGTATAGCAAAAAATCAAATATTTTTCAAGAGCCTTCTGTCATGCATCAAGGATCAATGCATCATAAAGGTGGATGATGGGCGAGTGGAAAGAATGATGATGGGTATATTGGTATAAAGCTTCTATGTATTTATTTTAGCATCTAAAAATTGGTGTGTCTATGCATATATATATATATATATATATATATATATATATATATATATATATATATATATATAGATGTGTGTGAATGCATTACTATTATAAATTAGAAATGTACTAAAATATCGATATTGATATAAAACAGAAATAGAATTAAATTTTGCTTGGTTTAGAACTAGCAAAGAAGTTGGACTTAAATGAAATTGTGTTCGTGTAGAGATACCCAATAAAAAGGCTATATTTAACTCAAATTTGAATTAATTTATTTTGGGCTTAAATTTCAATTAAGATAACATGACGATGAGATCAAAACCCACAAAAGCATATTCGTAAGTAGGGCGGTCAAAAAAGCTCGTTGTTGTCAACGTGCTCTACCATTATCTGTTCTACCATTCTTTAACTAAACGAAATACTAACAATCATTCGTCGATCTTGACTTGATTTAGCTTAAAATAAAAAATTATATTATATTATATTATATTATATTATTATTATTATTTATTACTATTATTATTATTGTATTACTATTATTTTTATTTATTACTATTATTATTATTATTTTATTTTTATTTTTATTTATTATTATTATTTTATTATTATTATTATTATTATTATTATTATTATATATACATACGAACACATTTACATGTCACAAATGCAAGCACGCTTAGTGGTTAAAACTTCATATACAAAAGACGGCCGCGCTCAATCCTCCTCATCAAAAGGCTTATTGCTCATAATGTTCTCGTTAGCTCGTTTAGTTAAACGAATAACGTGACATTTCAAGCTCGATATATAAACATGAACACCTAACAAAACAAATTTCGAACGACAACACCTAACAAGGCTGTTCACCTGCTAAGCTCGTTTACACCCCTATTCGTAAGCACATAGCAGACTTCTCAAGCTTTTCTTTCTAAGGACATGCGTACATAGTCCACATTTATTCTCGTTTAATTTAAAATAAATATGAGATTCTTTGTTTATTTTTTTGTCATTGATGTTAAGATGAAAATTTTACTTGGTAGATATTACATATAAATGATGGATGCGTGTGAAGATATATATATATATATATATGAAAAAACTTATGTCATCATAATAGATGTCGTCTCTCTCTCTCTATAGAGAGAGAGAGAGAGAAAGAGAGAGAGAGGTGTGTGCGTGAGAGTAATTTTGAAATTTAATTAAAAATATATATTTTAATTTAAATTCATTTTGTTTTACTTTAATCACTTTAGCTCATCTTGATATTGTTATCGGACAATCAAAAAATTAACTTTGTTTGTATTATTTTTATTTTTATCATGCCATGCCATAGAAGGTTATAAGCGTAATATCTTAGACATCGTAATCATGTAATTTATTAGAGTTTTCTTGAGGCACGTAATATATATGTTTACCCCAAAATAATTGATATTTGTGAATCTATTTATGCTTGATGTCTAATGCATTGTTTTTATAACTTAAATAATAAAGCAATTTTCACCAAATAAATGAAACTTGTAATAAAGCATAGATTCTTTCTCTTTCAAAAATAAATCATATCACCGAAATTTTAAGGAGTGCAATAGATGAGAGAATTCGTGATACGCCAAGTATAAAAAAAAATATTTTAAGAGGAGTTAAAATACCCTATAATAAGTAGGGACTGATGTAATAGGGCGTTTTGCTTTCAGATGAGAATTTGTCGGCTTAGACTTACTATTTTTATTTGAATTAAATTAAGATTAAAATTGGAGTATCATTATTTAAATAATAATAATAATACTTGATAATAGTCCTAAGACAATGTGACTTTTAAAAGGGACATTAACATCCATAACACATTATATGTTTATATTTATATATCTAATATTTAAATTTTGATATTTATGACACTCAAATCATTTAAATTATATAAATAATAATAACATTAGTATTATTATTATTATTATTATTATTATTATTATTATTATTGTTGCTAGAAAACCAGGTTCAAAAGTTTCGAAATCCAAAGACACACAATGGTATTTAAAGAGAATAATAAAACTCTAATTTTTATGAAAAATCTCAAAAAAAGGGAAAACCACGGCCTAGCCCAAGAAAAATTTCCACTATGTATCTATTTCGATACAAGATCTTCCGATAACGGATTAATCAGATATATGAAAAGGAACAATAGCTATGGACAATGATCAGTAATACGTTGTAAGAAGAATGATAGAACGGCGAGCAAAATGCAGGGAACAATTACCCAGAATGCAAAGAACAATCACCGGTATAAGTCATCATGGAGACCAGATCGACGACGACAAAAATCAACGGCGGCGCTAATTGGCCACGGCGACGGCACGTACCGGACAGGGGCCGGAGGGCTACGGGCCCGGCGAGGGGAGCGGCTACGGCATGGTGGTTGACTAACGTGGCGGCACGATTTGGAGGATCTTTAGAGCTCTCTCCTCTCTTTGCTTCCCCTTCATATGAGAATGATGAGCTATTTATAGGTGAGGCCATCAGAATACATGCAAAATCATCACACTTCATCGGATGGCTCAAAATGATCCCCTTGATCGATGATGTATTTTGTGTATTTGAATGCTCAAATGATGTCAATTATGATATCTTGGGCTTGTTAGATTCTTCGTCAAGATGACTATAATAAACATCCCATGTTTAATAGTCGATTGATAATGAATGCTTGATCTCGGTTAGTCTTGATTCACGATCAGATTGTTTTCTACGTCAAGATTCGTGCTTCGACTAGTGGAATTTTCAGGATCATATCAGTTATCCCCCTATTTTTAGATGATATTATCTCAATCATCTAAAAATATATATGCCAAATAATTGAAAATAGTAGATTCTTCAATGAAATTTGCGGGTCCGTTAACCATACATTTTGAGAAAACATATCTTCACGGGAGCATAAGATTATGACCATGAAGCGGGTGCAGGGCCGCGGATGTATGCGGGTATGCGTGGGCTTAAGATTTCGGGGTTATAGACTCATGCAAATATTTATGGGCACTTGCAGACACAATGTTTCGGGTTGGATTACGCAGAACGGGCTGCAAGAAATCTGTGCTGTTTCATTAAGAAAGGTGTTACGGCCTGGTCGAATAGACCTGACGGGTCAGGAAAAGGCTGACGGTGAAGGAATAACGGCGAACGCAATGAGGATCGCTGAACGCGGAAACCTGAACGCAGTCGCGCGGTTGACGTCGTTGACGCGGGTCGAGGACGGCAGTCGCTGGTATAATGCTGAGTTGAACTCGGCACGGTCGCTGGTTCGAATCGCTGGGAAGTTCTGGTCGTATGCTGGAAGCGAAGTCGCGCTGGAACGGTCGGACGTCGAGGGTCGGCGGGTCGGTGGGTCGGCGATTAGCTGCGGCGTAGACGGCGCATGATACGGACGCCCAAACGGCGGTTTTGATTCAGCGATTTTGACGCTTTGGGGTTTTGACGATTTTTTACCATTTTACCCTTACAAGGGGTCTATAAGAACCCCCCTAGGGCCAAGGGAGAAGGCACACTTCTTCATTGCTCTAGTGCTTCTCTTTTTCTTGAGTGAGGGTTGTTCGGAGTCGATCAAGGCCCACGGTACTTACGTCGTTGTTCTAGTTTTCCTCGAAGAGGCCAACCACCTCGGACCGTCCGGTTTGAGGCGATCAAGGCCGTGGTACTTACGCCATTGTTCCCTCGAAGAGGAGTCAACCGCCTCCGGACCGTCCGGTTTGAGGCGATCAAGGCCCGCAGACATATGTCATTGTTCCGGTTTTCTCTCGAAAGAGGCATCAACCGGCCTCGTCGGACCGTCCGGGTTTGAAGGCGATCAAGGCCCGCGGTACATACGTCGTTGTTCTAGTTTTCCCTTGAAAGAGGTGTCAACCGGCCTCGTCAGACCATCCGTGTTTGGAGGCGATCAATGCGACGATAATCGGAGATGGGGGTTGACGACGATGCTCGACGATGGTGGTCGGTGACGGTTCGGTATGACTTGCATGGTCGCAAGGAGAATCAGCGACGATGGTGGTGACCGGCGGAGATTGCTGGCGATGGTCGGTGGCGGTGACCGGCGACGGTGGTTGGAGGCCGGGGTCGGCCGCAAAGAATCGGCAAATCGACGGCGGGCGACGAGTCAGAATGCGGAATGACCGGCGACAATGGGGTGACCGACGGTTACGGCAAGGACCGGCGACACTGGTTAGCCGGTGGTCTCAATGCAGGCGACGAATGACCTGCATAATCGACGCCGATACGGATGACCTCACGCATAGTGGTGGTCGCGAAGATTGCGGCGGATGGTGGCGACGAATGACCGGTGACCGACGACAATAACATGCGGACCCACACGGTTGGTTACGAGCGAATGCAGTCGCAACCAGACCTGCAGAACGAGGGTGAGCAGTGCGGGACGAACGATGGTGGTGACCGGCAAGATCGCCTACGATGACCGGCGGACCGATAATTGGTTGGCTGACGACGGGTGGTCGACAACGAACGCTGATGAACGCATGACCGCTAGGTCAGCTGGGATGACCGACAATAAGATCAGCCATTCTACCGACCGGACCGGTGATAAGTATGGGTGGTGACCGGCGACGCTTGGGCGATGGGTCCAGAAGAATGACCTGCGCAACTAATGTAGTGGCGGGATGACCAAATGACCCATGGTGGTGACCAAACAAGATTTCCGATGGTCGGTGACCGTGACCGATGACAAGAATGCGTGACGACGTGGTTATGACCCACTGGTGGTCAGAAGAACCGTCGACGGTCGAAGCATGACCCACGCGAATATGGTGACCCAGACCTACCATATGAAGACCTGATGGCGGTGAAGACCCACCGCAGTAGCTACGGTGATCCTAGTCGGGCGGATGACCACGATTGGTCGCACCGATGGGGTGTCGAATACCACGGCATCGACACGGTGGTGACCGCATCGGTCGATGGATGACCGCGCATGGTAACCAACGGAGATTGCCGGCGATGGTCGGCGGCGTGACCGGCGACGGTGGTTGGCCGACGGGTCTCGAAAGAACCGGCACAGGTTGGCGTACGGGATCTTTGACCTATCCGAGGTTGTTTGTCAAAGTGTGACTACGATTAACCTATATGAAAATGAATTGAATCCGCCAAGGATTTTGACCTATCCGGTTGTTTGTCGAGTGTTTGCTCGATGGCGCTAACCCGTATGAGTACAAAAGCTTTGACCTCTCCGAGGTTGTTTGTCATAGTGCTTGCTCGATGACGTGAACCTGTATGGAATAGGTTGAATTGAATCCATTGAGGATCTTTGACCCATCCGAGATTGTTTGTCAGAGTGTTACCCGATGACGTTAACCTGTATAGAAGAGGTTGAATTGAATCCGGACCCATCCGGAAGCGTAGCCGCATAAGAAGTCCACCAAGGACCTTTTGACCTATCCTAGGTTGTTTGTCAGAGTCTTTGCTCGATGACGTTAACCTGTGTGGAAGAGGTCGTAGGAAGTCCACCAAGGACCTTTTGACCCATCCTAGGTTGTTTGTCAGAGTCTTTGCTCGATGACATTAACTTGTATGGAATAGGTCGTAGGAAGTCCACCAAGGACCTTTTGACCTATCCTAGGTTGTTTGTCAGAGTCTTTGCTCAATGACGTTAACCTGTATGGAAGAGGTCGATTAAAACATCCGTTTGTGATTGTAGCCAAAGTTGCTCCTTAACTTTGGCCTTTTTCATTAATATTACTGACTTGTTTCTTGAACTGATAATCAATTAGATATCTAGAATATCGATTTGGATAATCTTTTGAGATTAAGATTTGCCCCTGCCGACAAAATCAAGGAACGCAAGTTTGATGAATCATTCTTCTTGCGCTCCCTTAAAAGCTTGAAATGACACATCTCGATGGTAGTTTTGATCTTGTTGGGGAACTTGGTTGCCATACAAGATGATATAATGGGAATCTTCCCACGACGCAAACTGCTAGAAAACTATGGTAGAGTAAAAGTTTTGCCTTAACTCGCTAGAAATCCAAAGACACAATACGATATTTAAAGAGTGAACAATAAAACTAATTTTATGTGAAAAATCTCAAAAGAGGGAAAATCACTCCTAGCCCAAGAAAAGCTTCCACTATGTATCTGTTTGAGTATAAGATCTTCCATACCGGATTACAATTGTATATGAAAAGGAACAACAAATTTATGTGACAACGATCAGTGTAGCTTGCTAGAGTAGCAGATGATGGTGAACTGTGCGGAGCAATCACCGATAGAAATGCGGGGAACAATTACTAGCAGAAATGCAGGGAACAATCACTGGTAGAAGTCATCATGATGGAGACCGACAGAGATTGACGACGACAAGGATCAACGCGCTGATGGTGGCGTTGGCTACGGCGCGCAGTGGTTGACGACCGCCGAGTGGCGCACGACAGCTTGGAGGATCTTTAGAGCTCTCTCCTCTTCTCCTCTCATTAATGAGGGGCTATTTATAGGGAGGAGTGGCGTCTAAATACATGCAAAACCCGCACCACTCTTTCATCGGACGGCTCAAAATGATCCCCTTGATCATATGATGTATTTTGTGTATTTGAATGCTCAAACGATGTCGGAATTATGATATCTTGGGCTTGTTAGATTCGGCTCGTCAAGATGCTCGATTTGACTATAAACATCCCATGTTTAATAGTCGATTGATAATAAATATTTAATCTCGGTTAGTCTTAATTCATGATCAGATTGTTTTCTACGTCAAGATTCGTGCTTTGACTAGTGGAATTTTTAGGGTCATATCAACTATTATTATTATTATTATTTAAATATAATTTTTTAATATATGGATGACATGTTAAAAAGATAAATATCAAATTTTGAGTATATATATATAATGACCATATAACATATCTCGTTATTATCCTATATATGAACTGCTCCTCATTTGGCAAAATTTTTAAAATAAGTATGGTTTAAAATATAATTAATAATTTAAGTATCTTAAAAAAAAATTAGATATGTAGTCTATTTAACGGAGACTTGCTCACACGTCAATCAACATACCCATTTAAGTGTCTAATCCAGTTGCCCGTTTAATGAGCAACTTGTAGTGTTACATGGAAGTTGACGATTAAACCGGCAACTTACCTGTAACCAATTTTTAAAGTATTTTGTCAACTTTATTGAATTTAGGTTCCACTGTTATATGTCATTGGAGCTATTCCAATCTTCCGATGCTTATGTAAAGTCTCTCATTCCTCTGATTAATTATTTATTAAATTCTTAATATTTTATCTTAAATTGTATAAATGTATGAATTTGTTAATTTATTTTATTTTGATGAAAATTTTATAAATAAGCTTGTTTTTAATTATCTGCACATATTTGTATGCTATATTTTATAAGTATTTAATTAATTAGTAGATAAACATAGTTTAAATAGCTTTTTATTTAATTCCAAATTTGTTTAAGATGAAGATTTTTTTATTGAAAAATAATGATATTATGAAAAGTGTAAAACTATTTGAATTACTCTTAAGAATTTCTTTAACCTCACATATATATATATATATATATATATATATATTTAAAATTTTATGTGATAATAAATGACTGTAAGAGTCATTTATATAATTTCACCCTCTATAACCTCAAGCATCAGAGATTATTATTCATGCAATTAGAAGTTTTTTCTTGATTTCTACATATTTATGTACATATAATAGATCTCTTTATACACTAATGATCTAGATAGTATGTCCACCATTTAAGATATTTGACTAAATATTAATATTTATCCTTATTCATGTGGATAAATTTTTGATCTTATCATTATTCATAGAATAAATCCAACATTTAGCATTCAAACATAAGGGTTTTCAAAACTCAATATATTCAAGGATGATTGACTCTAGATTATATATAAACGCATTTAAAATTAAATAAAAAGTCATTTGAACTATATTTATCTACTAATTAATCAGATACTTATAAATATAACATAAAAAATATGTGCTGATCATTAAAACACGCCTATTTATAAAATTTTTATCAAAATAAAATAAATCAACAAACTCATATATTTATGCTGCGAGCTTCAAAAATTTGCCACCGACCTCTCGATGAAGAGAGTATGAATTGAATGTCGATGTAATTTTTAGAAGGCAGATGAATAGTAGATAAGACACTACCCAAAGACTTCACCCTCATTTTGTGAGAACTTTAGATCTGGTTTCAGGCTTCCTATAGGCGCAAGCACCTATAGTTAATTACCCCTCTCAATAATGAGAGAACACTTTCGATTAAGGCTAGTCGATGAATCGTTAAATAACGAGTGTATAATAGCAGTGAGTAGTGTTTGAATATTTATAAGATTTATTATTTCAATTTAAAGCTTATGTTTGGAAGAACAATGACGCGCCTGATCTAGATCTCATGGTTCCACCAGCCCGAGCTGTCGGGGTCCCTAGTCTACTTAATCAAAGGAGATAGTCGACCCAACCTGATCGTAGGATCTTTGTCAGCAACTATGGGTTGCTCATCCAAGTAATTCTTGTAGACTTGAAGTGATGTTTGTCTAAGAAGATAAACTTAAGTCCACCTTAGCTAACAGAGTTTTTTTTTGCCCAATCAAGTACATTTTATACTTCACAACTCAAAGAGCAAAGCCGATGGAAAACATACGAGCTGCGACTGTGATCGTAATTTAGTGGTGTCATTTTACGACAAGCTACCCGATCAGAGGGCTCTGGTCGTAACCGTCATTTATATGGTATCATTTTGTGATAAAATCACGTGGATAGATGACACAGATCACGTCCTTACAGGCTTAAGATTATTTAAGTGTAAAAATAGTTATGTATTTGATTTAACATTGGCACTTTGTGAGCAAAAGTTTTTTTAATTTGTCACCCTCTACAAACGGTTGTGGATGGGTGGATGGATTTTTTTTAATTTAAATAATTAATTTTATTTTATTTATTTATTTTTATTTGAATATTTGATTATTTTATAATTAATTTAAATTTGAATATAAAAAGATTGATCATTTAAACCTTAGTAGTGATAGCCTTTTTGATCACATAACTATTGTTGGCTAATAAACCATGTCAAGTCTGCCTCTTTTCTATAGAGGATCGGGTCTAAATTCTCAAAATTTATAATCCTCTAAACCTTATCAACTCTAGCTTGAGCGTAGAAAATCAGGTTTGGGACTTTTCACTTAGTAGCTTGAGCTTGAGAAGCCGTGTCAATAAGTTTATCTATTGTAATTGTATGACAGAATTAGCTTCTCATATTTTATTAAATTAAATTTCTTATAATATTATAATTAGATTTTTAGGTTTTGTTAACCTGTACTCGGTCCTAAGACCAAACCAAGAATCAACTCGCACAACATCCTCAAATACTAAATTTAAGCATTCAGCATAGTGTCGGGGCCCATGCGGGGTATTAAGAACACGTATACAATTTTGAAGCATTTAATTTAGATTTTAATCATGCATCGTAATGTATGTAAAGCACACTCCATTGAGTTAAGTGAATCTCGATGTCATAAATCTGAGCATGAGATTGCCTCGTGATTCCTGTACCATTCATTTCATTAAAATTTTGATTGTTTCCATACATTTTGAGTCGATAAGTTTGAATATAAGCTGGCTTCATAATGCAATCAATAGTTCAACAGCTTTTAATTAACGCCTTCTATTGCAATGATGTGTTCAATCCAAATAATATATTTTAACTTTTGTTGAATCATGTGAAGTAATATTCATCTTTTCACATTTAGTTCAAAATTCATTGAATTTATGAGTTTTTATGAAGCTTGATTTGTTCTTATTGGTGAGCTTCTGATTTTCTATAAGTTCATCATGTATAGTATTGAATCTCATTCATGGACAAACTATTGCATCTTCTTTATGCTTGCTCATGCGTATCCAACTTTTTATTTCTTTCAAGATAAAATGTAAATATCATTAAAATGTTTACTAAAAGATCACATGTAATGCATATAGCTGAGGTGAATGTAGTGTAAGCTTATATTTCTTCCCTTTTTTTATTCCTTAAGCTCTTCTTAATAATTCCAAAGAGAGCTATAATAAAATTCAATCATTCATTTAATAGCTTTATTTGCATTAGATGCAAACCTTTCGAATCTAATTTGAGTTTTATTTTCATGTGGAAGATGAATTTCAAGCATAGTATCCTTTATATGTTTCGTATAAGTTATGAGTCTTGCTCACATTTGAATCGAGTTCTTATAATATTTGGATACAATACAACTCAAATATTCATTGAATTTATCATTTGAGATGTGTAGAATCTCTTATAAGACTTGTTTTACATTTCTTTTTGTCTAAGGCTAAATTCTTAAATCTAGATAAATTTTATTTGTACTCATGATGAGCTATTCAGTCGCATTATAAATATCATTTGAATTTGTTTATTGTGGCTTGATTTTTCTTATTTTAATGTTTTAGAAGACTTATATTAAACTTTAATTTTGATTTGATATTAAATTTAAGTCAAAAAATTTGGCTAAAATTGAGTTTTATTTTCATGTGGAAGATGAATTTCAAGCATAGTATCCTTTATATGTTTCGTATAAGTTAGTCTTGCTCACATTTGAATCGAAATATTTGGATACAATACAACCCAAATATTCATTGAATTTATCATTTGAGATGTGTAGAATCTCTTATAAGACTTGTTTTACATTTCTTTTTGTCTAAGGCTAAGTTCTTAAATCTAGATAAATTTTATTTGTACTCATGATGAGCTATTGAGTCGTATTATAAATATCATTTGAATTTGTTTATTGTGGCTTGATTTTTCTTATTTTGATGTTTTAGAAGTCTTATATTAAACTTTAATTTTGATTTGATATTAAATTTAAGTCAAAAAAAATTTTTAAATTTTAGATTTATCTAGAGGTAAATCGAAGCTATAATGCTCTAAGAGCAAATTCAGATTAGACATATTTAGTCTTCAATAACATTCTAATTCTTCAAATATATATAATATATATATATATATATATATATATATATATATATATATATATATATATATATATATATATATATATATATATATATATATATATATGTTGCGTGCTAGAGAATTTTATTCCGGTAGATGCGAGATCTTCGTCGTAGCCCAAAAATTATCCAACACACAAGCAGGGGATATGAACACAGGGGTTATACGTGGAAAACCCGTTAAAAAAAACCAGGGCCTTGCCCGCCTCAGAGAACTTTCACTATGTGTTCAAAAGATACGGTCCGCTTCGTTAGTTCTGAGAAGAAGGTGTTTAAGGAAACAATATTCCGAGTGTAGAATACAATATCCAACTCCAACCCAAGGGAGAAGTTTCCCAGAACGGATCTTCCGGGAGCAACCTCTTGATCTTCGTGAGAAAAGAGACTGGTCTTTTCTAGTCCTCCTGGGGCGATCTCCCATGCAGCTCCCGATCTTCGCACCACTGGTGGCAATCTGGTGATAGATCGCCGATTGGTGGTTCGTGAGCTCTCGGTCTTCCAATCAAATTCTCTCTAAGGTGAGAATGAGGCTCTATTTATAGATTTTGGGAGTGGCGTGCCTAAATTGCGGAAAACTCCAACCACTCCCATCGGACGGCCTGCGATCCCCGACGATTTTGATGATTTTGATGATCTGCCTTAATGATGTCGAATTGGGTGATCTTGGATTCGTTGGATTCGCCTTGACGAGCCGCCGACCGACTATAAATATGTCGCTTTGGTGACCATTTGGAATCAGATCCATTTTCATGCCCTTGATTTGAGATTCGAGCTCGGATCGACTATGCTTGATGTTGCTATGTTCGCTCATCGAGACTACGCTTGATCAGAAGCTTGCGAAATCGGTGATTGGGAGCATTTCAAAAAATGCCTTGAGATTCGTTTGATGATTAATTTTCTCGAGGATGTATCGGTTCTTATTTTTGGGTGACATTATCTCGCCATCCAAAAATATATGTCAAATACTTGAAAATAGCAAATTCTTTAATGAAATTGAGAGTCCATCAACCGCGATTTTGAGAGAACAAATCTTCATAGAAGACAAGATTATAACTGGGAAGGCAGGTCGCAAATGCGTGTAGGTATGCACGGGTGCGAGATTTCGAGGTTGGATCCATCCGGTAAACAGATCATACCGCTGAAGCGCTGATGGCCACGATCGGCTGGGCCTGCTAGGCGCGGCGACATACCTGGCACGCTCATGTGGCGGCTGACATTCGTCGGGCGCTGGAATGGCTGGATGCGGGTCATGCGCTGAGTCTCATGCATACCATGGCGGGGTTTGCTGGGCGTCGAGTCAATGACTGGCGCGGCGAGGCCATGGCGGCTATGTCTGCTGGCCGGTTGCTTCAAGGGCGGCGGTTGCGGCCCCATGACACGGGCGGCGCGGTCGGCTGCAGACTGCAGGTCGGCTGGCTGGCCCAGGCTGCTGCGGTCTGTGGATCGGTAGCGGGCTGGGTCCGAATGAGGTTTTGAGCGGTTTAGCGATTTTTTACGCTTTTGCCCCTGAGGGTCTATAAAACCCCAGTGGCTAAGGGAGAAGGCACACCTTTCTCATCTCCTCTTCTCCTCTTAGAGTGCATAGCCTCCCCCCGGTGGGAGTTTGGGCACTCTTTTTGATCCACCTCACCCTGGAGTGCATAGCCTCCCCGGTGGGAGTTTGGGCACTCTTCTGATCAACCTCTTCCTCCTCATCTCCACTGCCGAGTGCATCCTCCGGTGGGAGTTTGGGCACTCTTCTTGGATCAACCTCTACCACTCATCTCCACTGCAGAGTGCATAGCCTCCCTGGTGGGAGTTTGGGCACTCTTCTTGGAATAATTTTCATCTCGATGCACGAGTTGCCGGGTGTTTGTATGGGTGAGAATCTTGAAAGAGACACGTCCGAATCTGAGGGGACAGGGAACCTTCTAAAATGGGAGGATCAAGATTCGGGGAGTCGTTGATCACGGAGACACATTGATCGCTGAAAAAATATTATTTTCAATGATTTGGTTCTTAAGTGTCCAAGAAGTCGATGAGCCCAATCGCCGGGTATTTCACCACTTACGAGATGAGGCGCGGATTGCTTTCCCCATCCCCGAGATGATCGCCATTTTGTCAAGATGAGGTTTGCATTTCCCGCTGAAAGGTGGCAATGACGATCGTGATGGGACTTATAGTCTTTTCGTGCGCGACCTGACATCGATTACTCGCACGGATGTGCAAGTTTACTGCGATGCACATGGTCGTATCACCGCAGAGTCGGCTACTTGACCTTGGACGAAGGATTCTCCCAAGAATTGCATTCTTTTTTTGTGAAGAATGACGGGTCTTCGAGAAATGGGGAAAGCCGAGAGATTTACCCATTCCCCTGAGTTGGTGATGAAGATATCCGCGACGCCAAATTCCGTAATATTGAAGATCTTCGATTTGAGATTCGATATCGTCAGATGGGAGGAATCTTTGTTCGGGCGGGCTTTCTATTCATCCCGGCGTCTTATGCGCTTGAGAAAGCCCAACAAAGAGGTTTCCAGATCTCCTGCGCCCTCGCTTCTTCCGCCAGAAGGACCCGCCTCCAATAGAGAAGAGGAAAAGGAGCTAAGAGGTGATGGTGATATCGACACCAAAAGAGTCTGCCCCGTAGTAGTCCCCCAAGGATCTTCATTCTCGAGTGTTGAATCATTCCTCGCAGTGTCGCCGCGACAAGAACTGTAACAATTTCTTATGCTCATCATCTTTTATTTCCCATTTCCGGTGTTTAACATAATTTTTCTTATTTCGAATCGAAGAAGCAAGAACTTGACTTCAAAATGAACATCAGTCAATGACCGAATTGAGTTCGTGAAGGTCAAGTTTCTCCATGGTGAATATAAGAAGCGGTATGTGGAGAAAGTAAAAGAGATGTCCGTGTTGGAGAATCAACTTGATGAGTGCAGACCGAAGTTGGCACTGCGACTTCTCTTCTTTTCGCCGAAGTTGAGCGGATGAATTAGTGGAGGCTAGAACAGAGGTTGGTTGTTCGCAAAGGATCCGAAGATCTTTTCTGAGAAGGTTTCAGGTCTTGAGGCAAAGAACCGAGAGTTACCTTTCTGAGAAAGAGGTCGCCTTTATCTGCAGAAGGGAGCGGATGTGCGGAGGACTTCAAGAACTCGGCCCTTCAAGAGTATCACAGATCAGCCTCGAGGCCGAGACCACGCATGATGAGGTGAAGGCTGAGCGGCGCAGGTGTTGATGAAGGCTTCATCCGAGGTTTCTTGAAGGGGACACGCTTACGTGACGCAAGGGAGTGTTGAGGTCCTTTCTCCAGCCTATTTCCCACCCTTGACGACGAGGATGACTCGATAGTTCTTCATCATCTACCGATGAGACCATCAAGACCGTAGTTGTAGTTCATTTATGTCATGCTTAGTGTTGTATATTATTTCGTGATTGTACTTGTATGTTCTCATGATATTAATAATCCACAAAAATTGTTTGTGAATATTTCCGAGTTGTGTGTCAAAGCCGCATTTCGATGATAAAGATTCACAGAAGAGATCATCGGAATCCCTTGGGTAATTCGATCTATTCTAAGATCATTATGAGCTTACTTGATGACAAACTTGCATGGAATATATTTATAGAGGTTCTTCGTAACCTCGATCTATCCGTTGTGTATGGGCGTTACTCGATGATGTTAACGTTATGGAGAAAGTTGCAGGCGCCTATGAGGATTGCCAACTTATCCAAGGTTGTTTATCGAGCATTAGCGATGTTAACTGTATAGAAGATCTGAATTGAATCCGAGATTTTGACCTATCGAGGTTGTTTGTCGTGTTACAGACGTTAACTGATGGAAGAGGTCGGGAAGTCCACTAGGACCTTCGATCTATCCTAGGTGTATCGAGCGCTATCGATGATGTTAACCGTTATGGAGAAAGTGCGATATGAGATTGCCAACTTATCCAAGGTTGTTTATCGAGCTATACGATGTTCAGATAGAAGATCTAATTGAATCCGCCGAGGATTTTGACCTATCTGGGTATCGAGCCTTTACTCGATGATGTTAACTCGTATGGAGAAAGTTGTAGGCGCCTATAGGATTGCCAACTTATCCAAGGTTGTTTATCGAGCGCTACTCGACGATGTTAACTCAGATAGAAGATCGATCAATTCTGGGATCGATCTACTCAATGAGATACAATAATATGTATCTCTTGAGTCGGTGTTTTAAAATGCAAGCATAAGCAAGAAAAGTCACAATAAGTATGAGAACTTTAACATAGATAAACATAAATCCAAACAACTTGATGCCAAGGTTGGACAATAAGTATGATAAACAGAGTATCGATATATGTTTAATTCGATAACAACAATTGCAATACAAACATACACGATGATAATATTTTCTCGTGATTCACTAGAATAAAAAAGTCGACATCACCGGTAGTACTTCGAGGTTTGTAGCATTCCGTGCATGGGAGAGTCTTCCCATACTATCCTTAAGCTTGAACGCGCTTGATTTTAGACACCACCACATACCTGCCTTCCCAAACCGGTGAGAGTTTGTTCTGTAGGGCCTTTTCCTCCGAAGAGACTTCGAGACGAGGTCCCCAACAGATATTGGTCGCTTTACCCTTCTGTTGAAACCTCGAGCAATCCGATAGGAAGCCATTCTGAGGCCGACATGTCGCGTCTCGCAGAGATCCGATGGAATCGCTTATCGCCGTCGCCGCATTAAAGTTATGGGTTCTAGGGCTCGGACCCCGATGCGTCGACCGGAATAAGCGCCCAAACACGATTGTACGGCGCTTTCCGAGGGTCCTCGATGTAGGCGGTAAGCCCAAAGAACATTGATAGCTTCGCCCATTGCCCCTGCGGTTCGGGCCTTTTAGTATTGTCCTATTGGTGACTTCACCCATTTGCCCGCGTGGATGGGATACTGTGGGATTAACCTGATATGCGCCGGCGAAAGATGTGAATGTCTTTCCGTGAACCGGCCCCATTATCTGTGATGATTTTGCCGGAATGCCAAACGACAAATAATATTTTTCCGCATAAATTGCTTGGCATTTGTTTCTGATTTTGGCCACGTCACTTCCACCCACTTCGCGGAAGTAATCAACGCCAAGATTATGAATTTTCGTTGCGGCAATGGGAAAGGGTCCCATTATATCGATCCCCATTGAGCAAAGCGGCCACGCTCGATTGTGGTGAGTTCTAGATGGTGTATGAGTGAGATTGGAATGTAACGACACTGTTCTTTACAAACTCCAATGCGTCCTTCTTCATTGTAGGCCAGTAAAAACCTTACCTCATGATTTTGAGGGCGAGGGCTTTTCCTCCCAAATGTTCACCACAAATTCCTGAATGAACCTCTCGCATTGCATAGTTAGCCTCCGAAGGTGGTAGACACTTTAAGTAGGCCCCAAGAAGGACCGCCAGAGTTCGCCACCGATTATGGTGAAGTTCGGTTTCACGCCTAGACGGATAAAGATCGGTGTCTTGGCAAGGCCCCGCTTTGAAGAAAGGACATGATCGGGTCAATCCATGAAGATTCTTTTGGGTCCTCCAGATTGTATCACCGGCCTCAATACCGGGAAAGTGGATGTCCTCTATGTATTTTCTTGAAAAGATCTCCGCCGTTGTTGTGGCTAACTTGAGAGGGCATCCGCCGCGTGTTTTGCTCCTTAGAATATGAGTTATCCGATGGGTCTCGATTCCGCAAGAAGTGACTTTGCCAAAAGACGCATCGGCAAGTCGCGATGACTGCATCAAGTCTCCTTCAACTCGAGGCCACAAGTCGTGAGTCTGTAGATGGCTAAGTTCGACCTCACAAATAATGGCGAGCCTTAGTCCCGCTAATGCGTACTCACGACATTATTGGTCGAACTTTAGAAGCTGTACTCTAAAGTTATTTTACTTGGGAGATAAGCAAAATTCTCGCCTCGACCGGTAAGCTCCATCAACATATAATGTCCATTGATTTGTCATGGAGTGATGAATGATCTGCTCGTGGTGATGGGATGGTACATTCTACAACGTCAACGAGCACTTGTGACTTTATATCGTGATGGAAGAAAATGGATGTCAAACTCTCCAAGCTCGACCACTTCATCAACCTTCCGTGATACATCGCTTTGCGTAATAGTTCTTAATGGAAGATGAGTGTAGACGCTGATGGTGTGGGCCCAAAAGTACGTCGCAATTTTCGTGCGTAATGCACTAGGCCAACCGCCTTATCTCTAGTGGATAGCGCCCTTCGATCGAAAGGAATTTTGCCGACATAATAAATGGGTCGTTGTAATGAATTCTCCTCACAGACGCGACGAGCTTACACATGAGAAGAAATAGCAAGATAGATGCATGCCTTCTCTCCTTGATAGGCTTTGATAATAGAGGGGAAGCTAAATAGACTCAAGTTGCTCAAAAGTACCGACATTCATCTCCCAATCGGAATCCATTTCCTCGTGCACCCCTTAAGATTTTGAAGAATGGTAGATACTTATCTCCGAAGGGCCAAGAATCGCGGATAAAGCCGCAATCCTTCCACAAACGCTGGACTTCCTTGATCGCTTCGAGGAGACATGTCCTTGAAAGTGCTTTTATCTTCGGGTTGGCCTCTATCCCGCCGTGACCATGAAGCCTAGGAATTTCCCAGGAAACTCCAAAATGCACTTGCTTCCGCATCAGTAGTGTCGAAGAATGTCAAAGCAATGCATCGTAAATATCGTGATATTTCCAAGCTCTTCACCAAGATATCATCAACATACACCTCCATATTGTGCCCTATAAGATCCTTGAAGATCTTATTCATAAGGCGTTGATATGTTGCTCCGATTTTAGTCCGAATGGCATGACGATAGAAAGATAGTCCCTTATCTGCTTTGGAAGGATGTTGCTTCCTCATCTGCTTTTGTTCATCCGATTTGATTGTAGCGAATAGGCATCCATGCCGATCGATGTCGCATCAACTAGTTGGTCGATAGGAAGGGGAAGCTATCTTTTGGGCATGCACGATTAGGTCGGTGTAGTCGATGCACATTCTCGAACTGTTTTCTTGACTAACACTACGCCCAACCGTGGGGTAGTAGACTTCTCGAATGAATTTGACTTAAGTTTGGTGATTTCTTGTTCTATGACCCAATCGCTCGAAGGTTCTTTTCTTCACCGCTTTGTAGGAGTCAACTTTGAGAGTGCGTAATGACTTCCGTCAATGCCCAATATCGATGCGCCTGCAAAGATATCTTGATTTTTATGCAGAAAATCTACGTATTCTGATTTCTGATCAGTAGATAGCAACGATCCCACCTTCACCTTTCGCGATGGATCAACTTCTGAGATAGGAAGACAAATTACATCTTCAACTGGAGAAGCCCTTTCGAGGCATCCTCATCTCGTAGTCAAGTTCTCGATGTTGAGGGTTACCGACGTAAATGGTCGGGCTTGCTTGATATAGACGCCATTATCGTTGATTCCCACTTACCATGCCGATGCCTGGTGTCGGAATTTCATCTTGAGGTGAGGCAATGATGTGATGGCCGGAGATCTCCCAAATATTGCATTGACGCGACTCGACTTGACTACAATAAATTGTATCAAGTGGGTTGCGTCGGGAAATTCTCCAAGAGTTACGGAAGACCGATTGTCCCTTCCACTAATACCGGCCGATTATCAAATCCATGGACCGCCGGGTTGAAGCTTCTCTCTTCTATACCCATGCAGGAAAGTGGAGTAAAAAGAACATCAACCGAACTCCCATTGTCGATCAATATCCTTAATATTGAAGCATGGATCACCGACCGACCGATGACAAGGGGATCTTGATGTGGATGCCTCTAGATCTAAATCATCAAAGGTGATAGAATGGTCAACCCGAGACTTCTTCGGCTCTGGCTCTTGAAGGGCGGCAATGAATATTTGGCTAGATAACACTGGCCCTCCTGCAATTGTTTCTATCTCTCACCGCCATTTCCTTCCGAGCTGGTTCTCAAAGATTTGGCGGACGAATGGTTTTGTATAAAATGGCCTAGATACCTCGACGATTAGTCTTTCAATCTCCTCCTTCATGGTGGCACTCTTCGCCCTCACTGCGGAAAGTGGCGTAATTTCTCTTGATTTTCAATTCGTGCTTTAAAGGTCCACTGACCATCCTCTTCCCGAATAGCCGAGGATGTTCGCGCATGACGTGTTGAGAGTCGATATTTCCTCTCCGGTGAGTCATCTGAGGTCCGAGGAGGTTTTGGGGAGGTTGTCGCCTCTCTTCTTTTTTCTCGAGATGTTTGAACATCACCTTTGGGAACCTTCTTCCGCTCGGTGGTTCAAACTGTCGATGAGCACCGATAGCTTCACGGAGATTTGTGCCTCTATTCGTGGACCAGTTAGATAGGAATGGGTCCGCATTAATGATGAATAAGTATCCGCGGAGTCCTCCGAGAAGCACGCCTCAAAAGGATCTACCGGTATTCGCTGGGAGAACCTCCGGAAGTATTCTTTGAGGGACTCTCCATCGCTCGGCGATTCGGAGAGATGTGATGAACTGATGATTCTCTTGTTCGCCAGAACTGCTCTACAAAAATCAGCGAGCTCTCCAAATGATCGGACGGACCCTTAGCGAGTGAATAGAACCACGAGCCCGCCCTTTGAGAGTCAGGAATACGACACAAGACAGAGTCATTTGACGAATGTGCATGATCGCTCAAAGTGATCGATATGCTCGTATCGGACGGCGTGCCATCGTAAGGGTCCATGCCGGAAGCTTGAATCCTAATCGCATTAGATGATCTCGAGAGGGGACGAGTTTTGGAAGAGGCGGAGAATGGATCATTCGGATTGTTGCCGGGAACTCTTCCCGCACTGCCGTCGTAGTTCATCGCAGAGGTGACGTGGAGTTTCACCGAGCCGAGCCATTCGTGTGGGGTGAGTAACGCAGGTATCCGTAAGTTCGATCTGGATGTGGTGCCAAGGGGTTCTACTTGTTGATCCGCATTCCTAATCATTCTCGTGAAGAAAATCTGGATTATGCCGAGGGCCGTCGAACCCGTGGCTCTTCCAGCGTGTTGGAACGCTTTTGCCGGTCCTCGCAGAGTCAAGAATTTCGCTCGGGAATCCTCCATCCTTTGAACGCGATCTTCCAAAGAGGGCACCGGACTCACCGGGGACGTAAGTTATGTAGAGAAGTGTTGGAGACTTGGCCCTTGATCGAGAATGAGGAAGCGAAAACCCCGCTTACCAACCATAGTGGAGATATAGCAATGGGGAACTGTTCCCACAGACGGCGCCAAGGCGGTTAGAGAATTTTATTCCAGATGTAGATCTTCGTCGTAGCCCAAAATTATCCAACACACAAGGGGATATGAACACGGGTTATACGTGGAAAACCCAGGAAAACCACTGGCCTTGCCACAGAACTTTCACTATGTGTTCAAAGATACGTGTCCTCGCTTCTTAGTTAGAGAAGAAGGTGTTTACAGGGGCAGAAACAATATTCCGAGTGTAGAAAAATACATCGGTCAACTCCAACCCAAGGGAGAAGTTTCCCAAAAAGCGGCAGGAACTGATCTTCTGGGAGCAACCTCTTGATCTTCGAAAAGGAGAACCGGTCTTTTCTAGTCCTCACGATCTCCTGAAGCTCGATCTTCGTGCACCACTGGTGGTGGCAGGTGGTGATAGATCGCGGCCAAGGTCGACCGGTGGTTCTGAGCTCGGTCTTCAATCGATTCCCCCCTAAGAATGAGCTCATTTATAGATTTTTGGGAGTGGCCTTGTAAAGTGGAAAACTCCAACCACTCCCCCGACGATCCCCCGATCGACGGTGTATTTTGATGATCCGGGTGCCTTAATGATGTCGAATTGGGTGATCTTGGATTCGTTGGATGGCCTCGAGCCGCCGACCGACTATAAATATGTCGCGTGACCATTTGAATCGAGATCCATTTTCATGCCCCGATAGCTTGATCTGAGTCGATTCGATTCTGATCACCTGATGTTATATGCTCGTTTCATCGAGACTCAGCTTGACCGTGCTTAAAACGGTGATTAGATCGAAGTATTTAAAATGCCTCAGATTCGATTGACAGATTAATTTTCTGAGGATGTATCATATATATATATATATATATATATATATTTCATGTTGATTTAACTTTGATTTATTATTTTTATTTAAGTTGAGTTTAAGCTCATTAGTATTTTTATTTGATTCTCTTTAAGTTTTATGTCAGTTCAAATTCGGCAGCCTCGTCTCTTGGTCCCCTCATAAGGGGCTTGGAAAAGGGTTTTTTTTTTGTTCTTTCACATGAGTCGCTTGCCAAGGCGATGGAGCACTCGTAGCAAAGGGAGATGCAGACAACAATTGTACAAACGACGGTGACGATCCATGTTGGCGTTCGGTCGAGTTTTAGCTCTTCTTGTCCTCCTTCGGCCATTTCCGCCAGGATGGATGAGTCTTAGGAAGTAGGGAAGAGTCGGCTGCATCACGTGGGTAGTACGGAAAAAGTGATTTGGCAGTTCTTTATTGACAGAATGGGAGGTGAAAGCATGAGAATGGGTGACCGAAGAGTTGATTAGGCTTAATTAAGAAATAATTAGGTAGATTTATCTCGAAATGAGTACTAATTTTAACTAGATTTTAAGCATGTCAATTTAATTAAATTGGATGCCTATTCTAAATAATTATTATTTAATGATAGATTTAATAAAATTTGTGTTTAATATCAATTTCAATTCAAAATAACATTATGTACATTAAAGTCGTTCAAATCGATCAGAGTCTCATTGGAGATTTTGATATTTCAAAATGTGATGATTTCATGACGAGATCATTTCAGTTAATATTATTATTTTGACATCGATCGTTAGATAATGCAAGATGTATATTTATCAATGATGTCAATGAAATGGCGATTTTGTCGATCGGTCATTTCTAGTTTGAGTCGATCAGGTATTTTATGCTTTTTATAACATGCATCCTTGATTCGTCAAATTCTCCAAATTTGCTCGGCCCGACTTATGCGAGATATATGGAGGTTAACATATGCAATTTAAGATAAAACATTAAAAATTTAATAAAATATTGATGGGGGAATGAGAGATTTTAGATAAGCATCAGAAGGTTGGAGTAGCTCCAATGATAGATAATAGTAAAACCTAAAGTCAACAAAGTTGGCAAAATACTTTAAAAAAATGGTTACATGAAATTTAACTAGACTTTATAATACAAAAGTCGCTAAAAATGAAGATACACTTAAAAAAAAGATAATAGGATTACATATAGCATTAAATGAAATATAAAATATATATATATCTAAATTTTTGTTTAAGATACTTAAAAGTATTAATTATATTTTAAATCATACTCATTTTAAGAATTTTGCTCCAATGAAATGTTTCCAACTTCATGCAAGCATTTTTTTTTTCCGGAGAAATTCCAAGCAAGTCTTTAGTCGTATCCACGAATTTTTTTTTTTTTTTTTCAACACTCTATTTATGATATTCTCACAGAATTGATTAAAGTTTACCATGTGCATGGTGGTTTGCAAGGAAAGGCAAATTTTATTATTTTTTAAAGGAGAAATATCAAATTTAGTTAATCAACAACTTTGCATGTGAGTAAATAGCGTTAAGTTAATTTGATCAAATATCATATAATTTTTTTCAAAAATCATAAATAAGATAATAAAAGTGATGATGTTATAAAATTAATAAATTTGTTTGTTCTATTATGTTCTTATTAATTGATTTTGAATCATATACATAAACAATATTTTAATTTTACTCCTAAATTGATATAGAACAAGTTCTAAAATTATGTATAAATAGATATATTATACATAAATATATTAATAAAACCGGCCTATAATCAATGAAAAAAAGATGATAGCCATAAATTTTTTGATTTTACAAATTTTTTGAAAAAAAATCCAAATTAATAAAAATTTATCATCAAATTTTAACATAACAACACATCATATTTACTACTAAAAATTGACAAAAATTAGTTATTTAAAATCATTGTCGATTTCGAAAATTAGCAACATTTTTTATTTTATTTTATTTTATTTGGATAAGATAAGCGTTCGAACCTAGCATCTGATTATTAAATAACACAAAAATTCTCCCAAATTTGTTTAAATAATAAAGGTGCTCCATTTTAAATTTGGCTTCTCTAAATAGTTTAATTTTTTTTTTTTTAGTGAAAGAAAGAATATTTTTTTTTAAAAAAAAAGCAAGTCACATTTATCAAATCTATTTAATTTTTAATATTTTATATTTCATCATGTAATTCTTAAATTAAATTATTACATTTTCTCCATATTTAAAAAATAACGAATCAATTTTAAAATAATTTATTAAAGATATAAATTCATTTATAGTTTTAAATATTCAATGAACAAAGGTAAGAAAGGCTTACCATATTTATAGTATAATATTTTTTTTTAAAAAAGCTCTTTCATTGTACATTTAAATTGTTTCATTTTTCCATGTAGAAGAGTATATCTCTTACAATAAAACACCTATTTCTTAGTTCACTAATATTTTTAAAATGTAATACTTAATCTTAAATTCTTAGAATTTTTAATATCTCTTGCCTATTATATGGAGTTGTTTTCTTGTACGAATTTCTACATTTACAATAAATTTTAAAAAAAAGATTAGAATATTCTTATTTAAATTTCATCAACATGTACTTTATAATAAATATATATATATATATATATATATATATATATAATATATATATATATATATATATATATATATATATATATATATATATATATATATATCTATATATAATTATAAAAGTGGCTTGTTTCTTAACAAAAAAAATCCTAGTCTTTCATTTTATATTCAAATTGACTTGATGATTTCAATCCTAATCATATATATTATATATATAACATACAAGTTAAAAATTAAATTAATAAACTGAATTATTATTAATTAATGAATTTATAATAATTATTTTAAAATTCATCACTATTTATTACTTCAAATCCGTGGCTTGGAATTCCAGCTTTTCAAAATTTTGAATAATTATTAATTAATTTAAATAATTATAAATGAATCTTTAATCTCAAATGTAATAGAAAATTTAATAATTTGTGTGGAATTTTTTTAAAGTATAATTGATTCTTCTCCTTGGCTATCAAATTGATTTTATTTTCAATTACTCTTTTTCCTCAATTATTTTCAAATATCTCTTCGTCTTCCAAATTTTACTACTAAATGCATACTTCTGCTATTAGAAATATCATCCACTATGCCATTTTAAATTCTCATCTTTCACTATTTTTATTTCTTTAACCCTCTCTTCATTTTCATTTCTTTCAGCCAGCTGGTATAATATAGTTTTGTGTGCCCTGTTGATCTATTTTTATTCATTTTTTTAATTCAGTGCTGATGTTCTTCAATATTTTTTTTTATTATATATAGTTTCCAATGAATCCTATCAATATCGACTAAAAAATAAACTAATCTTAATGTGAAAGTGAGTTTTATTCTATATATTATATCAAATATATATTGGATAATTTGGATTAAAATAGAAATGTATTGAACATATGTATATATGTCCTCTTATGAAATTGATACATGATCTAAATTAATCAAGAATTAATTAATTTTTTTATTAAAAAAATCATTGAATAATTTCTATTTTGCATTTACATTAGATCAAATTAACCACAATGGATAAATCTAGAAATTAACCTTTTTTAAGAATTATTCACTTTATAAGTCATTTTCAATTCTAAATATCTTTCTAGTATGTACATTTTGTGCACATGTAATTTTTAAATACATTTTTTAAATTTATATAAATATTTTTAAATAGTTTTTAATTTTATTAATATGATAATAAGAGTTAGAAAATTATTTAAATATTGCTCTTATTGATGCTCTAAATTCTATC
This sequence comes from Cymbidium sinense, assembly GCA_021442155.1. Lineage (NCBI taxonomy): Eukaryota > Viridiplantae > Streptophyta > Magnoliopsida > Asparagales > Orchidaceae > Cymbidium > Cymbidium sinense. The sequence goes on from CM038221.1 coordinate 188,112,219, forward strand.
AATGAGGATATGGTGCATGTGTTTAAGTTAGCTTATTTTAAATTTCAGATTACAAGAGATCATAATTGTATATCAATGGAAAAAAAAAATACACATAAAAAGTGAAAAAGTTATATATACATCTACTATAAGGTCAATAATAATAGAATAACTAAAATGAATTTTTAAATAATAAAATATATTAATAATAAAATATAGTAAATTACCAAAATTTTATATTACAAAGAATTTCTTTATAAATAGTCCAAGAATTGAAAATTAATTAAAGGGTAAAAATGTACATAATCATAAGGTTAAATATTATAGTTGTAAATCTTGTTATCAAATATAATTTCTAGTCACATCAACCACTATAGTCTTGGCAATTTCTTCAGAGATATATATATATATATATATATATATATATATATATATATATATATATATATATATATATATATATATATATATATATATATATATATATATATATATTACTACTTTCATTATTTATATTTATCTACTAAATTTTCTTTCAAAATGAATACATAAATAATTCTCTTCATAAATAAGTAAATAAAAAATTAGCTGTTTTAATATAAAAGCGTTATAGTACTACTTAAATTTGTATTTTAAAAATTCTCCTATTATTTTTATAAATCCTGAAAAAATACATTTAAACCATCTTTATTGAAATTTAAGTAACAAAATATTTTGATTATATAACACTACAAAAAATTATATTTTTTTTATAAGATGAAGATTAAAATAATTTAATTTTCTTTTTAAGTCAATTTCAAGAATTTTGGATATAAAAAATAATCGATTGATTAATTTTTTTTAGTATTACAATGAAATTACTATTACAATTTTCTTATGCTTATATATATATATATATATATATATATATATAAAATATATATATATATATATATATATATATATATATATATATATATATATATATATAATATATATATATATATATTAAATTTAATATGCTATTCACAATTCATTAATTATTCTAGATAAAATTTAAACTTGTGATCAACTATTAGTATTGATATGACACTTAAAATACTACTAAATACAATTTTACGCCAAAAAGCAATGATCTTGAATGAGATACTTAAATATCATTAAACTTTGGGATATCGGAATCTAAATAGCTCTCAAATAAGAAGTGAAACAAAAAGGATCTAACAAGCAATATCTCACAATAATTTATTGAGCATTCAAATATTTAAAATACATCAAATGATCAAAGGAATCATTTTGAGATGTCATAAAAGTGGAGGGTTGAATTTTGCATGTATTTACGAGAGACGCCATCTATATAAATCATTCTCATATATAGGGCCAAGCAATAGAGAGAGCTCTAAAGCTCAAAATCCTCAATAATCGTGTCACCACTGATCACCATGTGTTACCAACCAGCCGCCGACCATCACACTAAAATCTCCATCGATCTCCATCAGGACCTTCATCGCCGGATGCTCAATCATCTCGCTACCATGAATCAAGCACAATAAGACTATAATGGTTGTTATGATTTGGGATTCATTATTAGCCCTTCTCATATAATTATGGTTATCGGAAAACTTATACTCCAAAACAATTATGTAGTTAAGCTTTTCTGAGATGATTTTTTCCTTCTTTAGATTTTCATAAAAATTCTGAATTTTGTTCACTATTTAAATACATGTGTGTCATTTCACAACAAGACTAAGGCATAAACTTGAATTTTTCAAAGACGCAAAGTTGCCGTCTAAATCGATCATTATTTCATCTTGTATGGTGACCAAGTTTCAACAAGATCAAAACCATCATCGGGGTTGAGCATTTCAAGCTTTTAAGGAGCTCAAGAAAAGAATGAAGATTCATCAAACTTCATTCCTTCATATTTTATCGAAAACTAGGGGGAAACTCTTAATCTCAAAAGATTATCCAAATTAACATTCTGGATATCTAATTGAATATAAGTTAGAGAAGCAAATCAGCAATACCAATGAAAAGGCCTTAAGAGCTTGAACCAAATGGATGTTTGATTCACCTTCCATACGTTAATGTCATCAAGTAATACATTGACAAACAACTGGATAGATCAAATCCTCGGGAATTCAATTGATCTCTTCCATACGTTAGCTAAAAAGTATCGACAAAACAACCCGGATAGATCAAAACTATTACCCATGAAGTTAACGCCATTAGCAAAGACTCAATAAACAACCTGGATAGGTCAAAAAATTTAGTGATTCAATTCACTTTTCCATCTGGTTAACGCATCAGCAAATACTAACAAACAACCTGATAGGTCAAAAAGGTCCTTTATGGACTTCAGACCTCTTCCATATCTGTGTTAACATCAATACTAACAAACAATCGAATATGTCAAAATCACCGATTCAATTCGACCTCATCCATACGGTTAACATCAGTAACACTCGAAAATAACCTGATAGTCAAAAAATCTCGATTCAATTTTCTTCCATAAAGTTAACGATCGCAACACTGACAAATAACCCGGATTAAAAATCCTCGAGATTCAATTGACCTCTTCCACATAGGTTAACGCATCGAGCAAAGACTTAACAAACAACTTGGATAGTCAAAAGATCCGGTGACTTCCCATGACCTCTTCTATAAAGGTTAACGCCATCTGAACACTCAAACAACCTCGGATAGGTCAAAATGATTTAATTTGACCTCATCCATAAGATAATCTGAACACCGACAAACAACCTGGATAGGTCAAAAATTAAAAATTAATTGACCTCTTCATCAGAAGCCATCGAACACCGATAAACAATCTCGAATAGGTCAAAATCCTCACGATTCGATTTCTTCCATGTTAACGTCGTAAAGACTCTGACAAACAACCTAAGATAGGTCAAAAGGTCCTTGGTGGACTTCCCATGGCCTTTTCCACATAGGTTAACGTCATCGGGTAACACTCTCATAAACAACTTCGGATGGGTCAAATCCTCAGCGGATTCAATTCAACCTCTTCCACACAGGTTAAAGTCATCGGGTTAACGCAATCGAGTCACACTTTAACAAAAAACCTCGAATAGGTCAAAATTCTATGATCGCTGCGACCATTGCCATCTCAATGTAAGACCATCCGCCGGCCACCGTCTGGCCACAATCTCCGCTGGTCATACCATCGTTCGGTATCTCGCAACTTCGACGCGCCGAAATACCGTTTTCGCCATATTCACCACCGCCGCCGCCATCGCACCGGCTATCGCTGTTACCGCCACTTATCATCCTATAGATTGCCACCATCGTCGTTATCGCGTCACCGTGCCGCATTGCCGACCATCGGCAATTACATCACCATCGTCAAACGTCTTGAATGACGCCCAACAATGGTCCACGAGGTCGGTGACACCTCTTTGAGAAAATTGGAGCATTGGTATTTAACTATGGGTCTTGATCACCAACCCGGCCGATCCCGAGATCTTGACACTACTTTCGAGGAAACGGAAACTTGTATGAACTATGGGTCTTGAAAAAGCCGGTCCACGAGGTCAATTGATATCTCTTTCAGGAAAGCGGAGCTCTTGTCATATTAACTCGGTCTTGACGCCTGAACGGGTAGATCACGAGGTCAATTGACACCTTTTTCGAGAGAAAACTGGAGCCTTGCCATATGAACTACGGGCCTTGATCACCTCCGAACGACCTCCTCTTAAGAAGAAGAGGGACACTCAAGCATATGAAGAGTGTGCTTTCTCTCTTGGCCACTGGGGTTTTATAGACTCTATGGGGAAAAAAGGTCAAAACAAATAAAATCGTAAAATGCTCAAACTCAAAATGTAGCGGAAAAATGGATGAAAAAACCATGGGCCCACTCATGCTGAGCACCGAATGCGACGCTGCCGCTCACACACGCCGTTACAAGAACCCGCTTGCCATTCATGACCAACTCTACCATGTAAGAATCACGACCAGCCCATGATGCAAACATCAGGGACTAGATTCTTTCGTCAGGCCTAAATTATTTGATCGTTCCACGCAAACTGAACCCACGGCTAAAATTTAAATGTCTGCATGAATGGGTCCATAACTTCAAATATGCTCCGATATCCACATACATCTGTTTCCATGATCAATTTTGTGCTCACATGAAGATTTGTTCTCAAAATATATGGTTAATGGACATTCATTGAAGAATTGTTATTTTCAAGTATTTGATATATATATTTTTGGATGATTGAGATAATATCATCCAAAAAATAAGAACGATATGACATAAAATACTACTGATAATCTTGATGTCAAAAGCAAGTTGATCCGAAGTTGAAACTGGTCGAGATCAAGTACTTAAAATATCATTGGAAACTTTGAGATACCAGTTAAATCCCTAAATAGCTCTCAAATATAGATTGTTTATAATCAAATCGCGTCTCACGGATATCTGCCAATATCTCACAATTTCGACTTCATTTGAGCATTCAAATACTTAAAATACATCAAATGATCAAAGGAATCATTTTGAGCCATCCGATGAAGTGGAGTGATTGGATTTGCATGTATTTATAGACGCCACTCCAATCTATAACAGCCTCATTCTCATATGTGAGAGGTCAAGAGAGAGGAGTTCTAAAGTTTGAAAATCCAAGCATAATGTCACCACTGACGGGCCGTCGACCACCTTGGTTACCAACCATGCCGCCGCCACCGATCCTCACCATTGTCAATCTCCATCATGACGACCTTCATCATTAAGTATGTTTTGCTCACCATCATATATCTACCATGAACTATTAAACCTAAGGACTATATGGCCAAGTTGTACCGATTTTGGGATTCTCATTATCATCTTCTTATATACAATTATGTAATCTTATCAAAAACTTGTCCAAAAATAAATATATATATTGGAAGCTTTTATTGCAGCTCCATGGTTTTTCTCTTTCAAGATTTACCGCAAAAATTCCGAGTTTTCACACTCTTTAAATACATATTTGTTTGCATTTAGAATGCGAAGTAAAATCAAATCTGAAAAAGTGAATTATGAATTTTGAATACTTTCTTGTTTGGTGTAAAGTAACATATAAGCTATATTTTCGTTTGGAGATAAAAGAGTAAATACATGTATTGTAAATACTATTATATTTTTAGAAATTAGTGAAATTTTTTCATTAATTGAAATATTAAATAAATAAATTAATTATATATTAAAATATAAATATTTTATAAATAAAAATTTATTATTTAGTTAAAAAAAGATTATAATATATTTATTTTAAAAATAGAAAACTGAATAATATGATAGACCTCTATATAACTGATAAATAAATTTATTTTAATGATATCTATTATTTATTTTAAAATATTTTTTTATTTTGCTTTCATAGGATATATATATATATATATATATATATATATATATATATATATATATATATATATATATATATATATATATATATATATATATATATATATATATATATTAAAAAATTACATAATCTTTTTTAGTCAAATATTTATTTTTTAAAATATTCAAAACAATATTATATTAGAGAAAAAATTGTCCAATGTTCCTCTTATATTTGATGTTCTTCATCTTCTTGAGATCGCTCACCATAGCGAAATAAAATAAATATAACCTAAAGAGAAATAAAATAAATATATAAATAAAACTTTCAGCATACCAGAAATTACGTCTCACGGCCATAGCGGAAAAGGAAAAGAAGATGAAGGTCAACAGATACATTACGCAACCAAGGATTCACAAATTCAACAGTAAAGAGAAAAAAAAAGTTCCTTTCAGCATACCAGAAATTACGTCTCACGGCCAAAACGGAAAAGGAAACTATGATGAAGGTCAAGAGATACAGAAGAGAATAGATAGAACATCTCATCTCTCTGAGCTCTACAATTTTTTGGAAGATTTACAAACACAGTAGACAAAAAAAAAAAAAAAAATGTCCAAATCCTAGATTGGACCCGGCGAGATCAAACTCGAGATCATACAGCAGCATTTGCAGAGGCACCCGCTTCCTCGTCGATGTGCTCGGCTCTAATTCCTCCACCTCCTCCCTCACAGCTTCCGCTTCCTCGCGCCCATCAAGAACGGCCCTGTTATGCTGTGCCCATCGACGAAAAAAAAAAACTTTTTTTCCCAGGCTCACTCCACGCCCAGACTCAGCATTAAATACGCGTTGTATTTTCATAAGGAAAATAAACAGGAAAACGAATACCGCGGAAATTTTACGAGAATTACATTATCGCTCAAAAAGAAGAAAGATTGGATTACTTACACCGTAATTACCGTAACCAAACAGTGTGTGTGGATTTCACAAATAGTAAACTTTATACCGCAATAGTTTCCAGCAAGATTCTTACTATTAATATTGCACGTGCACCAAGTGCACGTAAATAAATTTTATAAATTAAAAATTAGATTATATAAATTTAATAATTTTTATTTTATAATTAAATGTTTCATAAATATTATAATTATAAGTAATTATAATTAAAAATGAATTACAATAAAAAAATTTAAACAAAATTTAATTAGCATTTATTATAAGGATAAAAAAAATGTCATAAAAAATGGAGATTCAAACGTGTTTAAACTAAAATTTATTTTCAACACTTAATATGTAAACCTTAGAGTTAATTAAATATTTATCCCAACTTTGAAAAATATAACTTATTAATGATTGAATATAATTTTTAAAAATTTAGAAGATGAATAGATAACTTTTTATAAGGACTTTTGATAAATTATAAGTAGTCATAAGAAATAAATTATGAAAATTTAATTTAAATATATTATCATATTTAACCAAAAATATTTATTATTTTCTATTGAATACAAAATATTACTTAGATAAAATGAGAGTTAATAAGTGAACATATATTACTAAATAAATATAATAAAATTCTTAAATGGTCAATATGAATGTTAATTTAAAATATAATCATGAGAAAGTTAATATATTTTAAATTATTATATAGTTGAATATGAACAACATACATATATTTCATTTCATTTCTTTTTTTTTTTCCTGGCGTCATATATGAAAAATGAGAGAAGAGCATCACTATAAAAAGCTATACTGAACCATCCAACAAATTCTTATCTACAAAGAGAAGATAGTTGTTTATATTTGTCTGAAAAGAGTTATAAAGAGCATCCGTCCAGTTAAGATTTTGCTTGGATGCTAAATTAATTTTTATTTGATTTTTTTAGTAATTTTCTTGTTATTCTAAATTAAGTACATTCTCATTAATTTATTTTTAATAACAATTAATTACTTTTCTCCAATTTTTAATTCAAATTCAAGACTCCCTCCATAAGAATTATTTTATTTATATTATTTTATCTATATTACTTTATCTAATGATTGTAAAGATAATTCAGTGCTAAAAATAAAAGAAGTTAAGAACTTACTTAGACTTGAATGCATAGAATTTCATATGTATTAACAAAAAAAGTCATATTTATTCGTATATTTAACACACAGAGCTACCTTAAACTATTATAGAGTTTCATTGAACTATGACAATTAATAACTAAAGATATGAATACAACTTAAAGTAAAAAATTTCATTTATAAGATCTTAGATACCACTTCTAAACAAATCTATACAATGTTAATCTTTAAGAATCGAATATGATCCTCTATATCTATTTGAAGATTCTTCTTAAAAATGAGGTACAAAATGTGTTAAATCATTAAAAACAATAAATCTATACAATGTTTATCATTAAGAATTGAATATGATCCTCTATAGCTATTTGATATTCTTCTTGAAAGTGAGGTACAAAATGTGTTAAATCATAACCACTCCATAACCTATAATGAATAAAATCTCATACATAAAATAATGCAATATATTTTATCATAAATGAAATTTATGTTCTACTTTAAACAACTCAGAGTATTCTAATAAATAAAAGAGTACATTTTCAAAAAAAAAAAAAAAAACTTCATTATATTTTACATGCACCAAGTACATGTGAATAATATTTTAAAATAAAATTAACATTATTAAATTATATTATATTATTTAATTTAATTTTTATTAAAAAGATAAAAATAATAAGTTCACATTTCTCTTTAGATAAAATTTATATGTTAAAATTCCTAAATTTATAATTATTTATGAAATATACAAAGAATTATAAGAATATTTGTTGATTCTAATTTTCAATCACAACTTTGGATGATTTTATCATAACTCTTCATTTAAAGTTGTATATTCTCTAGAAATCTCCATGGACTTATATATGCAATGAGATTAATTTAGATTTATAAGCTAATCTATTTTAATTTAAATTTTTTTTCTCAAATATGTTTTTATTCCTTTATTTAATTTTTTCTATCATTATAAATATTTTTAATTTCTATCTCTTCATTTTCTTATTATTTTATATAGATGATTATATATAGAATTATCTAAATTCTACTTAACTTCTTCTTTTTACTTATTTTAAGAATTACTTTAGTCAAAAATATTTTTTTTAAAATAAATTTTTATTTTAAATGACAAAGCATAATTTTTTTTTTTTTAGATATAATTGTCAAGGTATGTGTCATATTACATGACTAGTTTAAACAACAAAATTTTTTGAAATTAAGTTTCTCATCTTTAGGCCTATATAATTCTTAAGATTCATCTTGTTACTTATAGAATGTCCATGAATAAAAATTATATTTAAAAATTGTAGTCTTAATTCCACTTATTTATCATATACTATAATTTTAAATGGGGCTTATGATGCTCCAAGTGAAAAAGACTTAAATTTTTTATTTAAACACATCATATTAAATTCTAAATTTTGTTTTCATTATATTTTTATAATAATAAAATTTATGTCATCCTATTAAAATTGATGTATCTCTTTTCATAAAATTTAAATAATAGAACTCTAAAAGTTATAATTCAATAATTAAATTACATGGATTTATGAAGCATATAAAGAATAATAAGAATACTAATAGCTGATCTCAAGTTTAAAATGTACCCTTAAAAATAGTGTAATTATACGTGAATGAAGTGCATATAGTTTAAATTTAAAAAAAATTATAAGCATAAGAAAATTGTAATATTAATTTATATTATAATATTAAAATAATAATTAATCAATCAATAATTTTAATATATTAAAAAATTTTGAAATTGACTTAAAAACCAAATTAATTTCTTTTTTCCTTCATCTTATAAAAAAATTATAATGTTATATAACCAAAAATTTTTATTACTTAAATTTTAATAATGACTAAATGTATTTTTTTAGGATTTATAAAAATAATAAGAGCATTTCTAAATTACAAATTTAAGTAGTACTATAATGTTTTTATATTAAAACAACTAATTTTCTATTAATTTATTTATAAAAAGGATTATTTATTTATTCATTTTAAAAGAAAATTCTGTAGATAAATATAAATACAAAAATTATTAATACATATTTTTTTTCTTGTTGAAATTGCCAAGACTATAGTGGCTTATGTGGCTAGTAATTATATTAGATAGCAAGATTCACAACTACAATATTTAACCTTATGATTATGTACATTTTTACCCTTGAATTATCTTTCAGTTGTTGGACTATTTATAAAACAATTCTTTGTAATATAAAATTTTAGCAATTTACTACATTTTATTATTGATATCTTTTACCATTTAAAAATTAATTTTAGTTATTCTATTATTATTGACCTTATAATAGATTATAGATAAATTTTTAACTTTTTATATGTATTTTTTTTCTAATGATATACAATAATAATCTCTTGTAATCTGAAATTTAAAATAAGCTAACTGAAATGCATGCATAATATACCCATTGGTAGAATTTAGAGCATCAATAAGAGCATTATTTAAATATTTTTTTTACTATTCTTATTGTTGCGTGCTAGAAAACCAGTCGCGGTAGAGTGAAAGTTTTATTTGTGAAGTCCAAAGACACATCGGTAATTAAAGAGCTAACAAGAGACACTCAGTTTTAACGCGTGGAAAACCCTAAAAGAGGGAAAACCACGGGGCCTAGCCCAAAAAAACTTCCACTATGTATCCGTTTGAGTACAAAATCTTCCGATAACAGGATTACTGAGATACATATGAGAAAAACATGTAACAATGATCGTAGTAATATCGATGGTGGAGATGGTAACTTTCAGAATACAGACAATTAGTGACTAGCTCGATGGCGATGGTTGATGGCGCCGGGGAGTGAAATCTTTGTCGATCTTGCTTGGAGGATCTTCAAGCTTCAGAGCTCTCTTCCTCCTCACTTGGGCTTTTCCTTCTTCCTCGCTCTGGACTCTTCCTTTTATTCCTTGCTTGGACTCTTCTCTTCTTCCTTGCTGGGCTCTTCCTCTTCTTCCTTACTTGGACTCTTCCTCTTCTTCCTTGCTTGGGCGATTGATTTAAGGATCCACGGCGTGTGGTCGGTGGTGGTTGACAATCGGCGGTGGTTCTTCACTTGTTCGCCTCTTCACTTAGCTTCTTTACTTCACTTGGCTTAGCTTGGCTTCCCCCTTGGTGTGAGGAATGAAGGCCTATTTATAGATGGAAGGAGGGGCACTCTTGTAAATTCATGTAAAGCTGCATACCCCCCTCGACGGACGGGATGATTCCTTGATCATTTGATGTATTTTGAGAATTTGGATGCCCAAATGAAGTTGGAATTATGAGATCTTAGGCTCGTTAGATCCGGCTCGTCGAGACGCTCGATTTGATTATAAACACTCCATATTTGAGAGTTATTTTGGGATTTAATTGATGTCCCAAAGATTCCAATGATATTTTAAGTGCTTGATCTCGATCGGTTTTAACTCAAAATCATATCACTTTTGACATCAAGATTTGTGCTTTGACTAGTCATATTTTGAGAGCCATATCTGCCCCTATTTTTGGATGACATTAGCTTAATCATCCAAAATATATGTCATCAAAAATAACTAATTGGAAGTTTTCGTTGGGACCATGGGCGCCGTGCTGGCCCATGGCGTATAGCGAGGCGGTATGGAGCGCTGGCTGGAGCGCTGGCGCTGCTGACGGCATGTCTGGCGGGTCGGGCCGATATGCTGCGGGCATATGCCGGTCAGGAGTCGCTTGGCGGTGCCGCATGGCGGCCATTCCAGCGGATCTGCTCGTAATTCGCTGCATCTGCTGGCCATTCCAGACCTGCTCGTTCAGCGGCCATTCGTGCCGCGGTCGGGCATTCAGACGTTGGTCGCAGCCATCCGGGTGTGAACCCCGGGTCGAATGGGCAAGGTTCAGCCATACAAGGTCCGGCTGCAAGGCATACGTAAGGCTACTGCTGGCGCTGCTCATGCAGCTGACAGCTCCAGGCCCTACTGAGAAATTGCGTTTTGAGCCGTTTGAACCGTTTTTGAGGTTTTACCGCTCTTTGGGGGTTATAAATACCCCCCTAGGATGAGAGAGAGAGGCACACATTTTCCCTCTCCCTTTCTTCTTGAGTGAGGGTTCTTTGGAGGTGATCAAGAGGGTGATCAAGAGGCGATTAGGAGGATCAACCATGCAGCCGGCACCTACTCGTTCATCGCCCCGTCGATCGTCTGGTTAGAGGCGATCAAGGCCCACTGACGCGTCGTGGTTCCAGTTCCCTACGCCTCGGTTTATCGGGTCCCGGATCGCCCCGTTGGGGGCCCACGCACGTGTGGTCCCGCTTCCTACCGTTCTGGCCGATCGTCGGTTAGGGGCCAAGGCCACTGACGGTTTCGCCCGTCCGCCGCCGGATCGTCAGGTTAGAGGCGGTCAAGGCCCACTGATGTCGTGGTTCCGGCTTCCTACCGTCGTTTCTCGCCCCGCCGGATCCCGTTAGGGAGGCGGCGTCACTGCATGTGGATCGCCCTCACCGTGCGTCGGTTTAGTTTCCGCCTCGCCCCGGCGATCGTCCTCCGATCGTCCCGGGTTAGAGGCGGTGCCAAGACGCCCCCCGTCCACCGGCGACCGCCCCGCGGATCGTGTTAGAAGGTGATCAAGGCCCACGATGTCGGTTCCGCTCGCCTGCTCGGCGACCGTACCGTCGGATCGTCGTTGAGGGCGAGGCCAGACACGCCGCGGTTCCGCCACGGGCCTCTGACCGGCCCGTTGGAGGCAATTAGGACGGGCTAACGAAGATGCGGCGATGGTGGCCGGCGAGGATAACCGCCGACGATGGTGACCGGCGGCGATTGCCAATGGTCGGAGGCGACCGGCACGAAGTCGAGGCGGACCGGCGACGAATGGCTACGCCAGGGTGATCGGCGGCAACGACGACGGTGACCGGCGATATGGTCAACGACGCAGCGACCGTGGTCGGCAGGACCGACAGATCGCGGCGGGCGAATGTCGATATGAATGACCGAATAATCGGTGGTGGTGACCGCGGACGTGGTGGTGACCGCCAAGATCGATGGCGAAATGACCGACGGCAGTCGGCGCGGATCGCTATATGGCTACGGGCAGGTCGGCAAATGCAAGGGCGATGTAGTCGACGGTGGCGACGCCAGCGCGCGATGATCGGCTACAATGGTGATGACCGTAAGATTGCCGGCGATGGTCGTAGGACCGGTAGTCACGGTGACGGCGAATGAGGGATTTTGACATATCCGGTTGTTGTCGAGTATTTGCTCGATGACGTTAATGTGTAAGAGCCGTGAAGTCCACCGGACCTTTGACCTTTCGGGTTGTTTGCCGAGTTTTGCTTGATGACATTAACCCGCATGGAAGAGGCCGGGATGTCCACCGCGTTTTGACCTTTCCGGGTTGTTTGTCGAGTTTTTGCTCGATGACATTAAACCGCATGGAAGAGGTCGGAAGTCCAAGGACCTTTTGACCTTGTTGTTTGTCGAGTTTTTGCTTGATGACATTAACCCGTATAGAAGAGGCCGCGGGATGTCCACCAAGACGTTTGACCTTTCCGGGTTGTTTGTCGAAGTCGATGACATTAACCCGTATGGAAGAGGCCGTGGGATGCCCACCAAGGACATTTTGACCTTTCCTGGGTTGTTTGTCAGAGTTTTCACTCGATGACATTAACCCATATGGAAGAGGCCGTGGATGTCCACCAAGGACGCTGACCTTTCCGGGTTGTTTGTCGAGCTTTGCATATTAACCCGAGATGGAAGAGGTCGAATTGAATCCTGAGCCGACGGTCGATCATGCGCGAACGGGCGCGATGACCGGCGACAATGGTGATGACCGAAGATTGCACATGGTCAGCGGACGGCGACGGTAGTCGACGCGCGGACCGGCTACAGGGTTGGCTACCGACTTGGTCAGCGGCAATAACGGCAAAGTGACGTGGCGACGGGCGCGTGAGTCACGGGATGACCGGCGAGATTGGACCAATAAGGTTGCCGGCTGGCGGAGCGCGACCGCCACGGTAGTCGGAGGTAGTGACCGGTAACGCATGCGACCGGGCGTCGAGTTGGCGGGATAACCAATGACGATGGCGATTTTGACTTATCCAGGTTGTTTGTCGGGTGTTACCGATGACGCGTTAACTCGTATGGAAGAGGCCGCAGAAGTCCACCAAGAACCTTTTGACCTTTCCTGGGTTGTTTATCAGAGTTTTTGCTCGATGACATTAACCCGTATGGAAGAGGTCGCGGGAAGTCCACCAAGGACGTTTTAACCTATCCTAGGTTGTTTGTCAGAGTGTTTACTCGACGCAACCCGTATGGAAGAGGTCGCGAAGTCCACCGACGTTTTGACCTATCCCGAGTTGTTTGTCGAGTGTTTACCGATGGCGCACGTATGGAAGAGGTCGCGGAAGTCCACCAAGGACGTTTGACTATCCGGTTTTGTCGAGCTTTTCGATGACATTAACCCGTATGGAAGAGATCGCAGAAGTCCACCAAGAACGTTTGACCTTTCTTGTTTGTGAGCTTTGCTCGATGACATTAACCCGTATGGAAGAGATCGCAGAAGTCCACCAAGGACGCTGGCCGACCGACGTCCGTAATGACGGATGACCGGGCGATAGTGGTGGCCGACGGGTGGTCAACAGAATCGCTTACCTGAAGTCGACGGCTGGCGATCGACGTTTATGCGATGACCGCAAGATTGTCGGCGATGGTCGGCAGCGACCGCCAGTAGCCGACGGTGAGTGACGGCGAGGGATTTTGACCCATCCGGGTTGTTTGTCGAGTGTTATCCGGCGACATTAACTGCGAGTGGGTACAAAGTTTTTTTTTTTTTTTGTTTTTTGTTTTGTTTTGTTTTGTTGTTTTTTTTGACCTTTCGGTTGTTTGTCGAGCTTTTGCTCGATGACATTAACCCGTGGAAGAGATCGAAGTCCACCAGACGCTTTTGACTATCCGGTTGTTTGTCGAGTGTTTACCGATGGACGCTAACTGCATGGAAGAGGTCGAATATTTGTATGAGCTTGTAGCCGAGTTGACCATTGATCTTTGCCTTTCGTGGTGTTGCATTTGCTTATCTTTTGAGATTAAGAGTTGCCCCGTTGGGGTATAGTATGAGTCGATTGATTCTTTTCCAATGACGGGATATCTTTGTTGAATGGGCCTTATTTCTTCTTTCTTTTGATGGACCGGCAGGTTCCTTGGGGTGCTTTTATGTCTCTCTGATTATCCAAATTGTTTATGTGCATTAGCCTCATCCAAGATTTGTGCTTCCACACGATGAACTCCTATACGACCGACCGTGTCCATTAATAATAGAGGCTGACGAGTCCTCCAAGGAAAACTCCTCTTAATAGTTCGTGGTCTACCCTGTGTATTTTATGAGCTTCTAAAGAGAACCTCGGAAGTATTCTTTGAGTGATTCACCCTCTCGACGGAAGATGGGAGGAATCTTTAATGATTCTCATTTGCAATGAATTCTACAAAGAACTGTTCGTTAAAGGTATGGATGGATTTGGAAGAGAGTAGAACCAAGTGCGAGCTTGCTTTGAGGGTAACAGGAAAGACACAGCAAGCGTGTGAGCTCTTGGATATGCATGATAGTCCCAATGGTCGATGTGTTCGGGTCAGTTCCCCATCATAGGAATCAATGCTCTAAGCTTGAAACTACGAATGGATGTTGAAGAATTGCCTAAAGGTGAGGACTCCTCATAACCTGTGGGTGAAGATGATTGTGAAGGTGAAATTCATCTTGTATTAGCACTGCCGCGAATGTCATGTCGGCGGGATTAATAAGATGAGCATGTGTGAAGCTTCAACAATGACGGGATTAGTAACCGTTGAGACGCGATGGATGAGTGGAACTAGCGTGTCGAGATCGGCGTTACGGTCGGAGGAACTCGGTCGGGAGGATTAGCGTTTGACCTCCCGCAATGATCGATCTTGGGGAGATATTGTTGCGAAGTGGCCGTTGTAGTCGCAAAAGCTGGATCATCTTATTTTGAGACTCCTCCATTCGACGGACATGATCTTTCAAAGAGATTCCGCCCGCCTCAACAAGGTCATGCCTATCGTGGGGAGTAAAAAACTTGTCCTTGGTTCATGGATGGGTTTTGAGATCTGAGTTGGAGTGGGAGGGAACGAGTGTTGGCCTATTGGCCATAACGTAGATGTTCACTAAATTGTGGTTGAGGGTTTTACATCCCACGACGCCAAACTGCGCGTGTTAGAAAATCGTCACAGAGTGAAAGCCTTGCCTTGTGAAGTCCAAAGACACACATGGTAATTAAAGAAACAAGACACCCAGAGTTTTTAACGGAAAACCAAAGAGGGGAAAACCACTGGCCTAGCCCAAGAAAGCTTCCACTATGTATCCGTTTAGTACAAAATCTTCGATAACAGATTAATGCATATGAGAGGAAATCGTATGTAACAATGATCGTTGTAATTACATGAGAGATGAGTAACTGGGAATACACAATTAAATTAGTGACTATAATATGGCGAAGATGGTCACGAGCGAATGCAATCTTGTTTGCGATCTTGCTTGGAGGATCTTGCTTGAGCTCTCTCTTCCTCCTCACTTGGGCTTTTCCTCTTCTTCCTCGACTCTTCCTTTTATTCCTTGCTTGGACTCTTCCTCTTCTTCCTTGCTCGGACTCTTCCTCTTCTTCCTTACTTGGACTCTTCCTCTTCTTCCTTGTTTGCTGATTGATCGAAGGATCGTGCACGGTGGTATTTGACGAATCAGGTCTCTTCTTCTTCACTTGTTTCAGCCCTCTTCACTTTTTTACTTCACTTGGCTTATTTTGGCTTCCCCTGGTGTGAGGAATGAAGGCCTATTTATAGAAGGAGGGACTCTAAATTCATGTAAAGCGTACCACTCCCCTCGACTGGATGATTCCTTGATCATTTGATGTATTTTGAGAATTTGGATGCCCAAATGAAGTCGAATTATGAGATCTTAGGCTCGTTAGATCCAGGTCGAACGCTGATTTGACTATAAACACTCCATATTTGAGAGTTATTTTGGGATTTAATTGATGTCCCAAAGATTCCAATGATATTTTAAGTGCTTGATCTCGATCGGTTTTGACTCAAAATCATATCACTTTCGACATCAAGATTTGTGCTTTGACTAGTCATATTTTGAGAGCCATATCACTTATCATATTATAAAAATTCAAACTATTTTTTAAAAAATTGTATAAGTTTGAAATACATATTTAAAAATTACATGTGCACACTGCTAGTTAGATATTTTGAAGTGAAATTGACTTCTAAAGTGAATAATTCTTAAGAAAAGTGAATTTTAAGATTTATCCATTGTGGTTAACTTGATCTAATGTAAATGCAAAATAGAAATTTTTCAGTGATTTGAAATTAATTTTTGATTAATTTAGATCATGCATCACTTTCATAAGAAGACATATATACATATATCCAATACATTTATATTTTTATCCAAATTATCCAATATATATTCGATATAATATATAAATAAAACTCACTTTCATCTTATGATCAGTTTAATTTTTAGCCGATATTGATAGGATTCTTTGGAAACTATATATAATAAAAAAATATTGCAGAACATAGAACATCGGCACTGAATTAAAAAGAAATGAATACAAAATAGAGAAGTAAGTCACACAAATTTATATTTTACCAGTCAGCTAAAAGAAATGAAAATGAGATAATTATTCATTGAATAATAAATTTTAGGCAAAAAATTTAAAACATGATAAAAGTAATAATCTTAATCTGCAGCACTCAAAGCTCAATCTTAAATAAATATGAAAATGGTAAAATATAAATTGGATAGAAAATATTCTTGGAAAAAAATAAAAGAGAAAAAATTTAATAAATATGATAGAAAACTAAATTGCAAATCATATATTGCTTGATAACACATAAAATTACAAAATCCTCATATTCATACTAACCTCTGATTATAAGTATGGGAAGAATTTCTCTTAATAAGAAGATAAATAAAGAAGATGGCTACAGGAACGCCTTTATTTTCTCAGTCATCTCTCTCCCTTTTAATTAATTCATTTGAAGCTTTCTCAAAATGACGCAGGGAACGTCTTTCTCTCTAACGTCGTTATTTTCTCACTGAAGTAATTGATGCCGGGAGAAAATAATGGAAGTAAAAACTGAAAAGCTTTCCAAAATAACGGAAACGTTTAGAAATGAAAAGCTTTTCAAAATATTAATATTGTTGCGTGTCAGAAAATTAATAGTGGTAGAATAAAATTTCATGCCTTAGCTTATATAGAAATCTAGCACACACACAGATATTTGAAAAGATAACAAGACAATCCAGAATTTTTACGTGAAAAAATTTCAGAAAGAGAAAAAAAATCACGAGGCTTAGCCCAGTAAAATGTTTCACTATATATCTGCTTTGGAGTACAAAGTTTAAGTTTTTCCAATAACAGGATTACAAGTTTATATGAAAAAAATGGAAATCATAATAACAAACACGCAACAATAAATAGAACGTTTGTTGGTGACAGTCAGGGATGACGATAGGTGGAGATCGACGACAACGGTGGTGATGACGAACTTCGAACTTCGAACTTCGAACTTCTAGCTCTCTCCCACCTTTCTCCTAAGTTCCCTTCTAGCTCCTTTCTCTCTTAATGACAAGAATGTGGTCTTATTTATAGGATTTTGAGAGGGCAATTTGGTCATTATAACCAAAATCTCAAAACACTCAATCGAACAGTTCATATCGATTCATTTGATCATAGATAGGTTTTTGGTGATTTGATCATTCAAATGACCTTCGATTTGAATGATCTTAGGCTCGTTGGATTCGTCTCGTCAAGCCGCTCGATTCGACTATAAACACATTAAATTTGGAAGTTATTTAATCATCCAATTAGTGTATCAAACTTTTTAAGTGTAGCCTTTAAGCTTAAATCGAGCTCATTTGAGCCCTACTTCACCCAATTTTGGTGACATTGAATTTATCTTATTGAGACATTTAATTTATACAAAATAATATATGTGTGTTATTTTAAATTTTAATGTGTGATATATCATTTGACCCCTATTTTTAGATGATAAAATTCATTTTATCCAAAAATATATTAATTTTTTAAAAATAAAATCACTTTAGCTAAAAATTTTTAAGATTTGTAATTGGATTATATATTTATTTAGTTTTAATTAAATGGTTGGCATTTTACCAACCATAATGAGAAGACAGGGGCAATCCCGAATCTCGGAGTTTCTAATGGACCTGATTAGGTGGTGCGCATCCCGAATTCAGACTCTAGTGTGCTTCTGCTTACTTTTATTTGGTAGCCTCCACTGACCTGTATAACAGTGTCGACCCTCCTTTGCTCCAGTAATATCTGGTTTTTCCAACTGACTGCGCATCAATTCATGCTACAATGTGCTTCGCTTTCTTTGGTAGCCTTGAATGAGATATAGTCACCCCTCAAGTTCTTCCCAACCTATTTCCGACTTGTTTTGGTGCATCCAATTCAAGCTCAGTGCTTCGCTTTCTTCTCTTAGGTAGCCTCCACTAACTCAGATAATGGTGCTAACCCCCATGAGTTCCAGTTCTCCGATCTGGGGTTTTCAAAGAACTTGGTTAGTGATCTAATTTAGGCTCCAGTGTGCTTCCGCTTTCTTCTCTTTGGTAGCCTCCACTAACTTATATAATGGTGTTAAACAAAGGCTCCAATTCTCCCCGTTCTCGGGGTTTCGAACTCACCTAGTTAGGCGGCGTGCATCCCGAATATAGGCTCCAGTGTGCTTCCAACAACAACAACAACAACAACAACAACAACAAGCCTTAATCCCACTAGGTGGGGTCGGCTACATGAATCCTTCGTCTCCATTGTGTCCTATTATGTATCAAATTCTCATCTAATTCAAGTATACTAAGATCATTATTTATACATCTTAACCAAGTCTTTTAGGTCTACCTCTACCTTTCTTAACATAAGGCAAATCTAATGCATCTACTCTCTAATCGTCATCGGACGACGCTTTATGTGGACAAACCATCTAAGCGACTCTCCTAATCTTATCTACCACCTGAGCTACTCCAACTTTTTCTCGAACATACTCATTTTGCATTCTATCTCTAAGAGTAAAGCCACTCATCCACCTAAGCATCCTCATCTCAGTAACACTTAACTTAGTCTTATGCTTCTCTTTTATTGGCCAACATTCTGCACCATAAGTCATTGCATGTCTTACCACCATCTTATAAAATTTTCCCTTAAGTTTAAGTGAAACTTTTCTACCACATAATAGGCCAGATGCATTCCTCCACTTCAACCATCCAACTTGAATTCTACTAATAACATCTCCATCTATTTCACCATCATTTTGGACAATAGAGCCTAAATATCTCAATCGCTCACTCTTATTAATGACTTGATCACCTAAAGTCACAACACTATCACTAAAACTTCTACAACTAAAATTACACTCAATATATTCGCTTTAGATCTACTTAAACAAAACCTTTAGACTCTAAAGTTGACCTCCATAATTCAAGTTTCGTTGGACTCCCTCTAGTCTTATCAACAAGAAGAATGTCATCGCAAAAGCATACACCAAGGTACATCTTTTGTAAATGCCTCGTAAGAACATCCATTACTAAAGTAAAAAAGATAAGGGCTTAATGTTGATCCTTGATGTAATCCAACCAAATAGGAAAATATTCTGTCAATCCTCCTTGTGTTTGGACACAAGTAACTTCTAGTATACATATCCTTAATGACTTGAATATAACCAATATTAACTCTTTCTATTCTAGAACTCTCCAAAGAACATCTCTTGAGACTTTATCATAAGCTTTCTCTAAATCAATAAATATCATATGTAGATCCTTCTTACTTTCTCTATGCTTCTCTATCAACCCTCTTAACATGTATAGCATCCATAGTAGATCTACCCGCATGAAACCAAACTGATTGTCGAAACTTCAGTATCACATCGTAACCTATGCTCAATTACTCTCCCATAATTTTAATGTATGGCACATTAACTTAATTCCTCTATAATTTGCACACTCTTGTGCATCACCTTTATTCTTAAATATAGGAACCAATAGACTCTTTCTCCACTCATCCGCATCTTTTAGTCTTTAAAATAACATTAAAAAGATTTGTAAGCCAAGAAATTTCTTGATCTCCTAAACATTTCCACACATCTATTGGAATATTATCCGGTCCTACGCTTTTCCACATTTCATTTTCTTTAAAGCTTCACTAACTTCGATTTACTAATAATGACGATAGAAATGAAATTCTCTATTATTGTTTAGGTATTAAGGTTGCTAAAATCAATCGCACTTTCAGATCCTTCATTGAAAAGTTTATCAAAATACCTCATCCACCTATTTTCAATATCTTTTTCTAAGAAAAACACTTTATTATTTTCATCCTTAATACCCTCACTTGAACTATGTCTTTACTTCTCCTATCTCTTTGCTTGGCTAACTTATATATACATCTTTCACCTTCTTTGGTATCTAATCTATTATATAAATCACTAAAAGCTAAATTTTTTTGCAACATATATTGCTTTCTTAGAATCTCTGTGCCACTTTATATCTTTCCCAATTCTCCGAATTTTTACATCTAAACCAAGTTTTATAACAATGCTTCTTATTTTTTATCTTTTCTTGCACACTCTGACTCCACCACCAACTATTCTTATTAAAAGAAGCCTAAATTCAAGCTCCAGTGTGCTTCTGCTTTCTTCTCTTTGGTAGCCTCCACTAACCTGTATAATGGTGCTAACCCCCATCGCAGGCTCCAGTTCTCCCCGATCTCGGGGTTTTCAACTGACTTGGTTAGGCGGTGCGCATCCTGAATTTAGGCTCCAGTGTGCTTCCGCTTTCTTCTCTTTGGTAGCCTCCACTAACTTATATAATGGTGTTAACCCCCCTCATAGGCTCCAATTCTCCCCGTTCTCGGGGTTTCAAACTCACCTGGTTAGGCGGCGTGCATCCCGAATACAGGCTCCAGTGTGCTTCCAAACTTGAAAAATAGAGAGTGTTTTCATGGCGTGCACAAGATGATGGGTTGCGGAAGCATCAGAGGATAGCGAGACTAGACGATTTAATGCCAACTATCAATAGTCGTACTTTGATAATCTTCAAAAAGAAGTTTCATTTTCCAAATGATTTGATGGCTATTCCTCCTAAAATATCGCAACAAGTTTATTCTCCTCTATCGGGGTACCTTACTATTTGAGATGAGCTTACTTACGGGTCTTCGATTTCCTTTGGCTCCTGAGCTAATCGCCATTTTATCAGCATTTGAGATTTGTTTAGCTCAATTTTCTTCTCAAGCTATGACAATCATTATCGGGTTGATTGTTTTCTTTAGAATGCGTGGTGTGATGCTTACGCCAGAGCTTTTAGTGAATATGTGTAAATTCACTTGTGAAGTGCATGGTAGAATATCTTGTAAAAGTAAATGGTTGGATTTTTGCACAAAATATCCTCCAAGATATTGGGTCAATAGATTTTTTTTTATGAAAAATGAATGAGGGCTTCTTGAAAAGTGGGGAAAATTGAAAGAGATATCCTTCTCTCAAGTGTTTAAAGCAGATATATTGAAGGCTCTTAACATTGTGAAGGTCGAAGATCTTCAATATGAGACTCGCTATATTAATCAATATGTGAAGGAAGAATTCTTATTCAAAGTTGGTCTTTTAATTCAAATTGGAAGATCTCATGCTCTTATGCTGAAGAATTCTGATAAGGGTAAGGAAAGATCTGATCTTATTCCCACAGTAGCCTCCAAACGACCAGCAGAAGAACGCGTATCAATTCTTTCCAAGAGAAAAAAGTAGGACGACCCACATATTAGATCCTTTGATAAGAATTGTGAAATGATCCCATCAAAAATTTTTATTACAGAAGAAGTGTTAAAGCACATATGCGATTGATAGCGTCTTTGACGAGTTGGTAAGAAATTTTCATCATTTTTTTTCATATATATATATATATATATATATATATATATATATATATATATATATATATATATATATATATATATATATATATATATATATATATATATATATATATATACTTTCATCTCTTGTTATTTTCTCTTCATCTCCTTCTTCCTATTCTTCGTCCTTTTTTTAGATATTGAAGAAGGTGAGTATCAATCTTGAATTAGATGATACCTTGAAGGTATGGAATATTGAATTTGTGAAGATCAATTATCTCCATGGTGAATGTAGGAGACAATACGAGTCTAAGGTTAAAGAAGTTATAGCCTTAGAGGATCAGTTGGCCGAGTGTAGGATTGAACTGTCGACCATAGTGACTTCTCTTTCATTTCAACATCAGGTGGTCGATAGGACTCGAGATGAGCTAGTGGATGCACGAGCTGAAAATAAATTAGACTATGAAGACCTTAGAAGCAGCCAATGCTAAGATACAGACCTTAGAGGCAGAGAATAAGGCATTACTAGTACAGATCTCAGAAAAGAAGAATATAGAAGTTGACACCAACTTGAAAATTATAGAGAGCTTCAAAAATTTCATGGCCTTCAAGAGTATAATTCAAGATCGAGTTCAAGAAGTTTGCGATCATATCTATGATATTGAGGTGAAGGATCTAGAACATCAGCTTCTTGAAGAAGGTTTTATTCATGGTTTTCTGAAAGAGATCCGTCTAGTTCGTCGCAAGACAGGTGTAGATATTGAAGGCCTTTCATCAATTCATCTCCAGCGGATGTCGTAGAGATCGCTTCTTCCTCTTTTTCTAGTGATAATAGTGAAGATGTGGATGTTGTTTGATTACATTTTTATTTCATTTGTATTTCAATTTGAGATGTTCTTAGTAGATGACAAATGATCATGTTTATGTATGTGTCATAGTGCTTTGTATTTTCATTTTAAAATAAAATGGTTGATATTTAAAGTTTCGCTTGATGATGTTAACCTGTGTGAAGTATGTGCGAAGTTTTGACCTATCTGAGGTTGTGTGTGAAAGTTTCACTCAATGACATTAATATGTGTGGAGTATGTGTGAAGTTTTGACCTATCCAATGTTATTTGTTAGAGTTTTTGCTCGATAACGTTAACCTGTGTGGAGTAGGTCTAATGGAAACCACTTCGGATCAATTTTTCTTTCTTCTTGTTATTATTATTTTGATTTATCATTTTTCAAACAAAAATATGAAACATCAAAATATAGAGTTTAATTCAAATGTTACATCATAAATTCATTGATAATATCTTCGCAGGTTCTCAGTATTCCAAGTGCGTGGATTAATTTTTCCCTTTGATTCTTTAAGCTTGAAAGTTCCTAGTTTAACCATAGCAACCACCACATAAGGTCCTTCTCAAAGGGGTAAAAGTTTGTTACATTGTGGTTCTTTTCCCGCAGATACTAAACTTCATAGAACTAGATCTCCAACGTTGATAGGTCTAGGCTTCACTCTCCAATTGAAGTGATGTGCAATCCATTAATGATAGGCACCATTTTTTATTGAAGCTACTTCCCTTATTTCAGGCAATAAATCCAGATGATATCAGAGTTTTTCATCATTATTTGTTGCATCAAAAATCTAGACCTTAAGATCGGGGATACCGATGTCAACTGAAATAATTGCCTCCATCCCAAAACATAAATTATAAGGTGTCTCATCATTAGTGTTCTTGTAGTTGTTAGGTAAGCCCATAATACATTAGGAAGCTCATCCACCCATTGCCCCCAGCCTTATCCAAATGTTCGATACATAACCTCAATTTGATCATTTGTTTGGGGGTGTGCTACAACTGTATGAATCAATTGAATGTGTAAATCTTTGCAGAAGGAAGTGAATTATTTTCCCGTGAATGGAGTCCCATTATCTGTTATAATTTTAGCTGGAATTCTAAAATAATAAATAACATTTTTTCAAACAAAGTGTTTAGCATTGGCTTCTGTAATTTTTGCTAATGGTTCTGCCTCATCCCATTTAGTGAAATAATCTATCATCAAAATGATGAATTTTCATTGTCCAATTGTAATAGAGAATAGTCCCATAATATCTATTCCCCATTGAGCAAAAGACCATGGGCTCTGGAAAGATGAAAGTTTGGTTGGTGGAATGTGGCTGAGATTAGAATGCATCTGACAATTGTTGCACTTTTTTATAAAATCTAATGCATCATTTTTTATTGTAGGCCAGTAAAATCCTTGTCTCAAGATTTTGTGGGCAAGTGTTATGCCCCTAAGTGTTCTCCACAAATACGTGAATGGACTTTTCAAAGTGCATACTTTGCTTCAGATGGTCGAAGACATTTGAGATATGGTCTTGTGAATGATCTTTTGTATAATTCGTCACCAATAATGCTGAAGTTTGCAGCTTGTCGTCGAATACGGATGACGACAACTAGATGTTCTGGTAGAGCTCCATCACATAAAAATGCGAATATCAAATCTATCCAAGAAACTTGCTTTGATTCATCAATGGATTGTATTTTCCAAGGTCCTTATATGTTGGGAAAATGAATGTCTTCTACATACTTACTTAAATATCAGAAGATGTTGAAATGGCGAGTTTCGAAAGAGCATCAGCTTTAGTATTTTGATTTCTTGAAATATGAATAATCTAATATTTACTTATTCGAGATAGAAGAGATTTTACTATATGAAGGTATTGTGTCAGATGATGATTGTGAGTGTTGAAATCCCCTTCAACTTAAGAAACCACAAGTTGCGAATCAGTATAAATTATAAGGTTTTGAACTTCACAATCAATAGGCAAGTTTAACCATGCTACTAAGGCTTCGTATTCTACAACATTATTAGTAGCTGAAAACTTTAAACATAGTTCATATTCAATGACATCCTATTGAGGAGAAATGAGTAGAATTCCTACTCCAGCATCAGAGTTTCCAGATACTCCATCAATAAATAAATTTCAATGTTGTGATATTAAATGAGAAAAATTTATTTCAATAGAATCTCAGATGGTGCATTCAACTGCAAAATCTGCTAATACTTGAGATTTGATATATGACCTAAGAAAAAAGTGAATATCAAATTCTCCTAATTCAACTGACCATTTAACTAATCTGCCAGAAGCTTTTGGTTTTTGGAGGATAACTTTGAGTGGAAGTTATGCATAAACGCAGATAGAATGAGGTTGAAAATATGGGCGTAGCTTTCTTGCCGAGAACACCAATGCTAAGACAGTTTTATCTGCTAAAGGATAATAACCTTCTACATCATATAGAATTTTACTAATGTAATACAATGGTCGTTGCCCCTAGCCTCCTCATGGACCAACACTGAGCTTATTGCATGATGTGAGATAGCAAGATATAAATAAAGCATTTCTTCTGGGATTGGCTTTGATAATAATGGTGGTGAGGACAAATATTTTTTGAGTTGCTCGAATGGTGTTTGACATCCATCAGACCATTGAAAACCATTATTTCGAGCACTCTTGAGTATTCTAAAGAATGATAAGTATTTGTCTTCCATTCGGGTCAGGAATCATGATAAGGACACCATCCTCCCGTTCAGGCATTGCACCTCCTTTATACTCTTTGAGGGAATCAATCTTATATAACATTAATCTTTTTTGGGTTAGACTCGATCCCTCGATGAGTGACCATAAATCCTAAAAAAAATTTAGATGTAACTCCGAAAGCACATTTGGAGGGATTTAAACGTATATTATACTGTTGAAGAAGCTTGAAACATTACTCAAGATTATTGAGATGTTTTGTCCTTTCAATACTTTTAACCAATATATCATCCACATACACTTCCATAGTATGACCAAGAAGAGTTTTGAAAACTTTATTCATTAGTTATGTGGCTCCTGCATTTTGCCATCCAAATGGTATTACTCGATAACAATATAACCCTTTAGCAGTCTAAAAAGCAATGGCTTCATCATCATCTGGATTCATCTTTATTTGATTATATCCAGAGTAAGCATTCATAAAACTAAGCATTTGATGACCTAAAGTGTCGTCGACCAACTGGTTTATGCGCGGAAGAGAAAAACTATCATTTGGGTAAGCTTTATTAAGATCGATGTAGTCAACACACATTCTCCATGCCCCACTAGACTTCTTCACCAGGACAACGTTTGCTAACCAAATAGGGTAATGCACTTCTCATATAAATCCTATGTCCAAAAGCTTATCAATTTCATGTTCAATTACTTGTAGACGATTTGGTGTGAAGTTTCTTTTTTTCTGGATAATGGGCTTGAATGCTGAATTAATTTTTGAGGGAATGAGATATTACCTCAAGATCAATTCCTGACATATTTGTTGAACTCCAAGTAAAAATATCCTGGTTTTGGCACAAAAAAATTAATGTACTTTTTTCTTTCATCCTTAGAGAGTAACAAACCTACTTACACTATTTTTGAGGAATATTCTTCTGATAACGGGATGCTGATCAACTCTTCGACTAATGATGCTCTCTGGAGTGTTTCTTCATCTCTTAAATAAAAATTTTTGATGTTTAATGTTATTGAGGGCTAGGGTCGGGCCTGCCTCAAATAACAGGTTTGTGATATTTGCTGGTTGCCACGAACCTGGCCAATTTCATTAGAGGTTGAAAAATTTTATTTTCAGATGAGGTATGGAAGCGATAGCACCAAAAATTAATTACAAGGGTCTTCCAAAGATAGCATTATAGGATGATTCTAATTTAATTACAATAAATTGAATCAAATGCGTGGCTTGTTTAGGGAATTCCCCAAGTGTAACTGAGAGTATTATAGTTCATTCTACCTTTACCAATCGATTGTTAAAGCCATATACCAGCCTAATTGCTAGTTGGAGTTTTTCTCTTATAAGACCCAGTTTTAAGAATGTTAAGTAGAATAATACATTGATAAAGCTACCATTGTCAACCAAAATTCTCTTAACATTATAACAAGAATCTCCAATCCTTGCATTGATAACTAAGGGATCTTGATGTGGAGTTTGTATCCCTTCGAAATCAGAATCATCAAATATGATAAGACTGATCAATTTGTGACGTCTTCATTCTAGGCTCTTCTAGTGTAATGAGAAGAACTTGATAAGAAAATTGTGGTCCACTAGCGATAGTTTCAATTTCTCTGACTATTTGTCAATTTTCTTGCAGTTGCCTTGGTTGTTGTCTTGGCCGGGGTTGGTTTTGCCCTCTGACAGGATTAATATTATTTCTTCATTATTTTGAACAAACTATCGGAGGTAGCTATGTTGTAACAACCTTTCAATTTCTTACTTTAGATGTCTATAGGCCTCAGTGGTATGTATGTATCCTTGATGAAAATAATAATACTGATCTTAATTTTCAATGTTCAGTCTTAGGGGATTAGACCATTTGATATTATTTTCATTCTGAATATCCATTAAAATGTTTGTGCGAGAGGCATTTAAGGGTGTATATTATTTTTGCAGGCGAGGCTCATGCGATGATTAGGCAGGCTTAGGGGTAGGTTCTGAAACTTTTGACAAACATACTTTTTTGGTTGAGATACATGAAGACTGTCATTTGCATCTCCTTTACACTTCTTAGAAGAATGTTTGAATTGCTTCTTATGGGCATTGATGGCCTCATCTGCCATGATCTGTGCCTCTACTCTTCGTATGAGGTCTCCATAAGAAGAAACTGTTTCTCTCATCAATGAAGAGTAGAATGGTCTAGGCCTTAGGCCTCCCAGTAAAACACCTCTTAAAAAGTCAGAATCTACTCCTAGAATTTGTAGAGCTTCACTCGAGAATCTTTGAAAATACTCTTTTAGTGTTTCTCCTTCGTTTTGACATATTCTAGAAAAGTGAGATGGATCCTTAATGGTTTGTCGATTTCATATGAATTGTTCAACAAAGAGTTTAGCAAAATGAGAGAAGTTGAGAATGCTCTCCCGATGGAGGGAATAGAACTATGTACGAGCTTTTCCTTTGAGAGTAACTCAAAAAATTTGATAGAGTAAAGCATCAGAGGCTTGTTGGATGTGCATAATAGTTCTATAATGATCGATATGCTCATAAGGATCAGAAGTCCCATCATAAGGCTCCATGTTAGGTAGTTTAAATCCCATCGGGATGGGTTGCTGAAGAACTGTATCATGCATAGGAGAAGATTCTTGAATGCTTTAACTATGAATGAATTATCAATCTCTTTGAGAAAATTCTTCTCAAGCTAGATGCCGCAACTCATTTCTAATGGCTTCATGGGATGTTCTAATAAAATGGGGTTGATTCAACCCCAATAAATATGCAGGAGGATTGAAGGTTGTTCGGATGGCATAAGAATGATGAGTTGAAATAGCAATATCATCAATATCCATATTAGAATGACGTTCATAAGAATTTTTACATGATCATGAGGGGGTTCTTCATTAGTTTCTCCAACAAAATCAACTCTATCCTGTTGTTGATATCATTAATTTCCATCAAGTTGTGGTGCCCTTCTCGGCTGTCCAGCTGCTAGTAAATGCTGAAGAATTTGAGCCTGTTATTCCTCCATTCTTCTTATACACTTCTCAAAGGTACGAAGTGTTTCACCTGGCTAGTGATTTTGATCTTGTTAGGAAACTTGGTCATCTAAAGTCATGGGAATCTCTTTCCCACATACGACACCAAACTATTGCATACTAGAAAATCAGTAGTGGTAGAATAAAACTTCACGTCTTAGCTTGTATGAAAATTCAGCACACACACAGATATTTGAAAAGAGAATAAGACACTCCATAATTTTTACATGAAAAAATCTCATAAATAGGGAAAAAACCATGGGGCCTAACTCATTAAAATGTTTCACTATATATTTGCTTTAGAGTACAAAGTTTAAGTTCTCCCAATAACGAGATTACAAATTTGTATGCGAGAAAGCCTGACAATGAAAATTCTAAAATCAGGTAACAAATAGCTATGCAGCAGTAATTGCGCTATAATAGTTATTGGTGGCAGTCAGCGATGATGATAGGTGGCGATCGGCGGCAACGGCGGTGATGACGAACTTCGAACTTCTAGCTCTCTCTCAGCTTTCTCCTAAGTTTTCTTCTAGCTCCTTCCTCCTTTCATGATAAGAATGGGGTCCTATTTATAGGATTTTAAGAGGGCATTTTGGTCATTGTAGCCAAAATCACAAAACACTCCATCTAACGATTCATATCGATTCCTTTGATCATAAATAATTTTTTTTGGTGATTTAACCATTCAAATGATCTTCGATTTGAATGATCTTAGGTTCGTTGGATTCGTCTCATCGAGCCACTCGATTCGACTATAACCACGTCAAATTTGGAAGTCATTTGATCATCCAATTAATGTATCAAAATTTTTAAGTGTAGCATTTAAGTTTAATCCGAGTTCATTTGGGTTCTACTTCACTCAATTTTGGAGATGTTGAACTTGTATTATTGAGACATTTAATTATTATGCAAAATAACATATGTGCATTATTTTAAAATTTCATATGTGATATATCAAATATATTATATGGTTATTAATCTGAAATCAAAAGAAGTCAAATCAATTAAAATTAAGTCTTTCCAAAATGAAGTCAAAAGAACATATAATTATTAATATGGAGTTATGTAAAACTGAATTACAATTAATTGGAAATTAGAGTAAATTTTAAAATAATTAATGTAAACTCACTAATTATTTATAATGAAGTTCATTAATTTATTTTTAGAATTTATTGTTATATATTATATGACTAGGATTGAAATCATAAATCAATTTGAATAAAAAATAAAAGGCTAAGATTTACTATTGAAAGAAATAAAAGCCACTTTTTAATAGTAGTACAGATATATGATTATTTATATGCTTCATAAATCCATGCAATTTAATTATTGAATTATAACGTTTAGAATTCTATTAATTAAATTTTATGCAAAGAGATACATGAATTTTAATAGGATGATTTAAAATTTACTATTATAAAAATATAATGAAAATAAAGTTTAGAATTTAATATGAAGCGCTATGAGGTGTTTAAATAAAAAATTTAAGTTTTTTACACTTGGAGCATCACAAGCCCCAGTTATAATAATAGTATAAGATAAATAAGTGAAAATAAGACTATAATTTTTATCTATGAACATTCTATAAGTAACAAGATGAATCTTAAGAAATATATAAGTTTAAAAATGAAATACTCAAATTGAAAATATTTTTCCATCCAAACTAAACATGTAATATGACATATACTTTTATAATTATCTTATATATATATATATATATATATATATATATATATATATATATATATATATATATATATATATATATATATATATATATATATATATATATATATATATATATGACTATCATTAAAAAATAAAATTTTATTTTAAAGAAACTTTTTTGGAGAAAAGAATTTTTAAAATAAGTAAACAAGAAGTTGAGCAGAATTTAGATAATCCTATTTATAATCATCTATATAAAATAATAAGAAAATAAAGAAATAAAATTAAGAGACATATAATAATTAAAAATTTTAAATAATGGAATAAAAACATATTTGAGAAAAAAAAATTAAATTCAAATAGATTGACTTATAAATCTTAATTTAATTTCATTAGTATATATAAGTCCATGGAGATTTGTAGATAATATATAACTTTAAATGAGGAGTTATAATAAAATTATCCAAAGTTATGAACTTATGATTGAAAATCAAACTTAACTTATATTCTTATAACTCTTTGTATATTTCATAAATTCATGAAATTTTATTCATTAAATTATAATTTTTGGAAATTTAACATATAAATTTTATCTAAAGAAAAATGTGAACTTATTATTTTGATCTTTTTAATAAAAAATATAAATTAAACACACACATCTTTTTTTTTCATAACATATTAACACACACGCACCGTTTGTCAACTAGAATAAAACCTCTGTCCCCTCTCTTGTGCTTTCAAAGTGCAAGAGCTATCAATTTCTAGCAACGGGTGGTGGTGCATGGTGGCCGAAACATTCCATAAGGAGACAAAGGATGAGATCTGAGGAGATCTTCTAACATCCACTAAACGTAGGCTTCAGTAAGATAACTTCTCTAAACTTTAGATCAACCATAGCAGTTTGTATTTAGTGAAAAATTTGCACGAATCTATGATTTTCTCTTAGATTCTACTGCACTTTTCTTTTTTTAATTCCCCAACATAAAATAAAGTAATTTTTGACTTAGATCGTCGGAAGATTGTGAGATATGATGATGTTTGGGGTAAATCTCATCAATTAAATCCTCATTGGTCTGCCTCTCATAAGGAAGATAATCTCTAGGCCATTTATTTTACTTAGACATAATGGAAGGACACGATTAGATCATATTTTTGATTTATTCTATTAGACATGACTCAAAATTTTAAAAATCATAAGACAAATATATATATTTAACAAAAAATACAAATAAATGCTCTATGAATTTGTCAATTCAAGAGGAGAACCCTAAATTCCCAAAATTTGCTATATATGTTAGGAGTAATTTGAATTTTATCGAAAACTGTATTTCTTTAATTACTCTTTATATCCTAAATCAATTAAGTTAAAAATTTCAGAAAAGAAATTTATTATTATTGCCTACATAACATAAAAATGTTAGGTTAAATAGCCTTCTCATTTAAGAGTTATTAAAATTTGAAGTTAATTGGCTAATTTTGAATAAATAATTAATTAAAAAATATAGAAATTATAAAAAAATTATCAAAATAATTCAAATCATTTTAATAAATATCATAGATTTAAAAAAATAATTAGACTCTCTAGATCACTCTAAACCACAAAAATAATTAAATTAGAGTTTAATTAAGCATTAATTATATAGAACTTTAAAAAATTATAACTGATTGTACAAAAATCGAAAAAAATATAAATAAATCCTCTATGGAAATCTTAAACAAAAGAGAATCTAAGGAAAATAAAATCCTCAGATTTTTAACAAGTGTATATTGATTAATTAAGATTTAAAATTTCACTTAATTAGTGTAATAAAGCTTTAATCACTTACCTGATTAGCTTGAAATTTGGTGTGATTGTCTTATGAAATGATCTCTACCTTTCATAACTATTTCAAGTTAATTTGCTAAGTAATTTGGGAGATCCAAATTTTTAAACATAAATTAGTCATTTTATGTATTTAATAATTAATTAAAATTAAAAATTATAAAATTAATTATGAAAGTCTAATTATGTAGTAAAATAATAAGTATGATCAAAAGAATTAATTAGGACCTCTGGTCTTGATTGTTCATCAAAAATCACTTTGACTTTTATTTAATTAATTAAATCATTATTATCCTAAAACATAGAAAATTCATAATAATTAGTGTAGAACTCCAAAAATTATATCCTCGACTAACAAAGAGGTTTTCAATGAAATCAAAATCCCTAATTAGTTGGGGGTATTTTGAGTGTAATTGATGATTTTAGGTTTTCCCTGTTTCTTTAATTAAGTCCTAATTACAAGCCCAAATGCATTAGGACTTTTAGGACAAGTTTATGCATTTTTTAAAATTTTTTTTTTAGAGTTGTAGGGCTTATATTTAAGGCTTATACTCTCAAACAAATGAGTAAATGCAAGCATGTATGCTTTAGAAAAAATAAGATATCAATACATGTTGCTAATGAACAAATCCAAAAAATAAAAAGGCTCAGGCTCAATAAAAAATACTTGAGGGAATAAAGAATAAATCATTGGGGTAATAAACCATAATTGGCTACCAACTCTAGAAAGACGATGGCAACATCAATATGGAGTGCTACCAACCTACTAAATAGAGTTAACCATCACAGTCATCATAGCCCTTAAATCTAATAAATTAAGAACAATAGAGATCAATATAGCATATGCCAATGATTGGAAGTAAAATCAACCAACAGATTGAATTTTGTTTTTAAAAAAACCTGCCATCAATTTGATCTAACTCAAAAATGATATAACCAAAATATCTAATCAATCACAACAAAAGAGAGATAGGTGAAGAATCATAATAAACAAAAGAAAATCATAGCATCACAACTAGATAACAATGAATTACAAGGGATCCACACTGAGAACATAATAAGAAAAAAGAATACACCATATAATGGATTATGCTTAGGGGTATAAGCAACCTGCACAGCAAATATATCTATTATTTTTATTATAGCGCCCTTTAAGCACAATCTCCTACAGAAGATAATGATTAGACTAAGATCGTCCTATCATCTAGTCTACGCACATACACCCTAATATCCGGACTAAAATATTACATTACAAAATAAAATTAGGCATCAAACCATGCATCGCCCTAACATAAAGTTAGAAATGATGACTTAGCTTAATGTGTGTGCCATTTAAAGCTTGTATGGCATGTCTTAGCTAGGCTTTAAGGTTGGAGTTTTCTATGTGTGAAGTATTCAACTTAGAGGGTGGTTTCATTTAAGTGCTTTAGTTGATTTGGTTGATTTTATTTGATGATTTGATTTGGTTTGAATGAACCTACACTTAATTATTAAGTGTTGAAAAGAGAGGAAAATAGAATAGAACTTCGCTTTCCTTCCTACCTTAAATAATTTCTAAGATAGATTCATTAATGATTTTTCTTTAGTGAATGTTTTATTATGTGTTTTAATTAATCCTAAGTTTAGATTTTCTCTAAATAAACTTATCCAATAAGAAAGGCATTTTAAGATTAATTAAGGTGGATCACTATCACAAAACACACAATCTTTTATTTCTTTCCAACATGTGTATCATGCATATGAATAATCCTAAGCATAGCTATACATGTAATGCAAACACTTGAGCACAATTTGATGATGAATGCTAAGAAATGTTGCTTAAGAAAATTTGATGTTTCATGATGCATGATTTTGTTAAGTAGAAAAGACAGAGATTCTTTTATCCATTAATCAAATGCACATTTACAAGTATGAAAGACATAAGTGAGTATGATGCCATTATTTTCTACATAAAAAGGTATTAGGTACAAGACCTTCTTAGGGCTACTTAAAGCTTCGCAACCCCGGGATGTCCACATGTGCATGTACAAAAAAAAAACAAATGGATCATGCAAAAGATTTTTGTTTGTTTGTTTGATTTTGAATTATGCAATTTACATGTGTAAATGTGAAGATCCTTCTTCAGTCATAAACATAGAAGTGTATAGGAATGAAATTAAGCAAGTGTTATATTCTTTTCAAATGAACTATACACTTTACAAATCCTATACAAACATATGCTAAGAAAAGAGAAGAAAATCACATAACACATTTTATATGTTATATTCACATGCAAGCTTATAAGTATTTATAAGTAACACCTTCATTTATAATCTTTGGTTTATAAGTTTTAAAAATAATTTTTGATTTAATAGTGATAATAGCCACTCATATTCTTACTTTAGTCAAAACATGCAAATTGACATAAAGGAAACATTTCATTTATTTTGATTTTTTTTAAAAGATATGAATGCATGATGTCATATGACATACAACATTTAGCATACTTGGAAAGAAATAAAGTAATGTAAGCATGTAAATTCAATCACCCTAATTAATTCCTAAATATAATCCTATGAAATAAGATCACTTAAAGTGAATCAAAATTTCTTTAAAGAGATTTTTATTTTTATTTTGAGTTTGATTTGATTTAAGAAATGTGAAAAGGGTTGCTGGACCTAACCCATTTCCTCCATGTGTGAATTGATTTAGTTTAATTTTTAGAGCCATTAAGTTGATTTTATGTTTTGTTTAGGTTAAGGTGTGAATTAAGTCCATTAATTACCCCTTACCTACACCACTTTAACATAATTAACCTAACAATTATGAGCCAACATATGATATGCAACAACTTGGAATTTAAATCAGCAATGCACCTAAGAAGGAAAGGGGTCTAATGTAGTTGAATCACAATTATTGATTAATTAAGCTAAAGGGTTTAATTAAGTACTTTCATAACCATCCCACACATGTGAGTTAGAAATAATTTTCTTAAACTTACCTTAAGTTTTTGAACACCTAGGGATCTACCCAGCAAAGGATTGAATAAGTTCATATTGGTTTTGAAAGTTTGATTAGATTAGTTAAGTAGATCATTAGTGGATTAATCCTTAATTATGTTTAGATTAAGGAAGAAAGGGAGTTTAGGGAATAACTTAGGGAAAATCCAAATCCATTCCATAAATCTCCTCTTCACTTAAACAATATTTAATTATCTTATTAAGGGATTAAGTCACTATTCACATGATTAATTACTCCTAATTATATTAAGAGGGTGATTAGGGATTCATTAATTGATTTCCCTAATTAACTTATTAATAAATTCTAAGAAAATTAGTGGAGGTAGAGGTCATCCCACTAAATATATCTGAGAAATTTGGAATTAATTAATGAAGTAATCAGGGAGTAATTAAGGTTATTAAGTTTTCAATTAAACCCTAATTAAGGAAAATTCACTACTCAAAATCAATTAGAAATAATTTTATTGACATCCCCTCTAAATTATCTTTAAAATGAAGTTGAGTTTAAATTTTTCTGATTTTTCTACATTTAATTATGATTTTTGAAAGTTTCAGTGATTAAGTGATAATTAAATAGCCCTAATTATATAATTAATCCCGTTGGCATCACATGGGCCGTTGACATGGCGTGTGCTTTCCATGTGGCATGATGGGATTGGTTATTTAAGCTATCAAATCGGCTTCCGCATAAGCCGGCGGCGTTACGCGCTTTCTCCATAGCCGTCCGATCAAGGATCAGACGATTAGAATCAAACCCGAGGTTATAAAGGGATTAAATCAATGGATCTACTCAGATTAATCAGGGTCGTCCATCCAAAACATGCGGGATGGACGGTCTATGATTCATCCCAACCTTTTCTTGCGGGAGACGGAGACCGTCCGTCCTCCATGGCTTGATCCGAGCGTAGTTGAGCTCAGATTAGACAGAGATTCAACCCACACCATCTAGAAGCAAGCAGAAAATATCCAACAGTTGAATTTCAATGGGATTATAATTCCCTTCACAAAGGACCAAGGATTTTTCTACTTAAGCTCAGTTTTGAGGCATACTTTGTCGGAGGCTATCACGGGTGCTTCCAATGGTGGAGGTAGCTTTGTCTAGTGGAGATGAAGCCTTGTTAAAGGTTTCAAGCTTTGAGATGAAGTAGATCTTCCAATTGATCAAAGCTTGCTTCAATGGCTTGCGGCTTTGATTGAACTCTCCCTTCCCGTGGCTTGGTGACTTGGGAAAAGCTTTGGATGAGCTTGACTTGCCTCCCCGATGGTGCTTGGAAGAGAAATTGGAGTTTGATTGAGGATTGAGTGAAGTGGAAATTTCTCCGACCTCCCCTATTTTCGACTTAAGCAAAACCGAGAAGAGAGAAATGGAATGAGCTTAGGAATGCTTAGGGAAGCTTGTGGATGCTTGCCTTTGATCCTCTGAGCTTAATCGAATGCCAGGAAGATGATTTGAGTGGAAATGAGGTGGAGTATATCTCCCCCTACTTGGATCGGACAACCGAAGCTTTCCTTATCATTTTGATCAAATTAAGGAGGTTAATGGTTTGTTTAGGTTGTTAGGAGCTCCATGTGGTTTGGTTTTGGCAGAGGAGTGGAAGTGTGGTGGTGCACATGGGTTAAGATGAGTGTGGGAGGTGATCCAAGTGGAGAAATTTGATTGGAAGGGTTGGTTTGGCCTTAGGTTGGGTCATGTGCACCACTTCCCTTGGTGTCTAAATGGTCCACTAGGAGGATGTCAAGTGGTCTTGAGTTGGAATATGATCAAATTCCAAGTGAATTTGATCATAGGTTACCCTTTGACCTAGGGGTAAAATGGTCATTTTGCCTTCATTTTGATTTGGGCTGATTTGGAATTATTGAAAAATGGGTTGTGCTAATTTTCAATGAACTTGGAGTTTATTTAATATGATTTGGCTTAAGATGATCGATTTAGGTCAAAATGGGTCAACTTGGGTCAAGTTGACCAATTGGTCAAATTGGGTCAAACCATGGGTTGGGTCAAATTCAAATGATCATTTGGAGTGATTTGGTATCATTAGTTTGGTTCAATTTGGTTTATATTTGATTTTGGTTCATTTGCATTCACGTAGGTCAAATGGGTCAAGTTGACCAATTTGACCCATTTGACCGAATTGAGTTAGGTCATGGGTTGATTTAGACTTGGTTGATCATTTAAAATATTTTTCAAGCTTTGGTTTCAATCAATTTTGGTTTAGTTAAGTTTCAAGTTGATTTGACCTTTTAGGTCAAGTTAGGTTCATGGTCAATTGGGCTAGCTTAGGTCTAGTTGGCCAATTGAGGCTTTGGTCAAGTTCAACAAGTGATCTAGAATGAATTTGACCCATTGGTTGCAATCAATTTAGCTTAGATCAAGATTTGACACATTTTAGCTTTTTAGGTCAACTTGGGTCAAGTGGCCAATTGGGTTAGGTTTGGTTCAAATGATGACTTGGTCAAGTTCAATCATTGATCATGGATTGGTTTTGATCAATGGTTTCAATCAATTTGGCCTATGGAAGATTTTATCTAGTTCAGGTTTCATTTGGGTTAAGTGTTGACTTGGTCGAAGGTTAGGTTTGATTTGGTTTGATCCAATTTGAGTGATTGATCATCTTATGATGATTGTTGATCACAATGTGAGGCTTAGATGGGCTTAGTTCAATCCAATTTTGGTAGGATTAGAATTTGGCTCAAAAAGTTATTTTAGGTCAGTTTGTGTCAAGTAAGCCTAAGTGGATCAATTGACTTGATCAAGGCTTGATTCAAGTTTGGTTTAACTCACATATGAACTTATGATTGAAATATAAATCCAATTGCAAGTGATTTGGAGTGAAATGGGTTTTGATTTATTTGACATTTTCAAGTTCAAAGGATGAACAAGAGTTTGATTTAGGTTGGTTTGATTTGATTTGATGATTGAAGTTTATGATTGAATTTAATTTTATGATTGAAGGATTGATTGCTTGAAGAGAAAATCCAAAGGTTTGGATTGATTTGAGTTTGATTTGGTTAAGTGCAAGAATTTGACTTGAAAGAGTTTAGGTTGGATCTAGATTAGATTTGGATTTGAGTTTTGAACTTAGTTTTGAGTATTTGAATTTATATTTCATTTATATTTATGAATATAAATGAGAATATGAATGTGTTATGATAAAATCATTTGAATTTGGAATGATTTGGATTTGATTTGACCTAATTCTATAAGATGAAATCAAAATGGCTTAAGAAAGATTTTGGATTTGGAATTGATCAAGGATTTCAATCATTTGGAATTTGATTCATGATTTGAGTTTTGGAGTTGATTTGGATTTGAAGTTGATTTGGATTTGAAGTTGATTTGAATTTGAATTTGATTTGAATTTGAAGTTTGACTTGAAAGAAGGAAGTAAGGATTTGGTTCAAGCAATAGGGTAGACAAATTTTCCTAACACCCCATAACAACCTCTTCCTATGGCTAACTCTTCTAAGTCTCTAGGGTTAGGTTGAGTGTTTGCCTAATCACTAGAAGTGTCTTAAGACTAAGGAATTCTTAATATCTAGAGGAGTCCTATGTCTAAGATGAAGAAGTTGAAAGCACACTCCAAAAGTTGAAAAAGCTCACTCCAAAAGTGAGGTCAACAGTAGGGCCATAATTTCCTTAAATAGCTTTAGGTTATTAAGCACCTAAAGATCTACCCAAGAAACTTAATTAGATGAGTTATGAAATGATTATAATTTTAATTTGATTAATTAAGCCATTTTGATTAATGAATTAAACCATTAATTAGTCCCAAATTAATTAGTTTCAAGTCAAGTGAAATGTACTTAGGAAAAAGAATGGGAAAGAGGACCCAATCTAATTCCCCATTCCCATTCACTATTCCACAATGATTAGCAAGATTAATTAATTGTTTTCTTACTATTTAGCATGTTAACTACTCACCTAATTAATTAGGAAAGTAATTAAGGCTAAGACAACTAATTTCCCTAATTAACTAAGGAATGAATTCTAAGAAAATTATGAGAGGCACGGGTCATCCCATTAATCAACATCATAAAGTTTGGAATTAATTACTTAAGTAATTAGAGAGTAATTAAGATAATTTAATTTTCAATTAAACCTAAATTAATCCTTAATTATTGTTCAAAATGAATTGGGAATATTTTTATTAAAATTTTCTTTGAAATATCTTTAGAATGAGTATTTATTTATATTTTTATGATTTTTCTATCATTTGTTATGATTTTTTAAAGTCTCAGTTGATTTAAGCAATTTTTCATTATTTTTATAAAGTCCATTAATTTATTTTTTTAAAATAGACCATTTGTGCTTCATAATGTAATATTTTTTAATCGAGAGATCCTTTTGATGTGAAATTTTTATGGTATGTGTATTTTAACTTCAATTTTAATCTCTAAAAAATTCAACTTAATATGATGTGTATTTTTAGTATAATTAATGAAATTTTATTTTTACTAAAACCTAAATTAAGCTTAAAATATTCAATCAAATTTGGAGATTTTAGCTTTGTTGGATTCCTCTCAGAAGGAAGAATCCAGTGAGCTCTTGTTTACAATTTTAGTTAAGTATTTTATTTTCTATTAATTTTTAAATTTTTAGGTGATTTAAATAATTTTTAAAATTTGAAAATCCCTAATTTCCTACTAAACCAGATCGACCGCGCTTCGAACTTGATACCATGCGACAAAGTGTGATTGGAATGTGCGGTCTTTGAGCATCTGACGCCACGCCAGCCGGCCGAGAAAAGCTTAACATCGATCGCGATGTGCGGATCGGTTCGGACCATCTGATCATGGATCAGACGGTCTAGATCGATCTGTACGATCTTAATGGTCGAAATGGAGAATCAATCACGCGATCTAGACCGTCTAATCCCCTGAATGAGGGATCGGACTGCTGCTGCTCTTCTACTGGTGAAAATAGTCTTGTGAATAGTAAATTGAGAGGTTTTTTTTTAAATTTTTGCAAAATTTGAGTGAAATTTTATCCAAATGGGCTCGTTTTCGTGTTGATTCACACCAAAAAACTTTTATATTCATATTGAAACTAAATACAATGAAAAATGCCAAGGTTTTCTAAGGATATTCTTAGAATCACATGAAATTTATCACAAAATAAGAAATCCTTTGGCTAGCTATGGTTCTTGAAAATTACCTCATCGAGGATGATTTTTGGTGGGGGTAATGATCCGAACACACTCTTGAGTGGGGGAAGAAGCCTTGAAATAAGCTTAGATATTCGCCTTCACTTCAGAATGATGTATTCTCCAAGTGCCATCACTTCCTCACCGGAATCCACTTAATTTTATTTGATTTTTCCCCAAAATCAAGTAGGAATGATTGTTGGTTGGTTTGTGAGCTCAAGGTAATGGAAATGAGGGGAATAGGATGAGAATAATGGTCACTATTTTCTATGTTTTGGTTTTGGCCAAAAATCCCCTTTCATTTTTGATTTTTGGCTCCAAATGGGTGTCCTTGGCTTGGGGTGTTTGGGAATGGAAGGAAATCATCCTAGGTGGCTCATTTTGGTTGGCTAAGGCATGGTAGGTGGTTGCCATGCAGGACAAATAGGTGTCCTAGCAAGGGGAGGTGGAAGTCCTTCATGCCAAGTGTTTCAATAGGAGAGGTGAGGTGATTTCACCTCCCCGTGAGTCATGGCTGCCCCAACCATCTCTTAGGTCAGATGATTAGTGTCCTTGGTGCCTAGGTGGACCAATGGATGAGTGTCATATGGCCAAGAAAGAGAAATGACCATTTGGGCAAGTGTCTTTTCTCATGGGATGCCCTTGACCCAAAGACAAAATGGTCATTTGGCATTAAATTTGATTCGAACAGATTTGAAATGAATCAGAAGTTAGTTGGACTAAATTTTATGTCATTTGGAGTTTATTTAATTTAATTTGGGTCAATTTTCTCAGTCGGGCTAAATTGGGTCAAATCAGGTTAGGTTGACCAATTGATTAAATTAGGTCAAACCAAGGGTTGGATCAGTTCAAATGACCAATTAGAGTGCATTGGTTCAATTTGTTTCAATCAATTTGGTTTAGTTTGGGTTTAATTTGGATTTTGGCCAATTTAGGTCAATTTTGGCTAAGTTGGGTTAGGTTGACCAATTGGTCAAATTGGGCTCAATTATGGCTTTGATCAAGTTCAATAATCAATTTATAATGAACATGAGCCATTGGTTGCAATCAATTTGGTTTAGGTTGCAATTTGGCTAGTTTGGGTTCATATGGGTTAAAGGGTTGACTTGGTCAACAGGCTAGGATGACTTGGTTTGACACAATTTATGACAATTGATTAACCTAGGATGATCAATAATCATGATATGACATTTGGATTAGCTTAATTATCTTTGATTTGAATTGAATTGGATTTTAGTTCATGTAGTCAAATTGGCCAGTTTGGATCAAGTGAGGCAATTGGGTTTAGTTGGATTGATTTTAAGTTGAGTTCAATTTCATAGAGTTTATATGTGGATTTGAGATTGACATATAAACTCAATGGCAATTGGTTTGGGTTCAAATAAATTTTGGCTCATTTAAATATTTCAAATCAAATGGGCTAGGTTGGGTTTGACATGAGTTGATTTTAATTTGGTTTGATGATTGTAGATTTCATTTATATCTGGATAGATAATTGAAGGGATGATTGATTCAAGAGATAATCCATTGGTTTTGATTTGATTTGGATAGGATTTTTCCAAGTTCAAGGAATTGGCTTAAAGAGTATAAATTAGATTTTGGTTTGATTTTGGATTTGGTTTTGGTTATTTGAATTTATGTTTCATTTATATTTGAGAATATAAATGAAGTTATAAATGATTCATGAGAAAATCACTTGAGTTTGGAGTTATTTGGAAGAAAATTTGACTAAGCTCATGGAAGAAGGTTAAAAGGGTTTAGGAGGAAATTTGGTTGAGTTTGGATTTAGTTTTGATTATTGGAAGGTGGGTTTCATTTATATTTATGAAGATAAATGAAGGAATAATTGATTTATAAAGAAACCACTTGATTTTGAATTGATTTGGGTTAAGATTTGGTTAAGCTTATGGAATTCAATCGTAAGGCTTTAAGGAGAATTTTGAGCTTAGATTTGATCATGGGATTGAATTATTTGAAGTTGGATTTGAATTGGAATTTGAATTTGAATTTGAGTTTGAGGTTTGGTTGCAAATTTATATTTGAATTGGATATGAGAAGGTGTATATGGATTGGGTTTAAGCTATAGCGTAGGCAAGTCTTCCTATGTCCCTAGAGCAAGATCTATTCTAGTAGATAACTCTTCTAAGTCTTTAGGCATAGGTTAAATGTTCACTTAATCATTAGAAGTATCTTAAGACTAAGGAACTCTTAGTGTCTATAAGAGTCATAGATCTATGATGAGGAAGTTGAGAACTACTCCAAAAGTGAGGTCAACAAATCTATCGACACAAGGTTGTGGACATGCCTAAGAGGTGAGGATTTATGCTTGTATCCTGAGGGAAACATCTATTTCGGAACCTAAATCTAGGGAGCTTTAATAAGAGCTAAAGCACAACCTAAATCTAAGTGAAGATGGGTATAAGGTTTACCTCCACAATAAAGGATAAACCACCCGATTGTTGGACTTATAACCACCTTGAGTGGCAACCACCTAACTCCTATGATTTTAAAATCATATGATTTGGTCATATAAAATTGCAAGATGGTTGGGCTATTATTTATTTAGAAAAGAGACTAAAATCCTTAAACCCACTCCCTAAGAGACTAGAGCGTGAGTGGTATGAGTAATGACTTAATCTAATGCAAAAAAATCTTTTCAAGTTTTATTTCAATTTTGACACTTTATTTTGACAAAGGTTTTAGGATTTTGATGCATACATGCATGATGAAATAAGATTATCAGCTAAATCAATGAGAAAAGGGTGTTTTCTATCACAAGGGATGCCCTCACAGGTCGAGCATTCCCTTATCATGCAAGGATGAAAATCTCGTATTTTTAAGAATGAAATAATTTGGTATGCATGTTACGAAACATTCAACAATTTAGCTAAGGGGTTGCTAAATCTTTTAATTATCTTATTTAATGCCTAAACTTTATGGTGAGTTATGAATTATTTTAAACTTTAATTATGAGTTATAGTTGGATAGAAATTTTATTTTTATCCTGAGAGCCTAATCGTATCTAGGCCACACATTAAAGTATCAATCATAAGAAACTATGAAAAGTATGTTGTTTCTAAGGCACAAGCTAAACATAACATCAATCAATTTTATAAAGCCAATGCAAAAGAATAATAAGCCGGTGAGGTCGGGTGCCTTCGTACAACCCGAAAAGAAAAGATGGGTAGCTGAGCTCTACCCTTATACAACCTGGAATATGAAAGAATAATTATAATTTATAAATGAATAAGTGCTAGGGGGTCTTCAAATCTTCATTCTTCATGTCTT
The DNA here is from genome assembly GCA_021442155.1 of Cymbidium sinense. NCBI lineage: Eukaryota > Viridiplantae > Streptophyta > Magnoliopsida > Asparagales > Orchidaceae > Cymbidium > Cymbidium sinense. The sequence continues at coordinate 188,155,951 of CM038221.1, forward strand.
TGCTTCCTTTGATTTGGTATGCTTCAAGTCATCACATGGCACCCCAGGATTAATCCTTCTAGCCAATGCTCATACTAATCCCCCATAAAACTAATCCTAATTCCTAATGCAAAATTACATTGAAAATAGGAAAACTAAATCTAACTACACATGTAAAATAAGTGTTAGCTAAAAACACATACAATCCCAAGCAGTTATATATAATTTGGACTTAGCACCCTGAACATGGGTAACCAAGTCCACCTGTCCTAACTTGGATTATGCTTAGGGGTTTAAGCAACTTACAAATAAGGCATTTATATTTATTTTAAGTGCACCTTAAGCATAATCCCCTTCATAAAATATGATTCAGCTAATATCGGCCTAATATCCTGTCTACGAAACATACACCCTAACATCTAGTCTAGAAATAATACATCACAAAATAAAACATACATGATACCATGTACCATCCTAACATAAAGCTAAAAGTGGTGACTTAGTTCTAATGTGTGTGTCAAGGCTTCTGTGGTATGTCTTAACTAAGCATTAGTGTTATGATTATCTAAGTATTAAAGATTTTCATTTAATAAAAAGGGTTGATTTCACTTGAAGTTATTTAATGGATTTGAGAATTTTAATGTTTTCTTTTATTTGATTTTATTACACTTAGCAACTAAGTGTTATAAAGAGAAGAAAGAGGATTGCCCTCTTTCGCCCCTACCTTAAGCAACTTCTAAAGCATATTAATTTGATTTAGTTTAGTGAATGAATTATTATACATTTTAAATTGATCCTAAGTTTAGGTTCACCTTAATAATTCCATTCAATATGAAAGGCATCTTAAGATTAACTTAATTGAATTACTATCACATGATATTAATCCTAAGTATACCTACACATACAATATGTTTTAGCACAATTAAATGATGGATGTGAGCAAGCATATTTAAAATTTATATTTTTTATTTGCTTGAATTATCTAATCATATTGATTTTAAAGCTCTATCCAAATTCTTATACAAAAATACATAAGGATGAAATTAAATAGGTATGTGTCATTGTTAACTAGGGAAGTGAGGTAATCAAATGACCTCCTTGGGGCTAGCTAATGCCTCGTATTCCCAGGATGTCCAAACTATACCCATTACATTCATACTCATGTAAATTTGCATACATGAATATAAGAAAGAGAGCACACAATCACATGATTAATTAATTCAACAACTTAAGTAATTATGAATGCATGTATTTTTAATAGAAAAGAGGATTGCCATTCTCTAATTAAACATACACATACATGTATAAAAGACATAAGCAAGTATGTGCCATTATTAACTAGGGAAGTAGGTAATCAAATAACCTCCTTGGAGTTAACTAAAGCATCTTATTCCCGAGGTGTCCATACTATATACCCACTTTTCTTAAATACATACACATGTATTCATAATTAAGAGGATGAAAACTGTGTGAAGATAGTATTTTCTTTAATGAAATTATTTAGGTATATAATTTAAAGCTCTATCTATATTCTTATGTTAAAGATACATAAGAGTGAAATCAAATGAGTATGTGTCGTTGTTTAAACCAAGGAAGTGAGATAATAAAATGACCTCCTTGGGGCTACTTAAAGCCTCTTCTTCCCTCGATGTCCAAGCTATATACACATTACATTCATACTTATGTAAATCAACATGTGAATAAAGGAAAGAGACTTCACTTCCTACACATAGGTTATAATCACATGCATATCCTATGTATTTATAACTAACATCACAACACATATTACCATTCATTTATAAGCTTTTAAAAAATTACATTTGAGTTTGGTAGTGATAGTAGCCACACATTATTAAATTAAATCAACACATGCATGCTTACATAAAGAAAATCCATTTGATTTAATTAATTTTTTAAAAGGAATGGATGCATGGAATTAATCAACATATGATATTTAATATGATTGGAAAGGAATAAGTGAACATAAACACATAATTTAATTCAATCAAATTAATTTCTAAGGACAATGATATCAAATAAAATCATTTAAAGTGAACCAAAGCTTTTTAATGTCATTTTTAATTTCATGTTTAATTTGATTTAAAGAATGTGAGAAGAAGTTTGCTGATCCTAAACCCATTCTATGTTTGTGAATTGGCTTGATTTAATGGAATATGATTAAGTTGATTTTATGGATTAATTAAGTTGTCATATGTATTAAGTTCATTAATTAACTCTTACCTATGTTGCCTTAAAGTACTTATCCTAAAAATTGTGAGCTAACATGATATGCAAATGAATTAAAATTTAAATTAGCAATGGTCCTATGAAATGAAAGGACCTATTGCAATTAGCTCATAATTATTGGTTAATTAGATTAAGGAACTTAATTCATTACTTTTATGATTATCTACATATATGGGGAAATCATAATTTAACTAACTCTCTTTAGGCTATTAAACACCTAAAGGTGTACCCATGAATTAATTAATTAGGATCAGATATGTTTTAAATTTTAATTAAACTAATTAAGTAATTAATTAGCTAATTAATCCATAATTACTTTTTCTTGAAAATTAAGGTGAACTTAGGGAAAGAAATTAGGAGAGAGGTCCAAACGACATTCCATAAGTCTCTTCACTGTTAAACAATGTTAAATGACACAATTAATTAATTAATTTACTATTTACATGATTAATTAACCCTTAATTAAGTTAAGAAGATAATTAAGGCTTAATTAATTAATTTTCCTAGAATAAATCCAATAAATCATCCAAATAATTAGAAAGTTTGAGGTTAATTAATGGTAATTAATTTTTAATTAAACCCTAATTAAGCTATGATTATTGTTCAAAATTAATTAAAAATAATTTTAATAGATTCCTCTCTGAAATATGTTTAAAATAAGCATTTATTTGTATTTTTTTTATTTTTCTATGATTTGTTATGATTTTATGAAGTTTTAGCCTTAAAAATAGATTAAAATATGTCAATTAATCCTAATCCTGTCGGCGCCACATGGCGCACTAATGCGGCGCTCTTTCCATGTGGTGCTGTGTGATTAAATATTTAAGTGATCACCATCAAATGCTGAGTTAGCTGACGGTCTGATGTATTTTCTCGTGCGCCGTCCGATCTGATCGGATGGCCATGATTAAACCCACAGTTAATGAAGGATTAAATTGATCGAATCTAACAGATCTAATCACAATCATCCATTCTGATTATGCAGAACGGATGGTGCATGATCTATCGTCACGTGAGCGAGGGAGAATGACATCCCTCCGCCATTGTTTGCATGATCCGAGCTCAGATTGGCTTCAAATGGAACCCACACCATCGTACAAAGAATCTAAGAGGATCCAACAGCTAAGATCGGCTCACATGCACATTCCCTTTGCAAAGCTCCAAAAAAATTTGAGAAAATCTTGGTTTTAATGGCATTACCTCACTGGAGCTAAGACTGGCGGCTCGTATGCTTGAGGAAGCTTTGTCTAATAGAGAGAAAGCCCTGTTGAGCAGAAATTGAGTTGATTCCAAGTTGGTTGCTCGGGAGGCCAAGATCAATCGGTTGGAGCTTTAGCTTTGATCAAACTCCTAGCTTCGGTGATCGTAGAGCCTCAGGAAGGATTTGTTTAGCTTCCACAGGGTGAGGAGATGGTGTGGGAAGGAGCAATTTGATACAAGTGGAGAATTGGTGGAGTTTAGATCGGAGGATGCTTGTCTATTTCAGCTTCACTTAGGAAGGAGGAATTTCGATGAGGAATGTTTTGAGAACACTTGGGAGCTTGAAATTTCTCTAGGAAGCTCAAATGAAATGATTGATGTTCAAATTGCAAGTGGTTTGAAGTCAAATGAGTTTTGATTCATATGATAATTTCAAGCCAAAAGGGCTAACTTGGGCTCGATTTGGGTTAGCTTGGATTTGGTTTGACAATGATGATTTATGTTTATATTTAGGTCAATGATTGTAGGAATGACTGAATCATGAATAAATCCACGAGTTTTAAGTTGGTTTGGGTATTATTTAGCCAAGTTCAAGAATTTGGCTAAAAGGGCTAAATTGGGAATTTGATTTGATTTGGGTTTCAATCATTTGGAGTTTGGAATTGATTTATGATTTGAAATTTGATTTGAGATTGAATTTGATAATTGAGAAAATAAATTGGATTGAGGTTGGTTTGAATTTGGTTAAGGCTAAGTCTATAAGATAAAATCAAACGGGGCTTAGGAAGGGATTTGGATTTTGAATTTGATTTTGGGTTTCAATCATTTGGAGGTTGGAATTGATTTATGATTTAGAATTTGATTTGAGATTGAATGTGATAATTGAGAAAATTAATTGGATTGAGGTTGGTTTGAATTTGGTTAAGGCTAAGTCCATGAGATAAAATCGAAGGGCTTAAGAAGGGATTTGGAGTTTAAATTTGATTATGGGTTTCAATCATTTGATGGTTGGATTTGATTTTAGAATTGCTTTGAATTCAAGATATGATTTGGGAGAAGGAAGCAAGGCTTGGGTTTAGGCTATAGGGTAGGAAAGTCCTCCTAAATCTCTAAGGCACAACCTATTCATATGGCTAACTCTTCTAAGTCTCTAGGGTTAGGTTAAGTGTTCACCTAATCACTAGAATTGTTTGAAGACTAAGGAACTCTTAGTGTTTATAAGAGTCCTAGATCTATGGTGAGGAAGTTGAGAGCTCGCTCCAAAAGTGAGGTCAATAGGGAGATATAAGTTTACACGCCTTTTTTCTAGATTGATCGTTGCACATCGACGGGCACCTTAGGTTGGTTTGTTCTCGCTATGCTAACAACGACCCACCCGATAGATACACCACTCATGGTAGATGTAAGTTTGCTATGCTTTCTCCTTGAGTTGGCCACTATACGCCTATAGACTTTCTTCTTTACAGGGTCTAGGATAACACCCTTAGCGGCACCTCCCCTATGGGAACTCTATTTGGATCACGTCTTTTGCGACCCTATTTAGACACTACCCGGGCTACTCTTAGATTGGACAGTCCCCCTTTCTTGGTAACCACCCCTGTAGTTGGAGAATCCACTTTATGGATATGTAGATTCTCCTTTGGTCCAGTAAGTCTGAGATAGGACATGGCTGACATATCCTCTTCTCAGTGTGGTCCCTCGCACACCAACGGGGTCTATGATAACAAATAAACAAAAATGTATGCATTTTCTTGTGGATTATGAGAATGCCCCTAGTGGCACCTTTCTAAATTAGACATTTTATCTTTAGGGAAGTGTCAGCAAAACTCCCTATAGTAATCACCTGACTACTCTTGAGTTGAGATATGTCCCTAGTGGCACTCTCTCAGTAGTCACCATTAGGTCGAGTTCTATTTTTTATGCCACCAACAGGTCACCCTGGTAGTCATCCATGCTTTGGAAGATGTAAGTCTGCTACGCATTCTTTCCAGCATGACTGTTGCACACCGATGGGCAGCCCTAGGTCGGGTTTGATTTGTTATGCTACTAATAGGTCACCCTACTATTCTTTATTTTGGAAGATGTAAGTCTAATACGGCTTCTACTTAGCATAGCCATTGCACATCGAAAGACACCTTTAGGTTGGATAGGGTGATCCATCACACACCTACTAGGTCCATCCAATTGAAATGAAATTAACCTCGACTACTTTTGAGTTGAGATAAGTCTTCAACAGCACTCTCTCAGTAGTTACCCTTAGGTTGGATATTCCTACTTTATGTCTAGTAGACTACTCCTTTAGACCTATAAATCTAAGGTAGGCCAAGGCCCCCATGGCTCCTCCTTAGTGGGTCGATCACACACTGACTGGGTCCATGAGCCGAATCAAAAATTAAAACCCATCAAATTCATCCGAGTTCTTATCCCCAGTGGATATGCCCTCAATTCAAAATCATCCTCCATAATGGAGCCATAGCAATTTAAACCAACTCCCCCAATGGAGTCTAAATCAAAGAAATCCAACCAAGCTCTTATCCCCAATGGATACATCCCCAAACAAATCATATTCAAATTCAAACTATTATCCCCAACAGATAACCCAAACATGATTCCCTAGTGGAAGGTTCATACACCCATCCTCGGTAGATTATAGATTCAAATCCTGAGCAGATCTCCTTTCCACAAATCATATAACCAAATAAGATTCAAACCTTTATCCCCAGTAGATAACTCGAACCTGCTTCCCTAATGGAAGGTTCATGCACTCTATCCCTCAACGGACTCCTCCTCCCTCTCTTATGCCCTTAGCATAAGTTGAGTTACATTGCACTAAGATTGTGATTCTATCTACCTTTCAAGTATACAATCATCCTAGGTTAATCAATTGTCTTGAATTGGGTCAAACCAAGTCAACCTAGCCCATTGATCAAGTCAACACTTAGCCCAAATGAAACCCAAACTAGCCAAAATCTACCGTAAGCCAAATGATTGAAACCATTAATTCAAACTAACTCATAATCAATGATTGAACATGACCAGACCTTCACTTGAACCAAACCAAGCCGAATTGGCCATTTGACCCAAGTTGACCCAAATTGGCCTAAAAAGACAAAATAGGTCAAATCATGATTTAATCTAAAGTGATTGCAGCCAATGGCTCAAGTTCATTCCAAATCACTTGTCAAACTTGACCAAAGCCATAATTGAGCCCAAGTTGACTAATTGGTCAACTTGACCTAACCTAGCCCAAATTGATCTAAAGGGTCAAATTAGCCAAAATCCAAATTGAATGCAATTTAAACCATACCAAACCCTACAATCATTTTTAATTATCCAATTGGCTTGGCCACACAACCCTATTTGGTCAAATTGGTCAAATTGTCAACTTGATTTGACCTATGTGAACAAATGAACCAAAATCAAATCCAAAGCAAATTGAACCAAACCAATGACACCAATACACTCCAATTGGTCATGTGAACTTGACCCAACCCTTGGTATGACCTAGTTTGACCAGTTGGTCAACTTGACCCAACCTAATCCAATTTGACCTAAATAGGTCAAATCAAGCCAAATCAAATCAAATAAACTCCAAACCACTTGAAATTTAGGCTAAACCACATTTAATTCATTTCAAATCTTCCCAAATCAAACCTATAGCCAAATGACCATTTTCCCCTTGGGTTTAGGTCTTCCTATGAAATAAAACACATGCCCATTGTGTCATTTTCTCCTCCTTGCCACTCGGCACCCAATCATAAGTCCACCTAGGCACCTTGGACCATGGTTGAACTAACCCAACAGTGGTTGGGTCAGACAAGATCCATGGAGAGGTGAAATCACCTCTCCATCCCCATTAGAGCTTTCCAAACTACCAAGGACAAGCACTTCCTCCCTTAGCAACCACTCTCACACCCTCCTCCACTCAAGGAAAGCCAACTAACATGATTCCCTGCACAAATTGAGCTCCCAGGATGACCCTTTGATCAAAAATTCCAAATCAGTCATGACTGTTCGACCCAAGGAATGAGGGGGGTATACCCCCTCATTCTCACTCAAACACACACACACACACACACACTCGATTGAACCCTAGCAGCTAGTGGGAGGAATCCCAAAGCCATTCCCAAGGTTTTTCAAGCTCCCCAAAATCCCCATTTTTGACTTTACGTGAAACTTAAATAGGGGAGCAAACCAGTGATTCCAATTTCTCCATTTCACAACCAAAGTGCATTTAACTTTGCACACACCTTCCATAGAGTAAATCGAGCAAGAACGAATCCTTTTCCAAGCTTCTCGATGGTTGGAGGGTGGAGTTCGATAAAGCCCAATTACCTTCATCTAGCACTTTGGTCTTCTGAGAAAACCACACCAAATCAAAGCTTGTGCAGCTCAACAAAGCTTTATTTCTACCAAACAAAGCTTCCTCAATCGTTGGAACTGCAGATCACAAGCTTCGGTGAGGTATGCCATTGAAATCGATCCTTCAATGAAAATAGGTTGGTTATTTGTCAAAGGAATTTCTATTTCATGTGTTTTCCAACATTGGATTTGATTGTCATGCTTCCTTGAAGGTGTGGGATCATTTTCATCTCCATCACTCAACTTTGAGATTGGACATTAGACCATCCTTCATCAGGAGATAGATCATGGACCGTCCATCCCGCGTGATTGGGGTGGATGGTCCTCACCAAATCATGCTTAAGGCCTTTGATTAATCCTTTGAAACTACGGGTGTAATCATGATTGTCTGATCTAAGATTGGATAGTCCATGGAGATACCAAATGCACCACCATCCGAGTCAGTACTCGAATGTGACAACTTAAATAGCGAATCCCGTCGCACCATGTGGAAAGCACACTACATGGAAAGCGCACCACGTCAGCGTGCTGCATTAGCCGCCATGTGGCCCGACGGGATTAAGGCTTTAAATAGGGTTAATTAACTAGTTTTTAATCCTAAAACTTCCTAAATTCAAAAATAATTCTAGAAAAATCCAAAAAAATACAAACTTTGACTCATTTTAAAGATATTTCAGAGTAGAATCTAGAAAAATTATTATTAATTAATTTTGAAGTGAATTTGGCTTAATTAAAGTTTAATTGGAAATATAATTAGTCTAATTTCTCCCTAATTAACCATTCAATTAATCCCAAACTTCTTGTGTATGGTTAAGGGGATGACTTCTGCCTCCCTTAATTTTCCAAGATTTTATTGGTTATTAATAAAGAAAATCAATGGATTAAGCCTTAATCACTTTCTTAATGTAGTTACTGATAATTAAGTAAATGAATAGTAAATAAATAAATCAATCAAGCTTATTAACCTTTGTTAATGATAATGAGGTCTAGGAAAATGGATTGAGACTCCCTCTTCTAATCTTTTCTTTAAGTCTTCTCTAATCACTCTTAAGTAATTAATTAATCAACACCTCTTAATTAATTAATCAACAAAATTAATCAAAATCCAAATCATACCTGAACCTTAATCAATTAATTGAAAATTTGGGACTTACTTTTCTTTGCCTCTTTCTCTAAGCCCATTTCATTTTAGTTGGTTAAGTTTAGTTAAAGTTTAATTAACTAATTAATCAACTTAATAAATCCAATTGAATCTATTTCTTTAATTTAATGTTGGGTAGCTCTTTGGGTGTTCAATACCTAAATGGGAAGATAATGAAATTATATTTAGCTCACATGTGTGAGAAAATCATAAAAGTAGTTAAGTGAGATCCCTTAAGCTTAATTAACTATTAATCATGAGCCAAATTTGTTAAGTAAAGACCTCATTTTCAAAAAAAAAATCAAAAATCAAAAACATTTGAACTTTATTTAGCATACCCAAATTTGCTAAGTAAAGATCTTATTTTCAAAATTTAGAACAAAATAATCAAACACATTTGAACTTTATTTAGCATACCCAAATTTGCTAAGAAAAGACCTCATTTTCAAAAAAAAAAAAAAAAAAAATCAAAACCCAAAACACATTTGAACTTTATTTAGCATACCCAAATTTGCTAAGTAAAAATCTCATTTTCAAAAAAAAAAAAAATCAAAACCAAAACACATTTGAACTTTTTTTAGCATTACCCAAATTTGCTAAGTAAAGACCTCATTTTCAAAAAAAAAAAAAATTTCAAAACCAAAACACATTTGAACTTTATTTAGCATACCCAAATTCGCTAAGTAAAAATCTCATTTTCAAAAATCAAAATCAAAAGACATTTCAACTTTGTTTAGCATACCCAAATTTGCAAAGTAAAGATCTCATTTTCAAAAAATCAAAACCAAAATAAAAATTAAACACATTTGGACTTTATTTAGCGTACCCAAATTTGCTAAGTAAAGGTCCCATTTTCAAAAAAAAAAAAATCAAAACAAAAACATTTGGACTTTATTTAGCATACACAAATTTGGTAAGTAAAGATTCCATTTCCAAATTTACACATGATTCACATCATGGGCAAACAAGCAAAAGAAGAAAATTATTTTTTCAAACAACTCATTTAGCATACCCAAATTTGGTAAATGAGTAATCCCAAACAAAATCTATTGACCTTCTATTTAACATACTCAAATTTGTTAAATAAAGGGTCCCCAAAAATAAAGATCAAATTTAAATATGGACCAATGGAAGCATCAAAAATATCTTCAAAATATTTGAACCCATTTTCAACATACACAAATTTATTGAAAGTGGATTCTAAACTCAAAATCTCCTCTCCAATTCATTCAAAATCTCTCTCCTAATTTCAATGAATCTCACTTAACATATTCAAATTGTTGAGTGTGGGTTCAAATTCTACATCAAATTCAAAAAGTCAACAGAATATCAAAATAGAATGCTTGATTTGAGTTTGTTTCCAACAATTATAGAATTCCAGTTCAATCTCAGTCACCTTTTTCTCAAGTTTAGTACAGTAAATGGATGCTCAGAAGTATGTGTTCACTTTCCCCTTTCGGATGGATTTGGCCTTGAATCAAGCCAGCCTCCCACAAACTGATTTCGTTCATCTGACACACTTTGGCCAAGGATTCAAGGGGGTCAAGATCACTTGTGAGGAGGAAACCCTCACCACCGTCAATAGAAATGTGGTGATTGGGCAGAAGCCAGTCAACCATGTTGAGATCCCTTTAGATTCTAAATTTCCCTCACTAAAGAAGAAGACGGTGGAGGTTCCCACAGCAGCCACAGCTCTAGTGCTCGTACATTCAGTTATTCCCATTACTGCCCCAGAATGGGCTAGTACCCACTCACTGCCTTCCTCCAAAGGGAAGGCTACCATGTTGTTCCACTTGTCCCAGAGGCTTCAGTCTTTAACAAGAGTTGCAAGATCAAGCATCATCTTATTCGCATAGCCAAGGAGATGGAGGCAATCTCTCATATTTCTATAGAGGAACCACCCAGGATAGTTTCTCCTCTGATTACATAGAAAAAGTTTCATCCTCTTTCTGGATCTAATCGAGAGGAAGATGTTAGGAGGATTATAGTGTCACCTCCACCTATACTTTAGTATGAGGCACCAACTAGAGGTAGGAGGAGGTCATATGTCAGCCTCAGGACAGTTCTATGCCATGTTGGTGGGGCTTACAGACAGTCAGAGTCTGGTGCCCAATTTTATTTAAGATCAGTTATTCGTCCCACTGTAGGTGAGCATATCCATCAAGAGAGGGCCAGGGAGGCCCGTGTATCAGTTCATGTTACTAGCGAAGATACAGCAGGTAGTCAGTAGCCTCCGCCCTCATAGATTTCACGATCGACACTGCTACGTGGGTCCACTACATATTCTATTGGAGGAAGAGAGCCCCACGAGTTAGTTTTGTCTCCATCGCACAACTCTACCCCATGTCTGCCATCGCCAGTGCAGGTTCCATCTTCCATAATTCTATCTAAAGCTATGAAGGCAGCATCTAGGGAAAAGAAAGCCCAATTGGTGATCCGGCTATGGCCAAGGGATCCCAGTTCATTTACACCACCGATTGAGGAGAGGTCGAGCTCCCCTGCATGACCTCCTACCTCAATTATGGTGAAGAAGGAGTGGCAATCTCGTAGCATCATAGTCATGCCATCACCACCACCACCTTAGCAGATCATGGATGTAGCAGTAGTAGAGGGAGAAGGAGATAGTTCCATTGTCCCCTTGGTGATAGATCCTCCCAGGAGCAGTACTCCACCCATGGCAGTTGACAACCATGAGCATGTATCCTCTAGTGAGCGTAGCCCTCACAAGATCAGTATCCCAGTAGCAGAGGAGGTCAGATGTATCTCTATTCATGAACATGATCCCACCATTGATCAGCCGTGATCATTTGTGCCTGCACAGTTGGACCACTCCTTAGAAGATATCGTAGCATAGTATCTCATTAAGAAGAAGGAAATCCTTGGGTATGACTGATCTGACCTCAAGGAAGAGATGGTTAGCTTTAATCCAAATGAAGATGATTTGTTGGAAGATTCAATAGAGGTGCATATGGTTGATACCAGGGGTTCCCTCTTTCAGGATCACCAGAGTTTGGAAGGTGTTGTGGCCAAACTGGATGACACAACCCATTCGACCCAACACCTCATTCAATAACTCAAATAGAAGGATGAACATATTGATAGGATGGGGAAGAGGCTCAAAGATTTGTTAACGGTAGTTCTAGCACTTCAGAATCAAGCCCCAACAGCACATCCTACCATTATGGAGACTGGTCAACCTGAGTTACTACATGTCTTGGATCAACCCAAGAGTTCACCTCTCCGTGAAGCGGTGACACTAGCTTGTATAGGTAGTGGATGTACCTCCAAGAAAAGATATCAAACTCATGGTTGAACAACAAGTGATGGAAGTACTGGTGCAAGCCCAAGGTGGATCATCAGTTCCAAAGGGTAGACCCTACCTAGAGGAATTTGATGATATCCAGTATCCTAAGGGTTTTGTGCCTCATTCTTTCAAGAGCTTTGATGGCAAAAAAACCCACACCAGCATATAACGCACTTCAGGGCTAGTTGATGCAGTGCTAATGGCTGCGATGCACTATTATTCTGTCTCTTTGTCAGTAGCTTAGCAGACATAGCCTTTGATTGGTACACTGAACTCCCCAACGATTAAGTGAAGATTTTTGCTAAGTTGGAGCAACTCTTTGTTAAGAGGTTTGGTGGAGCTCAGGAAAGGGTAACAATGGGTGATCTCATTTTGGCTCAACAACACCCTGATGAGTCTCTCGTTGATTATATTCTTAGATGGCACAATTTAAGCATGAAATGTGAAGTGTGATTATCTGAATAGCATGGCATTGAAATTTTATTAAAGAATATTCATGGCTCGGTTGCCTTCATGCTTAAATATTTTACCATTAAGACATTTGAGAAGCTAAACAACAAGGTGGTTAGCCTATAAGGAGAGGCCAAATAAATACCTTTTCAAGATCAGTCATCAAAGCCAAAGCTGCAGAAAGTCTATGAAAAGAAGTCAGGGGCTATAGCAACATTGGACAAGGGGAAGCAATCGACCAGGGATCATCATGAGAGACATCAAGCTCCATAGTCATCGCTTCCACCTCCATTACCACCACCTCGACCATCTTATCGACCACCACAGGAGCCTCCATGGCCTTTTCCACCTCCTCCATAGCCATACCCACAGCAGTGGTACACATATCCGCCCCCAGGTAGCTACCATCCACCCACTCTTTTGGAAAAACTAAACAAGCCTTATTTATTCCATAGGGAGGTAGTCAGGAAAAGCTTTAATAACCTCTTAAAGAAACCTGATTTCCAGCTACCTGAGCCTAGAAAGCCAGAGGAAGTGAGCAGGAGTAATGATCCTAACTTTTGCCCCTATCATTGCATGCTAGGCCATGTTTTGGAGGATTGCTTTACATTTAAGGACTGGCTTGAGCATAGCTACAAGTCAAGCGCTATAATTATCCTTAAGGAATATATAGTGGAACAACCATCCAATTTTGTTAGGGTAATCCTTGGGGATACATGTGATCCTCTCAAAATAAAAGAAGGTTGGGATATCTCTCTATCCCGAACCTCTAAGAAGATTATTTCAAAAATCAAGAAATTTTCCTTGTAGGTGCCTAAGACAGCTCGAACCTCTAACATCAAAGAAGGTTCGCAAGTTTCCAAAGATAACTTGGGGAAAGTAGGAGCACAGCAGCAGCAACAACCCATACTTTCCCGGGATAGCCAAGTAATGCAACCACTGACCGAGCCTAGCCTCCATTCCACTGTTGCAGCTACTACTTCAACTGACACTCCTACTCCAGCTAGCTCTTCTTTTAGTAGACATCTTGTATCAGCGAATGAGGGCATAAAATCCCTTACCCCACTTACTTTACTAGATTTCTACTATGTACCTTCTTTTAAATCCAAGAAATCAAAGAATAAAGCTAGTTTGAATTACATCTATGTCACTTTTGATGAATTGGTTGATTCTACTCCTTTAGCAAACTCTTCAAGTCTTAATAATTATAACTCTGATCATCCTCTTTCTTATTCAGAAATGGACTTTCATTTTCTGAATACTACAGGTTCACCTCTTGAGATAGACTTGGAATCATCTAATTTTGAGGGTCCTATAGGAGAAGCCATAGGTATGCCTGACGAACAGGTAGAATCTTCCACTTACACGCCACAAGAAGTCATCGAAGTTAACCTCCGTAGTGGCAAGGTTCTACCTCTTAGGACAGCACCTCAAGATAAGAGTAAACAAGTCATTGGCACCAATGAGCAAGAATCCCCTCCACAGGATGCTCCACCCATGGATATGCTTGTGGAGGATCAACCTAGAGTTGATTACAATGCCCTCGCTCACCTAAGAAAGTTGCCAGCTAAACTAAGCATATATGATGCCCTTGTCTTATCCAAAGAGATGAGAGAATCACTAATTAAGGTCCTTCTTGATCCAGAGATATGCTTAGCTTAGCTGACCGCTATTGGAATGGAGGCACATTATTTAAGAGAAGCCCAAGGAGTCACATTCACCGATGAAGACCTTCTTCTAGGAGATATGGAGCACAACCGTCCCCTCTACATCATAGTTGATATGGGCAAACTCAAACTTTCTAGGGTTTTGGTTAATCCAGGTGCATCGGTGAACATTATGAGCTTCAAAACCCCTACTTACTTGAGAATTGACTTCTTTAAGCTCCGAGGAGATCGAATGATGTTGAAAGGATTCAATGAATAAGGCATAGGGTTTTAGGCTCCATAGTGTTACCTTTGGAAATAGGTGACTAGAAGACTGAAGCTAAATTCTATATAATTGATTGAAATACATCGTTCAATGCTTTGCTTGGTAGGCCTTTGATACAACAGAACAAGATGATTCCATCCTCTTTTCATCAGTGCATCAAGTTCCAGAGAGATGAAATTGAATACTATGTCAAATGAGATGAAAAGCCATTTTCAGTTAAAGAGGTTGAGATATATGAGGATGTGACCTACTATCTTTCTCAAAATCAAAACACTCATTGTCACAAATTTGGCCAAAATTCAAGTACAAAAGAAAAATAAGAAAAAGAAATAGAAAAATAAAAATAAAAAGAAAAGAACAAAGAAAGTACAAATGAGCGAAAAAGGGACACCGAGGAAGAGGTAGAGCTGCATATTACATTCCACTCATAATTCATTCCACCATATGGACATATGGGTAGGATGACTCGACCTCCACCAGGCAGAGGCAGATATAGAGGCAGATCCAGAGGTGGAAGACCCCCTGGTCGGTAGCCAGCCAACAAGGGCAATGTTCCAATTCACTGGAGTTCTCCTACTATTCACATAGGCTTGGAATCCAACTTAGAGAATGAGTCTCATGAGATTAGCATACCAACCAACCCCTCTCAGTGGGTTTCATTAGAGGTGAAACTTGAGCTAGGCAATGACGAAGACCAGGTCTCTAAGCAAAGCATGAATGTATTCAAATTAGGTTTATGTAAAACTATTAAGCAATAGTTGGGAACTTTAGCTCTAACCCCACTTTCTTCTCAAAACATTGAAGGTTTAGTAGTTAAGGAAGCCCCTAGGTCTTTCATGAATATCAACCTAAAGAGATTCCTATTGGGATTATCATCCTCAAGTCCAGAAGTTGATGTAGAACTTGAGGATAATTCATATAAAGATTTAATGAGATTACCTTTTGATTGGTACTCGCCTTGAGTTCATAATCCTACAAAGAAAGGTTTGATCCCTTATACATGGTCCAGGCACTGGTCAGAGTATTTCATAAAGCTATGGAACAATAAAGTCAGGGATGCGCAATCAAGATCGGGACTAGGATTCAATACAGTGGGTCCAATTAACGATGATGATTACTGCTTAGTTGTCACTAATCATTTGGAGTCTGATAGGTTCTTCTCAAACCATATGAACCCTTATGAGGATGTGTGTTTAGAAACTTTAGATGATCCTGATGATCTTCAAATCATAGATGCGCCTCTAGAATTTGAAGAAGAAATCCATTCAATCATCGACAAACTCAAAGAAATTAACATTGGGATAGAAGAAAATTCACGCCTCACATATGTCAGTTCTCTACTAAACGAAGAAGAAACTAATGACTTAGTTAGGCTATTGACTGAGTTTAAGGACTGCTTTGCATGGAGCTATGAAGAGATGCCCGGATTATCTCCTGATGTAGCAGTCCACAAACTAACAATAGACCCTAATGCTAACCCTATCAAGCAAGCTCCTAGAAGCATGCGATTAGAAATCGAACAACAGGTCATTTTTGAAGTCAAGAAACTGTTTGATGCTGGCTTTATCAGGGAAGAAAAAATACCCTACCTGGTTAGCCAGTGTCAAGCCAATTAAGAGAAAGAATGGCCAAATTTGCATATGCATCGATTTTAGGGACTTAAATAAGGCATGTTTTAAGGATGAATTTTCACTTCCTATACTAGAATTAATGGTGGACATTGCCTCATCTCATGCAGTATTCTCCTTTATGGATGGGTCATCTGGCTACAACCAAATTAAGATGGCCCCTGAGGATGAAACAAACATAGCTTTTTGAACCCCAAACGGAATCTATTGTTATAAGGTCATGCCTTTGGGCCTTAAAAATGTCGGTGCTACATACCAGCTAGCCATGACTCAGATCTTCAATGAACTCATTCATTATCAAGTTTAATATTATGTTAATAAAATAGTAGTCAAAACCAAGAAAAGGAAGACCATTTCTTTGACTTGAGAGTAGTTTTCAAACAGTTAATATAATACAATCTCAAAATAAAACCCATGAAGTGTGAATTTGGAGTAGCTTCAGAAAAGTTCCTTGGGTTTATTGTCCAACACCAAAAAATAGAGATAAACCCAAAAAAAGATCAAAGTTATCTTAGAAATGCCACCCCTAAATGTTTAACTCAACTCAGATCTTTCCAAGGGCGGTTGGCATATCTAAGATGCTTTATCTCCAATCTATTAGGGAGATGCAAGCCATTTACAGCACTTGTCAAAAAGGATGATAAGTGTCATCATGCTTTTGAAGATATCAAATAGTATTTGGTGAAGCCGCCAGTTCTAGCAGCCCCTATCCCGGGCAAGCCACTTATCCTCCACACTACTGCATTGGATGACTCCCTTGGCACTTTTTTGGCCCAAACTAATGATGATGGGAAGGAGAATGCTCTCTACTATCTTAGCCATCATCTAATTCCTGCTAAAGCAAACTATCTGCCTATTTAAAAGAATTGCCTGGCTTTAATGTTCACATCCCAAAAGCTATGACATTATATGCTTTCTCATAAGGTGAACATGATTTTAAGAATCAATCTACTGCAATATCTCATGACACAACCGATGTTATTCGGATGGTTGACACGTTAGTCCATGATTCTCTCACAGTTTAATATTACATCCATTCCCCTTCGTGCAGTGAAAGGACAAGCACTAACAAATTTCCTAGCAGCACACCCACTTCTTGCTGATTCTCTGCTTAGTGATGACCTCCCTGTTAAATAAATCATGAACTTAGGAGAAACTAGCATTTGCCATTGGGAGATGCATTTTAATGGTGCAGCTTCCTCTCAAAAAAGAGAAGAACCATGATCTACTCTTCCAGGAAAGGCAGGGGTAGGAATCATTCTCTTGACGCCAAACTGCAATGTGATGAGATTCTCATACTATCTCTCCAATCCATGCACCAACAATGAAGTCATCGAGTATGAGGCTTTGATTGTCGGTCTGGAGTTAGTTGTTATAGTGTGTGTCAAAAACATCAACATTTATAGGGATTCACAACTAGTCATCAACCAGAATGTTGGGTTCTACATGGTTCTAAAACCTAAGCTTCATCACTACCATGAGTACACCATGAAGCTATTGGCCTAAATCCCTGAGGTCACCATCTACAAGGTTCCTCAAGGAGAAAATGCAGTAGCAAATGCTTTGGCTAAACTCTCCAAGGAATTAACATGTCTGAAAGATGAGTCCATTCCAATAAGGGTCCAAAATAGACAAGCCATATCCCTTATTGATGCTGAACTCATCGAGAGACTTTCTCTTGAAGGGGAGGTTATCATTGCCATTAAAGATGAGGAGCTGGATTGAAGGAAACCATTCATAGACTACTTGAACATAGGCAAATTACCTTAAGAGAAATCATAAGCCCATCAGATGAAGTAGAGAGCTCTCTCCTATGCTCACGTGGATGGCACCTTAAACTGACAATCTTTTGATCAAATATGGTTACACTATTTAGACAAACATGAAGCCCACAAGATCATGACCGAGGTACATTCAGGTCTATGTGGAGCACATCAGTCCAATTTGAAGATGAAAATAAAGATCAAGAGACTAGGATACTGGCCTTGATCATTGCATGAACATGGAGGTAGATGCCATCGTAATGTACCGGTGTGACATCAACCACCCAATAATCTATATCCAACATTGGCCTCATGGCCATTAGAGTGTTGGGGTGCTAACATAGTGGGTCCTATCGATCCTCCTTCTTTCAAGGGTCATTAGTTCATCCTAGCTTCCACCAACTACTTTTCCAAATGAGTAGAGGCAATCCCATTTAGAGAGGTCACAGCTCAGTATGTGCTCTAATTTTTTAGGAATCATATCGTATATAGGTTCAGGGTGCCTCAACAAATTATTTTTGATAAAGGTACTGCATTCAAAAGCACCAAGATCAACAGCTTCCCCAGGAGACATAGTATAGATTGGAGATACTCCACCATCTACTATCCTTGAGCAAATGACCTAGCAAAAGCATTCAACAAAATGCTCATCCAGATACTAAAGAAGACACTCGACGATAACAAATGACAGTGGCATGAGCAGTTAGTTGAAGCTTTGTGGGCATAATGCGCCACATACAGAACTCCAACTCAATATATCCCGTTCTCTTTAGTGTATGGGTCTGAGGCCATTCTACCCTTAAAAGTGCAACTTCCATCACTAAGGATAGCAATGGGTAGTTAAATCATTATAGAGTAGAATGTCAGGTTGTGGTTAGAAGCGCTCGAAGGTTTGGAGGAGAGACACCTACGGGGGTGCCAGAACCTCGAGTTATACGAAGCCAAAATGATTCAAGCTCATAATAAGCTGGTCCACCTTAGAGCTTTTCAAGTACAAGAGCCTATTCTTGTTCTAAGGAGACCAATTGTTGTCCATCAAAAGATGGGAGACAAGTTTGAACTCACTTGGGAAGGCCCTTTTGTCATAGAGAAGGCCTACTAAGGAGGATCTTATCAACTTATCGATTGTAAAGTGGAACACCCGATGCTTCCAATTAATGGGCTCTATTTGAAGAAATATTACCCATAAAATCATGTTTAAAAATAATTATCTTCAAACTTCTATTCCAATTTGTCACAATATTCTCTTTATTTGAAGTGTTGTTTGCTTATTTGTAAATCTGCCATGATATGTTTAGGTTAGGTGTAAGAGAACCCAGGAGGCATCCTATCCTTCTTTCACAACATGAACACAAATTTAAAATGATTACCCAACACTACTAGAATAGGTCTAAGAGAACTCGAGAGGCATCCTATTTTGACTAGCACAACTAAGCTAGGTGTAAGAGAACCCAAGCGGCATCCTTTCTTGGTCGAGTCACATTGCCATTCATGGCACCATTCCATCAACTTTTAAGTGTGTTTTAGGATAGGTGTAAGATAACTCAAGCATCATCCTGTCCTCTTTTAAACACAAACATAAACACATATCTTCTATCTCGAGCTATTTTGATGTGGGAACAAGCCCCCTGTGGCTCTCACTCATTAGCTTCTCTAGGTCAGGTTGACATGCTACCTTGCTAGTGTGTCACCATAGTGGTCATTTGTCTGGTGGATGTGAGTCCCCGCACTTTCTTCCTGACTTAACCATTGCAAACCAACGAGCACCTTATTAGTTTAGTAGGCCTCACTGCACAGTCAGTAAGTTACCTCATGTTGACTTTATTTAAGAGGATGTAAGCCTACACACTTTCTTCCTGAACTAGCCATCATGTACTTACTAGGTTTTGTATATTTGAGATTTAGGATAAGTCCCCCAGTGACTCCTTTCCTCTCGACTACTTTGAGTTAATACAAGTCCCTCAGTGTCATTTACTCAGTAGTTTCCCTAGGTCGGACAACAGTTATTGAGCGAAGGCTATCCGGCTTCGATAGAAAGATGTGAGTCCCTGATACTTTCTTCCTAGGCTGATTGTTGCAAATCAATGGACACTTTAGATTGGTTGATGTTCGTGATGCTGACAGTGACTCACCCGGTGGATACACCGCTCTTAACAGATCTGAGTCCCTACGCTTTCTCCTTGAGTTGGCCACTGAATACCTACAGACATTATCTTCTCTAGGGTTTTGGATAAAGCCCTTAGCAGCCTCTCCCCTGTGGGCACTCTACTTGGATTACATCCTTAGCAACCCCATTTAGACACTACCCATGTTACTCTTGGATTGAACAAGCCCCATTTCCTAGTAGCCACCCCTGTGTTTGGAAAATTTGTTTTGCGGATGCATAGATTCTCCCTTAGACTAGTGAATCTGAGATAGGTCTAGGCTAATATAAGCTCTTTCTCAATGTGATCCTTCACAAACCAATAAGGTCCATAATAAACAAACAAACAAATAAATTTATTCACTTATGGATTAGGAATTAAAGCCCCCAGTGACCCCTTTCCCAAGCAGGAATCCTATCTTTAGGGAAGTGTCAGCAAAACTCCCTATAATAATTACTTGACTACACTTGAGTTGAGATAAGTCCCTGGGTCGGCACTCTCTCTGTAGTCTCCCTTAGGTCAGGTTCAATCTATTTTATAAATAGATTGCCCTGGTAGTCATTTCACTCTGGAAGATGTAAGCCTACTACGCATTCCTTCTAGCATGACTGTTGCACACTGACGGGCAGCCCTAGGTCAAGTTGACATGTTACCTTGTTAATATGTCTCTCCAATGGTCTTTTGTTCATGAAAGATATGAGTCCCCATGTTTTCTTCCCTGAACTGCCCACTATAAATCGAAAGGCACCCATTTGGTTGGATAGTTCTCCCCTCAGCTGGGAAGCTACTCCCTTCGGATTAGTAAATCTAAAGTAGGTCAAAGCCAACATGGCTCCTACTCAGTCCAGACCATCGTAAACCAATGGGATCCATCAAATATAATTAAAAAATAAAATTAATTTTGACTATCTTTGGGCTGATTTAAGTCCTCCAATGGCATTCACTCAGTAGTCAGCCTAAGGTTGGGTTCAATCTGTTGCCTCACCAACTGATCACCCCAGCGACTGATCTCTACTTTGGAGGATGTAAGTCTACTATGCTTTCTTCCTAGCACAATTGCTACATACCGAAAGGCACCCCTTTGGTTGGACACCCTTACCATGTGGTTGGTAGACTACCACTTTGGACTGATAAATCTAAAGGCCAAGGCTGACATGGTTCCTACTCAGTGCAGACCATTGCGAACCAATGGGATTCATCAAATATAATTAAAAATAAAATTAATTTTGACAATATTTAAGATGATTTAAGTCCCTTAGTGGCATTCACTCAATAGTTAGCCTAAGGTTAGGTTCAATCCATTGCCTCGCCAACTGATCACCCTAGTGACTGATCTCTACTTTGGAGGATGTAAGTCTACTATGCATTCTTTCTAGTACAACTACTGCATACCGAAAGGCACCCCTTTGGTTGGATAGCCTTACCATATGGTTGGTAGACTACCTCTTTGGACTGGTAAATCTAAAGTAGGCCAAGACTGACATGGCCCTACTCAGTGCAGTCCATCGCAAATCGACAGGGTCCATCTCAAAAAAAATATTCAAATTTTCAAATCAAAAATAAAATCTTTCCAACCTCCCCAGTGGAGCCAAACTAAATAATCAAATCAATCAGCATATCCTCTGTGAGAAGAAAATCCTTCCAATAGTGGAGTCAATTTAATCCAACCTAAACCTATTCTCCTAGTGGAAGATTCACATCTTTTATCTGAAGTAGATTCCAAATTCTAATCCCCCAATGGATTTCACAATCTCTCATCCCCTAGCGGATGGCTTGAGCCTTTTAACATAGTGGAAGGCTCACAAACTCAGTCCCTAGTGGATTCCCCCTTTGCTCTCTAATATTTTTGACATAAGTAGAGTCACATTGCACACCTTGAGTTTAGGAGTAGATCATTTCTGTTAGTGCTTGTGATCATTCAGATGTTGTTGATCATCACGGTCAACACCAATACGTGTGGTATGCCTTGTCAGTCACACCACACATATTGGGTGCCCTTTGTTGACCTCACTTTTAGAGTGAGCTTTTAACTTTTCCATCTTAGACATAGGACTCCTCTAGAAACTAAGAGTTCCTTAGTCTTAAGACACTTCTAGTGATTAGGTGAACACTTAACCTAACCCTAAAGACGTAGAAAAGTTAGCCATAGGAATAGATTATGCCTTAGGAGTATTAGGAGGACTTGCCTACCCTATAGCTTAAACCCAATCCTTGCTTCCCTCCTTCAAATCAATGCCAAAATCGAAACCATAAATCAATTCCAAAAATACAAATCATAAATCAAATCTTAAATCAAATCTTAAATCAATTCTAATTCAATTGATTTTCATAAACCATAGATCAATTCCAAAAATCCAAATCATGAATCAATTCCAAATCAAATAATTAAAACCCATGATTGAATTCCAAATCCAAAATCTTTCCTAAGCCCATTTGATTCCATCTTATGGACTTAGCTCAAATCAAATCCAAATCACTCCAAACTTAAAAGCTTTTCTAATAACCCATTTATATTCACAAATATAAATGAAATATAAATTCAAATAACCAAAACTAAATTCAAAACTCAAATCCAAATCCAACTTAAATCCAAATTATACTCTTTCAAGTCAAATCCTTGAACTTAGCTAAATCATTCTCAAATCAATCCAAACCTTTGGATTTTCTCTTCAAACAATCATTCCTTCAATCACATGCCCAAATATAAACATAAACTTTAATCATCAAACCAAAATCAAACTAACCCAAATCAAACTTATGTTCACCCTTTTGACTTGAAATTGTCAAAAATGAACTAAAACCCATTTGACTCCAAATCGCTTGCAATTGGATTTATATTTCAATCATAAGTCCATATGCGAGTTCAACCAAACTTGAATCAAGCCTTGATCAAGTCAATTGACACTCACTTCACTCAAAGTGACCTAAAGCACCCTTTTGATCCAAGTTCAATTCCAACCCAAATTGGATTGAACTAAGCCCATCTAAGCCTCACATTATGAGCAATAATCATCTTAGCATGATCAATCACTCAAATTGGGTCAAATCAAGTCAAACTTAGCCTTTAACCAAGTCAACATTTAACCCAAATGAAACCCAAACAAGCCAAAATTCAGTATAAGCCAACTTGATTGAAACCATTGATCTAAACCAACCCATAATCAATGATTGAACTTAACCAAGCCATCAATTGAGCTAAACCTAGCTTAATTAGCCACCTGACCTAAGTTGACCCAAATTGACCTAAAAAGTCAAAATGGGTCAAATCTTGATCTAAGCTAAATTGATTGCAACCAATGGGTCAAATGCATTCTAAATCACTTGTTGAACTTGACCAAAGCTTCAATTGGCCAGACTAACCTTAATTGACCATGAACTTACCAAAAGGTCAAATCAACTTGAAATCAAACCAAATCAAAATAGATTAAAACCAAAGCTTGCAAAAATTTCAAATGATCAACCAAGCCTAATACAACACTTGACCTAACCCAATTGGGTCAAATGGGTCAAATTGGTTAACTTGACCCATTTGATTTAAATGAACCAAAACCAAATATAAACCAAATTGAATCAAACCAATTATACCCATAGGCTCCAAATGATCATTTGAACTTGACCTAACCCATGGTTTTACCCAATTTGAACAATTGGTCAACCAAACCCAATTTGACCCAACTTGAACTAAATGGGTCAAGTTGAACAAATTCAAATCAAATGAACTCCAAATCACTTGAAATTTGGCCCGACCCATTTTTGAATCATTTTAAATCTTTTTCAAATGGTATCCTTAGGTCAAGGGTACCTTTAATTTGATCATTTCTTTCTCAAGGCCACTTGGCATCCTCCTAGTGGTCCACATGGGCACCAAGGGAGGTGGTGAACATAACCCGATGACCTTGGGTCAGCCATGACCCAACCCAAGGCCAAACTGACCTCTCTAATGAGAAGTGGACACTTAAATCACCCAATACACTCACCTCACACATGGGCACTCACACTCCTTCCCGCCACTACCTAAAATGAATCACATGGGATGCTAAATAGCCAAAATCGATAAACAAATCTCTGCAATTTATTAAAGATGGCACAATCTCTCTTCTTCATCTGATCCAAGGAGGGGAAGATATACTCCCCCTCATTCCCACTAAAATAACATGCACTGAATTTGATTGAGCTCTAGGAATCGAAACCAAGCTTAAGCCTTGGCAAGCCATTCCTGAGCTCTCCCATTTTTCTCCTTCTCGGTTTTACTCAAACCCAAAATAGGGGAGGTGAAGTGAAGATCCAACCCATTCAATTCTCCACCAAACCTAAACTAATCTTGCAAGAACCATCAAGTGACCTCATCGAGCTCAATCAAGTTGTTTCCCAAGTCACCAAGCCACGGGAAGGAGGACTTTGATCAAAGCTAATTGCCATTGAAGGGGAGCTTGGTCAACCGAGCCATCCACTTCAAATCAAAACTTCAAACCTTCACTAGGGTTTTATCTCTACTTGACGAAGCTACCTCCTCCGTTGGAAATGCCGGTAAGCCTTCAGCAAGGTATTGCTCAAAATCGATCTTAAGATAAAAAGTGTTTGGTCCTTTATGAAGGGACTTGTAATCCCATTAGATCTTAACCATTGGATCCCTGCTTGTGCTTCCCCGAAGGTGTGGAGTGAGTTTAAACTCCATCCGAACTTGGGTGAGCTTGGATCGAGCGATGATCGACGGACGGCATCCATCTCTCACTGCTTGGGAGAGGACAATCACACACCGTCCATTTTGCATGATTGGAACAGACGGTTGTGATTAAATCATGATAGATCTCCCTCTGATTTATGCCTAAACTGAAGGATTAATCATGATTGTCCGATCTTAGATCGGACGACCTGTGGAGAAAGCGTGTCCACCATTGGCTGACTCAGCCACGTATGTAACAACTTAAATAACCTATCCCGTCACGCCACATGGAAGGTGTGCCACATCAAAGCATCGCATCAGCCATCACGTGGCCCGATGGGATTAGGGGTTAATTAGCCTTAATTATTTAATGTTGAAACTTCATAAAATCATAACTAATTGTATAAAAATCCAAAAAATTCAAACTCAAGTTCATTTTAAAGATAACTTAGAAAATAATAATAGAAAATTTAAATTAATTAATTTTGAATAGATATTTTAACTCAATTTGAGTTTTATTAGAAATGTAACTAGGCTAATTACTTCTTAATTACTTTAATGATTAATTCTAAACTTCCTAAGATTGATTAGTGGGATGACCTCTGCCTCCCATAATTTTCTTGGAATTTATTGTTGGATTAATTAGGGGAATTGCTTATTTCATCCTTAATACCTCTATTAACTAAATAAATGATTAATTAACCTATTAAATAGTGATAAATTCATTAACCAAGTTTGTTAATCATCATGAAATAGTGAATGGACTTAGGGAATGAGATTAGGATTCTTTTTTAATCTTTTCTCCTAAGTTCATTTCATTTGGATAAAGACTTAATTAATTTGCAAATTGATTAATGACTTAATCACTTCATTAAATGGCTTAATTAACCAAACTTAAAATCAAATTATTCCAGAACTTAATCACTTAATCTTGGGTAGATTCTTAGGTGTTCAATAACCTAAGAGACTTCAAAGGAAATTATAATCAAACTATATGTGTAAGATGGTTATGAAAGTACTTAATTAAACCCTTTAGCTTAATTAATCAATAATTGTGAGCCAATTGCATTAGGCCTTTTTATTTTTTAGGCACATTGCTGATTTAAATTCCATGTAATTGCATATCATATGTTGGCTCATAATTGTTTGGTTAATTATGTTAAAGTTGTGTAAGGAAGATGTAATTAATAGATTTAATTCACACCTTAACTGAAACAAAATATAAAATCAACCTAATTATTCTAAAAATTAAACTAAACCAAGTCACACATGGGGGAAATGGGTTAGGACCAGCAAACTCTTATCACATTTCCTAAGTCAAATCAAATCCAAAAATAAAAATTTTCTTAAAGAATTTTTATTCATTTTAAATGATCATATTCTATGGGATTGTCCTTAGGAAGTAATTAAGGTGAATGAAGTCATGTGCTTACATCCTTTTATTTACTTCCAAGCATGCAAAATATTGTTTGCCATATGAAATCATGTATTCATATCTTTTCAAAAAAATTCAATTAAATAAAATGTTTCTTTTTATGTCAAATTGCATGTTTTGGCTAAAGTTAAGAATATGAGTGGCTATTATCACTATTAAACTAAAAATTATTTTTTAAAGAACCTATGAATCAAAGATTATGAATGAAGTGATGCTACTTATAAGTACTTATAAGCTTGCATGTGATTATAGCATAAGATATTTTTTATGTTATTTTCTTCTCTTCTCTTAACATAGATTTGAATAGGATTTGCAAAGTGTATAGTTCATTTGAAAAGAACACAATACTTGCTTAAATCTATTTCTATACACTTCTATATTATGACTTAAGAAGAATTCTCACATTTACACATGTAAATTATACAACTAAATCAAACACAAAAATCTTTTGTATGATTCTTTATCCATTTGATCTTTTGTGTACATTTACATGTATTTAAGAAAAGTGGTATATTAGTCTGGACATCCCGGTACTGCAAGGCTTTAAGTAGCCCTAAGTAGGTCTTGTACCTTACGCTCCAAGTGTAGAAAATAATGGCGCCGTACTCACTTATGTCTTTTATACATATAGATGTGCATTATGTTAATGGATAAAGAATTCCCATTTTTCTACATAATAAAAACATGCATCATGGAATATCAAAATTTTCAAATCATATCTCTTAGCATTCATCATCAAAGTGTGTTAAACTTTGCATTGCATGTATAGGTATGCTAAGGTTTATTCATATGCATGATATACATGGTGAAAAGAAATAAATGGTTGTGTATTATGTGATAGTAATTCACCTTAACTAATCCTAAGATGCCTTTCTTATTAAATAGAGCTATTCAGAGTAACACTAAACTTAGGATTAATTAAAGCATATAACAAAACATTCACTAAAGAAAAATCACTAATGAATATATCTTAGAAATTACTTAAGGTAGGGATGAAAAATGAGTTCTCTTCTCTTTTCTTCTCTTCACAACATTTAGTAACTAAGTGTAGGTTCATTTAAACTAAATCAAATCATCAACTAAAATTGACAAATAAACTAAATCACTTAAACTAAAACCACCCTCTAAATTGACTCATTCACACTTAGAAAATCTCAACCTTAAAGCCTAGCTAAGACATGTCACACAAGCCTTAAATGGCACACACATTAGGCTAAGTCACCATTTCTAGCTCTATGTTAGGGCGGTGCATGGTTTGATGTATGATTTTATTTTGTGATATAATATTTTTAGACTAGATGCTAGGGTGCATGTGCATATTCTAGATGTTAGGGTGCATGTGCATAGTCTGGATGTTAGGGTGCATGTGCATAATCTTGATGTTAGGCTGATATCAACCTAATTATGCTTTTTATAAGGGGTTGTGCTTAAGGGGAACTGTAATAAAAATATAAATGTTTTTATTGTGCAAGTTGCTTATACCCTTAAGCATATCCCAAATTAGGACAGGTGGAGTTGGTTACCCATGTGTAGGGTGCTAAGTACAAATTATTCATATAACTGCTTAGGTCGTGTGGTATGTTTAGCTAATCTCTATTTTACAGGTTTAGTTAGATTTATCTTTCCCATTTTTAATGTAAATTTTGTAATTAAAATTTGGAATGAATGTTATGGGGAATTAGAATGAACATTGGTCAAAAGACTATGTCTTATGTACCATGTGAAACCTTAGAGTAAACTATATCCCAAGTCAAAATGAAGAAAGAAAGAAATGAAGAAATGGAGAATGAAGACCCCCATAGCATGAATTCCTTCTAAATTGTAATTATTCATTTGTAATCCAAGTTGTATAAGGGTAGAGCTCAGCTACTCACATTTTTCATTTTGGGTTTGTGCGATGGAGCCCGACCACATCAGCCTCTTATTCTTTTGCGCTAATTTTATAAATGAATTGATGTTTTGTTTATGATTATGCAATTAGGATGGCATGATTTTTCTAGTTTATTAATTGCTTGATGATTGTTGAATGGCCTGGATGCGATTAGACTCTTAGGGAAAAATAAGTTTTCTATCCAATTTATCAACTCAAAATTAAAATTAAATAACTCATAACTTCATCTAAAGCCTAGGACATAAATCAAGATAATAAAAGATTTAGCAACCTCTTAACTGAATATTGTTTGTCTCACATCATGCATAAATCATATTGCTTCACTCTTGCTAATGGAGGGCTTCCACCTTTGCTAGAGAAAATAGCTTGACCTTTGAGAGCCATGGTGGAAACACACTTCCTTCTTTCTAATTTTTTCCCATAACCATTTTCTCATGCATTAGACATATAAAATCTCATAGCTAGTGTCAAATAAAAATGTATAAAAATTAAAATAAAACTTAATAAAATTTGTATTAGATTTAATCATTATTAATGCCCTTCATGATCTAGTCTCTTAGGGAGTATGTTTAAGGACTTGGTCTCCTTTCTAAACAAACAATAGCTTAGCCATCTTGCAACGCATAAGACTTGCCTACATGTATTTAAAATCATAGGAGGAGTTAGTTAGCATCAACCCCCAAGCGGTTGTAAGTCCAACAATTGGGTGGTTTATCCTCTCTTCTGGAGGTAAACCATATACTCATTTTTGCCTTAGATTTAGGTCATTCCTTGGCCCTCACCAAAGATCCTAAGATTTAGGTTCTGAGGTTGTTATTTTCCTTTGCTAGCTACAAGCATAAATCCTCACCTCTTAGGCATTTCCATGATCTTATGTTGTGGAATTATTAGCCCTAGATTTCTAATAAAAATTCAACTCAATGTGGTGAAATTTTATTTGGATTTTTTAAGAGGGTATACTTCCATCTTCAATTTATGTGAAATAAAATGAAGATATAAATATAATTCTTTTATGCATTTGAACACCATCTAGATCCACAGTGGTCTTATTAAGGTGATCGGGTATGACATTAAGGAGAAGTGTACTATCTTGAAAGATAAAAGCTAATACCCTACACTGGACCTAATCACTTGAATTAGGACTCCTAAGGACAATGGATATGCATGTGTACCAGAGATTCTTCCCAACTTTACAAGAAAAAGTAAAGCAGAGTTTATTTTAAACTGGGTTTATTAAGTTCTCTACAAGGGCAAGCCCCCATAGTTAATTTCATCTTAAGAAAGGGGATTCTTTAGGAATACTCTCGATTAAGGTAAATGACCATTATCTCCAAAGATTTCAATAGGTAGGACTATCAATCGATTAATTTATTTTAGAAGATCAAATGGGATTGATCAAAGAGAGAGAGTTATTATCGAAGACGAAGGAAGATAGTAGGAGATGCTCACGATACTAGGTAAACCTAGTGATCCTCTCAAACTATCTTATGATTGGGCTTTACATTTTTAAAATTGATTTAATTTATTTGAGTTGAATTTTTTATTAGAAATTTAGGGCTTATGATTCCACAACACAAGATTGTGGAAATGCCTAGGAGATGAGGATTTATACTTATGGCCCACAAAGGGGATAAGCAACCTTATAACCTAAATTTAAGGCAAAAATGGGTATTTATTTTACCTCCACAAGAGAGGACAAACCACCCGATTGCATGGACTAAAAATTGCTTGGGGGTGGCCACCAACTAACTCCTCCTACAATTTTAAATTCATGTAGGTAAGTCTTATGCTTTATGAAAGATAGCTAGGTTGTTATTTATTTAGAAAGACACTAAGTCCTTAAACTCACTCCCTAAGAGACTAGATCATGTAAGGGCATGAAAAAAGGCCTAGATCTAATGTAAATCATATTACATTTTATTTTTATTTTTAGACAATCATTTGACTCAGGCTTATAGGATTCATATGCCTAAAGCATGAGAGGTAAGATTATGGGCCAAAATCAGCGAGAAGGGGGAGGTGTGTTTCCACCATGGCTCTCACAAGTCAAGCCAAGTTCTTTGACAAAGGTGGGAGCCCTCCAATCAAGAGTGAAACAATATACTTTTATGCATGATGTTATAAAAGAAATACTCATCCAGCTAATGGGTTGCTAATTCTTTTATCTTGATTTTTAACTTAGGCTTTAAGTGAGGTTATGAGTTCTTTATTTTAAATTTTGAGTTGATTATTTCGTAGAAGATTTATTTTCTCTAAAGAGCCTAATCATCATCCAGGCCATACATCAAGCATGGAAGAAATTGGGAAAAGGATGTCATCTTAATGCACAAGCTAAACCAAATATCACACATTTTATAAAGCTAACACAAAAGAATAAAAGGCTATTTCTGGTCAGGCACCACCGCACAAACTTGAAAATAAATTGAGTAACCGAGCTCTACCTTTATACAACCCGGATTACAAATAAATTAAATTATAATTAGGCAAGGAAATTCATGTTATGGGGGTCTTCATTCTTCTTTTCATCTTTCTCCTTTCTTCCTTTCTTCTTTCTTCTTTCTTTTGGATGGTTGGAAGGTGGTAGCTCTAAAGGCTTCACATGGTACATAAGATGAGATCTTATGACCAATGCTCATCATAATCCCCCATAACAATCATTCCAAAATCCTAATTACAAAAATTACATGAAAGGAAAAAAGTGAATCTAACTAACACATGCAAAATAGAGATTAGATAAACAAACCATACAAATCCCAAGCATGTATATTGGACTTATCACCCCACACATGGGTAACAAAGTCCACTTGGTCTATTGGATTATGCTTAGGGGTATAAGTACCTGCACAGCAAAAGCATTTATATTTTTATTATAGGACCCTTTAAGCACAATTCCCTGTAGAAAATAAAGATTAGACTAAGTCATCCTACCATTCATTCTACGCACATTCACCCTAACATCCAGACTAAAATAAATTATCATAAAATAAAAGCAAACATTAAACCATGCACTGCCCTAACTTAAATCTAGAAGTGGTGACCTAGTCTATTGTGTGTGCTTTAGGAGGTTTGTGTGGTATGCTTAGCTATGACTTTAAGGTTTGGATTTTATAAGTGTTAAGATGTTCAACTTAGATGGGTGGTTTCATTTAAGTGTTTACTTGATTTGGGTTGAATTTATTTGATGCTTTGTTTAGGTTTGAATGAATCCTATAATTAATTACTAAGTATTATAAAGAGAGGAAAATAGAAGAGAGCTTCTCTTTCCTTCTCTAACTTACATAACTTCTAAAGTAGATTCATGTTTAGTTTTTATTTAGTGAATGTTTTATTATGTGTTTTAATTAATCCTAAGTTTAGATTTTTCATAAACAAATCTATTCAAAAAGAAAGGCATTTTAAGATTAAGTAAAGCGAACTAAATTCACAAAATACACATCACTTGATTTCTTTCCCAACATGTATAACATGCATATGAATGAATCTTAAACAGATCTATACATATAAATGAAAATGTTTAGCATACTTTGTGATGAATGCTAAGTGAGTTACATAAAAAAATTTGAATGCTTTACGATGCATGATTTTCATTAAGTAGAAAAGAGATTTTCTTATCCATTTTTCTTTCACATGCACACATGTATGTATGAAAGGAATAAGTGAGTACGATGTCATTGTTAGCACCAAGGGTGTAAGGTACAAGACCTACTTAGAGCTACTTAAAGTCTCGCAATCCCAGGATTGTCCAGACTAATATTTGCTTAAATACAAGCATATATACAAAAGAAATGAATGGAAAAAGAAAGATGCAAAAAGTTTGTAATTATTTGTTTATTTTGTTTATGAAATTTATATGTACAAGTGTGGTTGTCCTTCTTGAGTAATAGCATAGGAATGAATAAGAATGGGATTAGGCAAATGTTATGTTCTTCTCAAATGAACTATACACTTCGCCAAATCCTATTCAAGACTATGCTAAAAGAAAAGAGAAGGAAAAGTACACTATGCACATCTTCATATTTATATCTACATGCAAGCTTATAACTAATTATAAGTAGCACACTTTCAGTTTTAGGTGTTTGATTTATAGATTTTTAAAATAGTTTTGAATTTAATAATGATAATAGTCATTCATATTTCTACTTTAGCCAAAACATGTAATTTGACATAAAGGAAACATTTCAATTTAATTTTGATTTTGGAAAAGCATGAATGCATGAAACTCATATGATGCACATTTAATATGTTAGGAAAGAACTAAAGTGATGAAAGCTTGTAAACACATTCACACTAATTAATTCTTAAAGATAATCTTATGAAATAAGAAATCTTAAAGCAAATCAAATTATTCTTAAGAAAGGTTTGATTTTGTTTTGAGTTTGATTTAATTTGAAAAATGCGAGGTGAGTTTGCTATTCCTAACCCATTCCCACATATGTTTGTTGTTTAATTTTAATTTTTAGGTGATTAGATCAATTTTATGCTTTGGTTAGGATAAGGTGTACATTAAGTGTGTTAATTACCCCTAACCCATACCACCTTAGCATACTTAATCAAGTAATTATGAGCCAATGAGATGACATAAAACCACACAAGAAATTTAAATTTGCAATGCACCAAGGAAAGAAAGGTACCTAATGCAATTGGCTCATGAATAATGATTAATCAAGCTAAGGGGTTTAATTTTAAGTACTTTCATAACCCTCCTCACACATGTGAGTTGGATTTTGATTTCCTTAATGTACATAGGCTCTTGAACACCTAAGCATCTACCCAAGATAAATTAATTTAGTTCTTGAAAGTTTTAGAATTTTATGAAATTAATTAAGGGGGTAATTAGTGAATTAATCCTTAATTAAGGTTTGATTAAGGAAGAAAGGGGGTTTAAGGAGTATCTTAAGAATAATATCCCAAAATTATTCCCTAAACCTCACACTCACTTAATCAAAGCTTAATTGACTCAATTAAAGGGTTAAATCATTAATTATGCCCTTAATTAAGCTTAATTATATTAGGGGAGTGATTAAGGAATGAACTAGCAATTCCTCTAACTAAGCCACCAATAAATCCCAAGAAAATTATGGGAGGCAGGGGTCATTCCACTAATTATGTACAAGAAGTTTGGGATTAATCAGTGGAGTAATTAGAGCGTAATTAGCAAAATAATATTCCTAATAAAACCCAAATATAGACAAAAGCACTATTCAAAATCCATTGAAATCATTTTTAAACTATTCTATGTTCAATTATCTATCCAAAGAAATTTATTTCATATTTTCTTATTTTTCTAGGCTTAGATATGAATTTAAGAAGTTTCCATGGTTAATTAATGATTAAATAGCCTAATTAAAATGTTTAATTTTTTAAACTATTCTATGTTCAATTATCTATCCAAAGCAATTAATTTCATATTTTCTTATTTTTCTAGGCTTAGATATGAATTTAAGAAGTTTCCATGCTTAATTAATGATTAAATAGCCTAATTAAAATGTTTAATGTTGATCATGCGGCATGGCTCCGTCATGCTTTGTGGCATGATAGAATTTGATATTAAAGTAATCACATCGTTGCGCCGCATCAGCGGTGGCGCTATGCCCTTTCTCCTCACCCGTCCGATCAAGGATCATACGGCTGAGGTTAAAGCCGTGGTTCTAAAGGATAAATCTATGGGAGCTGCGTGTTTTAATCATGGCCATCCATCCAAAATGCGTGGATGGATGGCTTATGATCCTTCCTCGTTCTTCTCTGTGAGCAATGGACACCGTCCATCTTCTAGGAGAAGATCCGAGCTTGATTGAGCTCGGATTGGATTAAAACACAACCCACACCATGCAAAGGAGATCACATCCAATGGTTAACTTATCATGGGATGAAGATCCTCTTCACAAAGCTCCAAGAAAATTTGAAACTATGCTCGGTTTAATGGCATACCTCGCTGGAGGTGATCACAGGCACTTAATTCTCATGGAGAAGCTTTGTCTAGTGGATACGAAGCTTTGTTGAAGTTTAGAGGTGTTGAAATTGGGTAGATGCTTCTATAGGCCAATTCCACTTGCACTTGAGCTCAGTCTTGATCAAAGTAGATCCTCCATTGCCTTTGGAGCTTGGGAAAGAGCTTGGGTGAACTTGACTTGATCCTATGAGGGTGCTCAAAGGAGGAACTAGGTTGGTTTGAAGTATGGAGTAAGTTGGATTTCCACTTGAGCTACCTTATTTTCAGTTTAGAGAAATCCAAAAATGGGAAATTCAAATGGGCTCTAGGAAGCTTGGGATCCCTTGGCAATGCCTACTCTGGCTTTCCTTAGCTCAATTGAGTATGAGAGAGTGAAGATTGAATTGAATTAGGGTGAGTATATCTCCCCCTTGATGGATTGGATGACCGTGAAGGTGCTTATCATTTTGATCTAATTGAGCTTATGCAATGGGTTGTTAAGCTATTAGAGGCTTGCACATGGGTCATTTTGGCGAGAGGGGGGGTACTGGGAGACTAGACATGTGTTTAATTGAGTGGAGAAAGGTTTTCCAAGTGCTCAATTTGAAGGAGGTAGTCAATTTTAGCCTTAGGCTAGGTTGACTGACCCATTGGGTTTCCACTAGTGTTCACTTGGTCCATTAAGAGGGTGTCAAGTGGTTATGGAGAGGATTTGACCAAATTCCAAGCAGATTTGGCCAAAATTTACCCTTTGACCTATGGGTAAAATGGTCATTTTATTTAGGTTTCAATTTGAATATGTTTGATATGTTTGAAAAATGGGTTAGGACAAGTTTAAATGAATTTGGAGTTGCTTTGATATGATTTGCCTCATGTTGACCCATTTAGGTCAAAATGGGTCAACATGGGTCAAGTTAACCAATGGGTCAAATTAGGTCAAACCAAGAGTTGGGTCAAGTTCATATGACCATTTGAAATGTTTTGGTGGCTTTGGTTTGATTCAATTTGGTTTGTATTTGGTTTTGGTTCAATTAATTTCATTTAGGTCAAATGGGTCAAGTTGACCAATTTGACCCATTTGACCTATTTGGGTTAGGTCATGGGTTGGTTCATGTTTGGTTGGTCATATAAAATGGATTGGTATCTTTGTTTCCAATCAATTTTGGTTAAGTTTGAATTTGGCTCAATTTGACTCTTTTAGGTCAAGTTGGTTTCATGGTCATTTGGGCTAGGTTGGGTCTAGTTGGCTAATTGGGGCTTTGGTCAAGTTCAACAATCATTTTGGAATGAACTTGACCTATTGGTTTCAATCAATTTGGCTTTGATCAAGTTTTGACACATTTTGACTTTTTAGGTCAAGTTGGGTCAACTTGGGTCAAGTGGCCAATTGGGCTAGGTTAGGCTCAAATGTTGACTTGGTCAAGTTCAAACATTGATCATGAATGAACTTAGATCAATGGTTTCAATCAATTTGGCCTATGGTGGATTTTAGCTATTTTGGATTTCATTTTGGCCAAGTGTTGACTTGGTCAACCTTTAGGTTTGACTTGGTTTGACCCAATTTGAGTGATTGATCATCTCATGATGATTGTTGATTATGATGAGAGGTTTAGATGGGCTTAGTTCATTCCAATTTGGTTAGGATTAGAATTTGGCTCATAAGAGCTACTTTAGGTCACTTTGGGTCGAGTGAGCCTAAGTGGGTCAAATGGCTTGGTCAAAGCTTGACTTGAGTTTCATTGAACTCACATATAGACTTATGATTGAAATATAAATCCATTTGCAAGTGATTTGAAGTTAAATGGGTTTTGATTTATTTGATAATTTCAAGTTCAAAGGGTGAACATGGGTTTGACTTGGGCTTGATTTTTGAATTGAGTTTTGGCTAAGTGATTGAAGTTTGTATTTATATTTGAATTCATGATTGAAGGATTGATTGAATCATAAAAAAAAATCAAGGATTTGGCTTGATTTGGAATTGATTTGGCTAAGTTCAAGATTTTGACTTGAAAGGCTTAGGTTGGATTTTGATTGAATTTGAGTTTGGTTTGAAGAAATTGGTTTTGGTTGTTTGAATTTATATTTAATTTATATATGTAAATATAAATGAAAATATAAATGGGTTATGAGAAAATTCCAAGAATTTGAAGTGATTTGAACTTGATCTAGGTTAAGTCCTTAAGAGGGAGTTAAAGGACTTAAGAAAGATTTTTTTTTAAATTTGACCATGGATTTTGAATTTGATTTTTTGAGTTTGATTTTATTGATTTGAATTTATATTTCATTTATATATATGAATATAAATGAGAATATAAATGAGTTGTGAGAAAATTTCATGAGTTTGAATTGATTTTGGCTAAGTCCATAAGAGGGAAATCAAAGTGACTTAAGAAAGGTTTTGAAATTTGATTTAGATTTCTATCATGGGTTTTAATCATAGGTTTCAGTCATATGGAATTGATTTGAGTTTGGAGAAAATAAATTAGGCTGGAATTGATTTAAGTTTGGAGAAAATCAATTAAGTTGGAATTGAATTGAGTTTGACTTGAAAGAACGAAGTGAGGAATGTGGTTCAAGCTATAGGATAGAAAAATTTTCCTAACACTCCTAAGGCATGATCTATTCCTATGGCTAACTCTTCTAAGTCTCTAGGGCTAGGTTGAGTGTCCACCTAATCACTAGATGTATCTTAAGATAAAGAAACTCTTAAAGTCTATGAGAAGTCCTATGTCTAATATGGAGGGGTTGAGGGCTCATTCTAAAAATGAAGTCAACACTCAAACAATTAACTCTCCTCAAATTTCAAAAATATAAAACCCAACCATAGGATAGTTTGGGATGCTCACTAGGTTTCCTAGTATCATGAACTTTGGTTTCGATAATAACTCCCTCCTTTTGATCAATCCCACTTGATTTTCTAAAATAACCAATTTATTGATAGTCCTATCTTTAAAATCTTTGGAGACAATGATTATTTACCTTAATCGAGAGTATTCTTAAGGAATCTCATTCCTTAGGATGTAATTAACTATGGGGGCTTGCCTCCATAGGAAACTTAACAAACTTGATTTAAAATAAACCCTACTTTATTTTTTCAGGTAAAGTAGGGGAAGATCTCTGGTACATTCGAAGACCCATTGTCCTTAGGAGTCATTATTAGGTGATTAGGTCCATTGTAGGATGGTGACTTCTGTCTCTTGAGATAATATATCATTCCCCAATATCACAACCGATCACTCTAATGAGTACATCTGTGGATCTACATGGTGTCCCAACTATAATTTCCAGCATTCCCAAATGTTGAAAAAAATAAAAAAATAAAAAACACCACAGGGCCTCTCATACTGAACTTTAGCTGGCTGCTTTCCTTTGTCCATTAACACAACTGTCCCTAGCTTCTTCTCGAACACCTTCTATAGCTTGGGACGTGATGATTGGTCAGGAAAGGGAAACTATTTTGGTTTCCTCTTATAGGCTAGCTGCCTTGTTGATTAGTTTCTTGAATATTTTGATGGTAAAGCTCTTATGCATGAAGGCGACCAGGCCATGGAAATTCTTGAGAAGAATCTTAATGGCATGCTGTTCAGACAGCTACGGCTAGCATTTTATGCTCAGGTTGCACCACCTAATATAATCAATAAGGGACTCATTGTGATTTTGCTTCGCTACAATGAGCTCGCCTACAGTCACTCTTTGCTAAGCTCTAGTAAACCTCTTAATGAAAAGATGCTCCAACTCAGCAAAAGTTTTCACCAAACCATCGGGTAGTTCGGCGTACCAATCAAATGCAACCTCTGCTAAGCTGCTGACAAAAAGTTTGAACATGAGTGGTCATGCCACTGGTGTTGCAACAGCTAGCTCTAAAGTGTTCAATATGTTATCGTGGGTTCCTATTATCATCAAAGATCTTGAAGGAAGGTGGGACAAAACCCTTGGGGTATTGAACTACATCAAATTCTTCGTGGTATATTTTTCCTTCTGGAATGGATGAGCTCTTCCTAGCTTGCACCATCACTTCCCTCACCTGCTGTTCCACCATATGATTGATGTCATTCTCATGCATGGAGGTGCCATCTATGACCTTCCTATACAAACTACCAGCATCATCATTTATGGGAGTGCACTTAGGATGGTCTAAAGTATGTACCAACTCTGACCGATCGGCTACCATAGGATAAGGCTGTGAGACTAGGGCTGAGTTCTGCAATGCTAAGACCACTATCATCAACTCCTCTACCTTCTTCTCCATCATGTCTATATGATCATCCTTCTGCTTGAGCTAGTGGAGGAGGTGCTAGCCGAGTCAGAAGTGTCACCTTCCTCAAACACGGCACCTTCCTGGCTATGTTGATTCCACTATAAAGACCCTCATGTGTCGACCATGTGGACATCGACTATGTCATCCAACATGTTATATTCATCAGGATCAAAGTGGACTCTATCCTCCTCCTGATCTGAGTGATCACTACAAACAATCTACTTGACTACAGTGCGGTAGTCCTCTATGATGTCATCTAAAGAACGGTCATCTATCATGCTTGGCTCTCACGGAATGTATGATACTACATAGGATTGTGCTACTCTTGAATGCTCTCTTTGGCGAATGCACTCCCAAGCCTCAACTACCATGGGGACTATGTCTGTGTCTCCTCCCCTCTCTCCCTCTGATTATGGTAAAGGTGGTATGACCATGACACTCTTGGGTCGCCACTCCTTCTTAACCATGGATGATATAGAAGATTGATCAGGGGAGCTCAATCTCACCTCAACAGGTAGAATGGATGGAGTGGGATTCTTCGATCATAGCCAGATCACCAATGGAGATGGTCTTTCCCCATATTGGGGCTTCTAAAGCTTGGTGGGGATGGTAGATACTATAAGCTGGATGGGTGATGGTGGACGGTGAGTGGAGCAGTGTGATGGTAAAGACACCAACTTCCTTTCAGCCGTAGATCTCCTCCTACGTAGAACTATGCTTGTGAGGACAATGATGTCTGAATGATTGGGCCTGACAGGGCGTCGATCATGGAAGTCCATCAGGGTGGAGGCCACTGACTTTGTGGTTTACTTCCTCCTATCCCTCTTGCCCACTTGGGCTATAACTCAAACCTCAGTGGCTATCTCCCTATGGATCTGGTCACTAACACTCCTGGGAATCATAGACCTCAAATCAAACAATGTGATGGACTTTTAGCATCCATAGGCTTTGCCAACTTGGCGAAGAACTATCCTAAGACTGACATAGGGCTTCCTCCGCTTCCTAGTCGGTGCCTCAAAGTGTGCTGGTGGTGAAGACAATGCAGTGATCCTCCTGTAGTCCTCCTCTCCATCTAAAGATGGGAGGGGGTGAAACCTGCTGCCACTCAAGAGTAGAGAGGTCTCACGAGGAGAACCCTCCTCAGTGACGTGGGAGGCAGCATCAATCTCCTTGGCTGCTCATGGTGTCGCTTGATCTTCCTATTTTTGTTGCAGCGCTAAGTGTGGGTGAGCAGGGAAGAGCGAGAGCTGGAACTTACCTCAAAGGTAGGGAGAATATCTCGAAGGCCAAGATAGCCTACCCCTTTGGGGTGACCGAAG
This sequence comes from Cymbidium sinense, assembly GCA_021442155.1. Lineage (NCBI taxonomy): Eukaryota > Viridiplantae > Streptophyta > Magnoliopsida > Asparagales > Orchidaceae > Cymbidium > Cymbidium sinense. Next base: position 188,195,596 of record CM038221.1, read on the forward strand.
AGGAGGTAGTAGCCCTCACTAGAACTATGGCGGGGGACAATTGACTAAACACATGTAGAAGTAACTAGTGCTAACACCGATATTGATCAGAGCATGGGAACCATGGAAACCTTCCTCTTTAGTGAGGTGAACTCAGGGTCAGATGGAATGTTGAAGTAGAGAAGTGGCAGAAGTCCTACCACCTCTTCCCTACTAACAGTCGTGAGGGCTGCCCCATCACAAGTAACTCGGACGACCTTGAAGCTAAGGCCGAATTGAATCAAATGAGTAGTAGTCAAGGTCTGTATGGCATGATCCAAAGCCAGATCCACACTCGACGGGAAGGAGAAGATGAACTTTTGGAAGACATCGCATCTGGAGATCGAAAAGACTCAGAAATCGCATTTGTTGAAACATAACTAAGTCAGACCCTTGATTTTATATTTGTCTACAATCATTAACCTTTAGATTTGACTTAGAATTTGAACCCACACTCAACAAATTTAGGTATGTTAAGTGGGGTTCATTGAATTTTGGAGAAATTTTTGATATTTGAGGAGAGACTTTGTCATAAGATTTTGATTTAGAACCCATACTCAACAAATTTACGTATGTAGTGGGGTTTGAATATTTGGAGAGAATTTGGAGATATATATATATATATATATATATATATATATATATATATATATATATATATATATATATATATATATATATATATATATATATATATATATATATATATATATATATGTGTGTGTGTGTTTGTGTGTGTGTGTGTGTGTGTGTGTGTGTGTGTGTGTGTGTGTGTGTGTGTGTGTGTGTGTGTGTGTGTGTGTGTGTGTGTGTGTGTGTGTGTGTGTGTGTGTGTGTGTGTGTGTGTGTGTGTGCATTGTATGTTTGTATGTTTGTTTGAGGTTTGATTTGGAAAATCTTTTCTTAGCAAATTTGGGTATGCTAAAAGGTATCAATAACATGTTTAAAAATTTTGTGAGAACATCTTTGTTTGGGGTGGTTGTTTATTATGTGTGTGATATATATTGATTTGACTTGAAAATGGGCCCTTTACTTAACAAATTTAAGTATGTTAAGTAGATGCCAAATGTATTTGATATATGTTTATTGTTTATTGATATATGTCGATTTGATATATTTTGGGGAACTCTCATTTAATAAATTTAAGTATACTAAATGGAGGTCAATGTATATGTGTTTGATATTTGTTGATTTGATTCCTCTTTCGAAAAAAGAGGGAAACTCTTATTTGAAAAATATGTTATGTCAAATAGAGTTCAAATGTGTTCTGATTTGAAAGAAGGAAATCTATTTAACAAATTTAGGTATGTTAAATAGAGTTCAATTTGTTTTGATCTTTTGAAAATGGAATTCTCATTTTAAAATTTTGGGTATGTCAAATGGAGTTCAAGTGTGTTTTGATTTTCAAGATTTTGTAAAAGAGGAATTCTACTTAAGAAATGTAGGTATGTTAAATAGAATTCAATTTATTTGATTTCTTCAGAAGGGGAACTTTCATTTGACAAATTTGACTAGGTCAAATGGAGTTAAAATATGCTTTGATTTTGTGTGTAATATTTGCTTTTGAAAAGAGGGAACTCCAGCTTAGCACATGTGGAATAAGCTAAGTGGTGTTTCAATTTTATTTCATGATTTCATTTGAAAATAGAATCTTCATTCAACAAAATTTGGGCATGTTGAATGAAGTTTATTATTTTGGAAAATGTAATTTTTTTTTAAAAAAAAAGGGATTTTAAAATTTTTGATTTTGATTCTGAAAGAACCTAATAATTGTAGGTATTGTTAAATGAGGATTGGTTATCTTTATGCCTTCTGAAAACTACTTATGAATTTTGTGCAAATCATTTATCATGTGAATTTTGAAAAGTGCTTTTGAAAAGTGACATTTTGTAAAAGGCCTACTTATGAATTTTGTGCAAATCATTTGTCATGTGAATTTTGAAAAGTGTTTTTGAAAAGTAATATTTTGCTAAGGCTTTATTTTCTTAAGTATAGGATGAACCTTGCCTCACAACCTAGTGGTAAAGAGGTTCTAAATTTTTAGTCATCTTCTTTAATTAGTTAATTTTATTTTTACATATTGGGAGACCCAATAGGGGTTTCAAGACCTTCATGGAGTGAGGTCCTAAAACCCAAAGGATGTTGGCTAGCTTTGCTTAAGGATGAAATAAGCTAAGTGTCAATGAAAAGAAAGATAGTATCAAGCTTATCTAAAATGTATGTCCACTATTGATACTTGGAGATAATAATTGTCTACTAACTACTAAAGATGGAGAGAGGAATTATCCCATGGAGTCAAGAAAATATATGGCATTTATTTTTGAATGTGTGTGTGTGGACACCACGCATAAATCGTAGGGAGACTTATTAAAGTTATCAAGTACGGCATTGAGGTATGATGTACTATCTTAAAAGATAGAGGCATCACCCTTCAATCAACCTAATCACCTAATAAGAACTCCTAAGGCATGATGGGTCTTCGAATACTAAGGATTTTTCTCCTACTTTTCATGGATGAATAAAGCAGGATTTATATTAAATTGGTTCTAAAGTTCCCTATGGATGCAAGCTTCCATAGTTAATTATATCTTAATGAAGGTGAATTCCTTAGGATAATCTCGATTAAACTAGGTAATTATTGTCTCCAAAGATTTCGAAGTTAAGACTATCAAAGGATTGGATATGTTTGGAAAATCAAATGGGAAAGATCAAGGAGAAGACTTATTTTGGTAAGCCAAAGGGGATGAGTAGGGAATGATCATAATACTAGGAAGCCTAATATCATTCCAATCTATCCTGTAATTAGGCTTTATATATTTGAAGTTGAAGAGATATATTTGTTTGAGTTGAAATTTTAATAGATTGACATGGCTTATAATCCACCAACACAAGATTGTGGAAATGCCTAAGAGATGAGGATTTATGCTCGTAGCCAGAGGGAAATAGCTACCTCAGATCCTAAATCTAGTAAGCTTTAGTAAAAGCTAAAGCATGACATAAATATAAGCAAAGATAGGTATAAGTTTTACCTCCATAAGAGAGGGTAAATCACCTGATTGTTGAACTTATAACTGCCCAGAGTGGCAGCCAGCTAACTCCTCCTACAATTTTAAAATCATGTGGTCTAGTCATATGAAATTGCAAGATGGTTGGGATGTTATTTATTTAGAAAAGAGACTAAAGTCCTTAAACCAACTCTCTATGAGACTAGAGCATGAGTGGTATGAGTAAAGACTTAATCTAATGCAAAAATCTTTTCAAGTTTTATTTTAATTTTGACACTTCATTTTGGCAAAGACTTTAGGATTTTGATGCCTATATCCATGATAAAATAAGATTGATGGCTAAATCAGTGAGAAAGGAGTGTTTTTCTCCACAAGGGATGCCCTAATAGGTCAAGCATTCCCCTATCGTGCAAGGATATGCATGTTGTGAGACATTCAACCATTCAGCTAAGGGGTTGCTAAAATATTTTAATTATCTTATTTAATGCTTAGGCTTTATGGTGAGGTTATGAATTATTTTAAACTTTAGTTATGAGTTGTAGTTGGGTAGAAAATTTATTTTTATCCTAAGAACCTAATCGTATCCAGGCCATACATTAAAGCATCAATCATAAGAAATAATGAAAAGCATGTTGTTTCTACAGCACAAGCTAAAGATAACATTAATCAATTTTATAAAGCTAACGTAGAAGAATAACTAGCTGGTGAGGTCGGGTGTCGCCGTACAACCCAAAAAGAAAAGATGAGATGGGTAGCCAATCCCTACCCTTATACAACTCAGAATACAAAAGATAATTATAATTTATAAATGAATAAGTGTTGGGGAGGGTATTCAAATATTCACTCTTCATGTCTCCTTCAATTCTTCATGTATTTGCTTCTTTTGATATGGTAGGCTTCAAGGCATCACATGGCACCCTAGGATTAATCCTTCTGGCCAATGCTCATCCTAATCTCCCATAACACTAATCCTAATTTCTAATGCAAAATTACATTAAAAATAAGAAAAGTAAATCTAACTACTCCTGCAAAATAGTTATATATAATTTGGACTTAACACACTGCACATGGGTAACCAAGCCCAGTTGTCCTAACTTAGATTATGCTTAGGAGTTTAAGCAACCTCGAAATAGGGCATTTATATTTATTTTAAGCACCCTTTAAGAACAATCCCCTTCAAAAAATATGATTAGGCTAATATCAACCTAACATCCAGTCTATAAAAATATACACCCTAACATCCAGGCTAAAAATAATACATCACAAAATAAAACATACTTCATACCATGCACCGTCCTAACATAAAGCTAGAAGTGGTGACTTAGTTCTAATGTGTGTGTCAATGCTTATGTGGTATGTCTTAACTAAGTATTAGTGTTATGATTGGCTAAGTATTAAAGACTTTTATTTAATATAAAGGGTTGATTTCACTTGAAGTTATTTAATTAATTTGAGAATTTTAATTTTTGTTTTCTTTTATTTCATTTGATTACACTTAGCAACTAAGTGTTATAAAGAGAACAAAGAGGATTGCCCTCTTTCATCCTTACTTTAAGCCACTTCTAAAGTATATTAATTTGATTTAGTTCTCTTTAGTGAGTGGATTAGTATACATTTTAAATTGATCCTAAGTTTAGGTTCACCTTAAATAATTTCATTCAATATGAAAGGCTTCTTCAGATTAACTTAATTAAATTAATATCACATGACATATGTTCAATCATTCCTTTCCATCACATGTAACATGCACATGATATTAATCCTAAGTATACCTACACATACAATATGTTTTAGCACACTTAAATGATGGATGTGAGCATGCAAATTTAAAGTTTATACTTTTTATTTGCTTGAATTTTCTAATCATATTAATTTTAAAGCTCTATGCAAATTCTTATACAAAAATACATAAGGATAAAATTAAATAGGTATGTGTATTATTAACCAAGGAAGTGAGGTATTACCACTTTGGGGATAGCTAAAGCCTCATATTCTCGGGATGTCCAAACTATATACCCATTACATTTATACTTATGTAAATTTGCATACATGAATATAAGAAAGAGAGCTCCCAATCACATGATTAATTAATTCAACAACTTAAATAATTATGAATGCATGTATTTTTGATAGAAAAGAGGATTGCCATTATCTAATTAAACATACACATACATGTATAAAGGACATAAGCAAGTACGTGCCTTTGTTAACCAGAGTAGTGAGATAATTAAATGACCTCTTTGGGGCTAGCTAAGCCTCGTATTCCCGGGGTGTCCAGACTATATACTCACTTTTCATAAATGCATACACATGTATTCATAATTAAGAGGATGAAAATCATGCAAAGATTGTATTTTCTTTAATGGAATTATTTAGGTATATTATTTAAAGCTTTATCTGAATTCTTATGTTAAACATACATAAGAGTGAAATCAAATGAGTACATGCCGTTGTTTAAACCAAGGAAGAGAGGTAATCAAATGACCTCCTTGGGGCTACTACTTAAAGCCTCAGATTCAAAGATGTCCGTGCTATGAATTCATACATGTTCTGAGCAATACGTAACTGAACGAAGTACAGAGACTTCACTTCACTTAGTATTATCACATGCATATCCAATGTATTTATAACTAACATCACAACACATATTACCATTCATTTATAAGCTTTTGAAAAATACATTTGAGTTTAGTAGTGATAGTAGCCATACATATATTAAATTAAATCAACACATGCAAGCTTACATAAAGAAAAATAATTTGATTTAATTAATTTGTGAAAAGGAATGGATGCATGGAATTAAATAACATACTATATTTCATATGATTGGAAAAGAATAAGTGAACATAAACACATGATTTCATTCTATCAAATCTATTTCTAAGGACAATCATATAAAATAAATCATTTAAAGTAAACTAAAGCAATTTAATGTCATTTTTAATTTCATGTTTAATTTGATTTAAGGAATGTGAGAAGAAGTTTGTTGAACTTAAACCCATCCCATGTTTATGAATTGATTTTATTTAATAAAATATGATTAAGTTGATTTGATGGATTAATTAAGTTGTCATATGTATTAAGTTCATTAATTAACCCTTACCTATGTTACCTTAAAGTAATTATCCTAGCAATTGTGAGCTAACATGATATGCAAATAAATTGAAAAATAAATTAGCAATGGTCCTATGAAAAGAATGGGCTTAATGCAATTAGCTCATAATTATTGGTTAATTAGATTAAGGAACTTAATTAATTACTTTTATGATTTCCCCACACATATGGGAAAATCATAATTTCACTAACTCTCTTTAGGCTATTAACACCTAAAGGTGTATTCATGAATTAATTAATTAGGATCATATATGTTTTAAATTTTAATTAAACTAATTAAGTAATTAATTAGCCAATTAATCCCTAATTAATTTTTCTTGAAAAATAAGGTGAACTTAGGGAAAGAAATTAGTAGAGTAGTCCTAACCACATTCCATAAGTCTCCATATTGTTAAAAAATGATAAATGACTCAATTAATTAATTAATTTACTATTCACATGATTAATTAACCCTTAATTAAGTTAAAAAGGTAATTAAGACTTAATCAAATAAATTTTCTAATTAATTAACCAATAAATCCCAAGAAATTAGGAGAGGCAAAGGTTATCCCCTTAAATAATCTCATAAAGTTTGAGGTTAATTAGTTAGTTAATTAGGGAGTAATTAAGATAATTAGTTTTATAATTAAACTCTAATTAAGCTATGATTACTATTCAAAATTAATTAAGGATAATTTTAATGAATTTCTTTGTGAAGTATCTTTAAAATGAGCATTTATTTGTATTTTTGGATTTTTTCTATGATTTATTATGATTTTATGAAGTTTTAGACTTAAAAATAGATTAAATTGCCTTAAACAGATTTTTCTATGAATAGTTTCTCCTGCACTGTCTGATCTAAGATTATATGGCCACGATTAAACCCATAGTTAATGAAGGATTAAATCGATCAGATCTAACAAATCTAATCACGATCATCCATTTTGATCATGCAAAACGGATGGTGCATGATCTATCGTCACACGAGCGAGGGAGAACAACGTCTGTCTACCATTGTTCATGTGATCCGAGCTCACCTGAGCTCAAATTGGCTCCAAATGGAATCCACACCATCACATAAAGGATCTAAGAGGATCCAATGGCTAAGATCGACTTACACACACTTTCCCTTCATAAAGCTCCAAAAAAATTTGAGAAAAGCTCTATTTTAATGGAATTATCTCACCGGAGCTAACACCAATGACTCGCAGGCTTGAGTAAGCTTCTTCTAGTAGAGATGAAGCCTTGTTTAGTGGCAATTGAATTGATTTCAAGTGGGTTGCTTGGGACACTAAGATCCGTTAGTTAGAGCTTCAGGTTTGATCAAACTCTTAGCTCCGGTGATCGTAGAGCCTCAGGAAGGATTTGTTTAGCTTTGATAGGTTGAGGAGATGGTGTGGGAAGGAGTAATTTGGTCCAAGTGAAGAATTGGTGGATTTTGGATCGAAGGATGCTTGCCCTATTTCGGCTTCACTCCGGAATGAGGAATTATGATGAGGGAAGCTTTGAGAACACTTGAGAGCTCACAGGGGAGTTCAAGATCTCTCTAGGAAGCTCGGATAAAATGAATGGTGTTATTTCCCGTGTGAATTGAGGGGGTATATCCCTCAATTACTTATGATTGATGGACAGGATCGATTCCATGATTTCGGCTGGCCAGCCGCTGTCAGGGCATTGAAGTTGTCTCCATCACCTCCACATGGCTTGACATGAGTGGAGGGAGTGCTGGCAGGAAGCTCAAAGCATGGGATGGGTTGATGGCTCTCTTTGGTTCCTTTGGGTTTCAGTTTGTGAAGGAGGTGAGTTAACTCACCTCCCTTTGGTCCATGGTAAGACTAGCCCACTTAAGGTGGGCTATGTGGCTAGGTCAGACCCCAAAGTGGGTGCTTGACAGCTGCCAACGGAGAAAAGAAAGTGGACTTTTCCAATTTTGGCAAAATCCCATGTAGGGTAGCATATCCAAGGGAGATCTCATTGAGTTTGGCTCCAATTTGTTTTGGCCTAATTTTGGATTGACCCAAGATGGATTTGGGTTGGGTTTGGTTAGGTTCCAAAGTGTCATTGGTTGGCTTCAAGGGGTTTGGCTCAATTTGACCCTTATAGGTCAAATTGGGCTTGGTTGAGTTAGGTTGACCAATTGGTCAAATTAGATCAGACTAAAGCTTGGGTTAGGTTCAAATTATAATTTGAAGTATTTTTTGTTCAATTGGTTTCAATCAGTTTGGCCTAGGTTTGATTTTGGCTCATTTGGATTCATATAGGTCAAATGGGTCAAGTTGACTAATTTGATCAAATTGACCAAATTGGCTTGGGTTAAGTGTTGGTTCAAGTTCAATTGGTTAATTGAAGATGATTGTAGGCTTTGGTTTGAATCAATTTGGATTTAATTTGGTTTTAGGGCAATTTGACTCTTCAGATCAATTTGGGCTAAGTTGGTCAATTAGGTCTAATTGGTCAAACATGGCTCAATCATGGCTTTGGTCAAGTTTAATAATCAATTTGGAATGAACTTGAGCCATTTCTTATAATCAATTTGAGTTGGATCATGATTTGACCTATTTTGGCCTTTTTAGTCAATTTGGGTCAACTTGGGTCAAATACCCAATTAGGTTTGGTTTTGCTCAATTGATGGTCAAGACATGTTCAATCATTGATTATGGGTCAATATGAATCAATGGTTTCAATTGATTTGGTGTAGGGTATGTTTTGGCTAGTTCGAGTTCATATGAGTTAAAGGGCTGACTTGGTCAAATTACCAAGTTGACTTGGTTTGACCCAATTTAAGGCAATTGATCATCCTATGGTGATCAATAGTCATTGTATGAGGTTTGTATGGGCTTGGTTCAATCCAATTTGGGTTGGATTAGAACTTGGTTCAAATGGGTTCTTTAGGTCACTTTGGATCAAGTGGACCTAAATGGGCAATTGGCTTGGCTTTGGTTTAATTAAGGTTTAGTTGAATTCATATATGAGTTTAGGATTGAAATATAAATTCAACTGCAATCAATTTGGGTTATGATGGGTTTTGGTTTAATTAGAATTTTCAAGTCAATGGGGCTAAGTTGGGCTTGAGTTGGGTTGATTTCAATTTGGCTTGATGATTGTAGGTTTGATTTATACTTGGATAGATGATTGAAGAATGATTGATTCAAAATAAAATCCATTATTTTTGGCTTGATTTAGATAGGATTTGGCTAAGTCCAAGGAAGTAGCTCAAAGGGTTTAAATTGTGATTTGATTTAATTTTGGATTTAGTTTTGGTCATGTGAGTTTATATTTCATTTATATTTGTGAATATAAATGAAGATATAAATGAATTATAAGAAAATAAATTGAATTTGAATTGAGTTGAAGGAAAATTTGGCTAAGCTCATGGAGGTAGGTCCAAAGGGCTTAAAAGGGAATTCAATTTAGTTTGATTTAATTTTGATCATTGGAATGTGGGTTTCATTTATATTTATGCAGATGATTGAATATATGATTGATTCATGAGAAAATTAATTGAGATTGACTTGATTTGACTGGGATGGCTAAGCTCATGGAGGTAGGTTTATATGGCTTAGCTTGGGATTTGATTGGATTTGGATTTAGTTTGATTTAGTTTTGGTTATTTAAATTTATATTTGTGAGGAAGATTAAAGATATGATTAATTCATGAAGAGATCAATCAAGTTTGGATTGAATTGGGTGGAGATTTGGCTAAGTCCATGAAATTTAATCATAAGGCTTAAGTAGGATTTAGGAGTTTGAATTTGATCTTTAGAATTTAGAATTGAGTTTGGATTTGAATTTGGTACATTGGTTGATGGATTGAATTGATCTTGGAGAAAAATAATTGAATTTGGTTTGATTTGAATTTGATTAAGGGCTAAGTCCATAAGATAAAATCATAAGGCTTAGGCAGGATTTTGATTTTGGATTTGATCATGGGTTTCAATCATTTGATTTGGAAATTTGATTTGGATTTGGTATTTGAATTGAATTTGAGGTTTGGTTTGAGAAGGTGAACATAGGTTTGGTTTAGGCTATAGGATGGGCAAGTCTCCCTAAATCCCTAAGGCATAACCTACCCCTATGACTAACCCTTTTAAGCCTCTAGCCTTAGATTAAGTGTTCACCTAATCACTGGAAGTTTCTTAAGACTAAGGAACTCTTTCTTTCTATAAGAGTCTTAGATCTATGATGAGAAGATTGAGAACTCACTCTAAAAGTGAGGTCAATAATCACAAATTAATTCTTGAGCAAAAAGAATATTATCAGTAATGGATCATTCCTTAACAAAACCAAATTGGTTAACATAAATAAACTTAGGAAGCAACACAGTCAAGCGATTAGCAAGAATTTTAGAAGAATGTTTATTTAGAAAAGTTCTTAGACTAATAGGACTAAAATTGACCTTGAAGATGAATTTAAGAAAATAATGACTCCGAAAAAAATTCACAACAACGTCTCTAAGATCATATTTTAAAAATGCTCAATATTTCAAAAAATAAAAATAAAAGAACTGAAGCCATCGAGACTAGCAACAAAGCCAATATCCATAGAAAAATAGTAGTATAAATCTCTTCCATAGAAGGAATAGTTATGAGGTGATAATTACCATCCTGAGTTAAGCAATTGGAGATAACACTAGGTTGTAGTATGGGGTCATGATCAAAATCTTTATTCAGAATAGAAGAAAAGTGTTGTAAAAAAGAGGAGATTAATATCATCATCATGATCAATCCATTCACCATTATCTTGTTTGACTTTACTAATAAAATTTAAAGCTTTACTTTTTTTTTGGCAAAGTGTGAAAATACTTTGCATTACTATCCCCCTTAGTAATAAATTTATAAGTCGGTTTTTGTCTCCAATAAGTTTTTTTCATATCATGTAATTTAGAGAGATCGAATTTGGATTTAGATAAGAGATCAACATTAATGCTAGATTGAATCTCAATTTGCAAACTTTAGCTTCACCCTAAATAATATTAAAAAATATATATTTTTAAAGTAATGCTTATTCCATTGATTAAGAGTTGTTTAAGTCTTCTTAATTTATACCAAAAAAATTTCATATCTATAACATTTTCATTAGGAATAATAGGAGTAGACTAATTATTTTCAACAACTTGAAAAAAAGATTGATGTTTTAACCACCTACTTTGGAAACGAAAGGAAGTAGATATTCTATTTGTAGGGTTCTTAATACAATAAAAAATGAGCAAGATCAGAAGTTGTCATACTCGAATGTTCAACAAAAGTCAAAAGATATTTATCAATTCCTTGATTATTAAATAAAATATGATCAAGTCCTTGCCACATTCTACAATCCAAAATAATGTTATCCATTGAATTCAAATTAGGTGATGAAACCCAACTCTTTCAACTTGAGAAAATATAATATTGAAATCACCTCCAACCAACCAGAGACCATTATAATAATTAGCAAATGAGTTTAATTGATCTCATAAAATAAATTTATTAACTCTAGAGCAACTGGCATTAACCAAAGATGCATAACATAAGGAATTATGAAATGATATACTAATATGTATAACTAAAGTGTAGTTATCAATAATAAATATATTTAAATTAAATATCCAATAAAAATAATATTTTCTCATAAACATTAGCAAAAGTATTATGAAATTCATCAATGTACAAATGCGAGGCAATATATCATTGGTGAGAAATGGTTCAGAGATACATAAAAAAAAAAACATTATAAATTCTACATAAATTTTTAATCTAGCACAAGCTAAAGGGCAACTTACCCCCTATTATTCCAAAGAAGTGCATTAAACATTATTGAAAAGTTGATGAACCTAAAGCTTTAGTAACTCTATCAGGGCTACGAGGTAGAGTATTTTTAAATTTATTTTTCATTCTATAAACTATATTGAAGCCATCATCAATAATGGGTCATCATAAACTGGAAGAGAATGAGATAAAACATCAGTAAACTTATCAGAAGTTATACCATTATTATCATTACTCACTTCACCTTCTTCAAATTCTCCATTGAGACCATTATCCATATTATCTTTAAGAAAAGAAGATGGATTGGAGCATGAAATAGGTAAGTTCACAACAGGTTGAACACCATTGGCATCTTCCAATTCCTGCATTAGAGGATGATAAAATTCCATGGAATAATTACTATGTGCTTTACTAAGAAGTCCTCTTAGTTCATATTAGAAGAATTGAGAATATTATGTTGACCTTCTTGTTGTAACATAAAAGCTGTTTGGATATAATTTAGGTTAATAGAATGACTTACAGGTTCAAGATTATTCTGATCTTGAAGACCTAATTCATTTTGAATATGTTTATTCAGAGTTTGATCTTCTTTATTAGCCACTTGCTTAGCAATCTCATTAATAAAAAAATTACCATCAACAAAGTGATCGCTAATAACAAATACATTAGGCTTATTAAGAGATAAAGAGGAATTGTTAGCTTTCAAAGCTATATCATCAGTCTTAGGTTTAGTTTTCATATGCTTCAAATGTGGATGTAATATAAAACATTCACTATTAGTATGAACATGAATTATGCAATGATTACAAAAAATAAGAATGTTTTCAAATTTTATTTTCAAAAATTAGCCATTCATTTTAGAGCCAATCCAAATTTCATTATGATTGTTTTTTAAAACGTCAATTTTAATTAGAACACGGGCAACAAAAGGAAGAGAACATAATGTTGTAGCTTGATTAGTTTGAAGTGGTCGACTAAGAGTAGATGCAACCGCAAAAAGAAATTGGTGGTTAACGAGATACAACCTCATGTTAGTAAAAGAAACCCACACAAGGACTATAAGAGATTCTTTTTTAATATCAAAATGATCATCTAGCAAAGATCCTACTTTAATCAAGATCATTTCAGAGTTAAATCGAAACATGATGAGCATTAAGAAGGCCCATAGTAAAAGAACGAGAAAGCTTTAAGTTAAAGAAAAAAGATTGAATAGCTTCTATTGACGAACACCTTAATAAAAATTTATTAATAAGAGTAAATTAAAAAGGAGCAACTAATTCTTTAATTTCTTCATCAGTTAAGAGAATCGTAGGTTTACCTCTAAAAATTAAAGATCTATGATTAAGTGTATTATCAGATGACCTTGAATTACCAACCAAAGCTTCTTTAAAGGATCTCATAGCTGAGATCCCACATCAAGAGATTGATTTTGTAGAGAAAAAGTAAGATTTAGAGGGTAGGGTGATTTTGCCCCTCAGTTAAGGCAAATGACTTCTTTCTCCATGGAAGAAAGACTCCATTTGATTAAAAGGGTTATCTTAGCCTTAGTCCTCAAATAAAACCAAAAAGAAATTATAGAAAAATTAGGTTGAAAGAGCATTAGAAGAGGGGAGAAAATATCGCTAGATGAAGCAACTCCAAAAAAAGCTCCAAGAAACCATGGACTCTATAAGGGACATCCTATTTTAATAATAATAAATAAATAAATAAATAAATAATAATAATAATAATAATAATAATAATAATAAAATGCCAACCAATGCTAGGTTATCACATGTAAAGTTTAGCTATCAATAATATTTCAATAAATGTATTTATTCATTTTTTATGATGTTATCAACATGTTTATAATTCTCTTTACTACTCTTGGTATGTAATCAATTATAATAATATAGTTTTATATCATTCCAAATTGATTAGGAGAATTACAATAAATATTTAACTTCCTTATTGTGTGAGTTTTCATATGCAAAAATATATCCCAAAATCTAGGATTAATTTAGACAAAATAACTTTAGCTATTTGGATATAGGTTGTTTCTTTTCACAAAAACTTATTGCAATTTTTGTCCTAGTAGCACGCTATATTGGGTAAAGAGTGTCAAGCCCTAGTGAATATAAGGGAAAGTAGGTGACCGACAGTTTGAAGTACATTGTTGTAAAGATAAATGGCCAACATGGGAATGAACATTATTATATGATTAAATGTACTACCAAGTTCTCCAAGCTCATGAAGAATTATTGCGATTGCCAATCTGAAAATTTAAATGTTGTGGTTTTTCTCTTTGAAGGTCGTAGGCTTGGTAGTGATCAGACACCAAATGATTTAGATAAGAATGATGGAGATGAAATTGATGTTATGCTTCACCAAACTGGTGGAAGCTTTATAAATTATGATTAGGACATGGCTGTCACTCATTAAAGTTTTAAACTTTTGATTTTCCCCAGTTAGTTATAATTAATCTTGACATTAGTTTACATTAAGTCCAAAAGGGTGCACTCTTTTATTTAAATCAATATTTGTTTATTATTTGAATGATTATCAAAACAAAATTACATTCTTAAGTTGATAAGAAAACTTATAAGTTGACAGAATTTGTTGCGCAAATTGAAATGAAGGAAGAAGAATCTTTTCTCAGTGTATTGGAAGAGATGGAAATAAGATGGTTTAAGGTTAGACATAAAGGAAGAAGGAAGAAGAATCTTCTCTTCTGTGATTTTCATGGTTTCTATCTCCTGTTCAAATACCATTGTGGCATCAATAATAACTCTAGACTTTTCATTTAGTATTTAAAATTATATACATCTCATATTAGAAAATTTTTATTAATATATTTAACAATCTGTAGTGAACTAATATTAATAAAATAATTGAAATAAACATATTTGTAATCGATTCTATAATAAATTCTATAATAATGTAAAAATTGGCTAAAATATATTTATCAAGATGGATTTTTTACTAATTTTTGTTCATAGTGACATAAAATGAATTTTTACAAACATTGTAAAATTTCTTACAAAAAGATTATACTCTTAATATGAAATTCCAAAAAATAAATTTGTAAATGAATGAAATTTAATTAACTAGAGTTATCTAAAAAGCCAGACAGGATATTATGTTTGGACATGTATGCAACCCTATTGACTAAAAGTATTATATATTTATTTGAATTATTACACCAAATTGGAAAAATTAAAATTTTGGATAATTTGTTTCGTCATAAAAAAGGTGATTGGCAAAATATAGAATTCATGAAGTTTCTCTCAAGTTATTTAATTGTCTCTGTTGACCTCATTTTTAGAGTGAGGATTGATCCCTCCCATCTTAGACTCCTTTAGTGCTAAGACACTTCTAGTGCTTAAGGGAACACTAAACCTAGGCCTAGACACTTATAGGGCATAACCCTAAGGCCTAAACTGAGACTCATGCCCATCAACTCATCCAAACTTAAGCTCTTGCGATCATGACTAAACCAATTCAAACCTATTCAATTAATCTTAATTGAATTTGGTTTTCAATCCAAGCTCCAAGCTAAATTAACTTGGACCTTAACCTGAGTTAATCCACCACAATCCTATAACTCCATTCATGCCTATTTAGGCAAACTAAACCTATTTTGATTTTCTCAATCATTCCAATTATTCAATGGATCATTTCAAACTACTCCAACACTTGCACTCATACCAATTGAACTGAGTGAATTTGATTAACCCTAGTTAGCCCATTTGACTTAAAAGGTTCAAATGAGCCAAAACCCAATCAAGCCCAAATCAATTGCAATCAAAACCACCAATCAACTTTAAATTTATCATTGAACACATCCTAACCATTCATAACTCCAATTAGCCCAAGTTGACTAGACCAAGCCACTTGATCTAAAGTGACCTAAAAGGCTTAATTAAGCTAAACTCCAATAGAACTCCCATTGGATCGAACTAAGTTATCTAATCTCTCCATTGATGATTGTAGGTCACTATTAAACATCCACTACAATCAATTAAACCTAATCAAGCCAATTTGGCCTTTTGACCCAAGTTGACCCAATTTAACCTAAAAGGGTCAATTTGAACCAAATCAAATCCTAAACTAAATTGATTCAAACTAATGATTCCAATTTGTCACCAATTGAATCTTGAACATGATCCAACCTTCAATTGGACCCAATTGGGTTAATCCAACCCAATTTGAGCTAAAAGGTCATATTGAACCAAATTATTCTCTAATCTAAATCAATTTAAATCAACTCTTCCACTCAAATACTAATAATCAATTGAGCATGAACCTAACCCATGCTCAAGCCAATTTGGCCTATTTGGTCAAATTGGTCAACATCACCCATTTGACCCAAATTGAATCATATGAACCAAATTCACATCTAACCTAAATTGAATCAAACCAATTACACTCACTCATTCCAAATGACCAATTAAACTTACTCAAACCTTCACTTTGACCCAATTTGGTCAAAATGATTAACTTAACCCAACATGACCCATTTGACCTGCATGGGTCAAATTGAGACAAACCCAACCAAACCAAGCCCAAACTCAACTAAACTTGGTACCATGGGCCCACCCAAGTGGGCCCAACCCATGGTGAACCCAATTTGGGATAAACTCATTGAACCAAGCCCTCCAAATGGGATAAAATTCTTGTTTGGAAGTGTTCTCCAACTCCCCACCCCTTGGCAACCACCTACAGCCTTTCTTGGACAAAGAATCACTAAGCTAACCTAACTAAGGCTGTTAAGTTGAGCCTTTAGCCAAGAGAGGGTGAGTTCACTCATGAGATATCATTGGTCCACCTAAGGAGGAGTGTACACATCATGGTAGCTCACTACACTCCCTCAGCATCTCATACTCATCCACCTCAGCAGTCCCTTGCCACCTCCGACCATCTACTCTATCCAGACAGCTACCAAAGGCTAGACTAATCTTAGGCCTTAGTTCAGTTGGGGAGGAGAGTATAATACTCCCAATTCATTCAATTCAACAGAGACCTTCCCTAGAGCATTTCGCATAATCCCACACTCTCTCCTGAGCTTCTCGTGCACCCTACCGCCAACGAGACTAACTCCCAATGGTCGTCTGTCCAAACTCTCCAAATCTACATCAAACACAAATTACTCTTCTCACACCTTCACCTCACTCCGATGAATCAAAATGAATCATTTTCTAAGTGATTCGACCATTGGAAGACGTCCGCAGATCAACTTCAGTGAGATTTACAGCATCGTTTGGTCCACATATCTATCGGCATGAAGGTAGCTTGAGATCTTCTCAACATGGTTTCATCTCTTCAAGATGAAGCTACCTCAATCGTTGGATCGTCAGTCTATAGCTCCGATGAGGTTAAAATTCAATGATCGTAGTCTTGGCCATTAGGTATTGGTCATTTTTTAAGTTAATCGTGTTTTCGTGCGATCTCCACCGTAGGATCTCCTTAGATTAATTCCCTGATCATTTTGGAGTTGATTTCACTATCGAACAAGGTCCGATGAGCCCGGATCGAGTGGCAGAAGACAGACGGTGTTCATCTTCCAATGCTCGTAGGTCGACGAATCACTGGTCATCCTTTTTACATGATTATAATGGATAATTGTGATTAATCATGTTAGAAATATTGATTTAATCCCTTTGAAATCATAGAATTAATCTCGACCATCCAATCTGAGATCAAATGGTTGAGACAAAATCTCACCCACCACCGCCGAGTTAGTTGCTATGTTCGATGACCACGACGTCACGTGAAAAGCGCTACTGCATCAATGTCCGCATCTCACTGATGGTTTAAAAGGATTAATTAAGGTTTGAAAATATAATTAAATAGCTAGAACTTTAAAAAATCATAACTAATTGTAAAAAATCAAAATATATATATATATATATATATATATATATATATATATATATATAAATGCATTTTGGATATCTTAGATAGAGAAAAATTTAACAAAAATAAAATCTCTAATTAACACTTAATGAACATTGCCTAATGAAAATTTGAGGCTCAAGCTAATTACCTTAATTAAAGCTAAATTACTTGGCTAATGAATTTCAAATTTGGTGTGATGATTCTATGGGATGTCTCTGCCTTTAGTAGTAATTTTCTTGGAATTAATTATCATGTGGTTTGAAGATTTTAGAATTTTAACCCTAATTACCCTTTTTAATTAACTAAATAATTATTAAAATTAATGAACAGTAAAAATTAAGTAATTGGTGTTACTTAATTAATGTAAATAGTGGGTATGACGAGGAAAATAATTAGGACCCCTTTTCTTATCATTTTCTAAGTGTACTTCCTTAAGAGGGTTTAATTAATGCGTTTAATAATTAAAGAATAATTTAAACAATCAATGATAAAATAAAAATTGAAATAGATTTAGATGGCACAAGTGTAACCCATTAATCGATTTATGTGTTTAATAGCATAAAGTCATTAAAAAACTTATGATTATCCTATTGGTGTGGGGAAATCACGTGAGTGTTTAACTTAAATATTTCTCTCCTTTAATTTAATTAACTCTTAGAAATGAGCCTAATTGCATTAGACTTCTTTAGGTGCATTACTGAGTTTATTTTTTCCAAAGCATGTCATTGAAGGCTCATGATCAAGTGTTTAATTAAATGAAAGAAGTTTGTTGAAGAGTAATCAAATTGATGTGATTAATTGCTTGAACTTAATCAACTCATAAAACATATTTAATTTCTTTTCTTAAATATGTCAAATAACCAACATGGGATGGGGTGAATCTTAAGTATCATTTCTCCTCTTTAGATTATAATAACCTAAACATTAAAATTAAATCTTACAAAAAAAACTTTTGGTTAGTATTAAGGAATGTTTATTTGGCTTGATTATCCTTAAGATTTAATGAAATTGAGTATGTTATGTGGTGACATTTAATTACTTCTTTTCAATTATCATAAATGTGCATGTCATTTGTTTCATGTGTTCATATTTTCAAACAAAAAATTAAAATAATATAATTGCATTCAAATTACATGAGTTGGATAAATGTTATTATATGGTGTGGCATCACTAATAAATCTCAAATTATTTTCAAATTATAAATTAATGATGAATCTAAATAGTATGAAATTTAAATCAGTGTTTGTGATAAGTG
Organism: Cymbidium sinense; assembly: GCA_021442155.1. Taxonomy (NCBI): domain Eukaryota; kingdom Viridiplantae; phylum Streptophyta; class Magnoliopsida; order Asparagales; family Orchidaceae; genus Cymbidium; species Cymbidium sinense. The sequence continues at coordinate 188,214,588 of CM038221.1, forward strand.
CTTAATAAAGTCTCCACTTAGTTGTAACTTAAAGATAGTAATAGATTGTATTATCTTTATGTTTTATGTGTATGTTTACATATATTTGAACTAGCAAGTATATAGTTTGGACATCCTGGGAACATGAGGCTTTATGTAGCCCCAATGAGGTCTTAAATCATCTCACTTTTCTAGTTTAACAAGGGCACGTACTTGCTTAATTTCATTTATGTGTATACATATACTAGAATAAAGGATAAAACTTTTCTCTTCATGCCATTAGATTTTACATAAATAAAAGATTTTATATAACCTTTGCATGATTTTGTTTCTACGCTTATGGATATGTTTACATGTATTTGAATTAGCAAGTATATAGTCTGGACATCCTGGAAACACGAGATTTTAATTAGCCCTAAAGAGGTCTTAGATAATCTCACTTCCATAGTTTAATAACAACATATGCTTGTTTAAATTTTTAATACATATTTTCATATTGTTAGCTATGAGATGAAATCTTTCTTTTCTATCAAATTCATGCATTAATATTCATTAAGTGTGAAAAAATATGAGTATATTGCATGTACATGTGTTAAATCAAATATTAAGAAGATTAAAGATGAAAGAATGTGAATGTTATTGATAATGAAAGGAAGCAGTAGAATATTACTCATGTAATGGTGACTTAATTTATTAATCCTAAGATGCCTTTCATGTTTGAACAGAATTCTTTGAAATTAATTTAAACTTAGGCTCAATAAAAAAAATTTCATATGTGGCTCACTAAGAAAACCAAAGCTATAGTAATTCACCATTAGAAAATAACATGGGGTAGGGATCAAGGGGGCTAAGCCTCTTTCTTTCCTTTATAATAGTTGGATGTTGAGTAAGTATTGAAAAGAAATGAGAATATGCCAATTAAAATCAATCAATCTACTAAAAGACTTGAGGTGAAACCATCTCTAATGATCAATTTAAATGATTTTAAAACTTCAGACAACCATACTTTCAAAGCTTAATCAAGACATATCACACTAAACCTTGGCACACACATTACAATGCTAAGCCACCAATTCTAGAATTAAGTTAGTCTGATGTATGTTATGGTGATGTCTTTTGCTTTATGATGTAATATTTTAGACTAGATGTTAGGATTGTTTATGTGTAGACTGGATGTTAGCTCATTAGTAGCCTAATGATGTATTTTTGCAAGGAATTATGCTAAAGGGGCCGTTGTAATAATAAATGAATATAATTGTTCTTGCTTGTAGTTGTTTCTTATGCCTCTAACCATAATCCAATTAGTACAAGTGGGCTTAGCTACCCAAGTGCAGGGTGCTAAGTCCAAATATGTAAAATATAATTGCTTGACTTGTATATTTGTTTAGTTAATGTCTATTTTACACATGTAGTTAGACTTCATTTTTTATGAATATATAATTTTTTAATAGGATTAGGAATAGTATTATGGTGTTTACGATGAGCTGTGGCTAAAAGGTAAAGACCTGGGAGATCCTATGAAGCCTAGAGCAAATAGATCCAAAAAAAGGAAAGAAGAATAAGAATTGAAGACCCCCATAACATTCATTTCATTTGTAAAATTTAATTATAATTCTGGTTGTATATGGGTAAAGCTCGGCTACCCAACTTTTTTTTTCTCTTTTTTGGAGTGTATGACGATACCCAGCCGTATTGGCCTCTTATTCTTTCATGAAATTCAAATGTTTGATTATTGTGTTTAGTTTGTTCAATAGAAATGTCATACTTTTCATAGGTTTCTTAAAGTATAATGATTTGAAGTGTGGCCTAGATGTGGTAGGCTCTTTAGAAAAATATTAAATTTTCATCCCTCACTAAGTAACTCATAACTAAATCTTAATTTAACTCACAATCTCATTTTAAAGCTTAGGCTTTTAATCAAGATAATAAAATATTTATCAACCTATTAGTTGAATGATTATATGTTATAATAACATGCATGTCATATTGTGTTACTCTTGAATAGAGAGGATCTCCACTCTTGCATGATAGAGAATATGCTTGACCTTTGAGAGTGATCTCTTATAGTGAAAAACTTCTATTCTAGTTGATTTAACCTATAACTTAATTTCATCATGCATGTAGGCATAATTTTCCCAAGGCTTGGTCTAAAAATAAATGTGTCAAATGATTTTTTAAACTTATAAATTTTTAACATTAGTCTAAGTCATGTTTGCATACCAAACATTATCTAGTCTCTCAGGAAGTGAGTTTAAGATTCTAATTTTTTTCCTAATTAAATAATAGTATTACTATCCTACATCTATATAAGACCAACTTACATAATTTTAAAGTGTAGGAGGTGTTAGTTGGCAGCCACTTCAAGTAATTGTAAGTTTAGAAGAGTTAGGATGTGTTCACTCTCTCTTGTGGAGGTGAACCACTATATCCCACTTCCCCTGAGTAGAGTTAGGACAAGCTCTTGGCTTGTACTAGAGCACTCTAAATTTAAGTTTCGGGTAGTTCATTTATCTTTTGTTACGATTATAAGTCCTCACTTCTTAGGTATTTCTATAATCTTGTATTATTGGAATGTGAGTCTTAGCTTTCTGATAAAATTTCAACTTAAATAAGAATAAATTCTCATCTTCAAAATAATAAAGCCTCATTATATGGTAGATTGAAGCACTCACTAGACTTCCGAGTATCATGGGTGCTTCCTACTATTCTCCTTTTGAATCTATGAAAAAGTCTTCATATTCAAGCAATCATATTTGATTTCTAATAATAACCAGTTCTTTGATAGTCTAGCATTGACTACTTTAATCGAGAGTATTATTAGAAAATTCTCATTTTATAGGATGTAATTAACTATGGAAGCTTGCTTCCATAAGGAACTAAAAAACCTGGCATAAAATAAACATTACTTTACTTATCCATGTAAAGTAGGGTAAAGATCTTTGATATATATGTAGACCCATCTATCTTAGAAGTCATTATTAGCCAGTTATGTCCATTGTAGGATGATATTTCTATCTTTTGAGATGGTATATCATACCTCAATGTTGCACGTGATCACTTCAATAAGTACCCCGTAAGATCTACATGCTATCCCTACAAGTCCAAATTAAAACACCATAGTCTCAATTTGTTTACAATATAATCTTTTAACTATTTCCATAAAAATTGAAATATACAAATATATATATATATATATATATATATATATATATATATATATATATATATATGTGTGTGTGTGTGTATATATGTGTGTATTGTGTGTGTGTGTATTGTTATGTTATGTATATATGTATATATATACATACATATGATACCCAATTTCAACTATTTGTTAAGTGACTATGATACCCAAAGTAGGGGGTGAATTGGATATTTTAAAAAAATTTAAATTAAAACTTAGTTTTTAAACTTTGGATAAAAATTTATTAAAAATGGTTTGATTCTAAAATAGAGCACAATATTAATTCAAGCACAAGTGCAATAAAAAAGTACAAATGTAGAAATGAAGAAGACAAGAGTGTGGTTCAACCACACTAAAAAAGTAGCCTACATTTATACTTGGCTACTCATACTAAGAATTTACTAAATCAATAAATAACAAAGAATCTCTTGTACTCTCCTACACTGGGCAAGTATAACCCTAAATAAAGCACATACTTTTCTATATGGGTAAGTACAACTCTAACAACTTTAAAGGATAAAAAAAAAAGAAAATTATAAGAATGAAAATCTAAATCTTATATTTTAAAACTGCTCGCAATCATAACTGATCAATAATAAGACAAATGAAAGAGAGCTCACAAATTATTTTTGTTCTTTTTAAATTTAAAATATATGATGATAAAAATAAAAATAAAAAATTTGATGCAAAGTACAGAAGCAAAATTAAACTTAGAAAATACTTGCACTAAGTGAATACACAAAAATCTTGAAGATGAAAACTTTAAAATATAGCTTAGAAAAATCAAGAATGAAAGCATTGAATATGTAATCTTAGAAATAAAAAACACAAATCCATTATGATATGTGATATTCAAAACACTTACAAGAAGAATGAAAGAAAATTCAGAAAATCTTAACAAAGTTAAAACAAATCCTATTCAATCTATAGGAACATCAAAACTATGAAGCATAATCAATGAAAATAAATTAAAATAATCGTACTCAAATCTCTTAAATCAATGAAAGTGCAAGCACATGACTTGAATAAGTCTTGTCTTAAGTAAGTTGATGGCTTGAAGGTGATAAAAAGAACTCCTCTTGAGAAATCTTTGAAGTGAATGAGAAAGAGGTGAACAGTTTACACATTTGATTGAAGAAAGTGCCAAAAGATTTTGCATGAAGATTGGGTATGCCAAGCTAATTCACCTAGAGAGTTACATTATTCAAATGCACTATATTACATAAAAAATTAACCATGAAGGGGTCAACCAAATCAAGAAAAAATAGAGAAAATTTTAAGAAGAAAAAAAGATTATTAAAAAGATTTAAATCAAGAAATTAATCTGAATATAAAACAAATCAAATTCAATTATAATTGGCTAGCCAAACCATGTAGAGGGAAGAGATTTAAATGTAGTTAACAAAAATAAATAAATATTAATTGATTATGAGATCAATTAAGAAACAAGTTTGAAATAAGATTAAAAGGCTATTTGGTGGCTAACAAATAAATGCATTGTAAAAGTAATTTAGAGGTTGTTTGGTTGCTTGTATTAGAAGTGTATTGTAAATGAAATACATGAATTCTAATTTTTTTTGGTATTTGGACTGATGTAAAATTAAAACATTATTATATTGTAAAGTATTTTATGTGTATTATGGCATTCATTTCTAGTTTATTTCATATGTGATCAAAACTCTCCAAAATTGAGTGAAAATGAAACTCATAGTGACTCTTCGTTGCTCCTCGTGCATTTCATGGTAGAGGTGATCATCTTCCCTCATCTCGCTCATCTTCCCTCATGTATTTTGTCCACAAATCCTTGCCCTCTCTCCGCAACTTCAACCCATATACCACTACAACATTGCCTTCTCTTTCATAACATATGCCACAAAGCCTCACCAATTTTATCGCATATGTCCCAAAGCCTCGCCTTCTCTCACCAATTTCACCATAGTGAGCCTATTTCATCGACAACCCTAACATGAGTGATTTGGTCCCTTCCCACATCCACTTGACCTTGCCACATTGAAGCCTAACTACTACCCATTGTAGGTTTGGCCGCTACATTCAATTTATGAAAAAAATGCATCATATACATTGCACAATTTGGATTAAATGAAATAAAAAAGAATAAAGAGATAATTAAATAAACTCACTAGAAAACCTTGGAAGCATAAAAGATTTATGAGGTTAAAGAGGGTTGAGAAAGCTATCAAACATAAGCTTGGTTAATTAGGTTTTGTTTTGATTTTATCAACCGTAGTTTTGGGCTTCTTTGAATAACTATTTCTTAAAGGTAAATTTTTTCTTACCACACTTCCCACAAAATTTTACTTTAAAAATTGATCAATTTCATGCTCACCATCTTTGGGTGGGTTTATCATTGTTTTATTATGCTTTGATTTGTTTAAGAAAATTATCCTTTGAATGAGTTGGCATGACTCTCTACTCAAGTGTTTATTTTGATTGAATGCTTAGATTCATGCTACTAAAATTCAAAGGAAGAAATAAGAAATAATATTTTTTTTATAATTTTTTATTAGTTTTCATATTATTTATAGTAAAACTCTAATTTTTTTAAAAAATTATCATTATCAATTTTTAATCCATATGAAAGAAGTTGAAAGAATTTTACAATTATTAGTTTGTGCCCTCACTCAAATAATTTTAGCTCTACATGTAGTTTCTTCATATTAATAAAAATTTATACATAATTATCATTATATGAGCAAAGTCCACTCGAACTCACTGTTGAGATTGAGATGTATAAGCAAACATTGGATTTTTGTGAATAGGTTGAGTAAGACTTTAGGTAGTTAGCAAAGATTTTTGGAAGAAAAAATGGGTAGCTCAGGCTAGGCTCCAGCAACTATGATTTGCAAAGGAGAAGCAGTTGTAGGTGTTGGTGTGCACATTCAACTTTTGATTAATCTCATTTAGCCTTGACATCAATCATATCTTAAGTCACTCATAGAATTTTTATATATTTTAAGGAACTCTATTAAGTATTGCTTATCTATCAATCTTAGATTGGTAGTCTACATTTCATGATTATCTCATCCATGAGTTTATTATCTTCTTATGGTGAATGCTTAGTTTTTCTGATTAAGCAAGGTTTGAGTCAATAAAATCTATATTATTTGTGGTCTTTAATGTTGTGTTGGCCGATTGGTCTCTCCTAACCACGATAAACTATAGACACTTTGTGATTATCTCATCCATGAGTTGTTATCTTTTATTCATGCAATTATTGCTTCTACAATGGGTATTGTACTTGCATTACTATATAAGGCTAAAAAAATTATGAAAATATAATCCTGAGTGGAATATACAAGAAGAAACATATCTCTCTAGACTGTATCTTGGTTTTGATGTTCATCACATTGATATGGAGAGAACCCTTTTTTTAAACTATGCAACTTAATGCATACTAGAAGGTTGTAGATACATTCAATGTGTGAATTAAAGAGCAATTAGCTATGTTATTGCACATGCTTGGGCATAATATTTGTACTTAACTCATTTGATTCAATTTTCAATGATCTGGGGAAACTATCAGTATATACTTAAATGTAGGATTATATGCTATTGACAAGTTATGTCATGAAATGATTAAACCTTCACCACTATAAACTCCATATAAGATACAATCAAATAATAGGTTCATGCCCATCTTCTAGGTACCAGTTTACTTTATATTGACTTTATATTTGAAGATTTTATCTTATTTTTTATTTTTTTTTTCTAATATAAATGTAGAAAGATAAGATTGTGTTAGTGCTAAAATGAAACTCATGTTAATGCTAGAGTACCGGAGGAGCATGAATTTGCCATTTAAGGAAAGAAAATCTTATCCAACTTAAAATATTTTATCAGTAGTAGACTTTAACTTGAGATTAACATATATTTTAGCTGCATGGAAAAGGTTCAACATGATGCAACAGTTCTTAGAAATACATTAGAAAGGTATAATGGTTTAAGTGTTCCAGAAGGTACGAAATCCTACTCATATGTTGCCTTCATGTTAATTGCTTTACTTTATAGTTAAAATAATATATATCAATATTATAGTTAAATATTATCTAGTTGATGTTAGGGACACCACCAAAATGGTTTCATATCACAATATTGTGCAATAAAATACTATTTGAAAGAGTTTAGCTCTATTCAGCCGTAAAATTACAAGGAATTATTTAATCTTCGATATTTATCATTACCCACTATTATGGAGCTTGCATTTGGCTCATTGAATAATCATTTTGTAATAAAAAAATGATCTTCACTTTCTATTAGCAGCCCAAGTTAATATTATCGTTGTTTGTTGTATATTATACAACTATATAATTATAGAATATGATGATGATTACTTTCTCTCAGAAAATGATTGGAGTAGAAGAAGTGACTATAGAAGGAGAGTTCAAATAATCATTAATAACTCTCAAGAATGGTTGGAAAAAAGAGATGAAATCGCAAATGTCATGTGAAATCGCATGCAGAATATTGGATATTAGTAACATTTTGTTGAATGTATTTTTACTCTTTTGTGATATATATATATATATATATATATATATATATATATATATATATATATATATATATATATATATATATATATATATATATATATCTTATCTTAGTTGCAAGGTGTTATTCATAGTATCATTCTTCTTTTGCCTAATTATTGGTTAGAATCATATTCTAAAAAGAATGTTATAACAAGTAGATTTTGTTATCATTATTATTGTATTTTTACTTTCAAATGAATGTTTTTTTTTGGCTGTACATTAATAACATATGCATTATATTGTGAACATAAATTTTCAATATGTTTTCTATTATATTTGAGATTTATAGAATCAATTCAAGCAAACCTTACTTCCACTTCTGAAGTAAAAAAGAAGAAAATTTTTCTTATGGAGTTTGAAACTTGAGTAGGTAGTAGGGCTGTTGAAAATTATGATTGAATATGTTGACATAAATATGAGAAGTGCTCAAGTGTTTAAAAATGTTGTATACCAAAGTGTTGCACAAAAATAAAAGAAAATTTTGGATTCGAAGTAGCCGAGCAATGTAAGAATTATGCTCAACATTAGAGAAATGTGTAAAGTCACATTTAAGAGTTGAGGAAAAAGTGAGACATATCATGGGATGAGAATAAAAACATGATACTAATAGACAATGCGGAGTATGTGTCATATATTCAAATATTATTTCTTAGCAAATATCACTTTAATAATTAAATTAATATATGCTAATACTTTTTATTTTGTCATTATACATATATTTTCTAAAAGATGTTGCTTATTTGTATATTTCAATTATAAATTATATAGAGTTAGAGAATATATGGGGCAAAGGACATGCTACTGGAGAGTGGGCAAAATCTAAAAAAATTCTCAAATGCCACTTTGGAGTCAACAAATCAAGTTAGACGATGATGATGATGACGAGTCCTTTGCTTTCATCCTAATGATTAGATTGACGTGAATTTTAAAAAGGACACTGTAGGAGCAATAAAGTGAGCAATTTCATCATCTTCTAAAGAATATGTTCCATGAAAAAAGAGTAAGATGGTCTCCCTTTGATCTCTACCTTCGTGGGCTATGATGGCTGACATTCTAACTCAAGTTATCGATGCAATTCATAGCACAATGAAAGTTGCTGAGATTAGAAAAAAATATTTACTAAATTTATGGCGGAGCTATAATCATTCTGAACTCTCTGAAGAAGTGGCTGACATGATGGTAATAAATCAAAGAATCCTATCATAATTCAATTCTCCCTGTTAAAATCTAAAGAATTAAAGGCAAGATAGATGCGAAAGAAATTAGATAAATGATTATGTGTTGTTTGACTTATTTTTAGTTTGATCATTTTGAGTTTGTAGTTTCAAATCATATTTCAAGATGTATTTGGGTTTTATAAAGTACTAGCTATTGGAAATTTACATTTTATTCTCCCTAGTTTTCTTGTAAAAAAGGAATTGTAGCTGGTACAGTCCAAACGAGGTAAAGTGTATAACAAGAAGTTGTAAAAAATTTTATTAGCTTTTCAACGAATCCAGAAACATGTAATTCTATCAAAGAACGAGTTAGTTACATTTAAAATAGCATCGTTGAGTTGGAATTTTTGCACTCCGCTCTCGTCGTACTAAACGTTTATAGGAACTATGGCTCATACAATTCAAATGAGGTAAACTGCATAACATAAAAGTTGTAGAAAATTTTAATAGCCTTCCAACGAGTCTAAATATATGAAATTCAATCAAAAAATGATTGTGTTCTATTTGAAATAGCATCGTGAGGTAGAAATTTCTACATTTAGCTTTCGTTATACTGTACGTTTATAGAAACTACAGTTGGTACAATCCAAATTAGGTTAAATGAATAACATACAAATTATAGAAAATTTTTAGTTCAACAACATTTAATTCTGTCAAAGATTGATTGAGTTTCATTCGAAAATGCATTGTTGGGTTAGAATTTTTGAATTCAGCTTTCATTATAATTAATGTTTCTAGGAATTGTAGCTGCTACAGTCTGATGGCTTTTGAATGCAAAATATCAAGGATATATATTAATTAATGCATGATTTGATGCAAAATAACAAGGTTATACACATTAATTAATTAATCAAAGAAATGATAAGGATGGCCTTTGAAATATCAAAATAAAATAAACTAAATAAACCCAATATGTGGAACGACCATGATTTATCATGCAAGGATCAATCTTCATTTAATGCTATTCAATCAATTACAAAATTAAGAGAGTTTAATTAAGAAAGGATTTGAATTTAAAACTTAATTTAAATTTAAATAAAAAAAGGTATAGGGTGCCAGCCAACAAAATTTCCTAAAATAAATATATATAAAAGGAAAATGCATTAAACTCAAACTCATTTGATTTTAAATTTAAATTAATTCCAATAAATTAAATTACATCACTTAAAATGGGCAAGGGGATGACCAAATCATTCTATAAATAAAGAAAATAAAACTAGAAATAATTTATGACATGATTCAAAATTCAAAATATATTATAATTTAAATTTTAAAAATTCTCAAAAAAAGAAATTAGTTCTGCATTAAATCAAATATATCATCAAAAGGAGCTTCAAAAATTTAACCATGCATGTGGGTCCAAGTGGTTTGAATGTAAAATATGATATGACAGAGAAAAAATAATAATAGGAGAGAGAAGATGATAATTTGAATAATTAATTAAAAAAATCATGTCACATATTTAAATAAATTAATGGATAAAACATTAAATTAAGAATGAGAATGGATTAATGTGATATTAAATAAACTAAACCTAAATTTAGATGTAATGGATAAGACTTAAATTAATGCAAGTGATCAAATTATCCAAAAAAATAATTTTACAAAAATTTTAAAAATAATGCAAAAATGGAAAAATATTTGAAATATCAAAATAAATGAGATGAGCTTATTTTAGTAAATTTTTATTAGTTTTGCGAGCCTTATTTGTCTTATTATGTACTTGAATTGCTCAAGTCTAAGCTGATTAGGTCTTCCCAAGCTGATTGAGCAAATTGGGTTTGATAAATTTTTTAAAGCATTTGAAATAAAGCATTATCACTTTTATTCATATGTTTATCATCATTCAAATCAAATAATTATAACATGGTTGTCATGGAGTTAACATTATTTATATTTATAGCACCTTATTACTCTTTTTTTACTCAAAAATATCACCTCATCTAACTATTCGTCTTCCATTACTCTCCGGATGGGCTTCAAATCTCTAACTCTTCATATTGTCCCAATGTGCCTCCACATATCCATTTGGTCGGAGAAAGACCATCTTGCACCTAAATCAACATCCACCACCACCATTTGCCTCATCCGAATATTCAAGTGAATGATGGTGGCAGTAGAACTCATGGCTTCTAATCCACGCCACCTCGTTTGCCACCCTGACTCTTTCTTCATCAAATAGAAGGTTCCCCAGCTCACCATCGACGATCTCCTTATACTAGGCCAAAGTTATTTCATTTTACCTTCCTACTTCTCCTCGACTCTCTTCTTCATCTCCCATGTCTCCTCCTCTATTGCTGTCCTAGTAAGATTCATTCTACTAAGCATACAATTGAATATCAATTGTGAAGAAGAGGTTCTCATCCACGAATCTAGGATTTTGATAGGGCTTGACAATCATGATGATGGTTGTAGGAGGGCAAAGCGACGAGCTTTGGTATGTTAAAGTGATTTGGTCGTAGTAGTTTAGGATGGCAATGGTTGTTGTATTGTTGAAGGGGTGTCGAGCGGGCCACTTTTGATAGGGGTGAGTGGCGGACTAGTTGGTTTGGATGAGGATGTCAATTTTTTGGCCATGTATGTTGTGAAAGATGACTAAGGTTGTGAAGGGTTTTGTGCAAGAGGCGTTAGCTGCCATCATAGTCATCTTGTGGTCTGACATCGAAATGATGAACTCAGTGAACATGGCAATAATGATGTGTTTAAGGAGCATTGTGGAGGTGGCCATATATGAGATGATAAAATAGTAATGTGGGAATCTAAATGAATAATGAAGTTTTGAACTAAAGCTAGAAGCTAATGTGGTGCTATTTTTGTGAGTTTGTTAGGATTTTTTTTTGTGTTTTTTTGGTAATTATAATGTTAAAAATGTGAGATATGTAAATAAGAAAATTTTAAATACCAAGTATGTAATTTCCCTTTATTTTATCAATCCCTTTTTTCATGATCACACCTACTACTAGTGGTTTTCGTATTTTGAACGAATGAAAAAAAAATCTGATAAAAGGATACTTTATAGTTGTTTGGTTGAGAGTTTATAAATTTATTTTCTTTTTTTGTTTGGTTGAAAAAAATATAATGTAAATAACTGAAGATTTTGACGCCGCCTCGCGGCGGTGGCTCGGGGGAGGCGGTGATGGCGGTGGCGGGCGGAATGGGGCGGGCCGGTGGCGGTAGGCGGACAAAATGGCGGCGGCAGGCGGTGACCGGCCACAGGCGGTGAGGATGACGGCCTACGGGCGGCCGTGGAAGACATCACTTTACATTCAGAATTCCCAACGTGAATCTAAATTGAAATTAGACTTTCTGGTATATTTGAAATATATTACATAACACTGAAATTTTATTTATAATCAAATACTTGAAATATTTAAAAAAGTTTATTTGAAATATAATGCATTCTAAATATACCCAACCAAACAGCCCCTACCTGCCATTGTAAAACGGCAACAATGTCACGTCCCTCATGCGTGTCGTAAAACGGCAACAAAATGAAATTTTAGACACTCCTATTCTCACTCTACTCCTTCGATGGACAAATTTGTACCTCCTCTAGTTTCTTTCCTCCTCATCTTACTTCCCATTCCGTCTTCCCCCTCATCTCTCCATCCCCGAGGCGACTTCATCGTCTCCGATGACCTCCCAACTGTCCTCCATTCCACACATTCACCATCTCCCACAACCTTCTTCGAAGTCCGGCGACCGATCCCCATCCCAAAGTCCAAGCCTTGTTCAACCCTAACGCTCCACCACTCCTTCGCCTACACCTACAACGCACCTCCAGTTACCTCCACCTACTTCCCTCCCTCTCACTGCCCCTTCCACCTCACCCCTTCTCTTATTGTTCTGGAATGGTCCGCCTCCTGCTCTGGACGTCAATTCGATCGCATTTTCGGCGTTTGGCTCGCCGGCATCGAGATCCTTCGTAGCTGCACCGCCGAACCTCTCCACACTGGAATCCTCTGGTCCGTCCGTAAAGACGTCACTCGCTATGCATCCCTTTTTTCAAAACCCCAAACCCTGGCCGTTTATCTCGGCAATATTGTTGATCAAACATACACCGGCGTCTACCGCGTCAATGTCTCGTTCCATTTTTATTTCGATCAACAACGGCAGACTTTGCCAGCATTTGATTATCCCGCTGATCTAATCGTTCCTATCTCGCAAACCCTACCCTTGAACGATGGGTTGTGGTTTCAGATCCAGAACTCGAGGGATTTGCAGGGCAGGGAGGTTACAGTACCAAGGAACGCTTATAGAGGTTTGATTGAGGTATATGTTTCGTTTCATTCTAATGATGAGTTCTGGTACACTAATCCTCCGAATTCTTATATATTGGAAAATAATCTCACTGGAATTGCTGGGAATGGCGCCTTTAGGGAGGTGACTGTGAGGTTAGATGGCGATTTAGTCGGAGTTATCTGGCCATTTACTGTGATTTACACTGGAGGAGTTAATCCTCTTCTTTGGAGACCGATCTCAGCTATTGGTTCTTTCGATCTGCCTTCATATGATATAGAAATCACTCCTTTTTTGGGAAAGATTTTAGATGGAAAGAAGCATTCGTTCGAGTTTGGGGTCACAGATGCTTTGGATGTTTGGTTTATTGATGCAAATTTGCACCTTTGGTTAGACAGCAGGAGTTCTATGACTGAAGGAGGTTTGACTGAGTATGAAGCTCCAGGGTTTGCTCCTTCCTTGATCTCTGATTTTAAGGGCCTTGATGGGAATTTTGATACTGGAGCAAATAGAAAGATTTCAGCAATTGGGTGGGTGAAGTCCTCCTATGGAAATATCACTACCCATTTCTTCCAAAAGTTTGATTATAGTAATAAGATGAAGTTTGCGGGCAATGGGAGCATTCAGGAAGTGAACCAGAGCATATACTATAATCATGGAACTTATGCAAAGGATCCTTCTTCAGTCTTGTACTCTGAACAAGTTTTTCAAAACTTCCCTTTATATTTGTACACAGGTACTTCCGACCAGGTTAATGATAGCTATTTGTCAATTGTAAATATTACATTGGGATTCAATGGGGAGTGGAATTACTTCGGAGAGCAGTCTGGCCTCTCTTTTAGTACTTTGGGGAATTTGCAAACTGGTGAGGGTGTTATCCATGTGAAGGGAAACTTGGTAACTAGCGGTGTGGCGAGTACTCAGCAAGTGTACAGATATGAAAGCACTGATGGCTGCTACTTCAGGAATGTTAGTAGCAGTAACTACACCATTCTTTATGATGAATCAGGAGAGTCTTGCTCCATGAGTTCATGGATTAGATCATCAGGTATTTTTTCTCCCAGATTGTTGCCACTAATGCGGAGAGTGAATATATAGCACTAGAAATACATGAACTGAAGAATGTAGATCTATTTACTTCGGTGAAGAATTCTTAATCTTAAAAAGGGAGTTCTAACGAGTCAACATTTAAGAGAATACCATGAGAACTAAAAGGTCTCAATGTTGCTCAACGTTTGGCCATTTTGGTTGCTTGCCCACGACCGCAACAATTATGCCTGTAAGTTTGAATGTCAGAATAGTATTCCATACGGTTAAAAAATATCTTAGCTCTTTTCTTATTTTCCATTTCTGTATTTGATTATGTCACTTCTCTGAAATTTCTAAAGCAAATGCTTATTTTCTTACCTTAATGTGTACTCGTACAGAGATTCTTCACCTCAATGAAGTTTTAGTTGTGCATCATGCTCAGATCAAAATTTGAAATAAAAACCAATGATGAATTCTTATAGCTTTAGCACTCACCCTTCTCTTCAAATGCATGCCTAGTTAGACCTTTATCACTGTTACAGGTTATGGGCTACTTTGTCCCAGAGGTCATTTTCTCCCGCTCCCGCTCCCGCTCCCGGATAAATGTCATGCGTACTGTTGTGTGGCAATTTTACTCGATACGTGTGAGTGTCATATAACTTAATACGTGAGTGTCACTGGTCTTAGTCCTCATCATATTTAGCCTTATCTTAACGTCATTTTTGGTCATGATTGTAAGATATTTATATTTTTTGTTTATATCCTTTTGTATCGTTATCAATTAGAGCCTGATATGCTGTGTGGAGCCACAACCAGTTAATGCCCTTCCGATGCTTTAGGAAGTATAGCTTTTACATTATCCACGTTGACTAGCAGAAAAAAACTAGTCAGGAATACGAATTATGTTTATTCTTCAAAAAAAAAATTGGCAGGCATACAATTATGTTTCTTCTTTAAAAAATTTTGTTCAGACATATGACGCATGCTATGAATATTAACACTGTACTTGTTATTGACTACTGTTTTAAGGCTTCTAACTTGGTAGAACTGGTAGCTATATATTGTATATGAGAGCAAAAGATTCTCAGAATGGGCTTATCACTAGTCACGTTGATGCTTAGAGATGGTAGTTGACTCTTTTTTGCACTGCATGATACTTGACTACTTTGAGGCAGTTTAATTCTGCATGTTAAAATTGCTCTTAAATCTGAAGAATGGAGAGAAAAACGTCAAATGATGATATCCCTTAGTACAAAATTTTAGCACCTTTACATTTTTGGGGTTTCGTCTTGATGTAATTAAAAAAAAGAAATAAAAATTACCAAAGAAATGAGTTATAGTTTGTGACCTGAATTGTTGGGCTTGGGCTAAAAAGTTCATGGTGAGACAAGTGTAACCAAAATTTTAGAAAAATTTTTTTAGGGGATTTATGGTGATAAAAGAGTGAGGCTCAATCTCAAAATTTACCATGATCCCAACAGGGGTGATACAGTCTTATGTGGGTGCAGTAGGGTGTGAGTCATCACTCCCCGCTTATAATTTTCTCTTTGACATAGTGAATTTTTCTTCTTTGATTTGTGATTTTTTCTAGTCTAAAATTTTTTCGTGTAAATTTGTGTGGTTTCTTTTATTTGTTATTGTCCTTATAATTTGTTCTTAGAGCATGAATCTACATTTGATTTAGATGATGACTGTGTACCCAGAGTATGCAGACCTAACGAGTGCTTTAGAATAATAAAGACTTGACACATATGCATCCAATAATGAGAAGCAGAATTTGGACAAGTGATTTACTTGCCAACAAGGATTCACTCTAAACAGGCGAACATAAAGAACATCCCAGTCAAGCAACAAGCATCAAACAACTTGCCTTATACATGAAAACTCGCTCACATACTAGTGACTATGCAACCAAACACTCATATTAAATAACTCGCTCCACCGACACAGGGGACCACACTTGAGAGCTCATCACTTGACATATAATACTCGTTTACTCTTTAGATCATGGATGAGTCCCTTTTTATGTAACCAACATAGTTGATGTGCACTTTTCGTATATAACTACCTTCCGATCCTATAAAAGAGGGCATTTTCATGAAGTGGGGGATTTTTTTGGACTTGGGATCTTGATCTTTTGTTTTTTTACTTTTCTTCATAGAGAAAAAGAGAGAGATTCTTGTACTTTAACCTCCCTATTTGTGCTTTTATTCTTTGACAGTGAAATTTTTGGCATCTTCTTACACTTTTTATTTTATTTTTATATTCACTTTGCCTCACCTGATCTAGCCTTACTTCTCATGTACTTAAAAGAAAGGTCCTTCATCACTCAACAAATAAATTTAGATTTAACATTTTTTTAGGTGCGTTGAGAGTGAAAGATTGTGAGGACAAGGAGTCAAATACCCAATAAAGTAGGCCCATCAACATTGGATAACTCATCAAACATAAGGTTGAATACACAATAAGATTTGGAGGACATGATCACTCGCATGGTTTTGATAGCTATGGAGAGAGAGTAAAGAATAAAAGTTCAAGTGCTTGAGAGAATGAAGGATCCTCTAATTCGGTGACTTGCAGTACTCAACATTGTAGAAGGGAATTATCCTGGATGCTTAACATTGATGACGAGTCCTATCGGGCAAGCGAGGAGGAAGTCACCAGAGGACATGTGAATGCTATGCCTTTTCCAAGAAGATCATGGAAGCTCCCCCCCTCGAAGTTCAAAATTCCACACTTAAAATCTTACAAAGGCCGCACTGGACCCTCAGATGGTTTTTGCATCTATTGATGCTAGTGTTTTGAAACTCTTGAAGAGTTTACAAACTCTTCTACAAATGTGTTAGGAGCTAGAAGGACTGCTTTTAAAGGAAAATGTTAGAAGTGAAAGATTTAGAGCCAGTAGTTGCACAAGTCGCAGTCGCCCAAGGCCTTAAAGAAGTTCCATTTAGATACGTTTTTGGGTTTCAACGATCCAAAATACTAGCAGAGCTATTGGAGTTAGTAAATAGCCAGGTGAATGTAGAATAATATAATGAGGTCGTCTAATTGACAACAACAACTCACATAAGGGACTTGATGAAGCGATCACCTTTAGAGCGATTCTCAAAAGATAGGTTTTGAATTAGGAGATAGGACAAAGAGAGAAGGCAACATGTTTGGCAAGAAGAAGCGCTGATGCACAGGTGAGAATAGAAATCCACCAACTCATCATGAATGTGGTGGGTATCCACATTTGAGTACAGTCACACCTTTGAGGTATCAATGACCGAACTAGTGAAGACCATTCAAAATAAGAAATATTCAAGTGATTATCACCTATGAAGGCTGATAGAGTTTGCGATTGATCTAGGCATTATTCTTATCATCGCGACCTCAGGCATGACATTGAAGAATGTCAGGATTTGAGTAGCTTAGTGGAGGAGCTCTTAAAAACAGGAAAGCTAAAGGAGTTTACGAGGAGACTAAGAAAGGAAGTCGTTGAGCCGTCATAAGCCCACTTTAGGTCATGCGATCCACACTATAGTACACATTATTTTTGAAGGAGATGAGGAGTCGTTAAAGCGAGTAAGTCTCAAGTGACTATGGTGATGAGAAGTTAACTTGACAGCTATAGCGTGGGCGTGAGGTCCTCCTTATCAATTTTTTGGAGAAAGATTGTTTAACGGTCGAATATCCCTATAATAACGTAGTAGTCGTCACAACGTTAATCGACAATTATCAAATAGGAAGTATTCTAATCAATACGGGGAGCTCGGTTAATATCATTTTTAAATCCTTGTTTGATAAGATGAATTTAGCGAGTTCAAAACTCACCCCAACATGAGGACCCTTCTAGAGAAAGAAGAGAGATAAGGAATTATCAGTTTTCAAGTAACTTGAGGAAAATGAGGAAAATAATTTACAACTATGGTCGATTTTGTTATTATGAATGCACCTGTTATGTATAATACTATTTTTGGTCGATCATTATTCAACACATTTAGAGCAGTGGTATCAACATATCATATTACAGGAGGAGAATAAATCACAGTTAGGAAAACTTGAGTCAATCCAGGAGTAGTCAGTGACTTGCATAGGATAGAAGTGCTATAATTAGAAGTCACGCCATTGAAGTAGAGATCATTGAAGGAATTAAATGCCGACCACTTGAGATATGAAGCAAATGCTAAGGTTAGCTTGACCTTTAGCAGCGAATACAATGCCACCTTTGTCAGGCCCAATAAGAGGACATAAATATTCACTTGGATAGTCGTCGAGATGATAGGTATTGACATCAATGTTGCTTGCCATATGCTCAACATCAGAAAGGAATTTCAGCCGATTAAACAGAAGATGAGAAAAATGACGATTTTGCTTGTCGAACCGATTAAAGAAGTCATCAAGATACTTGAAGCTGACTTTTTCAAAGTAGTCCAATACCCAGGTTGGATATCCAAGATAATCATGGTACAAAATTCAACAATAAATGGAGGATGTGCACGGACTTCACAAATTTGAACTCAGTTTGTCACAAAGACGAGTACCCACTTTTTAGAATAGATGCACTTGTCAACTTGGTAATGAGTTACTTAGTGATGAGCTTTCTAGACACCTTCTTAGATATCATCAAATCCAAATGCATCTTTCAAACTTGGAGAAAACAATTTTCATCACTGGAGAAGGGTTATTTGCTATAGAGTGATGTACTTTGGGCAGAAGAATTTAGGAGCTACTTACCAAAAAATGATAGACCAAGTGTTCCAAGAACATAAAAGAGAAATGTAGAGGTATACGTGGACTTTGTTAGTTAAAAGCAAATCACTTGTTAGTTAAAAGAAAATCACTTGAACAACATGTCAAAGATTTGAAGGAGATTTTTACTACTTTGAGAAAGTATAATATGCATCTCAACCCCCTTGAAATGCACATTTGGCATTGGATTAGCAAGCTCTTGAGATTCCTGATCACTTTTGAAGGCATAAAGATAAATCTTGATAATGTCAAAGATATATTCGACATGCTATCTTTGAGAACAACCAAAGAGGTATAATGACTCATTGGATGAGTCGCCAGATTGAATAGGTTTATTTTCAAGGTAGTTGTTTATCACTCTTCAAAGTATTAATGAGTGGGAAGAAGTTTGAGTGGACATTAGAATGCAAGAAAGTTTTTAATGAACTAAAATATCTACTTGTCTTATTGCCTCTATTGCAAAGTCCTAAGGAAGGCAAGGTATTATTATATTATTTAGGAGTTGGTGAAGATTCTGTAAGCTCTGTTCTTATTAGAGAAGAAAGGGAAAAACAATTGTTAGTTTACTGTGAGCAAGTTATTAGGGGTACTGAGTTATATTATTCGATCATGAAAAAACTCGCACCCACTCTTGTCGTATATGCTTGGTGATTTTGACCATATTTTTAGGCCCATTCAATTCGCGTCATCACTGTTTACCCACTCAAGTTAGTATTAGTTAAGCTGGATCATTCGGGAAGATTATTGAAATGATCAGTAGAGTTGGGCAAATTCGATATTTTGTACTAGCCTCAAATGACAATCAAGGCACTAGCACTTATTAATTTTCTTGCAAATTTCAATGACTCACATAATGTCTTCATTAACCTAGAATCTTTGTGGCACATGTATGTGGATGGCTCTTCAGGGGAGCAAGCAAAGGGAGCAGGCATTGTGTTGAAGAGTCCAATAAGAATCACTACGACATAGTCAACGAAATTCAAATTTCAAGTAACTAATATCAATCTGACTATGAAGCGTTATTTGTTGGATTGCAATTCACTCTAGGGTTAGGTGTTATGCATATCATGGCTCATTTAGATTAACAGTTTATTGCAAATCAAATTAATAAAGAGTATGAAACAAGGGACGAGTTGTTACAAAAATGCCTACTTAAAGTACAAGCAGAAATTAGAAGATTAGAATATTTCAAGATTGAGCAACCATCAAGAGATGAGAATCAACTTAATCGACCTACTATCAAAGAGAAAATGGACTTGGGGAGTAGCTTGTCCTCCAACTCGTCGTGTCAAGCATAAAAGAAAGCAAGTTCATGCAAATTGATAATGAATGCTCGCCTAGCTGGATTGATCCCATCAAGAGGTATTTGTAGACTAGGGAGCTCAAAGAAGGGACCAAAGATTCAAGAAGGTTTAAATTAAAGCCACCAAATATTTTTGGAGGTCGGCTACTTCATTAAACTTGAGGTGTGTAAAAGAAAATGAATAGAGTAAGGTATTCGATGAAATATATTTAAACAAGTGCTAAAGTCATTTAGGAGGAAGAATACTCGCGCACCAAATCTTGGGATAAGGATATTTTTGCCCAGCATTAAGAAAAGTTGTCATAGATTTTGCTAAGAGATGCGAGTAATGTTAGAAGTTTGCTCCTTTGTAACAACAACCACCATAACCTCTATTGCTCATTACAAGCCCTTGGCTCTTCATGGTATGTGTGATGGACTTGATAAGCCCTCTATAAGTTGCCATCGAACAAATAAGATTCAAACTCGTCATAATTGACTACTTCAGCAAGTGGATTGAAACCGAGTCATTCGTCAAGATAACCGATGAGGTAGTTCAAAATTTTATATGGTTTGCTATTATATGCACGTATAAGCTATCCATGTTGATCATCATGGACAATGGATCATAATTTACGAACAAGCAACTGAAGGAATTCTATAAATCACAAAGAATCCACCTCATTTGCTTTAGTACGTCACCTCTAGATTAATAGCCAGGTGGAAGCGACAAATAAATAGATCCTCAAATTACTAAAGAAGGAAGTGGAATGCACTAGAGCCAAGTAGGTGGATGTCTTACCGTGCTTTGGGCCCTTAAGACGACTCCATCATTGACTACTGGGCATACATTATTCTCCTTGTCGCATGGAACATATGTTGTGCTATCAGTTGAGTATGAGTTATAGAGTCAAAGGGTTATGATGACTACTGAGTTAGATCAAGAAATTGTTAAGTGGGAAACGTTGAGTGCAAAAGCCATGGAAACAATACTCGATCAACTTGAGGAATTCTTTCTTGAAGTATCACTCATATAGGAAGAAGCTAAGAGACAAATAGACAAGTATTACAACCACAACATCAAGGAAAAACTTTTCAATCTTGAAGACTTAATGCTGAAGAAAGTAGATGGTACAGTTCACTAAAATATATTAGGCTGTTTGCCTACATTTGGGATAGTCCTTATATTATCAAGAAGTAAGATGGATTCAGAGCCTACTAATGAGTAATACACTCAAGATAAACAGGATAAGACATGCCGTGGTTTGGAAAGCAAATTACCTGAAAAAATTTTATCCATTAGGGAAGTCCTCATTTTGTGCTATTTTTTTTTTTTTGCCAAATTATTATTCCTTTCAAAACTAATGCAAAAAAAGAATACTTTGATGATCAAAATAAATTAAAAGAATCTTCTCATTTTCACTTGCCTCATAATTTTTTATGCTTTTAAGAATATATTGCTAAGGATGGCTATTAAGGGCTTCAACGTAGCGAATCACTTTGGCCCAAGTTGCTAAATGAGACATGGTATTCTGAGAAAATTTAGTAAACTACACACACCCAGTTATTCGATGAGCTACATTAATCAAAACCACTCGATAATATGCAATATTTTAAGTTAAGATTCAGGGAGTTGTGTGTCAACTAAGGTTACTGGCGAGCTACTTTTAGCATAAATGTACAAGGACCAACATGGCAGATTAAAAATCATCTAAACTCATTGCTTTAAATGCTTCATAAATATATAATGGAATACAAAATAAAAGATCAACACTTAATGTGGTTGACAATTAAAATGTAAGACCAATGCTTTGTGCGATTGATGCCTGTTAAATAAAAGATTAACATTCAGTGTGGTTGAAAATTAAAGTGTAAGACCAACACATCATGCAGTTAACGACTAAAGTGTAAAATCATGACAACTATGAAATAAAAAAGACCAATAATTCATGTGGTTGAAGACTACGTATATGACCAATACTTCGTGTCATTGATAATTATGAAATAAAAAGACCGATACTACATGTGGTTGACGATTATAAGGCTAACACTTCGTGTGGTTGACAACTAAAAATCTAGACTCGACACTTAGTGGGTAGCGATTTAGGATACATTTGAGGTCAACTACAGCTATTTGAAAAACAGTGGTGGAGCTGCTGTGGAAGAAGCTATTGTCTAAAATATTGCGGTGAGTATTACAAGTACTTTTATTTAAGAAAAGCTAAATCTCAACTTTCTGGCATCTTCCACACTCTGTCAGGTCAGGTTGGAAAATGTAGTTTATCACCGCATCGCATTGTAAAATGCACCCATTACAACATTGCAATTTTCCAAATTATAATTGCGATGCGGTGCGAAAATGTACTGCTCTTCGAAACACACTCCTAGTATTCTCTTAATAATGTGAAGTGATTACTGAAAATAATTAATTAGTGAGTACATTCAATAAGTATATTCATTCATTAAATATATTCAGTGAATATATTCATGCATTGAGTGCATTTATAAAGCAAGTATATTTGTGAGCAAGTTGATGTAAAGAAAAATAGCATGAATAAACTTTCTTTCATTAAAAAAATTATTTTTCCAAAGTTGAGTAGTGATTTAAGCAAAAATTTAAATATAAAATTGTTCTTCTAACTAACAAAAAAAAAAAAAAAAAAACCAAGGCAAAACAATTAGTTGTATTTCCTTCTTTGTTACTCCCTTGGAGTTTGAGTCTAATAGAGAAAACATGTCAAAATCCAAGAATTTGACATCCAGTGGCCTTGTTTCAGTAACATGACAATGACAAACTCGACACTTTCATTGAACTTTTGTTGCAACAAATCATTGTACTCATCAGAATAGAGGAAGGCAGATAACTCGACCTTCTTCAATTGAAACTCCTCAGTGTGGTGAGAAAGTTCTACCTTTAGCTTTCTATTCATATCAAAGAGGCAAGTTAGTTTCATAATTGCTAGATCCTTCTTCTTTTGCCACTTCGCCTCCTCTTGAAACTCAGCTAGCATGGACTTGGCGCTCTAAAGCTCGTCCTGTGCTAAGTTGTGTTATGACTTGACAATTTTTAGATCCTTTATTTTGAACACAAACTCTCTGTCAAGCTCTCAGGTTGACTACCAAACCATTGCTTGAGCAGTCATGATTGCATAATGAGTTGCCCCATAGGAAGCTCTTCAACTAATATGTCTAGCTCGATAGAAAAAATCAAATGCGCCAACCTAAATGCTTAACTCGTTAGGTCAGCCGTATGAGGAGTATAATTATTTTGGGGATTAATGCAACGAGGATCATTCGTTGGCTCTTTGTCTTTGTTGTTTTTTTTTTAGCAGAACGTGAGGAATGGTACTCGCTAGCCTTTTCTTGGACCTTTTTGAGAGTGGAGCTCGGCTCGACTGCACTCACCTTGTTGACCAACTTCCCAAGATTAACCTCAACTGGTACATTACTTTCCTTCCTCTTCTTTTTCTAACTTAAAATTACCAAGAAACTTGATAATCGTAGGGTTAGATTGGAAGGGAAGATATCATCCCCCGAATGGAGCGAGTGCAAAGATTAAATACATGAAAAAGTAGAATTAAGATAATAAATCTTTACAATGCCGAGTACTTGCTATGTACGTGCTCGTGGATTTTTATCGAACTTGAGAAAAAGCTTTATGTTGAGCGACTTGCCCGACAGCTTTTCTAGAATCTCAACCTACTCGGCACTCGGCTCTAGAACCACCACTTTGTTGGTAGTGAAGGTGTGGGCGCAGTCAATATTACCCACCTGATCGAGCACTTGATGAAATAAAGCTTGGAGTACCAATTGCCAAGTTTGTTCGACAAACCAACCTCTCGCATGTGAACTGCTGGGAACTACACAGTCCCATCCTTGTGACCCTTGATGACGAAGGTATGGCGAAAAAGGGGTCAAGCTCCATCAACCCTTCATGCCTCAGAAACAAAATAAAAATAATGATATTCATTATAAATTTCAGTAGCACTTGGTTTAATACCAATCCATAGAAATTTAGGACCTCCACCAACTTGACCCAAAGGAAACTAGAGGCACACTGGAAATGGTTGAAGGGAACACATAACTCTTTTGCCTCTTATTCAGTCATTCTCACGAGCGATTCACATTGAGTTCTGGTAGCAGTATCCATAGAAATGAAAGGCCTTACCTTCAACCTGAGGATAGAAACTTCATTCACTACAGTTGCCACAAAATTGACATTCTTTAAAACTATCATGACTATGATACGAAGGAACTCACTAAAAGGCGAGAATATCAAAGAGTAAGAAAGAAATTTGCATTAGAGAATTACTTGCTAAAAAATCAGAGTAGTACAATAAAGTTTCATTTAACTACAGTCGAGAGAATTTATAAACATAGTAAAAGATTTTCGGAAATGCATGCATCATGTTAAGAATTTAATGAAGAAATATTACCAAATTTTGTTGAAATCTTAAGGAGTGTATATCAGGACAAATTTTTTAGTGAATTAACTCTTTGATGAATATAATTTAATGGGCTCGATATAAAATGAAAGACAAGTAAAAATAAAAATATTTTTTTTGTCATATATTCTTTTATTATTGCAATAAAGTCTACATATACACCCCTTATTCTTTTTCTTGCATTATTTTTTGAATTGCCTAGCTATTGAATTTGAATGCCACTCGATGACGTGCTCCCTTGTTGGACAAATATTCAAATATAAAATTGGTGCTCGTGATGAAGAGAAAAGATTCGGTTAACTAGTTAGAACGACATAGCAAAATTAACTTGACTTTCGCAAGCGCCAACTTTTTTTGCAGCTCAACTTGCATGACCACTAACTTCCTATGCAACTCTACCACTATTTATCCTACTAAGTTTGAACATTCCTCAAGAAGAGTTACTCTTCCCTGCAAAGAAGCAAACTTTGTAAGAGAAGATGGTTAAGGTTCCTCCATAGCATCTCCTTCTCCTGAAAGGAAGGACTCGTTCTTCTCTACAAGCCACTTTCACGACGAGTTAACAAGGAAAAGCTTTCTATCATCTTGCAGATGTTCGCCAAAGAAAAACTAATTGCTTCGGTGGTTAAGGAAGTTGGAGCTTCTGAATCATTCTCTGGCGGAGGAATATTCACTCCCAAGGAAAAACTTGGAACCGCCAAGTCGCCACTTGGTGGAGCTGCTCGAAGATCAATGGCAGTGGGGACCTCTTCCGCTGAAGTTGCCCCTACATAACGAGAAGCAATATTATTAGCTACATATGCAGAAATCTCTAAAAGGCACTTGGTCAAAAACATCATACTTAGGAAAGGAAGCTATTATTGAAGCAAATGAACTTCCTCTTCACTTGGATGATGTCCAAGCAACTCGCCTACTGTGAGATGAATGGTCGTCTTAGATCTACTTAGAGTTTCCAAAGGGATGTTCATGGGAATCAATGACTGGCCATCATCACCCTCTACAGACTTGCGAATGCTTGATATGCTAAGTTGTAACAATAAAAGGATTGTCTAAAATTGAACGAAAACAACAAAGTTGCAAAAGGCATAATTCATAATGCGACGAGACAACCTTCCGCTATTTTTTGCTGAGATAGGGTTCTTGTCAGCTTGCTCACCAAGACGTTCCTCCATTGGCTACAAAGGAACTCCTCTCAAACATTCCCTTGAACACTCGATGTCATCCTTGTGCTCTTCTGAATAAGGAGATCCACTAATTTTGTAGTAGCACTCCCTTCAACACTTGTCTTTATTCACGAGTCTTTGATCGGGGGAGTAGACTCACTCGCAATCAGAGCCATCGACACAAAAAACTCAACCTCATTAGGAGGTGCTATAATAATTTCTTTGATAGCCTTTTTATCCTTTTTCTTCTTCCTTTGCAAACTTGACCAAAGCTCGACAGGATCTATGCTACCATGAGGTTTTTTTGGAGTCCATTGGCAAATATTTGCTTTATAAGCAAAATAACTTAGCAAGAGGAAAGCAAGATGTATTTTGCAAAGACTATGGTGAAGAAAATCAACTCTTAAGGCTCATATCCTTTTTATAGCTCAGAATGTGGGAAAAACTCCAAAATTGTCAAATCAAAAGTGCTGTGATGTAAATATAAAATAAATAAATAAATAAATAAATACTCATAATTTCTTGATTTAAATGCTAATAATTAATATTTATTTTTATTCTTTTGTTCATTTTGCGAGTGGCTTTTATAACGAGCAGAAGATTCAAAGAGCTAAATTTATACATAGAGTACATATGGACCCAATGAGTACTCATGAATAACAAATGATCGACATAAGAATATCCAATAATGAGAAGTAGAATTCAGGCAAGTGATTTACTTGCTACAAGGATTCACTCTAAGTGGGCAAACACAGAATATTCCAATCAAGCGATAATTTGCCTCATACATGGAAACTCACCCACAAACTGACGAATATGCAGCCAAACACTAATATCAAATAACTCGCCCCATCAGTATTGGCAACCACACTTGAGAGATTATCACTCAGCATATATTACTTGTCTACTTTCCAGAACACAGATGAGTCTCTTCTTATGTAATCGACATAGTTGATGTGTACTTTTTTTAAATAATCACCTCTCGATTCTATAGAAGAGGGGATTTTTGAGGAGGTAGGTGACTTTTTTGGACTTTAGGATCTTCACTATTTGCTCTTGTACTTTTCCTCAAAGAGAGAGAGAGAGAGAGAGTTCTTATAGTCTAAGTTCCTATTTATACTTTTTCTCTTTGACATTATGAAATTTATGGCATCTTCTTATGCTTTTTATTTTATTTTTTATTCACTTTGTCCCATTTGATCCTGCCCTACTTCCGTGTGCTTAAATAAAAGTCCTCCATAATTTCACGGATAAATTTGGATTCAACAATGACATCCATGAAATATCATATTCTGTTGCTTGTGGTTGTGTTTACTCATGAATTTAAATGGTGCACTATTCAGGGTTAAAGAGATATCTTTAAATTAGTCACCTTAGGAAAATAGTGTTAATGATTGAAAGATGATATCTCAATTTAATCTTCATGTATTGTATTAAATATTGTAACATATTTTGAAAGAGAAAAATGCTACTATTTTGTGGTTGAAGTTGGAGTAGTTGTGTATGACAGAGCCTAATGAATAAATTGCACATGAAAATAATGACTATATTTTCATCGTTTATAATATAAGTCTTTAGAAGTCAATGAAATAATGTATGATTTGAAAATCATAAAGAGTAGGTATGATGAATAAAATTTAGTATTAATCTTTTTGTGTTCCTTAACTTTTCCATATTTAACTTTTAGAGACATTATTTTATACAATTTTGATACTCTTGTTCTAAATAAAGTTTATGATGCTTTATATTCTATGAAGATGTGTGGTGATTAGAATATTATGGATACCACGTAGATCTTGGAGGTACTCATATAGTTGATTGAATAAGACATTAAAAAATAATATATGGTCTCGAAAGATAGAGATATTATCTTATGATGGATTTAATCACTTAATAAGGATTCTTAAAGTTGATGAGTTTATGTATATCAATTTTTTTTTTTATCTCATATGGGTGAAATAAGATAGGGTTTACTTTACCTAGGTTATAAGGTCTCTATAGGGGAAAGCTCCTATAGTTAATTATATTCTAGAAGACGTGAATCTTTTAAGAAATTTTTTGATTAAAATAGTCTAATATTATCTCTACAGATTTTAAAGTTTATGTCAAAATTATTAAATATGGAAGTCAAATGGGATGGATCAAGAAGAACATTTATTTTTGGATTCTAGGAAGATATGTAGGTAGTGTTTAGATATTGAAAGCACTTTAGTTTATCTTATAATTGAGCTTTTTATTTTTGAAGTTAAGATTTATATTAAATTTTGAGTTTATATTTTGTTAGAATGCTAGGGCTTATATCCCAATATGGCAATACTACAAGAGTGCCTAATAGATGAGGGTTTATATCCGTAGGCCATAGCAATGGAGAATAGATAACCTTAGTTCCTTGAATTAAAGATGCTTCAGAACAAGCTAGAAGCTTGACCTAGTCTAATGAAGGAAAATGGATTATATTTGCTCACTCTCATTAAGGAGTATGAATCTATCCTAATTCTTCTGGACTTATAATTTGTCTAGATTGATTGCTAGCTAGTTAACACCATTAAGGCTTCAAAATCATGTGATTAGTTTTATGTAATGCAAGATGATTAGGTTGTTATTTATTAGGAAATAAAGCTAAGAACTTAGACTCCTTACATTTTAATATTACGACTAGTATGAAAAATGCTTCCAACTAATGCAACAAGATTTTAGTTTTATTTTTTTAGACACTCAATTTGTTTGATAAGGCTTGAGTATGCAAATGGTGCTTATGTTGAGATGCATTTAGAAACAAGTCATGTGCTAAATTATGATGGAAGATAGATTTCTTCCAAGAAGGTGGTTATCCTCACTAGATAGATACCCCTTATGTGCAATGAGTGATGGGTTCAATTCAAGAGAGATGAGAGAATGTTCAATATGGTTCACAAATTTTAAGAATTTTTTAGTTGAGTTTAGTATTTATTTCTAATGTTTTAAAAATGAGTTATGAGTCATATTTATCTTTTGCTTGAGTTGATTAATTAAGTTGGGTAGATAATTTAATTATAATTCATAAGCTAAATTATGATAGAAGGCATACTTCTCTCAAGAAGGTAACTATCCTCACTAGATAGATGCCCTTTATGTGCAATGAGTGATGGGCCTAATTCAAGAGAGATGAGAGATTATTCAATATGGTTCACAAATTTTAAGAGTTTCTAGTTGATTTTAGTATTTATGTCTAATGTTTTAAAAATAAGATTAAGAGTTATATTTATTTTAGGTTGAGTTGATTAGTTAAGTTGGGTAGATAATTTAATTATTAAGAGTTTACTGAAATTCATACCAACATTCAATAATCATAATATCATAGAAAGAAACATATAAAAAGCATATCATATCTATTGAACAAATAATGTCAACACACCAATCAATCAAAATAATATTATAAAAAGTCGGTGCATCGGGTTCCACCATGCACATTTGAAAAAGAGAAAAATGGACAATCGAGCTCTGTCTTTATATAGCTCGGGTTAGAACTAAGAAAAGAAATTAGTCAAAGGGGGGCTTCTTTTCTTCTTCTCTATAGTGTGGATACTCTAGGCTTCGTAGGGCCTTTTAGGTTTATGCTTTTTAGCTAGTGCTCATCCTAAATTTCATGGCTCTAACTTATGTGAGAAATTTATTTGAACCACAATGCAGATCTTGAGGGTACTCATTTAGGCAATCAAATATGTCATTGAATGATAAATATATTATCTCGAAAGATAAACATATTACCATATCATGGATTTGATTACTTAATAAGGACTCCTAAGGCTGATAAGTTTTCGATATATCAGAGATATTTCCCCTACTCACATGGATGGAGTAAAACAAAGTTTATTTTAAGTTGAATTCTAAAGTTTCTTATAGAGGCAAGCTTTTATAGTTAATTATATCTTGGGAGGTATGAATCTCCTAAGAATACTCTTGAATAAAATGATCGGCTTACATCTCTATAGATTTCAAAACTTAGTATCAAAGGTTTAGTAATTTTGAGAATTAAGTGGGATGACTCAATTAGAAAGAGTTCTTAATAGAATCCAATCGGGAATAAGAAGGGAATGCCTTTAGGAAACCTAGTAAGCATTCTATCATATTATTGGGCTTTACATTTTTTTTTTTTTTTGAAGTAGAAAATTATGATTGTTTAAGTTGACATCTTATTAGAAAGTTAGAATTTATATTTCAATAACACAAGATTATGAAAATGCAAAACGGTGAGGTTTTACACCCATAGTAAAAGAGAATCGAGTTACCTCTTAACCTATGTTTAAAGTTGTTTTGCATTAGCTAAGAATTCGATCTAAATCTGCTCGAAGAAAATGGGATAAGTTGGTTCATTTTCACTAGAGAGAATGAACCAATCAAAACTCTTTTGGACTTACAATCTCCTAGAGTGGCTACTATTTAACTCCTACAATTCAAAATCATGTGATCTAGTCTTATGTAAATGCAAGATGGTTAGACTGTTATTAATTGAGAAAGAATCTACAGTCCTAAACTCACCCCCTAAGAGATTAGATCATTATAAGTGTGTAAATTATGATCTAAACTGATGCAATAAAATTTATATATTTTATTTCATTTTGACTCGTCATTTTGGACTCAAGCGTGGGAGAGTTTATACCTACATGTATGATGAAATGGTTATGGGCTAAATTAAAGAGAAAGGGTATTCTCCACTGCAAGAGACTGTTCTCATAGGTCAAGCCTGTCCCCTATCATGCAAGAGTGGAGATCCCTTATTTACAAGAGAAAAATAATATGCATGCATGCTATTATAACATACAATCATACAGCTAAGGCTATTAAATTTTTTATTCTCTTAATTAACTTCCTAAGCTTTAAGATGAAGTTATAAGTTGTATAATTTTTTAGTTAGAATTGTTAAATTAGGGTGGAAATATTTAATTTTTTTTAAAGAGCCTACCATATCCAGGCCACATAGCAAATAATCACACTTTAAAAAACCTATAAAAATATACGATTTCTATTGCACAATCAATATAAACACAACTATCAAACATTAATCACGTAAAAGAATAAAAGGCTGGTGAGGCTAGGTACCGCTGTACACTCCAGAAAGAATAATAAATTGGGTAGTCAAGTTCTACCTTTAAATGTTTTAGTTAGTTTACAATTTAATTCCAATTTTGAGGCTTACTTTATTGTTAACGTTGAATTTGAATTTTAAAGAATGGAGAATAAAGTGAATTCCGCTTTAGCAGAACTTATTCTATTAAGCATCCTAATCCTAGAATAATGAAACTTTTCACCTTGAGGTGAAAATTCATTTTAAGGGTCAAATTAAGAACATACGTATCTTAATTAATCCATTTGAATTTATTTGAATGATTTAATTGAATTGATTTGATTTGATTAATGTTTACTTGATTTTTTTTTGGATTTCAAAGTTTGTGTTTGTTTAACTTTATGTATTTTTTGATTGATTTACTTTGGATTTATTAGGTCTTAGTTAAATTTTGATAATTCTATATTCTTTGAATTAATATCTAATTCCTTTCTCTTGGGTTTCAATTATATATAATTAGTATTGATTAGATTATTTCAATGTTATTTGGATTTATTAATTTATCATTTTGTTTGAACTCGATTCGGATTAGTGAACATAGCTCAATTTAATTAACTTGTGACTTGACTGGAGTTTAATGTGATCTTTTATTTGAATTATAATTTGGAGTTTAATCATTTAATTTATTGAATTTAGTTAGATGATTATTTAGTTTTATTTGATCTTTTTGATTTAATTTAATTAAATTTATTTACTTGTGTTTTATGTTGATTGATTTATTCTAATGTTGTTTGGAATGGATGTGATTTAATAGCTTTTATATTTAATTTTATATTTGATTTGATCAAAGTTTAGAATAAATTTATTATGATTATTTGATTTCATGTGTTTTAGAATGATTGTTTCATTTATTATTTCTACAAAATTTAATTTGAGTATTTATCAGATTTATATACTTTAACTTGATCGGTTTACTTTATTTATTTATTGGTTTAATTGGATTGAGTGAATTAAATGTTTATTTTGATTTCAATTAACTTTAATTATTTATAATTAGAGTTTCATTTAACCTCATTCATTTATTTTGTTTATTATAGTTCAATTAATGTTTTAATCAAGAGTCCATATTTTAATTTGATTATTAGATTTGTATGTTTAATGGTTAATCAATTTATCTTATTCAAATAGGTTAAGTTATTTTTTTATGCTGTAGAGATTCAATGCTTAATTAGATTGATATAGTAAAAAAATTGATTAGATTGATTTGATTGTTTTATTCATTTATCTAAGGTTTAGTTCAACTGATTGATCTAATTAATCAGTCATGACTCCTTGTCATTTTGCTTAATCAGATTAAGTATCTATTTTAATTAAAAGCTTAATTAATTTCAATTAAGTTTAAGTTCAATGATTGGTTAGGGTATGTTTAGTTGGTTATTTAATTAATTTAAATAGCCAAATTAATAATTGGCTAGTGTTTAATTGAATTATCTTGGTGACATAATTATCTTAGTTAAGATTAGGTGATGGATTATTATATGCTATTGGTTAAATTCTCGGTATTGTTTAAAGCTTACTTAATTGGATTACATGATTAATTCAACTAGGGTTTAGTTCCTAATGATTCGAATTTGTTATAATCCATATGATTAGTATGTTTATAATTATTTTGTTCAATTAGTTTAGACAAACAAAGTTTGGTTAGTGGTTAACTTAGTTCATTCTATTTAAATTTGTTTATTCAAATTGAGTTTAACTTAGTTAAGTATTTGATTATCCTAATTTAATTAAGGGTAATTTAAGTTTAAAATAATTAATTTGATTAAAGAATTCAATTAATTTGGTTAAAGCATTTAATTAATTTGTTTAAAGAGTTTAATTAATTTGATTAAAGAGTTTAATTAATTTGATTAAAAAGTTTAATTAATTTCATTAAAGAGTTTAATTAATTTGATTAAAGATGTTTAATTGGATTTATTTAAATAGTTTAATTGATTTGATTAAAGAGTTTAATTAATTCATTTATAGAGTTTAATTAATTTGATTAAAGAGTTTAATTAGATTTGGTTAAAGAGATTAATTAATTTGATTAAAGAATTTAATTAGATTTCTTTAAAGAGTTTAATTAGATTTCTTTAAAGAGTTTAATTAATTTGATTAAATAGTTTAATTAATTTATTTATGGTAGACTTAATCAAAGTTTAATTATAAGTTGATCATAATCTTTTATCAATTTAATTAGAGTTTGATTAGTTGTTGAAGCTTTTAATTTGGTTGTATGTATTCAAATTAATGATGTAATTAATTATTTGATGATTTAGGTTTATTCAACCAAAATTAAATGTGAAATTTAATTAATATTTAATTGAGCTTCATTAGTTAATTTAATTAAGTTCAAGTTTATGTTGGGTTTAAGTTTAATTTAGTTTAAATGGAAGATTAAATGATATTTGTTTGATTTAATTTAAGATATAATTAATAAGGGTTTAAGTGTTATTTTATTTATGAATTTGGTTGATATTTGATTTTTTTTATAATTTAGTTTCAATATTTTCAATTAATGTTGATTAATTAAAACCCTAATTTTATGTGATTTTTATGTTTATCAAGCTTTAGATGTTTACCTTATTTTCTTAAGGTTCTTTGATGTTAATTAAAGTTGTTTAAGCTATTTTAATGATTTCTATGATTTTCTAGACTTTTAAATTAATTATTTCATAAAATTAGACATTTGAATTTTTTAATTTGACAATTTTTAATTCATTTATCATTTTGGCTTGAAAATTTTATGGTATATAGGATTCTGTTCTAATCTCATCTCTCTAAAATTTCATTATGATCAAAGGTGTAATTTAAGGTTAATTAATATTTTTATATTTTCAATAAAACTCAAATTAAACCCAACATATTGGAAACAAAATAGAGCTTTTAATTTTTCATGATTCCTCTCTAAAAGACAAATGCAAAGCGGGTTTATTTAGAATTTTTTAAAGAATTTTAGTTGATTTATTATGATTTTGTAAAGTTCATATCAATTAATTGATTTATTTAATTCAATTAATCTCTTAAGTCATTTTGGGGTTTAATAAGTTTCAAAGGCTTTTAATATATTTGTAAGGCCCATTAGAGCCATTTATGAAGGCCTGAGCTATTTTGATTATTTTTCTTAATTTTCTTGGATTTTAATTAATTATTTCACATAAATGAGCACTTAAACTTTAATATTTTATAACTTTTAGTACACTCATCATTTGCACTTGAAATTTTTATGGTAGATGTGTTTTGACCTCAATTTAATGCCCTAAAAATTTTAGATCAATTTGGTCATTATTATAAAATTAATTGAGGAAATTTAATTTTTTATTAAAATTTAAATTAAGCTCAAAATACTCCATTAAAAATTAGGATTTTTGGGTTCATTAGATTTTTCTCAAAAGTTGAATTCAACGAGTCCTTATTTGTAATTTTTCGATGAGTATTTTATTTTTTATGATTTTTTGAAGTTTGGGATACTTTTATATAATTTTTAAATCTAAAAAATCCTGAATTTTCTTACTTAGCCCAGTCAGTGTTGAGTCAGCATTGACTGGGCCACGTTTCCACATGTCGCAACATGATTGGGCCATGCTAGTATTGATGAGCCAAACGAGCGAGAAAATGCGGGTTCGATCAACAGATTTGGACCGTCCAATCATAGATTGGACTATCCATATTTAATCCGCTGATCCAAGGGTTCAAATCAAGCAGATCTAGCATTCTAATATGGGTCATTCGTCCCTATTAAGGGAGATCCGATGGCTGAAACGTTTTCTCCCTCCCAGCCAACGAACCGAGCTGGACGGGCGGACGGGGTATTTCGCATGGCGAAGCTTAGAAATGAAAATTGCAAGAATTTTCAAAGGAAAATATCTAAGACCGAGCGAGTATTCATGCAAAAGGGAGAGCCTATCGGTCTTCTAAGTTTTGGAGAAATTCCGAGCCTATGCAGGATTTTTTTTTGAGCGCTCTAAGCAGATGAAGCTCCGGAATAAATACACCCACTTGCCTCCTTGTCGATTGCCTTCTCCATTAATGCCCGCCACCTGCTCACCAAAATTTAGCCGAAATTCATTATTTATGTGTCGAAAGAAGGGGGAAGGTGTGGCTTTGATCAGAGGAGCTCAGGAGTTATTTTTAGCTAACCCTGGGAGAGCAAATGCTTTCTTTTCCCCTCTTTTTAATGGTGGCTGAAAATCACTATTAATGGTGGTTGGGGAGATGATGGCCGGCTGGGAGGAGGCTTGGAGTAGTTGAATTTGGCGGTTAACTAATGTAGAGCCTGCTAGATGTTAGCCAAGTGGAGATATGGCTTGGGTTTAAGTAGATCTTGGATTTTTGGCATCTTGCCATTGATTCCTCTCTCTCCCATGACCTCTATTGTTGACTTGAAGCTCCAGTCCACATGGGCTAAAGTGTTAGCCTCCATGTAACAGATTTTGCGTGTGGCTTGACTCCATTTAGGTTGGATTGAGTTAGTTTAAACTTATATTACCCCATTTAACTCAAGTGAGTCAAGTTAGGTTCAATGCATCAATTTAGCTCAATTGGGTTTAGATTGGGTTATAATCACATTTGATTGAACATTTGGAATGATTTAGAGCAATTGATTTTGATTGATTTGAAGTTAATTTTGACTTGAATCTGTTTCTACCCAATTTGAGTTGAATGAGTTGGATTGAGTTCGTTTGAATCAAACGATCAATATGACTCAAATTGAAGTGTGTTTAAGATTTAATTATATCTGATTAAGTATTTGAAGCAATTTGAAGCAATTAATTTAAATTTAATTTTGATTCAGGCCCATTTTGGCCTAAATTGGGCTTAATGGGTCGAACTGAGTAATTCAACCAAATCAAGCTTAAGGAAGAGTCAAATTGTATTCAAATATGATTTTAAAATGTTTTAGAATGTTTAATTTGAATTAATTTGATTTATTTTGAGTCCAAGTTTAATAGGGTTTGTTTGGGTTCGCTTAGATCAGGTGACCCGATTAGGCTATTTGAGTGATCTTGGCTTCAAAGTTATTTAGTTTCATGTTCTATCATGTTAAGTTAATGAATTTGAGTATTTAGAATTAATTAAATTGATCAAATTTAGTTTAGTTTGACTCTTGACTTGGTGGGGCCCAGATGGGTCAATTCTAGATTAGACAACCCGATTGAACGATTTGAATCTCATCTGGATTTATTTTTGGGTTTATTTACACTTATGATTATACTCTTTTGGTTTTGTTTGATTTGATTTATTTTTGATTTTATAAGATTTTCTTGAATTTAGATGATTTTGAGCCCAACTAGGTTAATTGAGTTAATCAAACTCAATTACTCTAATCTAGGTTCAGTTGAATTCAAATTTTATTTTAATTTATTATTTTCATTTCTACTTTAATTGACATTGTGCACTTAGCCACTAATCGCAGTATCTTAAGTGTCTAATTCACTGAGATTATGATGATTATTAACTTCACTTAAGATTAACATAACTTTAGTGCCTATATTAAATCCTAGGTCTAAGAGGAGGGTTATAAACCTCACTAAAAGTGAGGTCAACGACCTAGTTCTAGTAAAAGTACATTTAAATCTTCAAAATAAAATTCTAACTAATCTTGAAAAATAGAAGTTAGTTGAAACATACACACACACAAGCAATTATATTTTATACATTGTGGTTTAGCTTCAACACGTACTAAGCCCTCTTATCTTAATGGGCATAGCTCAAGGGCTTATGCAAGCAACACCTGCAAGCAAATTTGTTAGATTTAATTTTATTACAACGATCCCTTTTATTGAGCACAATTCCTTATAAAAGACAATGTTAGTTTAGTGAATATCGTCCTAACATCTAATCTACAAACATATATCTCTAACATCAGTCTAAAATATTATATCATAAAATAGAAAATCAATATATTACAACAAAGCATTGGTCTAATCCAAGTTTAGGATTAGTGGTCTATTATTCTAAAGTGTGCAAATATTATATGGTGAGGCAAAACTAGGTTTAAATATTCAAATTATAACTTGAGAATAAATTTTAATTTATTACCACTGGATGATTTTGATTTATGTAGTTAATGGCTTAAGTGTGGATACTATGTTATAGGTTTGATTTAGATTTGAGTTGAGTTTGATGTTTGAAGAGTGTAAGAAATGATGGACCCCACTTGGGGTAGGGCCCACTCCTTATGCCCTTCTCCTAATAAAGTGTAAAATAAAGATGAGTTTTATGTATTCTTAGTTGATTTAGTTAAAAGCATTGAATTTTAATTAAGCTCAAATGATGTTATAATCTGATAATAAAACATGTCTTAGAATTGAAGGAGTGAATTAAAAATTTCTTTATGGCATACACTAAAATCCCTTTTTCCTTAGCATTATGTCTTTTAAATGTTCTATCATTTTATAATCTAAGAAAGTATTTTATTTTACTTGAATATTATTTATATAAGTATTTCGATAACTTAGAAAATATTTTACACATACATATACATGTGCATATATTTTATGTTAAAAAAGATTAAGAATTTAAATATGCATCCTTATGTAGAAGAAATAAATGTATATATGTATTTTACATTTACAGCTATGTGCCATTATTAGATCAGAAATATGAGGTAAAAATCTTCTTCAGATTAATAGTTAAATGTCATGAAGATCTTCTCTTAACCCAATAATCTTAAGATTGAACATATGTTTCTAAGTCAATTAAGTTATTTAATCATTTAAAGGATTCTTAATTAATTATATAAAGATAAATGCAATTAGAGGGAATGAAATTTAGCCAACAATTTTTTCATAACTCTCCCTAATCATTAAATGATTTAAAACCTAAATATGCAATTTTATGATTTTTTATGATTAATTAATGAATTAATCTAATTATCTTCTTAATTAGCATTAAGGCCTTATTAATTCATAAATCATAAGCTTAAAAATTTTGAAAAAAAATTATAAAGATGCAAAATGACATACAAATTTTATCCTAAAAGTTTCAAAGCATTTGAGCTTATAATTTATTACTAATTATATTAATTAATATTTTAATGATTAAGTAATAAAATATCAAAAATCTTTTGAGGCTTTTGATTTTATGAAAAACCTCTCAATTAACTTAGCATAAAAAAGGATTATTTGTTTTTTTTAGATTTGTTCAATTAGTCATGGAATTCCTAAGTTTTAGGTAATTAAATGAAATATTAATAATTAATTAATCCTATTAAAGATGATTTTAAGATTTAATGGCAACGAGAGGTGTTAATCAATTTTTTAGTGCCTTCATGCTAAGCAAGTCTGTTTAAACATTAAAGCACCAATTGGGTGATTTATTTAATTTTCTAATTTAATTATTGAGTTAATTATGTCTTTAAGAGTTCAAAATATGTAAGTTTTAATCTACATATCCAAATAATATTAAATTATTATGAGAGATAGATAATATTACTAGGAATGTTACTTGAAAAATTTCAAGTCATTTGTGTAAGTAATTTAGATTAATTTCATGATTAATGATTTTAAACAAACCCTAATTACTCTCTATATAATGAATACAAATTGAGGTTTTTTATTTTATTTTTCTTTATTCTCCTTTGTTTACTAAATCTAGTGAATATTTAATTATATTTTTTATGATTTTTTTAT
The DNA here is from genome assembly GCA_021442155.1 of Cymbidium sinense. NCBI lineage: Eukaryota > Viridiplantae > Streptophyta > Magnoliopsida > Asparagales > Orchidaceae > Cymbidium > Cymbidium sinense. The sequence continues at coordinate 188,253,133 of CM038221.1, forward strand.
AACTAGTTATGATTTTGTAAAATTCTGGTTACTTAAAACACAATATAATCTTAAGTAATCAGATTTACACATGTGGTGCTGAGTCAGCCAAGCTTTATGCTTGGTGATATGAGATTGATTATTTAAATCATCCCCCGTAACATTGACGTGGACGGTGATTGAATTTTCCATCAATAATTCTTGTTTTTCCTATAGTGTATTAGTTAAGGAGCTACTTACTACAATTGCATTTTTTTACTACTAAGATCAAATACATGGCTAAGACTTGTAAAAATGGTATTTAGTTGAAATGTTATTTGGCGAACTTAGCGAAAACTTGCAAATTATCACAATTTTGTATGATAACCTTAGTGATATTTTTCTCACCAAAGATCAAATGTTTTGTGAGAGGACACAACACATCGATATTCGGTATCCTTATGTATGTAATTTCATTGATTATGGTGATAATTCAACTAATATGATGTCCAAGCCACTTCTTATTTCCAAGTCTGATCATTGCTTGGGTTTGTTTTGTTAAAAGGTTATCACACCGAAGAGGGGGGAGGAGATGAATTAGGTAATTTAGAAAAATTTACAAGTCAAAAGTTAATTTTAAGTTCCATAGAAAAGTTAGTAGCACGTATTAATCTTATAATAGAGCATATCAACAAAACAAAATAAATGTAAGAAAGTAAAGAGAAAGAAGAGACCAAAATTTTTTAGGTGTTTCAACCAAAGCAAAAAACAACTCAAGTTAGAAATTCATTAAATCTCATAAGATTATAACAGTCTTTCGTACTCTCTTACATCGAGCATATACAATCCCAAAATATGTACTCTCCTACATTGACAAATACAATCCTAAAATGTGTACTTTCCTATATCGGGCTAGTATAATTCCAAACAAATAATGTACAATCTCAATAACTTGAAATTACAAATCATGTACTTTTCGATACTGGCAAGTACAACCCCAACTTGAAATAACAATAAAGGTACAAGATTGCGTACATGCATGCATGCATGTATTATGTGATATGCATTATATATTTAATTTAAATGTTTATTTTGAATTGACTTACTATATTCAAGTGCTCTAGAGCAAACTTGAAATCAATTTCTAAGTTAAGATAAGTTTTTAGTTTTCAGCTTTTATTAGTCTCAATCTAATCAGAGAATTTTAGAAGTAAATAACACAAGAAAGTCAATAAATCACAAATACACAATTTTTTAAAATATCAGATAAGATGTTCATTCAAAATAGAGAAATCTTAAGTTTAAAATTACTAAAAAGATACAATCTTCAATCCTCCTTATCGCCATCACGAATAATAGATAATTCATCTCATCAGCTTCATCTTCTCCTTCATTTAGTCTACTATAAATTCACAAAGTACACATTTATTTAGAAGCATGTTGAATATCATAATTTCTTTTGTAAGCACCACTAGCCCTGGCTACATCCCCAAAGTTCAATATTCTTCAATAGAAGCCAACTCATCATCCATTTGTCTATCAACTATTTGCTTCATTATCATTGAAATGAAGAGAAATAGGATCAATAATATCACGTTGATTATAGCTTCGGATCAAAAACTTAAATTATTTCTTGAATACTAAGATTACGAGAAGTAGTGCAAGGCAAGAGGTCTTGGGTTGTGAGCTTTGATTTTCAACCAAGAGGTCTTGGTTCAAGTCCTTGCACATGCATTGTGTGTATGAGTTTGCGATTAAATTCGCTTAAATGTCGCAACAAAAAAATTACGAGAAGTAATTTCAAGAAATTTTGGAACTTGTTCCTTGACAATGATTTGTATACTGGCTCGAAGTTGAATTGTTGTTATTTTTTATTGGAATAAAACACATGAAGTATCTTTAAAGATTCGATTGCATGATTCATCTAGACCAAATTTTGAAAAATGTTATTAATATCAACTTTTCACCATCCCTTTTAGTATTTTGTTCTCATTTTTTCTAATCAAATGTTTTGTGTTGGAATGATTCATGGAACTTATTATGCATAAAAGTACCTAAAAAGATCATTTCAATATAGTAATGGCATAAAGAGATTATTACGTTATTAAAATCTACCAGTTCATTGTGAATTAGTTATCATTTACATTTTGGGCACTGCTAGCTTAAAATAAGTCTAAATCACGTCCGCTCAATCTTATTGATTAAAAAAATGTTAAACTTTATCTCAAAAAGTATGTTGAAAAAGTGGCATTAATAGGATTTTTCTTTGAAGAATGGTAAAAATCTTTTCTCCATTAGCATTTTAAAGAAATTAGAACTCATGTATTTGTTGACTCCCCTCTCCCCCCAACAACAACAACAACTAGCCTTTATCCCACTAAGTGAGGTCGGCTACATAAATCTTTTGTCTCTATTGTGTCCTATTATGTGTCAAATTCTCATTTAATTCAAGTATACTAAGATCATTTTTATACATCTTAACCAAGTCTTTGTAGGTCTACCTCTAACTTTCTTAACATAAGGCAAATCTAATGCATCTACTCTCCTAATTGGGTCATCGGACAACCGGCGCTTTATTGGCTAAACCATCTAAGGCGACTTTCTCTAATCTTATCTGCCACTGGAGCTACTCCAACTTTTTCCCGAATATACTTATTTTGCATTTTATCTTTAAGAGTAAAGCCACTCATCCACCTGAGTATCTTCATCTCTACAATATTTAATTTAGTCTTATGCTTCCTTTTTATTGACCAACATTCTACACCATAAATCATTATAGGTCTTACCACCATTTTATAAAATTTTTTCTTAAGTTTAAGTGGTACTTTTCTATCACACAATAGACCTGATGCATTCCTCCACTTAAACCATCCAACTTGAATTCTACTAATAACATCTCCATCTATTTCACCATCATTTTGAATAATAGGTTAGAGATATCTAAAACACTCACTCTTTTTAATGACTTAATTACCCAATGTCACAACACCATCACTAGAACTTCTTCAACTAAAATTATACTCCATATATTCAGTTTTATATCTACTCAAACAAAAACCTTTAAATTTTAAGGTTGACCTCTATAATTCTAGTTTCTCTTGGACTCCCTCTCTAGTCTTATCAACAAGAAGAATGTCATCAGTAAAAAGCATACACCATGGTACATCTTCTTTTAAATGCCTAGTAAGAACATCCATAACTAAAGCAAAAAGATAAGAGCTTAAAGTTGATCCTTGATGTAATCCAACTGAAATAAGAAAATATTTTGTCAATCCTCCTTGTGTTTGGACACAAGTAATAGCTCTAGTATGCATATCCTTAATGACTTGAATATAGCCAATATTAATCCTTTTCTTTTCTAGAACTCTCCAAATAACATCTCTTGAAATTTTATCATAAGCTTTCTCTAAATCAATAAATATCATATATAGATCCTCCTTACTTTCTCTATACTTCTCCATCAAACCTCTTAACAAATGTATAGCATCCATAGTAGATCTACCTAGCATGAAACCAAATTGATTGTGAGAAACTTTTGTATCACATCGTAAACTATGCTCAATTACACTCTCCCATAATTTTAATGTATGACATATTAACTTAATTCCTCTATAATTTGCACACTCTTGTGCATCACCTTTATTCTTAAATATAGGAACTAACAAATTCTTTCTCCACTAATTTAGCATCTTTTTAGTCTTTAAAATAACAATAAAAAAATTTATAAGCCAAGAAATTCCTTGATTTCTTAAACATTTTCACATTTCCATTGGAATATCATCAGGTCTTATTGTTTTTTCACATTTTATTTTCTTTAAAGTTTCTGTAACGTTAGATTTACTAATACGATGATAAAAATAAAATTATCTATTTTATTTAGGTTATTAATGTTGTTAAAATCAATCGTATTTTCAGATCCTTCATTGAAAAGTTTATCAAAATACCTCATTTATATATTTTTAATATCATTTTCTAAGAAAAATATTTTATAATTTTTATCCGTAATACACCTCACTTGAACTAGATCTTTACTTCTCTTATCTCTTTGGCTGGCTAAATTATACATACATCTTTCACCTTATTTGATATCTAATCTATTGTATAAATCACTAAAAGTTAAATTTTTTGTATCATATATTTCTTTTTAAGAATCTCTACAGGTCACTTTAAATCTTTCCCAATCTCGAATTTTTATATCTAAATCAAGTTTTATAATAATGCTTTTTATTTCTTATATTTTCTCATAGATTCAAACCCCATCAACTATTTTTATTAAATGAAAATTTTCCTTTTGATTATCTATGCATATTTTTAGTAACTTGTTTAATTTTACTTGCTACTTTTTTTTACATAACATTAGCTTTCTTATGAACATCTCAAATTCTAAGCTCTTGTAGCTTGTTCTTAAAAATATTTTTATTAATATTGTTTAAGTGTCCCCATCTAATCCTAGGACAATAATTTGATTTATTTTTATCTTAAAATTTAAAACTAATAATCGATGTTGGGTAATTAAACTTTCACTTGGAATGACCTTACAATCTAAACATTTATTTTTCTTATCAGAAAATAATCAATTTGTATTTTATTAGATTCTTTTTTATAAGTAATAATATGCTCATCTCTTTTCTTAAATAAAATATTAGTAATTACAAAATCATAGGTTAAAGTAAAATCTAATATAGTTCTATCTTTTTTATTAGTCACTTCAAATCTATAATCATCATGAATACTTTTAAAATCTTCTATCACTCTACCAACATGTTCATTTAAATCTTTTTCAATAAATATTTTTTCTTCAAGATGTATCTTTTGTATTAATCTTTTTAATTCATTCTAAAAATTTTTATTTGAGCTTACATCCAAACTTAGTTGAGGAGCAAAAACACTTATAATATTGATAATCTTAGTCAATAATATGTTTGGAGTAATTTTCTGGTTATTTTTAAAAAAAAATTATGATGAAAATTATTTTTAAGAATTAGAATCATTAAATTGTGATTTTTATGAAGAAGCTATTATTTTAATTTTTTTCAAATGAAATTATTTGTAACACCAATGATTTTAGAACTATTTTACAATAAGCTGCAATGGCTCCAAACGGATCCTGACTAAATAGATGGTTATTAGGTGTTTGTTTTTTTTTTTTTAATTTTTTTCGAGATGTCCTTTTTCATCTAACCGGCGTATGACCGGGTATGATTAATCCGATGAATCTGACGGCGCGGTGTCGGCCTTTTTTTTTCACGTTAAGATAGATGATTTCACGAAGGAAATCGCGGTCGGGAATATTCAGCCATGTTCGCTCTCACAACTGAGCTAAGGGCGGTGGGTAGATATTTGGTTGGATAAAAAAATGTCAATGCAGTGTACTTTTTTGAGGAATTCGTTGCATAATGGAGTTTGTCGTGATGGGGCAAAATTGAATGCTTTGCTTCGCGAGAATGACCACAATGACATGATGTGAGCCCTGCACATGGCCTTGCAACCTCGTCGACAGCCGCGACATATCTCCCATCACGTCTTCCTCTTGTCGCTACTTTCATGCCTACGACTTCCTGTTCTGGCTTCATCAGTTCGCAATTTTTAACGTCATGATTTTCTTCCCTAGCAAGTTCCCATCACGTCTTCCTTTTCAGCTGCGTTGTTATCACTTTCCTCCCTCTCGACTCTCTCCTCTCATGATTTTCTCTCTACCCAACTCTTGTAGTGATTTCCTTCCTCAGTCCCCATAATGTAGATCCATTAGCTTGTGCTAGGTTTATTTTCATTTCTTTTTAATTTTTAGATTAATTGTTATTAGTTTTAACCAAAGAAAAAAAATAGTTATTTGAATTTCAGATACAGTGTATTCTATATACATTGTATTTGAAATTTTCCTGAATCTTGTATACTTGCAAAATCATTTATGGTCATTCACAATTGATCACAACAATCACTATCACTTATTTTGCTTGTAATATCAAAAAACGTTTATATTGATCAGGTCCAGTGAGAATAGATCTATCAAAATAATTCTTTTTTGCAGAGCAATGCTTTAGCTATCACATAGATTAACTATAATAGTAGCAACATGTATGTATGTAGGACTACAAATGAATCGAGCGTTTGGTAAGCTACTCGTGACTCGGCTCAATTCTAGCTCGTTCATGATTGTTTTATTAACTAATTGAATGAACTTTAACACTTTCATAAACATTCGCTTGCTAGCTTGAACAACTTGTTGTTTAGTTCATTTATGTTCATGAATAACATCTTTTAAAGCTCATTATAGAGCTCAATGAAGGCTCGATTATGGTTTGTTTGTGGATAGTATTATTAATTTTTTAATTATTAGGCTTATAAATTTTAATTGATATATTTCGTATAGCTAACAAAGTCGAGCCGAGCGTGAGCATGATTTTTTTAAAATGATCTTAAGCTTGAACACCATCCTAAAAGGTCAAATTGAGCTCGAGCTCAATAAAGTAAAATGAGCTTGAACTCAAACAAGTGGATGCTTGGCTTAGCTTTTACATTTTCAGCCCTAATGCATGCCAATATCTTTGTTGCATACTAGAAAATCAGTTGCGGTAGAATAAAATTTTACGTCTTAGCTTTGTTGTGAAATTCAACACACAGATATTTGAAGATTAAACAAGAAACCCGGGATTTTTGAAAAATCAAAGAAAGGAAAAATCACGGGGCTAGCCTAAAACTTTTCACTATACATCTTTTGTACAAAGTTTAAGTTTTTAGATAACGGGATTCTGAAATTGTATGTGAAAACGCGGTAGGAATCTAGAAGCGGAAAGCAATGTATAATATTTATAGTTATTGGTGGCAGTCGGGGATGGTGAACAGCGGTGGTTAGCGGCCAACGGTGACGACCGACGATGGTGATGACCGGCGGAGGTGGCAGGCAGCGATGGTTGGTGGTAGTTAGCGGCGTTGACCGATTGCGGTAGTTGATGATGACGATGATCGATGGTGGTGGCCGACGGCGGTGGCCGGTGGTGGTTGGCAGCGGTGATGACCGGCCGTGGTGGCGATAATCGGCAGTAGTGGTCGGCGATGATCGGCGGCGTGGTTAGCGGCTCGGCGGTGCCGACTATGCTTGGAGGATCTTCAAGCGTTAGAGTTCTCTCTTTTCTTTAGCTTGTGCTCCCCTCATGTGAAGAATGAGGGGTTATTTATATATTAGAGATATGCCATTTCTATAAATACATACAAAATCCAAAATCATGTCATTGGACGGCTCAAAATGATTTCTTTGATCATCTGATATATTTTAAGTATTTGAATGCTCAAATGAAGTTAGAATCAAGAGATCTTGGGCTTGTTAGGTTCGGCTCGTCAAGACGCTCGATTTAATCATAAACACTCTATATTTACAAACTATTTAGGGATTCAATTGATATCCCAAAGTTTCCAATGATCTTTTAAGTGTTTGATATGAACTAGTTTCGATTTAAGATCATATTGCTTTTGACATCAAGATTTGTGCTTCGATTAGTGGAATTTTCAGTGTCATATTAGTTCCCACGTGCTCCTGTAAGCGTCCGGGTGGGCCCGTGGCCCCGAAGCCTTGTGCCCGCGAGCATCCACACACACCCGTGACCCCTGCACCCGCTTCCATGATCATAATCTTGTACACCCATGAAGATCTATTCTCTCAAACTATATGTGACACAAATGTTAATGAACCCGCAAATTTCATTAAAGAATTTGTTATTTTTAATTATTTGGCATATATTTTTGGATGATAGAGATAATGTCATCCAAAAATAGGGGGCAACTGATATGACACGGGAAATTCCACTAATCGAAGCACGAATCTTGATGTCAAAAGCAATTTGATCCTAAGATCAAGCACGTAAAATATCATTGAAAACTTTGGTATATCAGTTGAATCCCTAAATAGTTCTTAAATATGAAGTGTTTATGATCAAATCGAGCGTCTTGACAAGCCAGATCTAACAAGCCCAAGATCTCTTGATTCTAACTTCATTTGAGAATTCAAATACTTAAAATATATCAAATGATCAAGAGAATTATTTTGAGCCGTCCGATGGAGTGATTTGAATTTTGCATGTATTTATAAAAATGCTATCCTTTTAATTTATAAATAGTTCCTCATTCTTCACATGAGGGGAGCCCAAGCTAAAGAGTAGAGAGAACTCTAAAGCTTGAAGATCCTCCAAGCATAGTCGCACCAAACGGTCGTGACCGTGTCGTCGTCGCCGGTACTTCGGCCCGTCGCTTGCGTCGCCATGCCATGCCACTATCGCACCGCCGTCACCACCATCGATTTTTGTCATCATAAATTACCGCCATCGGTCACTGCCGCCGACTACCGCCAGCCATCGTTGCCGGCCACCTCTGCCGGGTCATTCACCGTAGGCCGTGCGCCGACATAACCTCTTGTTCCATCGTCATGCACAACTATTATAGCCCAAATACTACTGCATTGATGTTGTTACCTGATTCTAGGATTCCTATTATCAGACCTTCTCACATACAATTCTGTAATCCCGTTATCGGGAAAATTTAAATGTTGTACTTTGAAACAGACATGTAGTGAAAAAGTTTTACTGGGCTAAGCCATGTGATTTTTTTCCTCTCTTGCTGGGGATTTTTCACGTAAATATCATAGAATTTCTTGTTTATTTTTCAAATATCTGTGTGTGTGTTGAATTTCATAACATAACTAAGGTGTAAATTTTTAATCTACTACAACTGATTTTCTAGCATGTAACAATCTTAAACGTCAAAATTTCTTGCTAAAAAAATTAATTTCCTTAAGACAGGACTTGATGTGAAATCATGAAGGCTTTTGATATCATGATCTTAAATAGGTAAGTTCTCAATGAGAGCACCAATGATATGTATTAATTTCTGTAATTTGGATCTGATACAGTGAGGCTTGAGTGAATAATTCTGTTCTGTTTGAATTCTGGATTTGTTTGAGTTCTTTTCCCTGGTTTGAGTCTGGTCTGGCTAGCTTGAGTTGAGCGCAGTGAGTTAACTCACTGAGTGTTGGAACCCGTCTGAGTTGAGTTGCTAACTTGGTCCTATCGGATGTGATCTGGACCGTTGGATGGCGTCTTTTGAACTCAGCCGTTGGATGCTAACACGCGGATTGGGTGTTTCTTGCGCTGCTTCTAAGCCTTTGGATTCGGGAAGTGTAATATCTGCCCTTGGATCTGTGTTTTCTTGCCGCGACTTGCCTTTAATCTGTTGCCGTTTGATTCTGTGAGTGGATTACAGATGTTGCCCTCTGCGCGGTTTGATCTCTGGATTGAATCCGAGCCGTGGATTAGAAATGGCGCGGCTGTTCTTGGCCGTTGGATGAATCATTTGAATTAACCTAACCTTATACTCGTTCTGATTGTTTTGTTTCGACAGTTCGAGCCGTCGAGGAGCTCCAGGGAAGAAAAGGGAGATCGGCTGGGATGTGAGGCGAGGTTTCTCCGGCATCTGATGGTTTCCGGTGAGGAAACCCTAGAAGAGGTGCACAGGAGGAAGAGACGAAGAAGGGAGACTGAGGAGATAAGTTCTTTCTTAAATTCTTGATCATCATTCTCTGTTAGGCTTTGGATCCCTATTTATACTTTCTGTTTTCCTTTCTTATGCTTGGATCTAAGCTATCTATGCACCTAACTACTTTACATTGTCTAGCGATTTACATTAGGCGGATCGTTACCGGTTGCTTGTTTCTGTCTTTATGGAATATCAGTTGGTTGAAATGTCGAGCTTCTTGATTCTTGAGTTCTGCTCTGATTTCCTTAAGTGACAACTGCTGGATTATTCTGGACGGATCTATAGTCAGTGTATGTGGTCCTTTTGTGGTGATGCTTTGGCCGTATTTAAATGCTGTTGTTATTATTGTGTACTTAAGGGTTCTGTAATAACTGTATTTGTTTTATGCTCTGATTTGTAATATCTGTTATCGTGATTTGTATATTGAGTTTATAGGCGTATTTGGTAATCCCTTCGAATGCTTTTATTGATATTCATTTTGCTGTCTGCTGTATTTTGGCCTTGGAGGAATTGGATTCATAACAGAAACACTCATAAGAGATGAAGAACTAGGTTGGTATGTTAGAGCTATGGTAGCTCTAGACCTCAGCCTCACATTTCTTCCGCATGGGAGAAATAGAGAAGCTAAGCAATTTGAAGCACACATTCTCGTCTCATTTCCTTGTATCTGATCTCGAGGGTTCTTGAGCGAAAATGCCAAGGGGAATTTTCTATAGAGAAGCTAAGCAATTTAAAGGCGTTTTCTAGTGACGTGCAGCCACGTCCTGCTGAAAATGCCTTCAAAGGGGCATTTTCTATACATTTCCCACTTTTCACCGATCGTTTCTCACCTTCGGTGGGAAAAGTTTTATTTCCTACTGTCCGTTTCTCGCATTCGGCGGGGAAAATTTTATTTTTCGGGATTGGTGGCAAAAAAATGATTGTTTTTTTTAATTATAATTATAATTTATTAATATTAATTAATCAAGTTCCACATCTATAAATTGAGGTGTTTGGATACTCGAAAATGCATATGTTCGTGAAGCAAAGTGCGCAGCGGAAGAATAGTGGAAGTTAGCATGTTTGTTTTATTATTATTTTTTCCATTTATTTTTAAGATTTCTATGTTTATATTAAAAAAATTATTAAAATGTTAATAATGATAATAATAATAATAATAATAACATAAAAATTAATGTAATAATTAGTAAGAAGATTAATAATAATAATATTATTACTTATATTATTACTTTAATAAATATTATTATTATTATTATTATTTATGTTATTGTCATTATTATTATTTTTATATGTAAGAAGATTAATATTAATAATATTATTATTAATGTTGTTAGTTTAGTAAATATTAGTATTATTATGATTTTTGTTATTATTATTATTAATGTTATTTCTTGTATTATTATTATTATCATCATCATCATCATATAATTATTATTAATACTATTATTACTACTACTGTTATTGATATTGATATTATGATTGTTGTAATTATTGTTATTGCTATTATTATATTTTAAATTATTAGTATTATTACGATAATATTTCTTATTGTCAACGTTATTATAAATATCATTATTATTATAATTTCTATTTTTATTATCAATATTATCATTGTTATTCTAATTATTCTTATTATAATATTTAAAAGAGAGTATAATTTGAGGACTTTTAGATTTATTTTTATTTAGTGCAAGTGTAAAAATGAGAATAAGAGAGATATAAATGAATCATCATATTATTTAATTCTTTTTAGGTAGAGACTATAGATTGGAACGTAATAATTGTCAATGTGTAAAGTAATGTTAAATAATTTTCTACAATCTTGTTAATTATGAATGCTTCATTGCCTAAATATTTATATGTTATCTTGTAATATATCTTCAAGTAATAAAATATTTGAAATCAATTTCTAGTTTAAATTTATAAACATTGCTAAATCAACTATGTTAATTTGTATTCACATTTAACTAATTTAGATTTTAGGATATGAACAAATAATCGTTTATTTTGAGTTCTCTCTGACTCTAAGGTTATTATTATTATTTATATTACTATAATTAATATTAATATTAATAATATTATTATGATTGTTACTATTATTATTATTATTAGTTTTTTTATATATGTTCTTTCATTATTTTATTAGTAATGTTATTCATTATAGGAGGTATTCTAACTATCATTATTATAATGTTTAAAATAATAGTAATAAATATTATTACTTGTCTAATTACTACAATATTATCACTATCATAATGAATGCAATTACACTTATAATAGTAATACTTTTAGTAATAATGATTTTTGCAACTAAATTAGACTTACAGTGTGAAGTGAAAAGTTGGTTCATAATTAATAATGTGGAATATCGTAAAGTAACCTCTAATAAGAGGAGATTTTCAATAGAATGCTTACAACATGATAATGCTTCCAGTCCGTGTCTTTGACATTTATATGCATTCAATATTAAATGATTAGGTGCAGCATAGCGTATATCCGACATTAATCAGTATCATACTTAACACACATCCTGTCATGTCAAAGGAGCATCAAAATTGTACATTGAAGTTTATTAGTTATTATATTACTCTTATAATTCCCAAATATTTAGACATAAAACTCAGGGAAATTATTAGGAGGATGGAGTCAAAATTCAATATGAAAGTTTCTTATATAAAAATATGGGATGCACAATAGAAGACAATACAATCAGTCTTTGGAACTTACAGTGAGTTGTACCACTCACTATATCGTTTGATGGAACATATTCGTATTGCTATTCTTGGGACAGTTTATAGAATCCAAACTAATGCAAATAACCGCTTTTTAGCAAATAACCGCTTTTTTAGCATATTTTGGAGCTTTGGACCTAGTATATACGACTGGAATTACTATCGACCAGTCTTGGCATTGATGCTAATAATGGTCTTTTGTCTTTGGCTTTCGCAGTCATTGCATATGAGACTAATGAATCATGGTTGTGATTTCTACAAATGTTATATGATTTAGTCGAGTTTGTTAGATTACGTCGGGATCTATGTATTATCTTAGATAGGAATTTAGGTATTGTTCGAGGAAGCCGCAAAATATTTCCTTGGGCTAAGCACAAACATTGCTTAAGACACATCATCAAATACTTGTTCATGTGCGTGTAATAAGCCATATATATTTCACATGCTTTGTCCTCATGTTATAGCTGCCCTCAATCTTAAACGTCTCGACTATTCAGTATTCATTTCAAGATATTATACTCTTAAAAATTACAAACTGTCATGCACATATGTGTTCAATGTGATACCTGAAAAATATATGACCACCATTATTTAGTATTTCGTTAAAAAAGAAATTAATGAAAAATGCTATTAAATTTAATTTAAAATTTTAGATTTAAATTACAATCTAAATAAAAAAAATTCTAGTTTGTATACATTTAAAAAAAAAAATCTCAATAAAAGTATTCAGATGAACGATGTCAATTTATCACTTCAAATTAAATAATGTTCATTAAAATATCATGCTGATAATAATGTCAGGTTTTTATTAACCTTGATTTGTTCTCTCATTAAGTAATTTATGCATGCGAAACTGAAGATGACTTGTATCGGGCAGCAATGCAACACTCGAAATCTTGTTGTATTTTTAGCCAATTAGCTGTAGATAGAAATTTTTTAATATTTGTTTTTTGACTCGTTACATTCATTTGGTCTTCATATAAATTCACAAAAAAAAAAAAAAAAAAAAAAAATTCATCTTATGTATCACTCCATTGGTGATAAAATCTCACCTTTAAAGTTAGTCGGTAATCACGAAAATGATTTTTTTGTTGATTTAAATTTTAATCTTACGAGTTCATGGCATCGAACCTATAGAATTTCAAGGCCAATGATGTGAAGATTTTCATCATTAAATCTTTGTTGAAAAAAGTTTCATCCCTGCCCAGTAAGAAGTCTCCTGTAGAGCAACTATACGCTCTCCCATCGCTTCTCTTTGTAGCCTCCAAAGTAACTCATCCAAGTTGGATGTTCAAAAATGCATGCAACAATAATATGCTTCATGTGTTAGTAGGGCTACAAACGAACCTGAGCTAAGCCGAGTATGTGCTTGTTCGAGTTATTATTAAGCTTGACCCGAGCTCAATTCAAGTTTTTAGATTAGTGTTCAAGCTTGCGTTGGTTAAAAAAAATGTTGTTCGAGCTCGGTTTAGATTGGGCTTATCGAGCCTATTAATGATCAGCTCGTTTAATGAAATAAACAAGCTTTAATCAAGCTTTAATCGAGATTGTTCACAAGTAGCTTGTTGATAAATATATACATGTTGTATCAATTAAAGTTTATTAAGTCTAAAAATAAAATTTTAAATAATACTGTTTATGAACAAGTCTTAATCGAGCGGTAATAAAGCGCCTTAATGAGTTTATTCACGAGCTTTAAATGATATTGTTCATGGACATAAATGAAGTGAACAAGAAGTTATTCAAGCTTGTTCATTTAGCAATCGAGTAACTTGTTCAAGCTCATTCGATTAGTTAATCGAACGAATATAAGCGAGTTTTAATTAAGCTGAGTCACGAGTAGCTTGTTGAACTCTTGGTTCATCTGCAACCCTATATGTACTAACCTGCTACTCTAATAAAGGGCTTTTGGATTCTTTCATTAGACTACACATATTTATGCTGACAATTTTTATTGGGTTTCCTAAAGATCCTTTGCAATATTTTTTAAAAGCACTGCTTGCATTCCTAAAAATTGCAAAATATATGTTGTATCAGTTAATTATTAAATATATTTAACTTTATTATATCCTTATTTGAAACACAATGATTATGCATAAATAATTTTAGTATTTAAATTTTTAATATAAATGAGCTAAAATATTTTATTCAATATAACTAATTTTGAGTTCAAGATAAAATATATTTTTCATTTAACATTGTGCATTAATGTCTTCTGCAACAACAACAAGCCTTTATCCTACTATGTGGGGTTGGCTACATGAATTCTTCTTCTCTACTATGTCTTATTATGTGTCAAATTCTCATTTAATTCTAATAAACTAAGGTCATTGTTTATACATCCTAACCAAGTCTTTTTAAGTCTAACTCTACCTTTCTTAATATAAGGCAAATCTAATACATTTATACTCTCCTAATTGGGTTATAGGATGGCCGACGCTTTATATGGCCAAACCATCTAAGACGGCTCTCTCTAATCTTATATGCCACTAGAGCTATTCCAACCTTTTCTTGAATATATTCATTTCACATTTTATCTCTAAGAGTAAAGCCACTCATCCACCTGAGCATCCTCATCTCTGCAACACTTAGTTTTATGCTTCTATTTTATTGGCTAACATTCTCCACCATAAATCATTGTAGGTCTTACCACGATCTTATAAAATTTTCTCTTAAGTCTAAGCAGTACTTTTTTATAACACAACAGGACAGATGTATTCCTCCACCTCAACCATCCAACTTGAATTCTACTAATAACATCTCCATCTATTTTACCATATAGTTGGATATATCTAAAATACTCACTCTTTTTAATGACTCGATCACCCAATGTTACAACACCATTACTAGAACTTCTACAACTAAAATTACACTCCATATATCCTGTTTTATATCTACTCAAAACCTTTAGACTTTAAGGTTGACCTCTATAATTCAAGTTTCTCTTGGACTCCCTCTCTAGTCTTATCAACAAGAAGAATGTCATCAACAAAAAACATACACCATGGTACATCCTCTTGTAAATCCGTAGTAAGAACATCCATAACTAAAGCAAAAAGATATGGACTTAAAACCGATCCTTGATGTAATCCGTTGTCAAATAGAAAAATATTTTGTCAACCCTCCTTGTGTCTGGACACAAATAACAACTCTATTATATATATCTTTAATGACTTGAATATAACCAATATTAACTCTCTTTTTTTTTTTCTAAAACTCTCCAAAGGATTTCTCTTGGAGGTTTATCATAAACTTTCTCAAAATCTGCAAATATCATATGAAAATTCTCTTTACTTTCTCTATACTTCTCCATCAAACCTCTCAACAAATGTATAGCATCTATAGTAGATCTACCTAACATGAAACCAAACTGATTTTGAAAAACTTTTATCTCACATTGCAACATATGCTTAATTACTCACTCCCATAATTTTAATGTATGACACATTAACTTAATTCCTCTATAATTTGGGCACTCTTATGCATCACCTTTATTCTTAAATATAAGAACCGACAAATTCTTTCTCCACTAATTTGGCATCTTTTTAGTCTTTAAAATAATATTAAAAAGATTCGTAAGCCAAGAAATTCTTTGATTTCCTAAGCATTTACATCTATTGAAATGTCATCAAGTCCTGATTTTTCCCACTTCATTTTTTTTAAAGCTTCTCTAACTTCAAATTTACTAATACAATGATGAAAATAAAATTTTTTATTTTGTTTAGGGTACTAAGATTTCTAAAATCAATTATATTCTCAGATTCTTCATTGAAAATGTTATCAAAATAACCCATCAATATATTTATAATATCTTTTTCTGAGAAAGTACTTTATGATTTTCATTCTTAATACACCTTACTTGAACTAGATCTTTACTTCTCATATCTCTTTGCTTGGCTAACTTATACATATATCTTTCACCTTCTTAGATATCCAATCTAGAAAGTAGGTGCAGAAATTACTTTATTGCTTTGTTGTATTCAATTGAAAAACAACAAATAGATTATTAACTAAAAATATATGATCGACATGTGTTGCACTATGCGCCATGTAATGCCACAATACTTGGCGGTAATAACTTAGGTGTATATTGTGAGGTTCCTTCATCTGTTGTTCCAACCCGTCTAAACTTTCGATGCTCTCCTCTGACTGGGCTCTCTACCATCCTCATTTGATAAATTTGAAATCAATTAGTTAATATTTAAGGAAGAAAAGAAATGGTAACAAAATTATTAACATAAACCTTCGATTACGTGGATTATGTTGACAAGTTGTGCTGTTATGATTAGGGCTATCAAAGAAGCTCGTTGTTTGAGAATAGCTCATGTTTGAATTGTTCCTTTTAGCAAACGAGCCGAATATGAACATATATTTTAAGCTAGATTTATAAACAAGCTGAACACAAATAACACTCTGTTCGATTGTGTTCGGCTCATTTTAACTTGAAATAAAAAAATATTTTTAAATAAATATAGATATGTTTATTTATTTATTAAAATAATTTAAAGAATTATTATAAATTATAATAATATATTAGATTTAATATAAATAAAGGAAAAATCCTAAATAGCTTAAAAAGATATAAGCCATCAGATCATCATATATACAATATAATTGCTGAGATTATTTACATAATCCCGAACCAATATAAAACCTTTGATTCGAAGGTTTGAGGCTTTAAGCGATTGATCCCTTCATTCACCCATTGCGAGTTGGCGAGAGCTGTAGAGCCGAAGGGCTCTAGGGTTTCTATGTGCTCCATTTTCGACATCTCGTCGGTCATCCAATCATTCCTCACTTTTCTAAGATTTCTCCCTCAACTCTTTCTGAAAGAATCTCTCTTTCCTCTCTCAGATCTCTCTCGAGTAGCATATCTCTTATTTTTCTCATTTCTCTCTCGAGTTTGGTTTCTTGTCCTTATAAGTTTGACTCTTAGCTCTTGGCTCTCGATTCTTCATTTAATTTGTTATTCTTATGTTAGTAAACTAATACATTTTTTTTGGATGTGAATTAACCTTTTTAGGGTTTATTTATATTTTGACTTTTTAGATGAAATCTATTTTCTACATAGGGTTTTTGGCTTTTTGCAGCTTATGCTTTTAATTGTTGGCTATTTTGCTAGTTGACTCTTAGTTTAAATCTATTTTTAGGGTTATTTAGTTGTTGTATGTAATCCTATATTTGATCTATTATTTTTACAAGTATGGATCTAGACTTTTTTTTTACCTCTTTTTTTAAAATATTTTATACTCTTGAGAGATTTGAATTTTATTAACATTTTTTTGAATGTGACTTAACCTTTTCAGAGTTTGTCCATATTTGGACTTTTTAAATGAAATCCTCTCTCTCTCTATACCATTGTGTAGCTTGTGCTCTTGATTTTTGGTTATTTTGTTAGTCGGCTCTTAGGTTAAATTTATTTTTAGGATTATTTAGTTGTTGCATATAATTCTATGTTTGATATATTATTTTTGTAGGTATATATCTAGATTTGTTTTACAGGTTTGTTGTTCATATGTTGAGATAAGATCTAATGTTTTTCTTTTCTAGTCCTAAGTGATTTTTTTTAGAGAGCATGCTTATCTTTTTCGTAAGATATCTATTTAATTTTTTATTGTATATATAAATTTATGTCAAGGATTTTGCTATTTATTGTAGGCTTATATTTAATCTATTATTTAGTGCTTTATTAAATAAAATTATGTGCTATATTTGATGTTTGCACTTTCAGTTGATATCTGATGAGAACTCTAAATCATCTCAACTTTTAGCTATTTTCTTAGAATATAATATGCTCTTGTTAGGTTAACATAATGTTAGTAAATTTGAGTTATTTTTTATAGTTTGTTCATATGTTGAGATAAGATTTGATATTTCTCTTTTGTAGTCCTAAGTGATTTTTTTTATGAGCATACTTATCTTTTTTTGTAAGATACATAGTTAGTTTTCTATTGTACATATAAATTTTTGTCGAGGTTTTAGCTGTTTATTATAGACTTATATTTGATCTATTGTTTAGTGCTTCATTTAATAAAATTATGTGATATGCTATATGTTTGCACTTTTAGTTGATATCTGATGAGAACTCTAAATCATTTCATCTTTTGGCTATTTTCTTAGAATATATTACGCTCTTATTAGATTAACATAATATTAGTAAATTTGAGTTATTTTCTTAAGGTTTGTTCATATGTTGAGATAAGATCTGATATTTCTCTTTTTTAGTCCTAAGTGATTTTCTTTATGAGCATGCTTATCTTTTTTATAAGATACCTAGTTAGTTTTCTATTGTGCATATAAATGTATGTTACGGTTTTAGCTATTTATTGTAGGCTTGTATTTGACCTATTATTTAGTGCCTCATTTAATAAAATTATGTGCTATGTTTGATGTTGTACTTTCAGTTGATATCTATAGGCTCATAGGCCTATGCACGGTATAGAATTATCTAATGTTTGTTTTTTTAATAGTTATGTTCATCATAATACTAGCAAAAAAAAAGCTATTAAATATGCAATTAAAATAAAATTGCATATGAGTAACATATTTGTCATTTAAAATAGTGATTTTATTTGGTTATTACTTTGTTGTCTTGGAGAACATTTAATAGTGTAAGTTTTTATTACTATTTTTATTTATTTCTTATGTTTAGAGTGTAAATGTGTTAATGTGTGATTTAGACACATATATTATATAGGTAAGTTTTTAATGGCACTTTCATTTCTTTATTATTTAGTGAAATCTTATATGGTGTCTTATATTTTAGTAGATTAAAATGTTAATCAGCAATGGAAAATAATGTTGACTTGATAATTAATAGGAAGATACAAGTTTCAAGAATCCCACTTCTGAAGTTCTTATGGTGTAATGTATTTACTATGGGGTAAGATTTAATAAACCAAAAAGTGGTACAACTTCATAATTACTTAGGCACATTAAAGAATGTGAGAAGATAAAAGTTAAAAATCACCAACTTATTGATTTATTAGATAAAAGGCAAACGAGATTGAATTTTTTACCTTTTGATGCCGATGTAGAAGTGGGGATGCAAATATACTATGATCCAAAGAATTATGATCAATAATTAATTACAGAGATAATTACAAAGATGACAATTGTATATGAATGTCCTTTCATGATAGTAGAACATACATGATTTAACATTTTATTGAAATTATTAAATCCAAACTTTTAAAGTATTTTGAGGAATGCTATAAAAATGATTGCATAAAAGTATATGAGTGTGAGAAAGAGAAATTGAAATGTTGTTTTAATGATGTTCATATGATAGCATTGATTGTAGATTATTGGACTTCTAATTAAACCATAGGATATGTGTCTTACTAATCATTATATTAATAAAGTGTGGAAGTTGTAGAAAAAAATTATTAATTTCATTGAGATAGAACCCCACATAATGGCACTTATATATGTGATGCTATTTGTGATTGTTTGTTGGAGTGGATGCTTCACGAAAAAGTTTTCACCATCACTTTGGATAATGCAAATAGTAATGATGTCACTGCTAGCTCTTTGAAGATAAATTTTCAATTAAGAGGTAAGTTGTATTTTTATGGATTTTTCTTTCATTTTTGGTGTTATGCACATATCCTTAATATAATGGTACAAGTTGACTTAAAGGAGATTCATAATATAATTTAGAATATTAGAGAGTTCGTGAAGTATCTTAAGAAATCACCTATCATATTACATAAATTTGTAGAAGTAGCCAAATAGTTAGGTGTGTCAACATCAAGGTCTTTATGTATTAATATTTCAACAAGATGAAATTCAACTTGTAACATGCTGGAGTTTGCATTTGTCTACTGTAATATTTTTAATCATTATGTAATTAGAGATAGTAACTATAACTGGCTACCATTAGATATTGATTGATTAAATTGAAATCATTTGAACTAAAACTCTTCAAATCATCATTTCAACTTAGCCAAAGCCTTGGTTTGACCCAATTTGACCAATTCATCAACCCAACCCAACATGAACCCATATGAACCCATTTGACCATATGAAGCTAAAGCACCCAAAACCCATGGAACCTTTATGGTTGACCAAACCCAACCCAAATTGACCTCAGGTCAGCCTAAAATCTGCCCAAAAGTAAAGTGGACCCCACCCAAGGGGATTAGTCATTGGACAAACTTCCTTACATAGGATTCCTTTCCCATTTGGCAAAGTCCACTCTCCCATCACTTGGGCAGCCATCCAAGTGCCGAATAGGGTGTGCCTAGCCTTCCTTGCCCAACCTAAGCAAGCTTAGGATCAGCCATGGACCAAAGGAAACCCAACTCTTCTTCTTCGCTTAAAGCCGAACCCCATGGACAAAGGGAAGGGGAGATCAGCCACCACTTGCCCATGTCCTGCATTGGACCTCCTGCCACAGCTTCCTCCAGTCCAATCGTGCCATGTGGAGTCAATTGAGACCCCTCCGGTAGGCTTGCGGTGATGAACCGACCAAAAATCAAGGACATATCTCGTTCATCCATCAAGCTTAATTGAGGGGTATATTCCCTCAATTGTCACAGGGATTGTGACCATTCGCACTCTGTGAGTCCCCAAGTGAGAAACGAAATCCCTCAGAGCATTTCCAAGCCTCCCTCGATCAGAATTTCTCTTTCCCGTGCAAAACTGAAATAGGGGAGGGTGCCTCCATTCCAAAATCCTATATTTCTCCACCAATAATTCCTCTTGGACACACCATCTTTGTGTGTCGTCGAAGCCATTCAAACCTTTTCCCAAGCTTCTAAGCCACCGGAGATAGGAGTTTGACCAAGACTGAATACTCAAAGGGAGGAGCTTGGACTCTAGAGTGATCCACCTCAAATCAAAGCTTGTGCAGCTCAACAAGGCTTCATTTCTACCAAACGAAGCTTCCTCTACCATTGGAACTGCCAGTCACATGCTCTGGTGAGATATGCCATTAAAATTGATCCTTGTATGAAAATGTGTTAGTTTTTTTTGAAGGAAACTTGCATTTGAGCCCATCCTAGCCATTGGATCCTTGTGGATCCTTTGTGCGAAGGTGTGGGTTGAGTTTGGAGTGGATCCGAGCTCGGATCAAGCGATCCATGGCAGATGGGCTCCGTCATTCATCGCTCGTAGGAGGATGGATCATGGGTTGTCCGTTCCGCATGATTGGAATGGATGGTTGTGATCAAATCATGCTTAGATCCCCTCTGTTTTCTCCTTAACCGTGGGATTTATTCTTGGTTGTCCAATCTTTAGATCGGACCATCCACGGGAAAGTGTGTCCACCGCCGGCTGACTCAGCCGCATGATATGATAACTTAAATAACCTATCCTGTCACGCCACATGGAAAGCGCGCCGCATCAGCAATCATGTGGCATCGATGAGATTAGGGTTTAATTAGGGCAGTTTAATTAATTTTTAAGGTTGAATCTTCTAAAATTCATAAATAATTATATAAAAATCCAAAAAGTGTAAATAAGGGCTCATTTTAAAGGTATTTTAGAGGAGAATCTAATAAAATTATTATTAATTAACTTTAAATAGTAATTTCTACTTAATTAATGTTCGATTAAAAACTTAATGATCCTAATTTCTCTTTAATTAATCATCTGATGAATTTGAAAATTTCCAGAGATGTTTAGGGGGATGACCTCTGCCTCCCCCCAATTTTCTTGGAATATATTAGCTAATTAATTAGGGTAATTAATTGGTTAAGCTTTAATTACTTTTTTTAGCTTAATTAATGATAATTAATCAAATGAATCGTGAATTGATCCATTAATTAAGTTCATTAGCCTCTGTTGACAGTTGAGAAACTTAGGGAAATGGATTGTGACCCCTCTTCCAATCTTTTCCTTAAGTCTTCTTCATTCCCTCTTTAAAATTAATTAATTAAAACTCATTAATTAATTAATTAATTAAATTAATCAAAACCCAAATCATATATGAACTTTAATTAACTAATTGAAAAGATTTAGGGATTGAGACTTAGGGTTCCTTCTTTGTCTCTTTCCCCAAGTCAATTTCATATTATTGATTAAGGATAATTAGGTTTTAATTAAATAATTAATGAACTTAATTAACTTGATTAAACCCGTTTTACCTAATTAACTCTTGGGTAGCTCGTTTGGTGTTCAATAACCTAAAGAGAGAGCTAATGAAATTATGGTTAACTCACATGTATGAGAAAACCATAAAAGTAATTAAGTGAGTTCCTTAAGCCTAATTAATTAATAATTATGAGCTAATTGCATTATGCCCTTTCATTTGATCGAAGCATTGCTATTTACTTCTCAATTTATTTGCACATCATATTAGGCCATAATTGTTTAATTAATTACCTTAAAGTAACATAGGTAAAAGTTAATTAATTGATTTAATTCATGCTTAACTTAATCAATCTTTAAAAATCACCTAATTGCTTTTCATTAAATCAAATTAACTCACATATGAGAAATGAGATTAAGATTAGCAAACTTTTTTTACATCTCTTAAATCAAATCAAACATGAAATCAAAATGATTTAAGAAACTTTGGTTTATTTTAATTAAGCTTGTTTAATGTGATTGTCCTTAGGAATTAGTTGGATTGAATGAAATTACATGATTATGTTTCTTTATTTCTTTCCAACCATGTTAAAATGTTGTATGCCACTTATAGTAATGCATTCATTTCATTCAAAAATAAAATAAAATAAAATAGTTTCCTTTATGTCAAATTTTCATATGTTGGCTTAATTAAAAATATGCGTGGCTATTATCACTATTAAATTATAAACATATTTTCAAAAGCTTATTAATAAATAATAATATATATTGTGACTTTACTTATATATACATAGGAGGTGCATGTGAATATAAGCTTAGTGTATGAAGTAAAGTTTCTTTCTTTCATTCATACGTTGATTTGTATAAGTAAGAAAATTAGTGGATATATTAGTCTAGACATTCCGGGGATGCACGACTTTAAGTATCCCTAAGGAGGTTCCTACCTCACTCCCCTGGTGCAAAATAATGGCGACGTACCCATTTAATTTCATTCTTATGCATTTTGATATTATAATTTAGATAGAGCTTTAATTCATCCACATAAATAAATCAATTAAATCAAATTCTACTTTTGCATGGTTTTCTATTATTATAGTTATTTTTACATCCATATGTATTTAAGAATAGTGGGTATATTAGTTTGGACATTCCAGGGACACATGGCTTTAAGTAGCCCCAACGAGGTTCCTACCTGACTCCCTTGGTGCAAAATAATGACGACGTACTTGCTTAAAATTTTCATACATTTGAATGTGTATTTAGCTAATGAATGAAAACCTCTTTTTTTTCTATTAAAAAGACATGCATTCATATTTTATTTAAGTGGTTGGATTGATTAGTCATATGATTTAGAGTTCTTTTCTTATGCTTTTGTATAAGAATTTAGATAGAGTTTTAAATTAATATGATAAAATAATTCAATCAAATGAAACATCAATTCATCATTTAAGTGTGCTAAGATATAAATTGCATGTATAGTTATGTTTAGAACTTAATCATATGTATGTTATATATGATGGAAAGAAATGAACAAACATATGTTATGTAATAGTAAGTAATTTAAATTAATCTAAAGATGCAATTCTTTTTGAATGAGATTATTTAAAGTGAACCTAAACTAAGGATTAATTTAAAATGTGTAACAAGCCATCACTAAAGATAATTGATTAATTAATTTGCTTTAGATGTGACTTAAAATAGGGATAAGAGAGAGTGACTCTCTCTTTTCTTCTCTTTATAACACTTAGTTGTTAAGTATAAATCAAGTGAAATAAAAAAAAGCACTAAGCAAAACTCACAAATCAATTAAGTCATTTAAAGTGAAACCACCCTTCATAATTAAATCTCTTCATGCTTAGAAAATTACAACAAAGCCTAGCTAAGGCATACCACACAAGCATTAATACACACACTTTAGATTAAGTCATCACTTTTAGCCTTATGTTAGGGTGGTGCATGATTTGATGTATGTTTGATTTTATGATGTGTTATTGTAGACTAGATATTAGGGTGTATGCTTTATAGATTGGATGTTAGGCCGTGATTAGCCTAATCATATTTTTGTAGGAGATTGTGCTTAAGGGGTGCTTAATAATAAATATAAATACTCTCCTTTGCAGGTTGCTTAACCCCTAAGCATAATCTAAATTAGGATAGGAGACTTGGTTACCCATGTGTAGGGCGTTAAGTCTTATATATATAACTACTTGGGTTGTATGATGTGTTTAGCTAACACTTATTTTGTAGGTGTAGTTAGATTTACTTTACCTATTTTTAATGTAATTGTCTATTAGGAATTAGGATTTGTGTTATGGGGGAATAGGATGAGCGGATGCTAGAAGAATTTGTCCTTGGAGGCCCCCCGTGATGCCTTTGGAATAGGCAACCCCAAATGAAGAAATGAAATGAAAACGAAGGAAGAAGATATGAGGACCCCCACCCCCAATAATATTTATTCATTTGTAATTTTAATTATTTTTTCATATACCACGTTGTTTAAGGGTAGAGCTTGGCAACCTATTTCTCTTTTTGGGTTGTACAGCGGTACCCAACCGCACCGGCCTATTATTCTTTTATGTTGGGTTTATAAATTGTTTGATACTTTGTTTATAATTGTGTAATAGAAATGACAGTATTTTTTTAGTTTCTTCATGTATGGTGATTTAATGTGTGGCCCGGTGTGGTGTTTATTTTCGGATTCATTTGTATGGAGGGAGAGGGGGACACCATGCAGATCTGAGGGTGTACTTATTGAGGTGATCGGGTATGACATTAAGGAATAATGTACTATCTCAAAAGATAGAAGTCACTACCCTACAATGGACCTAATCACCTAATAAGGACTCCTAAGGCATGATGATTCTTTGAATATACCAGCACTTTTTTCCCTACTTTGCATGGATGAATAAAGTAGGGTTTATTTAAACCGGGTCCATATGAGGGCAAGCCCCCATAGTTAATTACATCTTAAGGAAAGTGAATCTCTTAATAATACTCTCGATTAAAGTAGATGATTATTGTCTCCAAAGAATTCAAAGATAGGACTATCAATAAATTGGTTGTGTTTTAGAAAATCAAGTGGGATGGATCAAAAGGGAAGA
This sequence comes from Cymbidium sinense, assembly GCA_021442155.1. NCBI lineage: Eukaryota > Viridiplantae > Streptophyta > Magnoliopsida > Asparagales > Orchidaceae > Cymbidium > Cymbidium sinense. The sequence goes on from CM038221.1 coordinate 188,278,481, forward strand.
GTTATTTATCGAAACCAAAGGAGATGATTAGGGAGTGCTCATGATACTAAGAAGCCTAGTGAGCACTCCAATCTATCCTATGGTTGGACTTTATATATTTGAAATTGAGGAGATTTATTTATTTGATTTGAAGTTTTATTAGAAATCTAGGACTTATAATTTCACAATACAAGATTGTGAAAATTCCTACGAGGTGAAGATTTATGCTTGTAGCCCGTAGGAAACATCAACCTGAGATCCTAAATCTAGGGAGTTTTGGCGAGGGCCAAAGCACAACCTAAATCTAAGGTGAAAGTGGGTATATGGTTTACCTTCACAAGAGAGAGTAAACTATTTGACTGTTGGACTTATTACCGCCTGGAGTGGCAACTAGCTAACTCCTCCTACGCTTTAGCTCCATGTAGGCAAGTCATATGCTTTTGCAAGATGACTAGGTTATTATTATTTAGAAAATGAAACTAAGTCCTTAAACTCACTTCCTAAGAGACTAGAGCATGAGGGGTATGAATAATGACTTAAATCTAATGCAAATTTTTATCAAATTTCATTTAATTTGAGACTCTTTATTTTGACACAAGCTATGGGATTTTGTATGCCTAAATGCATGAGAAGTTGATTATGGCCAAATCGAAAGGAAAGAGGTGTTCTTCTATCATAGGCTCTCAAAGGTTAAGCCCTTACTATCTGGCAAAGATGGATGCCCTCTCTTAACAAGAGTGAAATAAGATGATTATACATGATATTAAATATACAACATACAGCTAAGGGGTTGTTAAATATTTTATTATCTTGATTTAATGCCTAGGCTTTTATATGATATTATCAGTTATTTTAGAGGTTTAATTATGAGTTTTTAATTTGGGTAGACAAATTAATTTTTATCTTATGAGCCTAATCGCATAGAGGTCATACAACAAACACCAATCATAAAGAAACTATGAAGAGGCATGCCATTTCTAATGCACAAGCTAAACATAATATCAAATAATTTTATAAAGCTCCACAAAACAATAAAAGGCTGATGTAGTCGGGTACTGCCGTACAACCCAAAAAGAAATGTGGGTAGTCGAGCTCTACCTATATACAACCCAGATTACAAGAGAATAATTACAATTATAAATGATGAATGTTAGGGGGGTCTTCATTCTTCATTCCTCATTTCTTCATCTTCCATTTTTTCATTTGATTTGCTCCATTTATTTCTTCCTTTTGGCTTAATTTGGATATGCTTGCTCCAAAGGCATCACATGGTACATAAGACTTAGTCTTATAATCAATGCTCATCCTAATCTCCCATAATACTCATCCTAATCCTAATAGAAAAATACATTAAAAGAAGGAAAGTAAGTCTAGCTACCCCTGCAAAACAAATGTTAGCTAAACACACCATACAACCCAAGCAGTTATATGAATAATTTAGACTTAGCACACCACTCATGGGTAACCAAGCCTACTTGTCCTAACTTGGATTATGCTTAGGGACTAAGTAACCTACACAACAAAAGTATTTATATTTTTTTTATTTTGCAGCCCCTTAAGCACAACCCCCTACAAAAAATATGATTAGGTTAACATTGGCCTAATATCCAGACTATGCATATACACCTTCACATCGAGTCTACAATAATATATCACAAAACAAGCATACATCAAACCATACACTGCCCTAATAAAAAGCTAAAAATAGTGATAGTCTAATGTGTGTGAATTAAAGCTTGTGTGATATATCCTAACTAGGCTTTAGAGTTGTAATTCGCTAAGTGTGAGAGATTTAATTTATAAATGGTTAATTTCTCTATGTGATTTAATTGATTTGAAGATTTTACTTAGTATTTTTTTGTTTCATATGGTCTACACTTAACAAATAAGTGTTATAAAGAGAAGGAAGAGAGAGAATCTCTCTTTCATCCATACTTTCACTCACTTCTAAAGAAAATTAATTAATCAATTTTTTTCAGTTAAATTACTATCACATAACACATGTTTATTCATTTCTCTTTATCATGTATATCACACATATGATTAAATCCTAAGCATACATATACATACAATGTATGTCTTAGCACACTTAAATGATGAATGCAAAGAAGTGAGTTTGGAATTTAAATATTTCATTTGATTGAATTATGAATGCATGCCTTTTTAATATAGAAAAGAAGTATTTTTCATCCATTAGCTTAATACACATTCACATGTATATAAGTTTTAAGTGAGTATGACGCCATTGTTCTGCACCAAGGGTGTAAGGTACAAGACTTACTTAGGGCTACTTAAAGCCTCGCAGCTCTGGGGTGTCCAGACTAATATACAACTTTACTTAAACACATATAGATATATAAACAACTACAAGGATAGGAAAAACCCATGCAAAAGTTGTATTTGATTTATTTGATTATGATTCTTATTCATTGGTCACATCATACATACATATGTATAAGAGTTTTAAGTGAGTATGGTGCCATTGTTCTACACCAAGAGCTTAAGGTATAAGACCTACTTAGGGTTACTTAAAGCCTCCCAGCCCCGGGGTATCCAGACTAATATACCACTTTTCTCAGATACATGTGATTCTACAAAAAGAACCAAAAGAAAGAGAAGTCATGCAAGAAGTCATATTTGATTTGATTATATGATTTACATATGTGATATGAAATTCTTCCTAAGTCTTAGCATAAAGATGTATAGGAGTATATTTAGACAAATGTTGTGTTCTTTTCAAATGAACTATACATTTATAAATCCCATGCAAATCCATATAAGATAAGGAAAGAGAGCTTCATATTGTATATCTTATATTATCAATACATGCAAACTTATAGATACTTGTAATTAACATCATTCTATTTATTATAATTGATTTATAGCCTTTTAAAAATAACTTTTGATTTAATAGTAATAATAGCCACACCTATTTTTAATTTAAATCACACATGCAATTTGACAAAAAAAAAAAAAAACTATTTCATTTAATTAATTTTAAAAGAAGTGAATGCATGATTACACATGGCAAGCAATATTTAGCATGATTGAGAAAAAATAAAGGAACATAAGCACATGATCTCATTCATCCTAATTAATTCCTAAAGACAACCATACTAAATAAGGCTACTTAAAATAAATCAAAGTTCTTTAATGTTATTTCATTTTGAGTTTGACTTGATTTAGGAAAAATGAAAGAGGTTTTCTGGTCCTAATCCCATTCCCCATGTGTGAGTTAATTTTGGTTCAATGAAGAAGAGATTAAGTTGATTTTATGGTTTAATTAAGTTAAGGTATGAATTAAGCCAATTAATTAACCCTTGCCTACATCACCTTAAGTTAATTAACTAATTAATAATGAGCTAATATGATATGCAACTACATGGAAAGTAAATTTTCAATGCTCCTAAGAATTAAAAGGGGCCTAATGCGATTGGCTCATGATTAATAGTTAATTAGGCTTAAGTGATCTCCCTTAACTATTTTTATGGTTTTCTCACACATGTGAGCTAACCATAATTTTATTATCTTTCACTTTGGGCTATTGAACACCCAAAGAGCTACCCAAGATTAAATTAGAGAAATAGATTCAATTGAATTAATTAAGTTCATCAATTAACTAATTAAGTCTTAGTTAACCTTAAACAATCAAAGTGAGATGAGCTTTGAGAAAGAGACAAAGAAGAGAGCCTATGTCTCAATCCTTAACTTTTCTCAATTAGTTGATTAAGTTCAGGTGTGATTTAGATTTCTACTTAATCTTGTTAATTACTTAATTAAGAGGTGTTAATTAATTATTTATTTAAGGGATTGGAGAAGGCTTAAAGAAAAGATTGGAAGAGGGAGTCCTAATCCATTTCCCTAGACTTCATCACCATTAATAGAGGTTCATGAGGTTAATTGATTGATTAATTTACTATTCATTTACTTAATTATCATTAATTAAGTTAAGAAAGCGATTAAAATTTAATCAATTAATTCCTCCAACCAATAAAATCCCAGGAAAATAGGGAAGGCATGGGTCATCCCCCTAGACATACACAGAAAATTTGAGATTAATTGGATGGTTAATTAGGGAGTAATTAGGTTAATTATATTTCCAATTAAACCTTGATTAAGCCAAAATCACTGTTTAAAATTAATTAATAATAATTTTTCTAGATTCTTCTCTGAAATATCTTTAAAGTGAGCTTAAGTTTATATTTTTTTTTTGGATTTTTCTTGAATTAATTATGAATTTAAGAAGTTTCATGATTAAAAATAGATTATTTAGCCCTAATTAAAGCCTTAATCCCATCAGGCCATGTGGCGGCTGACGAGACGTGCTTTCCATGTGGCGAAATAGGATTCGCTATTTAAGTGGTCACATCCCAGTGCTGACTCGGATGACAAGTGCCTTTATACCCCTAAGCATAATCCATAGGCCAGGTGGACTTAGTCACTCATGTGTGGGGTGACAAGTCCAATATAAATGCTTGGGATTTGTGTGATTTGTTTTAACTAACCTTTATTTTACAGGTGTTAGTTAGATTTTCACTTTTCCTTTGCATGTAAATTTATGCAATTAGGATTTTGGAATGATTATTATGGGGATTAGGATGAACATTGGTCATAAGATACTATCTTATGCACTATGTGAAGCCTTGGAGCATTCACCTTCCAACCATCCAAATGGAGGAACCAAAGAAGAAAGAAAGAACCAAAGAAGAAAGAAAGAAGAAAAGAAGAAAGAAGTAATTGATTGACGATTTATTTAGCTTGTGCATTAAGTGGAATACTTTTTATAGTTTCTTTCTTGCTTTGTGTATGACCTAGATGTGGATTAGGCTCCTAGAAAAAAATAAATCTTTTATCAAACTTAACAACTCAAATTAAAAATAAAGAACTCATAACCTCATCTAAAGCTTAGGTTTAAAATCAAGATAAAATAATTAGTAACCCCTTAGCTAGATGAGCATTTTTTTATAATATCATACAAAAATGCATCTTATTTCACTCTTGATTGGAGGGCTTTCACCTTTGCCAGAGAATCTTGGCTTGACCTTTGAGAGCCATGGTGGAAACACACCTTTTTTCTCGCTAATTTTGGCCAATAACTTGATTTCTCATGCATTAGTCATATGAATCCAATTAGCCTGAGTCAAAATAATTGTCTAAAAATGAAAATAAAATGAAATTTGAATTGCATTAGATTTAGGCCATTTAAAGCATGCCCTTTTACATGATCTAGTCTCTTTAGGGAGTGAGTTTAATGACTTAATTTCTTTCTAAATAAATAACAGCCTAACTATCTTGCATAAGTATAAAGACTTGCCTACATGTATTTAAAATCATAGGAAGAGTTAGTTGGCAACTACCCCCAGGCGGTTGTAAGTCCAAGTTGATGGGTGGTTTGTCCTCTCTTGTGGAGGCAAACCAAATAGCCATTTTTCACCTTAGATTTAGGTTGTGCTTTCGGCCCTCGTCAAAGCTCCCTATATTTAGGTTCTGAGGTTGCTTCTCCCCTTTTATAGGCCATAAGCATAATTGCTCACCTGTTAGGAATTTCCTTGATCTTATGTTTAGGAATCATAAGTCCTAAATTTCTAATAAAAATGTAACTCAAATAAACTAAATCAATTTTAAAAATGTAAAGCCCAAACACAAGATAGTTTGAAATGCTCGCTAAGTTTTCTAGCATCGTGGGCATCTCCTACTTATCTTCCTTTGGCTTCGCTAATAACTCCCTCTCTTTGATCAATCTCATTTGATCTTCAAAAATGAACTAATTGATTGATAGTCCTTTCCTATTGAAATCTTTGAAGACAATGATCATTTACCTTAATCGAGAGTATTCCTAAGGGATCACGTCCCTTAGGATTTAATTAACTATGGGAGCTTGCCCCTGTAGGAAACTTAATGAACCAGGTTTAAAATAAACCCTGCTTTACTTTTTCATGAAAAGTAGGGGAAGAATCTCTGGTACATATGCAGACCCATCATCCTTAGGAGTCCTTATTGAGGTGATTAGGTCCATTAAAGGGTAGTGACTTCTATCTTTCGAGATAATACACTACTCCTTGATGACGTATCCGATCACCTGAATAAGCACATTCATGATCTATGGCATGATGAATTTCTATAATATTTTTTCATCTTTCTTTTCTCACCATAGATTTTAAAGGTGACTCCCTACTTAATAGAAAATTTTCACCACAGATTTTTTTGGCGACTCCGCTCGGGATGGTTCCTATATCCATCTTTGGTAAATGATCGTTGTCTTTGAGTATCGATAGTGGATTTGTACTTTGGTATGAATCCGAGACTATCCTTCTTTCTATTAGCACTTAGCTTATTTCATCCTTAAGTTGAGCTAGCCAACATCTTCAGGTTTTAGGACCGCATTCCTTCCTGGTCTTAAAATCCCCATTGGGTTCTCCAATGGGTAAAAAAATGAAAAGATCTAAATAAAAAAAATGAAAATATTTAAAGACTTCCTCATTATCATTTTTATGATAAGGAAGAGTTTATTTTAAAATAATAAAGATAAAATAATTTTTCCAAAAAACACCTTTGCTTTTCAAAAAAGCACCTTTTTTAAAAATGCACATAATAAAATATTTTCCACAAAACTTTATTACCCTCATTTAATAATTCTCATAATTGTTACATGTAGGGATTTTCAAAAATAAAATCAACAATATTTTCCAAAAAGCACAAATGAACATTTTCTTTCAATTCACTTTGATGAAGATTTTATTTTCAAAATAAAATGAACAATCATTTTTTTTTAAAAATTACAATCATAATCATATAGTTTTCAAAAAGCTCACTTGATTTTTTCTATTCAATACACTCACACCTATTGAATGGAAATTTTATATGTAAACAAAAATTAAAATTTTCAAAAAGCACATATAAATATCTTCATTTAATATACTTATGGAAATCCACTTAAACATATCTCATATATCATTAAGTTGGAATTCCCACTTTCAAAAAGCAATAATCACACACAAAACAAACATGTTCACATTTCAAAAATAAGATTGATTTCCATTCCTACATACCCAAATTTGTGGAATGGGAGTCCTATTTTCAAAAATTAAAATTTAAACAATCATACTTTCAAAATTCTAAAAATATTTTGAAACTTCATTTAGCATACTCAAATTTGCTAAGTGAAGTCTCCAAATTCCAAAATCCAAAATTTTCAAAACACATTTTGGAACTTCATTTAGCATACAAAAATTCACTAAGTGAAGTCTCCAAATTTCAAAATCAAAAATTTTTAAACACATTTTGGAACTTCATTTAGCATACCTAAATTTGCTAAGTGAAGTCTTTAAATTCCAAAATACAAAATTTTTCAAAACACATTTGAAACTTCATCTAGCATACTCAAATTTGCTAAGTAAAGTCTCCAAATCCAAAATCAAAATTTTTCAAAACACATTTGGAACTCCATTCCTTAAGCATACCAAATTTGCTAAGGAGAAATTTCCATTTTCAGAAATAAAATAAGTCAAAAATTTTGAATACATCCTTTGGAGTTTCATTTAGCATACTCAATTTTGCTAAGTGAAATTTCCATTTCATAAAACTAAGTGAAACTTCATCTCTAGCATACCAAATTTGGTAAAAGTAAAGTCCCCACTTTCAATTAAAAATAAAACAAAAATGAAACACCTTAGGATTTCCTTAGCATACCTAAATTTGCTAAGGATCCTACTTTTTCAAAAATCAAACATCCAAAAAATAAATGAAACACTTAGGATTCTCTTAGCATACCTAAATTTGCTAAGAATACTATTTTCAAAAATTAAACAAAACACATTTGGGATCTTCACTTAGCATACTTAAATTTGCTAAGTGAGGATCCCAAAATTTCAAAAATCAAAACAACAACTCAAAAAAGAAATAATCATTTTCAAATACTTCAGTTAGCATACCTAAATTTGCTAAGTAAAATTTCAAAATCATCAAACAAAAGAAAAATCAATTTGACCCTTACTTTAACATACCCAAATTTGTTAAAGGAAAGAGTCCTCAAATCAAAAATTCAAATTCAAACAAACATGAACATATGGAAGCATCCTTATCAAAAATTTTGAATCCACATTTCAACATACCCAAATTTGTTGAAGTTGGATTCATATTCAAAATTCCTCTTTCAATCAATCTTCTTGAATCTATTTGAAGCCCACTTAACACTTCCAAGTTGTTGGATGTAGGTTCAAATTTTCAATTCAAACTCAAAAATCTACAAAGATAGAAATCTGATACAAATTCATTTCTCATTGCAGATTCTTACAGTCAGTATAGTAGCAGATTAGTTTCATTCTCGTACAGTTGTTGAAATGGCTGGTTCTCAAAAGTTTGTTTTTACCTTCCCCCATGGTATGGATCTGGCTTTGGATCAAGCCGACTTCCCCCATCTGGACCACACTCATCTGATTCACTTTGGTCAGCGATTTAAGGGAGTCAGGATTACTTGTGAGGGCACTCCCCTCACTATAGTTAGTTGGACCACGGTGACCGGGTAGAAGCCGGTCATCAGGATTGACTTACCCTATGGTTTTGATGTCTCCTCGCTGAAGAGGAAAGTAGTGGTAGTCCCACGCCGTCAGCATCTACCGTGTCAAGAGTACCATCCCCACAGTAGTGCCCCGAGTTTCATGCTACCCAAGTGAGGGCTAGCACCACTCATATGTACCCTCTAAGGGTAAAGCTCCTCTGATCTCAGGGCCTGCCTCCCCTACATTTGAGTATGGTTCTAACTCTCACTCCTCCCATCCTACTCGTACACAGTGTAAGAATAAGAACCGCATGATTAAGCGATACCACACTAGGATTGCCAGGGAGTTAGAGGCAGCAGCCCGTTCAGTTGTGGATGAGTTCCCCTTTATTACTTCACCACTGGTTACAGAAAACCAATTCCATCCTCTCTCTGGGTCAGATAGAGAGGATGTTAGAGGATCCGCTTCATCACCTCCGTGGTGCATTTTCAGCAAGCGCTTCCGTGAGTAGGAGGTCGACCGCCTTCGACCGCCTTCTACACCGTGCGAGCATGTAGTGAGTCCGACACTCGCTTGATCTCGATCTATCATCCCCCATAGTGTGGGAAAGAAGATTGGATAGGAGAGGGCGCAGCAGGGCATACAACACATATTACTAGCAGGGAGAGATGGAGGTTCATCCGTTAGTCGGTTTCTTTCACTTTGATTGATTTTCTAGCTCAGTGCGCTACTCGGGCTGACCATACTAACATTATCCTTCTCAGAGGGACTAGTCATCATAGGAGGACAGCTCATGTGCATAGAGAGTCGGTGGTGTCTCTACCCCATCGCTCTACCCCTCGTCCGCCATCACCAGTCCAGGTTACAACATCCCCTGTTCCATCAAAGGCCATGAAGGCCACATCCAGGGAGAAGCGCCCCCGTTGGTGATCCGGCTATGACCGAAGGATCCTGCCCCTTCTACACTGCCTATTATGGTAGGGTCGAGCTTTCCTGCTTGACCTCCTGCCCCAGTAGTGGCGGGGAAGGAGTGGTGACCTCGAGGCATCGTGGTCATCCCTTCACCAACTCCGCCAGTACAACAGGATATGGAGATGGTGACAGTTATCTTAGATATTCCAGATGATAGTCCAACTGCACCAGTGGTAGTGGAACATCCCAGGATTGTTACCCCTCTCATAGCAAGTAGTAGCCAAGAGTATCATTCATCCTGTGAGTACAGTCCACATAGGATTGACTCTCTAGTGATAGGCGAGGTCCGGTGCTTCTCAATGCACAATAGTGATCACACCGATCAGCCTAGATCATTTGTTCCCGTTCAGATAGATCGTTCTCTCGAGGAGATAGTAGCTCATTATCTTGTAGAGAAGAAGGAGATCTTGGGGTATGATTGGTCAGATGAAGAGAAAGTCAGCTTCGATCCCAACAAGATGACTTGTTGGGAGACTCACCTGAGTCTCAGATGGTTGACACGTGAGGCTCTTCTTAGGGAATAACAAGCCATTGAAGGTGATGAGGTTGATCAGGAAGACACCGTAACATTAGTCCAGCACCTTCGACATTAGTTGAGGCAAAAATATGAGTAGATAGATAAGATGGCACGACATTTAGAGGACTTATTGGCAGTAGTTTCAGTGCTTCAAAAATAAGCCCCTTTAGTTCATCCTATTACAATCAATGTCAGTCAGCCTGAGTTAGTGTATGTCTTGGACCCAGCCAAGACTCTACCTCCCGTTGAGCAAGGTAGCACTAGCATGTATAGGAAGGTAGTGGAAAGTACCTCCATACAAGAGAAAGACATAAAATCTATGGTTGAGCAGCAAGTGAGTGAAGGAAGCGTTGGCTCAAGCCCAAGGAGGATCATCGGTTCCAAAGGGTGGAACCTACATGGAGGAATTTGATGTGATCCAATATTCCAAGGGTTTCGTGCCTCCTTCCTTCAAGAGCTTTAAAGGTAGTGGAAACCCAAGGTAGTATATAGTACATTTTAGGGCCAGTTGTTGCAACACAAGTGGCAGCAATGCTTTACTTTTTCACCTCTTCGTTAGTAGCCTAGTGGGTATTTCTTTCGATTGGTATGCTGAACTGCCCAATGATTCAGTAAAGATATTTGCTGAGTTAGAGAAACTCTTAATCAAGAGGTTTGTTGGAGCTCAGAAGAGGGTTACTGTAAGTGATCTCGTTGTAGCACAACAACACCCCGGTGAGTCTCTTGTTGATTATATTCTTTGATGGCATAACCTGAGTATGAAGTGCGAACGACAGCTGTCTGAACAACATGCCATTGAGATTCTTCTAAAAAATATCTATTGTCCGGTTGCCTTCATGCTTAAGGGCTTCACTATCAAGATATTTGAAAAGCTTATCAACAAGATGACTAGTCTATAAGGAGAGGCCAAAAAGCTACCTTTTCAAGATCAGTTGCCTAACCAAGCGCAAAGGTCTAAGAAAGAAGCTTCGGTGTGTTGAGAGCGACTAGCTAGAGATCAAGAGACCATGACCTCGAGCTCCACCTCCTTTCACCACTTAGGCATACCGCCTCCATCAGCCTCCATGGCTACCCTCTTCCCATACCACTTACATGTGGCATGCATACGCCCGGTAGCTATGGTCCACCTACTCTTTTAGATAAGTTAAACAAACCTTATTATTTTAAGAGGGAGGTAATCAGGAAGATCTTTAAGAATCTCTTAGAGAAATCTAATTTTCAGCTACAATAACCTAAGAGACCGGAGGAAGTAAGCAAAAGTCATGATCCAAACTTTTACCCTTACCATCATATATTAGGCCATGTTTTGGAGGATTGCTTCACATTCAAGGACTGGCTTGAACACGGTTTCAAGACCGATACTGTAGTTATCCCAAAGGAATACCTTGTGGAACAACCTTCCAGTTCCATCAGGATAATCTTTGGGGATACATGTGATCCTACCAAAATTAAAGAAGGTTGGGATATTTCTCTATCCAAAACCTCTAAGAAGATCATTCAGAAAATCAAGAAGCTTTCTTTGCAGGTGGCTAAGTCAACTCAAACCTCCAACACCAAGGAAGATTTGTAAGTTGCCAGTGCCAACTCTAGGAAAGGGGGAGTTCAGCAGCAGTAGCAACAGTAGCATCATGTGTCAGCCCAGGATAACCCTTTAGCTCAACCACCGATCATGTCCAGCCTCCATCCCTCAGTTGTAGCTTCCACACTGGAAACTTCTTCCATTTTAGCTAGCTCTTCTATTTCTTCTACTAGTAGAACTCTTGTATCAGCATATAAGGGCATCAAATCCCTTACTCCACTCACTTTACTTGACTTCTACTTTGTACCTCCAAACAATTCCAAGAAATTGAAGAATATAGCTAGTTTGAATTACATTTGTGTCACTTCTGATGGTTTGTCTTCTTCTTTTCCTAACGATAACTCTTCAAGTCTAAATAAATATAACAATTCTGATATTCGTCTTTCTGATTCAAAGTTGGACTTTCCAACTCTGAATACTACGGGTTCACCTCTTGAGATAAACTTGGAATCATCTGATTCTGAGGGTCCCATAGGAGAAGCTATAGGTGATCCTGATGTGTAGGTAGAACCTTCCACCACCTTGCCTTAAGAGATCAACAAAGTCAACCTCCGTAGTGGCAAGGTTCTACTTCTTAGGGCAGCACCTCAAGATAGAGGGAAAGAAGTCATTGGTACTGAAGATCGAGAAGCCCCTCCACAGTATGCTCCACCCTTGGATATGCTTGTGGAGGATCAGCCTAAGGTGGACTACAACATCCTTTCTCATCTAAGAACTTGCCATCTAAGCTAAGCATATACGATGCCCTTGTCTTATCCAAAGAGATGAGGGAATCACTAATCAAGGCTCTCCTTGATCCTAAAATATGCTTAGCTCAGCTAACTGTTATAGGTAAGGAAGCACATTATACAAAAGAAGCCCAAGGGATCACCTTCATAGATGAAGACCTTCTTTTGGGGGACTTGGAGCACAACCGTCCCCTCTACATCACAGTTGACGTGGACCGGTTCTGAATTGCTAGAGTTCTCGTGGATCCAGGTGCATCAGTGAACATTATGAGTCTAAAGACCCTTGCTTATTTGAGGATTGACATCTCTACACTCTGAGAAGATCAGATGATGTTGAGATGATTTAATGAACAAGGTGAGCGGGCTTTAGGTTATATAGTGTTACCTTTGGATATAGGTGACTGGAAGACTGAAGCTAAGTCCTTCATCATCAATTTGAATACTTCATTCACTATTTTGCTTGGTAGGCCTTGGATACATCAGAACAAGATCATTCTATCCTCTCTCCATCATTGCATCAAGTTCAGAAAAGATAAATTGAATACCGTGTCAATGGAGATGAAAAGCCATTTTTAGTTAGAGAAATTGAGATTTATGAGGATGTGACCTACTACCTTTCTTAAAACACCTTTTCTCATGAACTTGGACAAAATTCAAATGCAAAATCAAAGGAAAAAGAAAATGAAGAAAAAGAAAAGCCAAAAAAAATAAAAATAAAAACAAATGTCCAAGTGAATAAGAAAGGGGAATTGAAGAAGAAATAGATCTGCATATCACATTCCACCCATAGTTTATTCCATCATATGGACATATGGGTAGGATGGCTCAACCTCCATCAGGAAAAGCAGAGGCAGAACAGAGGCAGTTCTAGAGGTGGGAGACCCCCTAGTTGGCCTTCGGCAAATAAAGGTCATGTTTTAGTTCATAGGAGTACCCCGACTATTCACATAGACTTGGAATCCAGCTCAGAGGATGAGTGTAATGTGATTAGTATACCAGCCAACCCCTCTTAATGGGTTCCCCTAGAGGTGAATTTCAATTTAGACAGAAACGAAGACCAGGCCTCCAAGCAAAGCAAAGTATTTGAATCTAGTTTATGTGAAACTATTAGGTAGTAGTTGGGAACCTTAGCTCTTACCTCACTTACATCTCAGAAAGTTAAAGGTTTGATAGTTAAAGAAGTCCCTAAGTCTTCTAGTGACATGAAGTAGAAGAGGTTCCTTTTGGGTTCATCATCCTCAAGTCTTGAAGTTGATGTAGAACTTGAGGAGGATACTTTTAAAGAATTAATGGAGTTACCTGTTGACTTTTACTCACCTTGTGTTCAAAATCTTATATAGAAAGGTTTAGTTCCTCACACATGGTCCAAGCACAGGTCAGAGTACTTCGAGAAACTATGAAATAATATAGGCAAGGAAGCACAATCGAGAGCATGACTAGAATTCGATACAATCGGCCCAGTCGATGACGAAGATTACTGCTTAGTTGTTACTAATCATTTGGAGTCTGATAGGTTCTTCTCACACATCCCTAACTCTTATGAGAATGTGTGTTTAGAAACTTCAGATGATCTCCAAGTCAAAGAGTCACAACTAGAATTTGAAGAAGAAATTCATTCAATAATTGACAAGCTCAAAGAAATCAACCTCGGGATAGAAGAAAATCCACGCCCGACATATTCAACAAAACTATCATCTAAATACTGAAAAAGACTCTTGATGATAATAAATGACACTGGATCGAGTAGTTGGTTGAATCCTTGTGGGCCTACCGCACCACATACTGAACTCCAACTCAGTATACCCTGTTTTCCTTAGTGTATGAGTCTGAAGTCGTTCTACCTCTAGAAGTTCAACTCTCGTCACTAAGGATAGTATTGGGTAACAAGATCACTACCAAGCAGAATGCAAAGTTGTGGTTAGAAGAGCTCAAAGATTTTGAAGAGAGTCACCTACGGGCATGTTAGAACCTCAAGTTGTACAAGGCCAAAATGATTCAAGCTCACAACAAGTTGGTCTGCCCTTAGTCTTTTTGAGTAGGAGAACTTATGTTAGTCCTAAGGAGACTAATTATTGCTCATCGAAAGATGGGAGGCGAGTTTGAACTGGGAAGGCCCCTATATCATAGAGAAGGCCTACCAAGGAAGATCTTATCAGTTTATTGATTGTAAAGAGGAACTCTTGATGCTTCTAATTAATGGGCTCTATCTAAAGAAATATTACCTATGAAATAAATCATGTTTGAAAACAATCATTAATAAAAAGAACAAAAATTTGATTTCATTCATCAAATCTTATCTTCTTTCGAAGTGTTATTTGCTTGTCTTGTGAATCTGCCATGACGTGTCTAGGGTAGGTGTAAGAGTCCCCCAGTGGAATCCTATCCCTCTTTCACAACACAAACACAATCCCCCGTCGCTATTATAATAAGTGTGAGAGAACCCGAGAGGCATCCTATTTCGATTAGCACAATTGAGTGAGGTGTAGGAGTCCCCCAGCAGCATCCTTTCTTAGTGGGCATCTTATTTTCCATCTGTGGCACCATTCCATAAAATTTTTCATCATGTTTTAGGTTATCTGTAAGAATCCCCCAAAGGCGTCCTATTCCTTTTAACACATACAAAAAAATAAACACAAATCTTTTGTCTCAAGCTATTTTGATGTGGGAGCAAGCCCTCTGTGGCACTCACTCATCAGCTGCTCTAGGTTGGGTCTACGTACTACCTCATTAGCATGTCACCCTAGTGGTCATTTGTTGAAGGATGTGAATCCCTGAGTTTTCTTCCCGACTTGATCATTGCAAACCAATGAGCGCCTTGTTAGTATAGTAGTCTTCGCTGCCCAGTCAGTAAGCTACCTCATGTTGAGTTTGCTTAAGAAGATATGAGTCTCGATGCTTTCTTCTTGAGCTAGCCATCATGCACTAACTAGGTTGAGTATATTTGAGGTTCAGGGTAAGTTCCCCAGAGGCTCCTTTCCTCTTGACTACTTTTGAGTTGACATAAGTTCCCCAGTGGCATTCATTCAGTAGCCGCCCTAAGTCGGATAACACCTATCGAGCCGAAGATAAACTATCTTAGCAATCAGTTTCGCTATAGAAAAATGTGAGTCCCTGAGCTTTCTTCCTAGGCTGATTGTTGGAAACTGATGGGCACCTTAGGTTGGTTGATGTTTGCTATCTCGTGGTCTCAGTGGATACACCTCTTGGTAGGTATGAGTCCCGAGCATTCTCCTTGGTTGGACCGAATACTTTGGATATATGACTAGCCATGTCATCTTCTTCAGGTTGTTGGATTAAGCCCTTAGTGGCCCCATCCCCTGTGGGCACTCTATTTGGATCAAGTCCTTTGCGACCCATTTAGACACTACCCGGGTTACTTTTTGGATTGGACATTCCCCTTTCCTAGTAACCACCCATGTAGTTTGAGAATTTGATTAGTGGATGTGCAGATTCTCCCTTAGTTCAGTAAATCTGAGTTAGGTCTAGGCTGATATGAGCTCCTTTTCAGTTTGATCCCTCTCAAACTAACAGAGTTTACTATAAAATAAATAAACAAAATAAACAAAATTTTTGCTTATGGATTAGGAAGTCAAGCCCCCAAAGGGCCCCTTTTCCTAAGCAGGCATCCTATCTTTAGGGCAGTGTCAGCAGAACTCCCTATAGAAATTGCCTGACTACCTGAGTTGAGATAAGTCCCCGGGTCGGCACTCACTCCGTAGTCGTGCTTAGGTCGGGTTTAATCTATTTTTCCACAAGCAAGTTACCTCAACAGTCATTCCTCTTTGCATGATGTAAGACTATGATACATTATTTCTAGCATGATTGTCGCAAATCGATGGGTAACCCTAGGTTGGGTTCAATTTGTTACCCAAAGCAATCGATCTCCCTAGTGGTCTTTTCTAGTAGAAGATGTGACTCCCTGAGCTTTCTTCCCTTGAATTGATCATTGCAAATTGAAATGCACTCCTTCTGTCGGATAGTTCTCCCATCGGTCGGGAAATTACTCCCTTTGGTTCAGTAAATCTAAGGATAGATCTAGGCTTCTACGGTCTCCTCCTCATTTTGATCCATTGCAAACCAATGGAATCAATCAAAATAAATAAAACTAAAAAAAATGAAACTAATCTTTGACTATCCTTGAGCTGATTTAAGTCCCCAGTGACCTTCACTCAATAGTCAGCTCTAGGTCTGGTTCGATCTGTTGCCCAAAGCAACTGATCACCCCAATGGTTCTTTGTTTTTAGAAGATGTGAGTCTCCACACTTTCTTCTTAAGACTTGACAATTGCAAATCAAAAGGCATCTCCATTTGGTTGGATAGTCCTACCCTGTGGTTGGTAGACTACCACTTCGGATTGGTAAATCTAAGTTAGATCTAGGCCTCCATGCCTCTTACTTAGTACAGTTCATCGCAAACCAATTAGATCCATCTAAATCAAAATAAACAAAATTAAAGAAACTGGAATCATCTTAACTATCTTTGAGTTGATTTAAGTCTTCACTCAATAGTCAGGTTGGGCTATTACCCAATTACCCGAATGGTCTCTACTTTGGAGGATGTAAGTCTACTATGCTTTCTTTCTAGTACAGCTGCTGCATACCAAAAAACATCCCTTCGATTGGCTAGTCCTACTATGTGTTTAGTAGACTACCCCTTTGGATTAATCGAAGGTCTAGCCTCCATGGCTCCTACTTAGTGCAGTCCATTGCAAACCAACAGGGTTCATCTAAAAATTCAAACCTAACAAAACTAAAAAAAATTCAACCCTCTTCCCTAGTGGAACTTAATCAAATCTTTTTCTCCTTAGTGAGACTCATATCAAATCAGACCTTTCATCCCTTTGTGGATGACTTGAACCTACTTCCCTAGTGGAAGGTTCATACTCTATCTCTTAGTGGATTTTTCCCTCTCTCTTATGTCTTGGATAGAAGCACAGCCACATTGCACTAAGCTCTGGACTCTCTCCATGCCTTGGGTTAAGGATAGATTATTTCTATTAGTGCTTATGATCTTTTGGTATTGTTGATCATTTCGGTCAACACTAATACGTGCGATGTTCCTTGTCAGTCGCACCACACCTATTGGGCGCCCTTTATTGACCTCATTTTTAGAATGAACTCTCAACCCCTCCATCTTAAACATAGGTCTTCTCTTAGACTTTAAGAGTTCCTTAGTCTTAAGACACATCTAGTGATTAGGTGGACACTCTACCTCTAGAGACTTAGAAGGGTTAGCCATAGGAATAGGTCATGCCCTAGGGGTGTTAAGAAAATTTTCCTACCCTTAGCTTGAACCACTTCTCACCTTCCTTCCTTCAAGTCAAACTCCAAATCAATTCTATTTGATTTTCTCCAAATTCAAATTAACTCCATATAATCAATTCCATGATTTAAATCCATGATTGAAATCTATGATTGAAACCCATGATCAAAATCCATCAAAATTCCTAAGTCCAAATTTTGTTAAGTCCTTTAATTCCCTTCTTAATGGACTTAGCCCAAATCATGGTTAAACCATTTCAAATCCTTGAAATTTTCTCATGATCCATTTATATTCTTATTTATATTCACATATATAAATGAAATATAAATTCAAACCAATCAAACTAAACTCAAATTTTCAAATCAATTCATAAAATATTCCTAAGTCTAATTCTTCATTAATGGACTTTGCCAAAATCAACTTCAAACCAATTGAAACTCATGGAATTTTCTCAAAACTCATTTATATTCTCATTTATATTCACATCTATAAATGAACTATAAATATAAATCAATCAAATCAAATTCTAAAATTAAATTCCCAATTTAAAATCTTTCTTAAGTCATTAATTCCCTTTAATGGACTTATCCAAGATCTTGATCAAACCTTCTCAAAGTCATGGGATTTTCTCAAAACTCATTTATATTCTCATTTATATTTACATATATAAATAAAATATAAATATAAACCAATCAAATCAAATCCAAAAATTAAATTCCAAATCTAAAATTTTCCTAAGTCATTTAAATCTTTTTTAATGGAATTAGCCCAAAACATGATTAAACCACTTCAAATCCTTGAAATTTTCTCATGATCCATTCATATTCCCATTTATATTCTCATATATAAATGAAGTATAAATCTAAACAATCAAAGCCTATTCCAAAAATCAAACTCAAATCCACTCAAAATTCAATCTAAGCCTTTCGAGTCAAAATCTTGAACTTAGCCAAATCAACTTCAAATCAAGCCAAACTCTGATTTTCTCTCATGATTCAATCAAACCTACAATCATGAACCCATATATAAATACAAACGCCAGTCAAACAATCAAAACCTAAGTCAAAAATCAAAGCCAAAATCCTTTCATCTTCGCCCTTTGAATATGAAATTGTCATGTGAATCAAAACTCATTTGACTTCAAACCACTTATAAATGGATTTATATTTCAATCATAAGTCTATATACAAGATAAATCAAACTTAAATCAAGCTTTGACCAAGCCATTTGACCCACTTAGGCTCACTTGATCTAAAGTGACCTAATGTACCCTTATGAGCCAAATTCTAAGCCTAACCAAATTAGATTGAACCAAACTCATCTATGCCTCTCATCATGATCAACAATCATCATGGGATGATCAATCATTCAAATTAGGTCAAATCAAGTCAAACCTAAGGGTTGGCTAAGTCAAAATTTAGCCCAAAATGAAACCTAACATAGCCAAATTCTACCATAGGCCAAATTGATTGAAACCATTGATCTAAGTTCATTCATGACTTATGTTTGAATTTGATCAAGCCAACATTTGAGCCTAACCTAGCCTAATTGGTCACTTGACCCAAGTTGACCCAACTTGACCTAAAAAGTCAAATGTGTCAAAACTTGATCTAAGCCAAATTGATCCAAACCAATGGATCAAGTTCATTCCAAATTACTTATGAAACTTGATCAAAGCCTCAATTGGCCAACTAGACCTAACCTAGCCCAATTGACCTTAGACCCAACTTGACCTAAAGGGGTCATGTTAAGCCAAAATTGATTGGAAACAAAGATTTCAATCCACACCATATGACTAACCAAACGTAAACCAACCCTTGGCCTACCCTAAATAGGTTAAATAGGTCAAATAGGTCAACTTGGCCCATTTGACCTAAATGAAGTCATATGAGCCAAATTCAAAGCTATACCAAATTAAACCAAACAAAAGCCACCAAAATATTTCAAATGGTTATATAAACTTGACCCAACCCATGGTTTGATCCAATTTGACCAATTGGTCAAATTGATCTAAGTTGACCCATTTTGACCTAAATGGGTCAACATGAGCCAAACCTTATCAAATGAATTCTAAATCTCATGAAACTTGGCCAAACCTAGTTTCTCCACATACCCAACATATCCAAGGTAAAAATTTAGTGAAATGATCAACCTACCACTAGGCCATAGAACAAATTTTGACCTAATATATAGGTAATTTGGTCATACCCTCTAAATATCAACTTGAGGCTTTCCTAATAGCTCAAGGGGACCTAATGAAGAGTGATGCACCCAACCCAATGGGTTTAGGTTAGCCCAAGGCCAAACCCGACCCCATGGGTAAAAATGGCCAATTCAAAATCCATCTCCCACTCAAATTCAAGCACATGGGAGGTTGACATTCCAATCCTTGGCTCAAATCGACCATGTGCACACTCATAACAGCCCAAACAGCCTTCCTATTGTGATCAATTGAATCAAAATGGCACAATGGCTTACGATCATCCGATCCTTCAAAGGGGAGATATACTCTCCCTAATTCAATTGGAATTCAATAGCCACACATTCGATTGAGCACTAGAGAGAGTAAGGACCCATCAGAGAGTGATCCCTAGCAGTTTCCCCATTTCTCAGTTTTTGAATAGTGAAAATAGGGGAGCTCAATCCATTCTTCAATTTCCTCCACACTGGAAACCACCTCAATTCCCTTTGCACACTCTATTAGAGGGGCAAGTCGAGTGCACCCAAGCTCTCTTTAAAGTTCCGAAGGCAAGGGGAGCCTAGCTCAATCAAGGTTGCAAGCTAGCTAAGGAGGAGGTGGTCCACAGAGCAATCCACTCAACCTCAAGTGCTCGCAACTTCAGCAAGGCTTCGTCTCCACTAGGCGAAGCTCCCCCAAGGGAATCGAGCACTGGTAATCACCTTCGGTGAGGTTAGCCATTTTCAAGCTCAATTCTCATGTGTGTTGGTCCTTTGTGAAGTGAACTTTAATTTCATAGGATCTTAGCCATTCGATGTATTGGTAATTTCATGATGAAGGTGTGGGTCAAATTCTAGCCTAATCCGAGCTCAATCGAGCACAGATCTTGCTCTATAACTTGGATGGATCACATTCCTCATAGGCTTTGGTAGGGATGAATCTCTAGCCATCCATCCATGTGTTTTAGATGGACGACCGAGATAATTTCCACGTTTAAAAAATCCCTTATTCATTTTAAAATTCAGGGAGATCTCTGGCCTTCCGATCTTTGATCGGACAGCCGAGATCAAAGTGCATCCGCTGTCAGCCGCATTTTGGATTTGACAACTTAAGTGAATCCCTCACTGCACGATGCATGTAAAGCGCGTTGATCACCGCCGCCACACGTTGCGCCGTGAACTATAGGACTAGTTAAAATGTTTTAATTAATTCTAATTAATCTAGGGATCTTCTAAAATTTATAACTCTCTCTATAAAATTTAGAAAAATATGAAATAAAATTCTATGGAAAGATAATTCAACCTAGAATATTTTAAAATTAATTTCAATGAGTTTTAAATTATAATTTTCTTTGATTTTAGGTTTTGTTGGAAAGCTCATTTTGCTAATTATGTTTTAATTAACCCGTGATTAACCCCGAATTCCTAGGGTATATTTTAGGAGATTACTTCTACCCCCTAATTTTCTTGGAATTTATTGAAGGCTTAATTAAGGAAATTTCATATGGATTTCCTAATTACCCTCCTTATATAATTAAGTATAATTAAGGTGTGATTAGTGGTTTTTATCCATGATTAGGGTTGATTAAGGTCAGATATAGTAAGTAGGAGGTTTATGAAATAATTATGGGGCATTTCCCCTAAGCTATTCCCTAAAGCCCCTTTTCTCTCCTTAATCTTCTCCTAATTAAGGGTTATTTTATTAATTATCCCCTTAATTAATTTTATAAAAATTTTAAAAACTTCCATAACTTAATTAATCTACTTTGGGTAGATGCTTAGATGTTTAATAACCAAAGTTCAATTAAGAAAATTAAAACCCAATTCATAGGTGTGAAAGGGTGTTTTGAAATTACTTAAGCTAAACCCCTTAGCTTAATTAACCTTTAATTATGAGTCAAATTGCATTAGGCCTTTTCTTATTAGGTGCATTGCAAATTTAAATTCCTTGTGAGTTTTTATGTCATCTCATTGGCTCATAATTATTTGGTTAATTATTCTAAGGAGGTGTAAGTAAGGGTTAATTAAGTTACTTAATTCATAACTTAACTTAATTAATACATAAAAATGGATCTAATGATCTAAAAATTAAAAAATATATCAAACACATGTGGGAATAGGTTAGGAACAGCAAACTCAACTCACTTTTTCAAAATTAAATCAAACTCAAACTCAAACAAAAAATCACATTGAATTCACTTTTATTTATTTTAAACTTTCTTATTCCATAAGAATGTCTTTAGGATTTAATTGAAGTGAATGTGTTTACATGCTTTCATTGCTTTGATTCTTTCCCCAACATGTTAAATTTGTATGTCATGTGGTTTCATGCATTCATATTTTTTTAAATTCAATTTTAAAAATGAAATTGTTTACTTTATGTTAAATTTGCATGTGGTGGCTAAATTAGAAATAAGAGTGGCTATTATCACTACTAAACTCAAATTATTTTCAAAACATATAAATCAAATATCAAATATGAAAGTACGCTATTTATATTCTAATTATGAGCTTGTATGTGAAGGATATATGTATGTGCTTAGCATAGGTTTCCTTTCTCTCTTATGATTGGTATAGTTTTGAATAGGAATTTGGTGAGATGAATGGTTCATTTGAAAAGAACCTAACACTCACCTAATTCTACATCCTATTCATCCCTATGCTATCACCTAAGAAGGGCTACCTATACTTGCATACATAAATTACATAAACAAAAATGAATCAATTAATACAACTTTTGCATTCTCTCTTTCCATTTTATTTCTTTTATACACATGTTTGTATTTAAGGAAAGTGGTATATTAGTCTGGACAACCCCGAGGTTGCGAGGCTTTAAGTAGCCCTAAGTAGGTCTTGTACCTTATACCTCTGGTTAACAATGGCACTGTACTCACTTATGCCTTTCTTACTTTTATATGTGTATGTGAAAATTTGGATAAACAAACCCTTTTCTACTTGAAGAAAATCATGCATATTCAATTTCTAAATTTTCTTAAATGGATTACTTAGCATGCATCATAAAATGTGTCAAATATTCTCATTTGTATGTATAGATATGCTTATGATTCATTCATATGCATGTTATACATGTTGGGAAAGAAATAAAGTAATGTGTGTTATGTAAATTTTGATTTATTTTATTTAATTTTAAAATATCTTTCTTTTTGAATAGGTTTGTTTAGAGTTTATCTAAACTTAGGAATAATTAAAAGACTTAATCAAAACATTCACTAAATAAAACTAAAATGTGAATCTACTTTAGAAATTACTTAGGTTAGGGAAGGAAAGAGAAGTTCTCTTTTCTTTCCCTCTCTTTATAACTTAGTAATTAATTGTAGGATTCACTTAAACCAAATCAAAACATAAAATAAAATAAATCTAAAATAATTAAACAACTTAAATAAAACCCTCCTCTAACTTGAACATGTCACACTTAGAAAACTCTAACTTAAAGCCATAGCTAAGCATACCACACAAACCTTCAAAGCCCACACATTA
Source organism: Cymbidium sinense (assembly GCA_021442155.1). Classification (NCBI taxonomy): domain Eukaryota; kingdom Viridiplantae; phylum Streptophyta; class Magnoliopsida; order Asparagales; family Orchidaceae; genus Cymbidium; species Cymbidium sinense. The sequence continues at coordinate 188,301,692 of CM038221.1, forward strand.
GCCTAAGTCACCACTTCTAGCTTTAGGTTAGAGCGGTGCATGATTTGATGTTTTGTTTTATTTTATGATATATATTTTAGATTGGATGTTTGGGTGTCTACTCATAGAATAAATGATAGGATGCTCTTAATCTAACTATTCTTTTCTACAGGGGATTGTGCTTAAGGGGCGCAATCAGAAATATAAATACTTTTGCTTGTAAGTGCTTTATACCCCTAAGCATAATCCATAGGCCAGGTGGACTTAGTCACCCATGTGTGGGGTGATAAGTCTAATATACATGCTTAAAATTTGTGTGATTTGGTTTATCTAATCTTTATTTTGCAGGTGTTAGTTAGATTTCCACTTTTTCTTTACATGTAAATTTGTGCAATTAAGATTTTGGAATGATTGTTATGGGGATTAGGATGAACATTGGTCATAAGATTCTTTCTTATGCACCATGTGAAGCAAACATTCACCTTCAACCAAGGAGAAGAAAGAAAGAACCAAAGAAGAAAGAAAGAAGAAATGAAGAAGAAATAAGTAAAGAAGAAAGAAGAAATAAAGCTTGAACACCCCCATAACAATGAATTTCTTATTTAATTATAATTTAATTCATTTGTAATCTAGGTTGTATAAGGGTACAACTCAACTACCTACATTTGATATTTTCGGGTTTGTGCGGTGGTGCCCGACCACAACTGCCTTTTATTCTTTTTGCAATTAGCTTTATAAATTGATTGACGATTGTTTAGCTTGTGCATTAAGTGGCATGCTTTTTCTTGTTTCTTTCTTGCTTTGTGTATGGCCTGGATGTAGATTAGGCTCCTAGGGAAAAATAAATCTTTTACCAAACTTAACAACTCAAATTCAAAATAAAAAACTCATAACTTTAGGTTTAAAATCAAGATAAAAGAATTAACAACCCTTTAGCTGGATGAGCATTTTTTTTTGTAATATCATGCACAAATCCATCTTATTTCACCCTTGATTGGAGGGATTCTACTTTTGCCAAAGAATCTTGGCTTGACCTTTGAGAGCCATGGTGGAAACTCACCTCCTCCCTTCTCGTCGATTTTGGCCAATAACTTTATTTCTCATGTATTAGTCATAAAAAAAATCCTATTAGCCTGTGTCAAAATAATTGTCCAAAATAAAAATAAAATGAAATTTGAATTACATTAGATTTAAGTTGTTTGAAGCATGCCCCTTTACATGATCTAGTCTCTTTATGGAGTGAGTTTAATGACTTAGTCTCTTTCTAAATAAGTAACAGCCTAGCTATCTTTCATAAGCATAAAGACTTGCCTACATGTATTTAAAATCGTAGGAGGAGTTAGTTGGCGGCCACCCCCAAGCGATTGTAAGTCCAAGCTGTCAGGTGGTTTATCCTCTCTTGGGGAGGCAAACCAATTACCCATTTTTTGCCTTAGATTTAGGTTGTGCTTTTAGCCCTCACCAAAGCTTCCTATATTTAGATTCTGAGGTTGCTTCTCCCCTTTGTGGGCCATAAGCATAATTCATCACCTCTTAAGCATTTCCTTGATCTTGTGTTAAGGAATCATAAGTCCTAAATTTATAATAAAAATGCAACTCAAATAAACTAAATCAATTTAGAAAATGTAAACTCCAACCACAAGATAGTTTGAGATGCTCCCTAGGTTTCTTAGCATTGTGGGCATCTCCTACTTATCTTTCTTTGGCTTCACTAATAACTCCCTCTCTTTGATCAATCCCATTTGATCTTCAAAAATGAACTAATCGATTGATAGTCATTTCCTATTGAAATCTTTGAAGATAACGATCATTTACCTTAATCGAGAGTATTCCTAAGGGATCCTGCCCCTTAAGATGTAATTAACTATGGGGGCTTGCCCCTGTAGGGACCTTAACGAACCCGGTTTAAAATAAACCGTACTTTACTTTTTCATGTAAATTAAGAGAAGAATCTCGGGTACATTTACAGACCTATCATCTTTAGGAGTGCTTATTGAGGTGATTAGGTCCATTAAAGGATAGTGACTTCTATCTTTCGAGATAGTACACTATTCCTTGATGACGTATCCGATCACCTGAATAAGCACATTTGTGGATCTGCGTGACATCCTAAAAAGATGAATTTCTATAATAGTATTTCATCTTTCTTTTCTCACCATAGATTTGAAAGGTGACTCCCTACTTAATAGACAATTTTCACCACAGTATTGGGTGGCCAACTCAAGGAGAAAGCGCGGGGACTCACATCTACCAAGAGTGGTGTATCCACCGGGTGGTTCACCATCAGCATGGTGATAATCAACCAACCTAAGGTGCCCGTCGGTATGCGATAATTAGCCTAGAGAAAAGGCGTGTAGACTTAAATCTCTATAAAGTAGAACTGATCACCGAGATAATTGTCTTCAGCTCGACAGGGGCTATCCGACCTAGGGAAACTACTAAGCGAGGAGTCCTGTGTAAGGACTAAACCTAAGATTGATACAATCAGGAGGAAAGGAGCCACTGTGGGACTTACCATAAACCTCAAATATAATCGACCAGTCAGTGCATGATGGCTAGTATAAGAAGAAAGCATGTAGGCTTACATCCTCTTAAATAAAGTTAACATGGGGTAGCTAACTGGCTGTGCAGTAAGGCCTACCAAATTGACAAAGCGCTCATCAATTTACAATGTCTAAGTTAAGAGGAAAGCGTAGGAACTCACATCTACCAGATAAGTGACCACTATTGTGACACACTAACAAGGTAGCATATCATCCTGACCTAGAGCAGCTAATGAGTGAGTGCCATTGGGGGCTTGCTCCCACATCAAAAATAGCTCGAGATAAAAGATATGTGTTCGTTTGTGTTATGGAAGAGGGAATAGGATGCCGCTTGGGTTCTCTTACACCTACCCTAAACACATAGAAGAATGGATGAAATGGTGCCACAGGGGCAATTATGACTCCACCTAGAAAGGATGTCGCTTGGGTTATCTTACACCTAACTTAGTTGTACTAGTAAAAATAGGATGCATCTTGGGTTCTCTTACACCTAACCTAGTAGCACTGGAGGATTGTTTGTAGTTTATGTTTCTGTTATGGAGGGATAGGTTGTCGCTCGGGTTCTCTTACACCTACCCTAAACACGTCGTGGCGGATTCACAAGTTAACGATATTTCTAACACATAAGAGATAAATTTGATATGAAAAGAAGTTTTATTGATGATTATTTTCAAACAAGATTTATGGATAGTATTTCTTTAAGTAGAGCCCATTGATTGGAGGCATCGGACGCTCTCCCATACAATTTATAAGTTAATAAGATCCTCCTTGGTAGGCCTTCTCTATGGAAAAAGGGCCTTCCCAAGTGGGTTCAAACTTGCTTCCCATCTTTCGAGGAGCAATAATTGGTCTCCTTAGAACTAAAACAAGCTCTCATACTTGAAAAGCTCTAGGGCAGACCAACTTGTTTGAGCTTGAATCATTTTGGCTTTGTACAACTCGAGGTTTTGGCATGCCCGGAGGCATTTCTCCTCCAAACCTTCGAGCTCTTCCAATCGTAACTTAGCATTCTGCTCCATTTTAATCTTACTACCCATGGCTATCCTTAATGATGGGAGTTGGACTTCTAATGGTAGAACAGCTTCGGACCCATACACTAAGGAGAAAGGGGTAGATTGAGTTGGAGTTCTATATGTGGTATGATAGGCCCACAAGGCTTCAACTAACTGCTCATACTGTCTCTTGATGTCGTCAAGTGTATTTTTTAATATTTGAATGAGAGTTTTATTGAAAGCTTCTGCTAGACCATTTGCCATCGGGTAATAGATGGTAGAATATCTCTAATCTATGTTGTGTCCTCAGGCAAAGCTGTTGATTTTAGTCCTCTTGAATGGAGTAACATTATGGGATATAATTCTTTGAGGCACCCCAGACCTATATATAATATGGTTCCTGAAAAATGAGCATCTTTGGAACGACCTCAGCAAATTGTCTCTGCTTTCAGCCCAGAAAAATGAATGGTGAAACCCAAAAGCAAACCATGTGAAAGGATGTAGAATGTTGGTTGATGTAGGACCACATGTACGACATCTAACTACGTCCATGCGATGCGTGATCATTGAAGACTTGTAGTATCCTAGCCTCTTGATCTTGGCTTTCATCTTTGGACCTAATTGATGAGCTCTGTATAAACCTGAGTGTACCTCGATCATGATCCTACGGGCTTCATGTTTATCCAGACAATATAACCACATATGATCAAAAGACTGCCGGTAAAAGGTGCCTCCTACGAGAACATAGGAAAGGGCTGTTCGCTTCACCTGGTGTGCTAGTGATTTCTCTTTAGGTAGTTTGCCTATATTTAAATAATCCATGAATAGTTTCCTCCAATCTAACTCCTCATCCTTTTTGATAATGGCAACCCATCAAGAGAGAATCTCTTGATGAGTTCAGCGTGAACAAGGGATAAGACTTGTCTATTTTTGGACCCTTATTAGAATGGACTCATCTTCCGGACATGCCAACTCTTTGGCAAGCTTGGATAATGCATCTGCTACTGCATTCTCTTCTCGAGAAATCTTGTAGATTGTAACCTCTAGATTTAGGCCAACAACTCCATAGTGTACTTGTGGTAATGATGGAGCTTATGCTTTAAAATTTTGTATGACCCAACGATTTGGTTGATGATGAGTTGAGAGTCCTCGAAGATGTTGATGCTCTAAATGCATAGTATAATGACTAACTCCAAACCGACAATCAAAGTCTCATATTCAGCTTTGTTGTTGGTACATGGGTTGGACAGATGATATGAGAATCTCATCACATCGCAGTCCAGAGTTAGGAGAACTATTCCAACCCTTGCCTTTCCTGGAAGAGTAGATTGTAGTTCTTCTCCTTTTTGAAAGGAAGCTGCACCATCAAAATACATCTCCCAGCGGTGAATGCTAGTGTCCCCTAAGTTCATGATTTATTCATCAGGGAGGTCATCACTAACCGGGGTATCAGCAGGAATGGGTGTCCTGATAAGAAATCTGCTAGTGCCTATCCTTTCATCACACACAGAGGTATGAATGTGATGTCGATCTATGATAAAATCATGAATCAACGCACCGACCGTCTTGATAGTGTCGGCCGTGTCATGAGATATTATAGTGGATTGATCCTAGAGATCAGATTCACCTTATGAGAAAGCAAGTGGTGTCGTAGCTTTTGGGATGCAAAGATTAAAGCTAGGCAGTGCTTTTCAATAGGTGGGTAGTTTGCCTCAGCAGGAATTAGTTGACGACTGAGATAGTATAGAGCATTTTCTTTCCCTTCATCATTGGTTTGAGCCAATAAAGTGCCAAGGGAGTCATCTAATGCAGCAGTGTATAGTATCAATGGCTTGCCCGGGATAAGGGCTGCTAGAACTAGTGGCATCATCAGGTAGTACTTGATGTCTTCAAAGGCATGCTGACACCTATCATCCCACTTGAACTTGGCATCCTTTTTGATAAGTGCTGAGAATGGTTGGCATCTTTCTGATAGGTTGGTGTTGACCTCATTTTTAGAATGAGCTCTCAACCTCTCCATCTTAGGCATAAGACTTCTCTTAGACACTAAGAGTTCCTTAGTCTTAAGACACTTCTAGTGATTAGGTGAACACTTAACCTAACCCTAAAGACTTAGAAGAATTAGCCATAGGAATAGGTTATGCCTTAGGGGTGTTAGGAAAACATGCCTACCTTATAGCTTGAACCAAATCCTTACTCTCTTCTTTCAAGTCAAACCTCAAATCATAATCAACCTCAAATCATAATCAAATCCAGATCTAAATCAACTTAATTGATTCACTCAAACTAATTCCAAATCAAATTTCAAATCAATTCCTTGATTTCCTCATACCAATTCCAAATCAAATTTCAAATCAATTCCAACTTAGTTGATTCACTCAAACCAATTCCAAATCAAATTTCAAATAAATTCCTTGATTTCCTCAAACCAATTCCAAATCAAACTTTAAATCAATTCCAACTTAATTGATTTTCTCAAACCTTAAATCAACCCAATGGATTTTCTTAAATCATGAATCAATCCCAAATAATTGAAACCAATGATTGAATTCCAAATCAAAAATCCTTTCTAAGTCACTTTGATTTCATCTTATGGACTTAGCTCAAATCCAAATCACTTCAAACTCAAAATATTTTCTTACAACCCATTTATATTCCCATTTATATTCACAAATATAAATGAAATATAAATTTAAATAACCAAAACTAAATCCAAAACTCAAGTCCAAATCTAAAATCTTTTCTAATCCCTTTTGATTCCATCTTATGGACTTTGCTAAAATCAAATCCAAATCAATTCAAATTCAGGAAATTTTCTCATAACTAATTTATATTCTCATTTATGTTCACAAATATAAAAGAAATATAAATTCAAATAACCAAAACAAAGTTCAAAACTCAAACCCAAATCTAACCTAAAACCTATACCCTTTCAAGTCAAATTCTTGAACTTAGCCAAATCAAATTCAAATCAATCCAAATCCTTGGATTTTCTTCATGATTCAATCAATCCTTCAATCATGAATCCAAATATAAACACAAACTTCAATTATCAAACCAAAATTAAATTCAAAACTCAAACCCAAGTCAAGCCCGTATTCACTCTTTTGACTTAAAATTGTCAAATGAATCAAAACTTATCTGACTCCAAATCACTTGCAAATGAATTTATATTTCAATCATAGGTCCATATGTGAGTTCAACCAAACTTGAATCAATCCTTGATCAAGTCAATTGACCCACTTAGGCTCACTTGACCCAAAGTGACCTAAAGTACCTTTTTGAGCTAAATTGGATTGAACTAAACCCACCTAAGCCTCATAATATGAGCAACAATCATCATGAGATTATCAATCACTCAAATTGAGTTAAACTAAGTCAAACCTAGGGGTTGACTAAGTCAACACTTAGCCAAAATGAAACCCAAACTAGCTAAAATCCACCATAGGCCAAATTGATTGATACCATTGATCAAAACTAATTCATCAGTGATTGAACATGACCAAGTCATCATTTGAGCCTAACCTAGCCCAATTGGTCACTTGACCCAAGTTGACCTAACTTGACCTAAAAAGTCAAAATATGGTGATCTAAGCCAAATTGATTGTAATAAATAGGTCAAATTCATTCTAAATCACTTAACTTGGCCAAGCCTTCAATTAATTATGAACCTAACTTGACCTAAAAGGTCAAATCAATCAAAAATCAAATCAAACCAAAATTGATTGAAACTAAAGCTTGCAAAACATTTCAAATGACCAACCAAACCTAAATCAACCCATGACCTAACCCAATTGGGTCAGATGGGTCAAATTGGTCAACTTGACCCATTTGACCTAAATTAAATCAAATTAACCAAAACTAAATTGAACCAAACCAATGATGTCAACACATTTCAAATGGTCATAGGTTTCACCCAATTTAACCAATTGGTCAACTTGACATAAGTTGACCTATTTTGACCTAAATGGGTTAACATGAGCCAAATGATAACAAATCAACTCCAAATTTCTTGAAATTTGTCCCAACCCAATTTCAAACTATTCTAAATCTGTCCAAATTGAAATCAAAGCAAAATGGCCATTTTACCCCTAGGTCAAGGGATAACCAATGGCCACTTCCACTTGGAATTTGGTCAAATCCTTTTCATTACCACTTGACACCCTCTTAGTGGACCAAATGGACACTAATGGAGGTGGTGCACATGACCCAATGGGCTTGGGTCAGCCAAACCCAACCCAAGGCAAAAACTGACTCAAAATGAGCACATGGGATCACCTCCCACACCTCATTTAACACATGGAAACTCCTCCACTCCCTTCCTCTGCCAAAATCAAACCATGTGGAGCTTAAAATGACCTAACAACCCCACTCAATAGGATCAATTTGATTAAAATTGAAGAGACACTCTCAGCCATCCAATTCAAGTAGATGTCATTCTAATTAACATGACTTGCATTCGATTGAGCCATAGGAACTCAGAGGAAGCATTGCCAAGCTCTCCCAAGGTCTCCCAAGCTCTTTCTAATTCTCCATTTTCAGATTTCTTCAAAATCGAAATAGGGGAGCTCATTGAAAATTCCACTTTGCTCAATTCACCACCAAACTCTAATTCCTCTTGCAAGCACCTTCAAGGCATCAAGTCGAATTCATCCAACTCAAATCCCAAGCACCCAAGGCACGGGAAGGAGGAGCTAGACCAAAGTTACAATCCATTGAAATGAGCTTTGGCCAATAGGAAGATCCACTTCACCTCAAGCCTTCAGACCTTCAACAGGACTTTGTCTCCACTAGACGAAGCTACCTCAATGGTTGGGAGCGCCGGTGATAGCCTCCGTCGAGCTATGAACCAAAACCGAGCTTAGGCTTAGAATTCTTTGGTCCTTTGTGAAGAAAAGTATCATCTTATTCGAATTTGACTGTTGGATTTCTTCATTCTTATCTTTAGATGGTGTGTGTTCAATCCCTACTCAATCCAAGCTCAAGCGATCTTGGATCAAGCCTTAAGGGTCGGATGGTCATCGTCTCCTGCAGGCGAGGGCAGGGATGAATCATGGACCATCCATCCAGTGTGTTTTGGATGGACGGTCCTAATTAATCCACTTTAGATCTGCTGTTTAATCCTTTTAGATCAGCGGGTTTAATCCGGATTGTTTGATCTTTGATCGGACGGTCCAAGCGAAAGCGCGTAGCACCGCCGGCTGACTGTGCAGCCGATGTGACAACTTAAATAATCAATCCCATCACGCCATGTGGAAAGCGTGCGTTGTGTTAGCGGTCCACGTGGCGCTGAGGGGATTAGTTATATAATTAGGGTTATGTAATTATCCTCAATCACTGAAACTTCAAAAATACATAACTAAATGTATAAAAATCAAATATATATGAATGAGGGCTCATTTTAAAGATAATTCAGTGAAGAATAATATAAAATTGTTTCTAATTGATTTTGAATAGTGAATTTTCCTTAATTAAGATTTATTTAAAATCATAATAACCTAAATTACTCCTTAATCATTTTGTTAATTAATTCCAAACTTCTCAGGCATATTTAGGGGGATGACTTCCGCCTCCCCTAATTTTTTTTGAAATTTATTAATAAGTTAATTAGGGAAATCAATTAATGAATTCCTAATTACTCTCTTAATGTAATTAAGGGTAATTAAGCATGTGAACAGTGGTTTAATCATTTAATTAAGGTAATTGAACATTATTTAAGTGATTAGGAGATTTATGGAATAATTTTGGGATATTTTCCCTAAGCTATTCTCTAAACCCCCTTCCTTCCTTAATCCATGCCTAATTAAGGGTTAATCCACTAATAATCTTCTTAACTTACCTAATCAAAAATTCAAAATGAAATCATTCTAGAACTCAATAATCTTACTTCTTGGGTAGATCCTTAGGTGTTCAAGAGCCTAAAGTTAATTTAAGGAAATTATTTCCAACCCATATGTGTGGGAAGGTTATGAAAGTACTTAATTAAGCCCTTTAGCTTAATTAATCAATAATTGTGAGCCAATTGCATTAGACCCTTTCTTTCTTAGGGTACATTATTGATTTAAATTCAATGTGATTGAAAATCATATGTGGGCTCATAATTATTAGGTTAATTATGTTAAGAAGGTGTAGGTAAGGAGTAATTAATGAACTTAACTCACACCTTAACCTAAGCAAAACATAAAAATCCACTTAATGGTTCTAAAAATTAAACTAAAACAACACACATATGTGAGAGATGAGTTAGGATCATCAAACCTTTTTTACATTCCCTAAAATCAAATCAAACTCAAAATTAAAATAAAAATCTCTTTAAACAACTTAGATTCTCTTTAAATGATATTATTCCATAAGATCATCTTTAGGAATTAATTAGGGTGAATGAAGTTACATGCTTGCATCACTTTATTTCTTTCCTAGCATGCTAAATAGTGTATGTCATATGAAATCATGCATTCATGTCTTTTGAAAAATAAATTAAAATGAAATATTTTCTTTATGTCAAATTGCATATTTTGGCTAAAGTAAGAATATTAATGACTATTATCACTATTAAATCCAACATTATTTTCAAAAATTATAAATCAAAGATGACAAATGAAAGGTATGCTACTTATAATTACCTTTAAGCTTGCATGAGAGTATAACATAAGATGTGCATTATGTGACTTTTTCTTCTCTTATCTTTTAACATAGTTTTGAATAGGATTTGCAAAGTGCATAGTTCATTTGAAAAGAACACAACAACTTAAATCCATTTCTATTCATTTCTATGTTAACCTTAAGAAGGATCTTCACATTTACACATATAAATTGCATAACCAAATAAAACATATAAACCTTTTTTGTATGATTCTTTTACCATTCAGTTCTTTTTGTACATGCACATGTATTTAAGAAAAGTGGTATATTAGTCTGGACACCTCGGGATTGCGAGGCTTTAAGTAGCCCCAAGTAGGTCTTGTACCTTACTCCCCTGGTGTAGAAAGCAATGACGCCATACTCGCTTATGTCTTCCATACATGTAAGTGTGCATTTGATTAATGGATAAAAGAACACCTTTCTTTTCTACTTAACAAAATCATGCATCATGAAGTATCCAAATTTTCTTAAACAACATCTCTTAGCATTCATGATCAAGGTGTGCTAACATTTCTATTTGCATGTATAGATATGCTTATGATTCATCCATATGCATGTTACACATGTTGGAAAGAAATAAAGTATTGTGTGTTTTAGATAGTAATCACTTTAATTGATTTTAAAATGTCTTTCTTGTTAAATAGGTTTGTTTAGAGTCCATCTAAACTTAAGATTAATTAAAACACATAATAAAATATTCACTAAACAAAAATCATTAATGAATCTACCTTAGAAATACTTAAGGTAGGGAGGAAAGAGAAGTTCTCTTCTCTTTTTCTCACTTTACAACACTTAGTAATTAAGTATAGGTTCATCCAAACCAAATCAAATTATCAAATAAAATCAACCAAATTAACTAAATTACTTAAATAAAACCACCCTCTAAGTTGAATCCTTCATACATAGAAAATTCTAATCTTAAAGCCTAGCTAAGACATGCCACACAAATTTTAAATGACACACACATTAGGCTAAGTCACCATTTCTAGTCCTATGTTAGGGCGGTGCATGGTTTGGTGTTTGATTTTATTTTGTGATGTGATGTTTTAGTCTGGATGTTAGGGTGTATGTGCGTAGACTGAATGGTAGGGTGATCTTAGTCTATTCATTATCTTCTGCAGGAGATTGTGCTTAAGCGGCACTGTAATAAAAATAATAAATGCTTTTGCTATGCAGGTTGCTTATACCCCTAAGCATAATTCAAAATAGGCCAGGTGGACTTGGTTACCCATGTGTGGGGTGAAAAGTCCAAATTTATTCATATACATGCTTGGCATTGTGTGGTTTGTTTAGCTAATCTCTATTTTGCAAGTTTTAATTAGATTTACTTTTCCCATTTTCATGTAATTTTTGTAATTAGGATTTGGAATGAATGTTATTGGAGATTAAGATGTACATTTATCATAAGACTATGCCTTATGTACCATGTGAAGCCTTTGGAGCAACCACCTTCCAACCAACCAAAAGAAGAAAGAAGAAAGAAGAAAGAAGAAAGAAAAGAAGAAATGAAGAAATAAAGAATGAAGACCCCCATAACATAAATTCCTTCTAAGTTGTAATTATTCATTTGTAATCCGGGTTGTATAAGGATAGAGCTCAGCTACCCACATTTGTCTTTTCAGATTCGTGCAGTGGAGCCGACCATAAGAGGCCTCTTATTCTTTTGCTAGCTTTATAAATTATTTGATGTTTGTTTAGCTTATGTATTAAGATGGCATATTTTTCTAGTTTCTTCCTTGCTTTGATGAATGGCCTGGATGCGATTAGGCTCTTAGAAAAATAAATTTTCTCTCTAATTAATAAACTCAAAACTAAAAATAAATAACTCATAACCTCACTTAAAGCCTAGGATATAAAGTTAAGATAAAAGATTTAGCAACCCCTTAGCTGGATGTTGTATATTTTTACATCATGCATAAAAAAAATATCTTGCTTCACTTTTACTTATTGAGGGCTTCCACCTTTGCCCAAAAACTTGGCTTGACCTTTGAGAGCCATGGTGAAAGCACACCTCATTCTTGTTGATTTTGTCACATAATCAAATTTCTCATGTATTAGGCATATGAATCCTATAGCCTGTGTCAAATCAATTGTCAAAAAATAAAAATAATAAAATAATAAAATTTACATTATATTTAAGTAATTAAATCATGCCTTACATGATCTAGTCTCTTAAGGAGTGTGTTTAAGGACTTAGTCTCTCTTTCTAAATGAATAACAACCTAGCTATCTTGTAAATGCATATGACTTGCTGTGGAGAAAAAATTTCTATTAAAGTGTAGTAGGGAGTTGCCTTTCAAATTTGTTGGTGAGAAAAGAAAGATGACAAGACACTACCATAGAAATTTGCCTTTTTAGGATGCCACACAGATTTACAGATGTACTTATTCAGGTGATTGAGTACGTCATCAAGGAAATAGAGTACTATCTCGAAAGATAGAAATCACTACCCTTTAATGGACCTAATCACCTCAATAAAGACTCCTAAGGATGATGGGTCTGCATATGTACCAGAGATTCTTTCCATATTTTACATGGAAAAGTAAAGTAGGGTTTATTTCAAATCGGGTTCGTTAAGTTCCCTATAGGGGCAAGCCCCCATAGTTAATTACATTCCAAGGGTTTATTTCAAATCGGGATAAGTAATCTCAAAACCTAAATCTAGGGAGCTTCGGCTAGGGCCGAAAACATAACTTAAATCTAAGGTAAAAATGGGTATTTGGTTTGCCTCCACAAGAGATGACAAATCACTCGACTTCTTGGACTTACAACCACCTGGGGGTGGCCGCCAACTAACTCCTCCTATGATTTTAAATTCATGTTGGCAAGTCTTTATGCTTATGCAAGATAGCTAGGAAGTTATTTATTTAGAAAGAGACTAAGTCCTTAAACTCACTCCCTAAAGAGACTAGATCATGTAAAAGGAATGCTTCAAATGACCTAAATCTAATGCAATTCAAATTTTATTTTATTATTATTTTGGACAATTATTTTGACTCAGGCTAATAGGATTTTTTAATGACTAATGCATGAGAAATAAGGTTATTGGCCAAAATCAGCGAGAAGGGAGGAGGTGAGTTTCCAACATGGCTCTCAAAGGTCAAGCCAAAATTCTTTGGCAAGGGTGGAAGCCCTCCAATCAAGACTGAAATAAGATACTGTTGTGCATGATATTACAAAAAAAATGCTCATCCAACTAAGGGGTTGCTAATTCTTTTATCTTGATTTTAAACCTAAGCTTTAAGTGAGGTTATGAATTCTTTATTTTTAGTTTGAGTTGTTAAGTTAGGTAAAACATTTATTTTTCTCTAAATAGGTTAATCCATATCCAGACCATACATAAAGTAAGGAAGAAACTAGGAAAAGTATGCCATTTAATGCAAAAGTAATGCAAATCATCAATCAATTTATAAAGCTAATCGCAAAAAGAATAAAAGATCGTGTGGTCGGGCACCACCGCACAAACCCAAAAATATTAAATTGGATAGCCGAGCTCTACCCTTATACAACCTGGATTACAAATGAATTAAATTACAATTAAGTAAGGAATTCATTGTTATGGGGGTCTTCAAGCTTCATTCTTCTTTCTTCTTCTTTTCTTTCTTCTTTAGTTCTTTCTTTTGAATGGTTGGAAGGTGGATGCTCCAAGGCTTCACATGATGCATAAGATAGGATCTTATGACCAATGTTCATCCTAATCTCCATAACAAATCATTCCAAAATCCTAATTATATAAATTTACATGAAAAGGAAAATTGGAAATCTAACTTACACATGCAAAATAAAGGTTAGCTAAAACAAACCACATAAATTCTAAGCATGTATATTGGACCTATCACCCCACACATGAGTGACTAAGTCCACCTGGCCTATGGATTATGCTTAGGGGTATAAAGCACCTACAAGCAAAAGTATTTATATTTTTATTTATGACAGTGCCCCTTAAGCACAATTCCCTGCAGAAAAAAATAGTTAGACTAAAAACATCCTACCATTCATTCTATGAGCATACACCATAATATCCAGTCTAAAATATATATCACAAAATAAAATAAACATCAAACTATGCATCGACCTAACCTAAAGCTAAAGGTGGTGACTTAGGCTAATGTGTGTGCTTTGAAGGTTTGTGTGGTATGCTTAGCTATGGCTTTAGGTTCAAATTTTCTAAGTATAAAGAACATGTTCAACTTAGAGGAGGGTTTCATTTAAGTTGATTAATTATTTTGGATTGATTTTATTTCATGTTTTGATTCGATTCAAGTGGATCCTACAATTAATTACTAAGTTACCTATTCAAAAAGAAAGGCATTTTAAGATTAAAAAAAATGAATCAAAATTCACATAACACACATTACTTTATTTCTTTCCCAACATATATAATATCCATATGGATGGACCCTAAGCATATCTATACATGCAAATGAGGATATCTAACCCACTTTATGATGCAGGCTAAGTAATCCATTTAAGACAATTTAGAAGTTTAATATGCATGATTTTTCTTAAGTTAAAAAGGGGTTTCCTTATCCAAATTTTCACAAACACACATGAAAGTCAGAAAGGCATAAGTGAGTACAGTGCCATTGTTAACCAGAGGTGTTAGGTACAAGACCTACTTAGTTCTACTTAAAGCCTCATAACCTTGGGGTTGTTCAGACTAATATATCACCCTCCTTAAATACAAACATGTGTATAAAAGAAATGAAATAGAAAAGGAGAATGCAAAAGTTGTTTAATGGATTCATTTTATTTTATGCAATTTATGTATGTAAGTATAGGTAACCCTCCTTAAGTGATATCATAGAGATGAATAGGATATGGAATTAAGTGAGTGTTAAGTTCTTTTCAAATGAACCATACACCTCACCAAATTCTTATTCAAAATTATACCAACATAAGAAAGAAAGGAAACCTATGCTAAGCATACCTTTATAATCCTCACATGCAAGCTTATAATTAAAGTATAAGTATCATACTTTCAGATTTGATATTTGATTTATAAGTTTTGAAAATAATTTGAACTTAGTAGTGATAATAGCCATTCATATTTCTACTTTAGCCAACACATGCAAATTTGACATAAAGTAAACAATTTCATTTTAAAATTTGAAAAATGAAATTATGAATGCATGAAATCACATGGCATACAACTTAACATGTTGGGGAAAGATCCAAAGCAATGAAAGCATGTAAACAAACTCACTTCACTTAAATCCTAAAGACATTCCTATGGAATAAGAAAATTTAGAATAAATCAAAGTGAATTCAAAGTGATTTTTGTTTAGTTTGAAGTTTGATATAATTTTGAAAAGGTAAGATGAGTTTGTTGTTCCTAACCTATTCCCACATGTGTTTGATATTTTTGTTTAATTTTTAGATAATTAGATCCATTTTATGCATTGATTAGGTTAAGGTATGCATTAAGTAACTTAATGAACACTTACCTACACCATCTTAGAAGAATTAACCAAATAATTATGAGCCAATAAGATGACATAAGAAAGAGGCCTAATGCAATTTGGCTCACAATTAAAAGTTAATTAAGTTAAGAGGTTTAGCTTAAGTAATTTCAAAACACCCTTTCACACATGTGAATTTGGTTTTGATTTCCTTAATTGAACTTAGGCAATTAAACACCTAAGAATCTACCCAAAGTAGATTAATCAAGTTGTAGAACCTTTTAGAATTTTTAGAAATTGATTAAGGGGATAATTAATGAATTAACCCTTAATTAAGAGGAGATTAAGGAGAGAAGAGGGGGTTTAGGGAATAGCTTAGGGGAAATGCCCCAAAAATATTTCATAAACTTCCTACTTACTGGATCTGACCTTAATCAACCCTAACCAAAGGTTAAAATCACTAATTATATCCTAATTATGCTTAATTACATAAGGAGGGTAATTAAGGAAACCATATGTAATTCTTCTAATCAAGCCCTCAATAAGTCCCAAGAAAATTAGGGGAGGAAGAAGTCATCCCCTAAATCATACGCAAGAAATTTGGGATCAATCAGAGCCTAATTTAAAAGTGATTAGCAAAATAAAATTTCCAATAAAACCCAAATTCAGACAAAAGTATAATTCAAAACTCAACAAAATTTAATTCTAAAATTTTCTAGGTTTAATTATCTTTCCAGACGATTTTATTTCATATTTTTTTGAATTTTCTAGAAAGATTTATGAATTTTAGAAGATCCTTGAATTAATTAGAAATTTATTAAGCATTTTAACTAATCCTAATTAATCCCTGGCTCACGGCGCGACGTGTGGCAGTAGCAGTCAGCGCGCTTTACATGTGTTGTGCTGTGAGGGGATTACTTAAGTTGTCACATCTCGAGTGGTGGCTAGCGGTGCACGCAGTTTAATCCTCTACCATCTGATCAAAGATCAGACGACCATGTATCTCCCCACATTTTAAAACGGGTAAGGGAATTTCCAAACATGTGGGATTATCTCAACCGTTCATCTAAAATGCATGAGATGGATGTTTGCGAGATCTCCCGGCGTCCATGATCAAGGCGAAGATCCAAGCTTGATCTAGCATGGATTCCAATCAAACTCAACCCACACCATCTAAACATAGAGAGGGGGAGATCCAACGATAAAAAATTGATGCGGTAAAAATTTCTTTCACCAAGCTCTACACCACATTGAGTTTAATGGTCAAAAAATCTCATACCTCATCGGAGGTGATCACCGGTGCTCGATTCCCTTGGAGAAGCTTCGTCTGGTTGAGATGAAGCCTTGCTGAGAGTATGAGCACTTAAGGTTGAGTGGATTGATGTATGGACCAACTCCTCTTCACTTCTTTTGCGGCTTTGATCAAGCTAGGTCTCCCCTTGCTTTTATAACTTCAGAGAGAGCTTAGGCAAGCTCAACTTGACCCTCTGATGGAGTGTGTAAGAGCAATTGGATTCAAATGGAATATAGAAGAAGTTGGAATTTCACTCTACCTCCCCTATTTTTCACTATTCAGAAGCCGAGAAAAGAAAAATGGGAATAGCTCTAGGAGGCTTAAGATCAATCTGCAATGGATCCTCTAGCTTCTTCAATCACCTGCGTGTATGAAACGAGTGAATTAGAGTATATCTCCCCTTGAAGGATCGAGATAATTGATAATGTACTTATCATTTTGATCCAATTGATCATTGGTTGTGGGTTGTTTGATCAATTAGTAGTGTGCACATGGTCAGTTTGAGCCAAGGAGTGGATTGCCAACATCCCATGTGCTTGAATTTGAGCTTGAGAGGGAGTTTGAATTTTCAATTTTGACCCATAGGGTCAGGTTTAGTCTAGGGACCAATTTGGCTGAACCAAACCCATTGGGTTGGGTGCACCACTCATCATTAAGTCCCCTTGAGCTTTTAGGAAAGCCTCAAGTGATTGTGAAGAGGGTATGACCAAATTACCCATGGGTTAAGCCAAAATTTGTTCCATGGCCTAGGGGTAGAATGATCATTTTGCTATTTTTCCACTTTATACATGTCGAGTATGTGTAGAAACTATGTTTGGCTAAGTTTCATGAGATTTGGAATTCATTTGATAGGGTTTGGCTCATGTTGACCCATTTAGGTCAAAATGAGTCAACTTGGGTCAAGTTGACCAATTGGTCAAATTGGGTCAAACCAAGGGTTGGGTCAAGTTCATATCACCATTTGAAATGTTTTGGTAGCTTTGGTAGCTTTGGTTTGATTTAATTTGGTATGGGCTCATATGACTTCATTTAGGTCAAATGGGTCAAGTTGACATATTTAACCCATTTGATCGATTTGAGGAAGGTCAAGGGTAGGTTTAGGTTAGGTTAGTCGTATGGAGTGGATTTGTATATTTATTTCCAATCAATTTGGGTTAAGTTCAATTTTGGCTGAACATGACCCTTTTAGGTCATGTTGGATCTAAGGTCAATTGGGCTAGGTTAGGTCTAGTTGGCCAATTGAGGCTTTGGTCAAGTTTAACAAGTGATTCGGAATGAACTTGACCCATTGGTTTGAATCAATTTTGCTTAGATCAAGTTTTGACACATTTTGACCCTTTAGGTCAAAATGGGTCAACTTGGGTCAAGTTAACCAAATTGGCTAGGCTAGGCTCAAATATTGGCTTGGCTAAGTTCAAACATAGGTCATGAGTGAACTTAGATTAATGGTTTCAATCAATTTGGCCTATGGTAGATTTTGGCTATGTTAGGTTTCATTTTGGGTTAAGTGTTGACTTGGTCAACCCTTAAGTTTGATTTGGTTTGACCCAATTTGATTGATTGATCGGTCCCATGATGATTGTTGATCATGATGAGAGGGATATATGAGTTTGGTTCAATCCAATTTGGTTAGGATTAGAATTTGGCTCATAAGGGTACTTTAGGTCACTTTGGGTCAAGTGAACCTAAGTGGGTCAAATGGGCTTGGTCAAAGCTTGATTTGCAGTTGGTTGATCTTGTATATGGACTCATGATTGAAATATAAATCCATTTACAAGTGATTTGAAGTCAAATGGGTTTTGATCCATTTGATAATCTCATATTCAAAGGGTGAACATGAAAGAATTTTGACTTTGATTTTTGACTTAGGTTTTGATTGTTTGATTAGAGTTTGGATTTATATATGAGCTCATGATTGTAGGGTTGATTGAATCATGAGAGAAAATCAAGGGTTTGGCTTGATTTGATGTTGATTTGGCTAAGTTTAAGATTTTGGCTTAAAAGTCATAGATTAGATTTTGAGTGGATTTGAGTTTGATTTTTGGAATTGATTTTGGTTGTTTGAATTTAGATTTCATTTATATATGTGAATATAAATGAGAATATAAATGAATTATGAGAAGATCTCAAAGATTTGATTGGTTTAGAGTTGATTTAGACTAAGCCCTTAAGGGAAGATTAAGGACTTAAGAGAGATTTGAACTTAAGAATTTTGATGGATTTTTGATCATGGGTTTCAATCATGGATTTCAATCATATGGAGTTGATATGAGTTTGAATAAAATCAAATAAGATTGATTTGGAGTTTGATTTGAAGGAAGGAAAGTGAGGAATGGTTCAAGCTACAGGTAGATTTTCCTAACACTCCTAATTCATGACCTATTCTAATGGCTAACTCTTCTAGGTCTCTAGGGCTAGGAAGAGTGTCCACCTAATCACTAGATGTATCTTAAAACTAAGTAACTCTTAAAGTCTAAGAGAAGTCCTATGTCTATGATGGAGGGGTTGAGAGCTCATTCTAAAAATGAGGTCAACACTTGCCTACATGTATTTAAAATTATGTTAGTTGGCCACCCCAAGTTGTAAAATTCTAGAGTGATTTATCCTCTCTTTTGGAGATAAACCTTATACCCATTTTTGCCTTAGATTTAGGTCGTGCTTTGGCCCTCGCCAAAGGTCCCTAGATTTAGGTTCAAAGGTTGCTACTTTCTTTTGCGGGCTACAAGCATAAATCCTCACATCTTAGGCATTTCTACGATCTTATATCGTGGGATTGTGAGCCCTAGATTTCTAATAAAAATTCAACTCAAACAAATAAATTATTTTAATTTCACAAATATAAAGCTCAATCATAGGATAGTTTGGGATGCTTACTAGGCTTCCTAGTATCATAAGCATCCCCTACTTATCTTTTTTTGGTTTCGATAATAATACCTTCTTTTTGATCAATCCCAGTTGATCTTCTAAAATAAACTTATTGATTGATAGTCCTATCTTTGAAATCTTTGGAGGCAACGATCATTTATCTTAAATGAGAGTATTCCCAAGGAATCCCATTCCTTAGGATGTAATTAACTATGGGGCTTGCCTCCATGGGGAACTTAATGAACCTAGTTTAAAATAAACCCTCCTTTACTTTTTCATGTAAAATAGGGGAAGAATCTCTGGTACATACGAAGACCCATAATCCTTAGGAGTCCTTATTAAGGTGATTAGGTCCATTGTAGGATGGTGACTTCTGTCTCTCGAGATAGTACATCATTCCTCAATGTGCATCACCACAATAAAATAATGTGGATCTAATGGTGTCCAAACCAAAAGTATATTTTTATCTTCATTTTATTCACATAAATTGAAGATGGAAGTATATAAGAAATTTTCACCACAGTTGGATATGAAGCCACCAACCACCCTTAGAATGATCTGAGTTGAGTTAAATTTTTAGGGGGTGACATTTCTAAGATAGCCTTGATCTTCTCTGGATCGATCTCTATTCCCCGGTGTCGGACAACTAACCCAAGGAATTTCCTTAAAGCTACTCTGAATGCACACTTCACGGGATTTATTTTGAGGTTAAATTATCTTAACCGTTAAAAAACTACTCTTAAGTCAAAGAGATGGTCTTCCTTTTTTTTGCTTTTGACTACTAGATCATCAACATAGCATTCAACTTGATGATGAATGAGTTCGTTCAAGATCCGAGTCATGGCCCATTGGTATGTAGCACCAGCATTTTTAAGGCCTAAAGGCATGACCTTATAACAATATATTCCGATCGGGGTTCGAAAAGCAGTGTTTCTTTCATCCTTAAGGGCCGTTTTGATTTGGTTGTAGCTAGATGACCCATCCATAAAGGAGAATACTGCATGAGATGAGGCGATGTCCATCATTAATTCTGGTATAGGAAGTGAAAATTCATCCTTAGGATATGCCTTATTTAGATCTCGACACATGTAAATTTGGCCATTCTTTTCTTAAGCGGGGACATAGCAACGTAGGATATTTTTCTTCTCTGATAAAGCCAATATTGATCAGTTTCTTGATTTTAGAAGTGACCTAATGTTCAATGTCTAATTTCATGCATTTAGGAGCTTGCTTGATAGGGTTAGCTTTAAGTTCAATTGTTAGTTTGTGAACTGTTATGTCAGGAGATAAACTGGGCATTTCTTCATAACTCCATGAGAAGCAGTTCTTAAACTTAGCTAATAGCCAAACTAAGTCATTGGTTTCTTCTTCATTCAACAAGGATGTATGTCGGGGGATTATCTTCGTTCTTGGTTGATCTCTTTTAGTTCATCGATGGTTGATCTGATCTCTTCTTCAAACTCTGGCGGTGCCTCTTTGAATTCAATCTCATTTGAGTCATCTAAAGATTTTAAACATACCTCCTCATAAGAGTTAGCATGATTTGAGAAGAACCTATTATACCCCAAATGAGTGGTGATGACTAGGCAATGGTTGTCATTGTCGACTGGACTCACTGTACTGAACCCTAGTCCCGGTCTTGATTGTGAATATCTACTTTGGTTGTCCCATAACCTTTCAAATTAATCTGACCTATTTGTGGGATTAATCCCTTTTTTGCTAAGTTAAGAACACAAGGAAAACACCAATCAAAAGATAATTGTATTCAATCTTTATATGAATCATCCTCAAGTTCTACATCAGCTTCTTGACTTGAGGATGATGCTCCCAAAAAAATCTCTTTGACTTGACATCTTTGGATGACTTGGGGGCGTCCTCAACTACTAAACCTTCAACTTTCTGGGAAGAAAGTGAGGTTAGAGCTAAGGTTCCCAACTGCTGTCTAATTGTTCTACGTAATAGTGATTCATATAGATTCATACTTTGCTTGGAGGCCTAGTCTTCTGTCGCCTGTCACTCAAAGGGACCAGAGGGGTTTGGCATGCTAACCACATGAGACTCATCCTCCGAACTGGATTCTAAGTCTATGTGGATAGCAGGGGGTATTCCTATGAGTCAAAACATAGCTCTTATTAGCTGGCCAATAAGGAGGAGGTCTTCCACCTTTGGAACTATCTCTAAATCTACCTCTGCCTCTACCTAGTGGGGGTCAAGTCATCCTACCCATGTGTTCGTATGAAGGAATGAACTATGGACGGAATCTAATATCTGGCTCCACCTTTTCCTCAATGTCTGATTCTCTCACTTGTATTTTCATTTTCTTTTCCTTTTTCTTTTCTTTTTCTTTTTCTTTTTATTCTTTTTCTTTTGTTTCTTTTTCTTTTGATTTTGAACATTCACCAAGTTCACAAGAATATACTTTTTGATTTGGAGGAAGATAGTAGGCTGCATCCTCATATATCTTGACCTCTCTAAGTGAGAATGACTTCAAGTCTCTTTTGACACAATACTCGATTCCACCTCTTCAAAATTTGATGCACTGATGTAAAGAGGATGAAACCATGCTATTTTTATGTATCCAAGGCCTATCGAGCAAAGCAGTCAAAGATGTATCTGAATTGATTATGTAGAACTTGGCTTCTATCTTCCAATCATCTATCTCCAATGGCAACACTATAGAGCCTAAAGCCCTCTCACATTGTTCATTGAATTCTCTCAACATCATCCGATCTCCTCAAAGTTTGGAGATGTCAATCTTCAAGTAGGCAAAAAAATTTAGACTCATTCACTGGTGCACCTGGATCAACTAACACTGTGGAGAGTTTGAATCTGCTCATGTCCACTATGATGTAGAGGGGACAGTTGTGCTCTATTATCTTCAAAAGAAGGTCTTCATCGATGAATGTAACTCCACGAGATTCTCTTGAAAAACATGCCTCCTCTCTAATAGCGGTCAACCGAGCTAAGCATATTTCTGGATCAAGAAGGGCTTTGATCAATGACTCCCTCATCTTTTTGGATAATACAATGGCGTCATATATGCTAAGTTTAGCTGGCAACTTTCTTAGGTGAGCGAGGACAATGTAGTCAACTCTAGGCCGGTCCTCCACAAATAGGTAGAGCATCCTGTGGAGGGGCTTCTTGATCACTTGAATCAATGACTTGTTTACCCTTATCCTGAGGTGCTACCCTAGGAGGTAGAACTTTGCCACTGTGGAGGTTGACTTCAGTGACTTCATGAGATGGTTTAGTGGAAAGTTATACCTACTCATCAAGTTTACCTATAGCTTCTCTTATCGGATCATCGGAGTCGGATGACTCCAAATCAATCTCAATGGGTGAACCTGAGTTATTTAGGAATGGAAACTCCATTTCTAAATTAGAAGAAGAGGAATGATCAGAACTAGGTTATTTTTTATTAGACTTGGAGAGCTATTTAAAGGAATAAACACAAGAAGATCATTAGAAGTGACACAGATGTTACCACAATCAACTTGCTTCATTGATTTCTTAGATTTAGATGAAGGTTCAAAATAAAAATCAAGTAAAGTAAGCAGAGTGAGGGATTTGGCACCCTCATCGTCTGATAAAGGCGAAGAAGCTCGGTGGAGGAACACATGATGGAAGGAGTCTGGACTTGGTGGTAGTTGTCTTCTTGCTATCCGGCAAGTGGAGGTTGTCATTCTTTACTTCTTCTACCTCCTTCAAGTTGCCCTTAGGAACTTGCAAACCTTCCTTTGAGTTGGAGGTTTGAGCTACCTCAGGCACTTACAAGGGTAACTTTTGATCTTAGAAGTGATTTTCTTGGAGGTTCGGGATAGGGAGATCACAACCTTCTTCTGTCTTAAGAAGATTGCGTGTATCCCCAAGAATTACCCTAATAGAACTAGAGTATTGTTCTACTAGGTATTCCTTAAGGATGATAATGGCAACCGAGTTATAGCTACGCTCAAGCCAGTCCTTAAAGGTAATGCAATCTTCTAAGACATGTCCAAGCATGCGGTGGTAGGGGAAATTGTTTGGATCGTGACTCTTGCCCACTTCCTCTGGCTTCTTAAGCTCTAGCAACTGGAAATCAGGCCTATTTAAGAGATTCTTAAAGATCTTCATGACTACATCCCTCTTGAATGAATAAGATTTATTCAATTTGTCGATAAGAGTAGGTAAATGATAACTACTTAGTGGGTAAGAATCTCCTCATGATCGATGAGGATACTGGAGGTGGTGGTGGGCGTGGTGAGGTGGCCAATATTACGACCGAGGTGGTGGCAAAGGAGGTGGTAAAGGAGACTACTTAGCTCGAGGCTTGTCAGATTGGACCCTAACTAGTTGCTTCCCCTTATCAATTACTGTGACTGCCCCTGACTTCTTCTCAAATGCCTTCAAAGGTTTTTTCTTGGTTGACTGGTCATGGAAAGGCAACTGTGTAGCTTCCTCTTGTAGACTAGCCACCTTGTTGATTAGCTTCTCGAAGGTTTTGATTATAAACCCCTTAAGCATGAAAGCCAGTGGGCAATGGATATTCTTGAGTAGAATCTTAATGGTGTGTTGTTCGGACAGCTATGGTTCACATTTTATACTCAAGTTTCTCCACCTGAGAATGTAATCAATAAGGGACTCATTTGGATTTTGCTTGGTCACAATGAGGTCGCCTACAATAACCCTTTACTGAGTTCCAGCAAACCTCTTGATGAAGAGGTGTTCCAACTCAGCAAATGTCTTTTTTGAACCGTTAGGCAGTTCAGCATACCAATCAAATGCAATGCTCACTAGATTGCTAATGAACAATCTAAAAAGAAGAATATTGCCACCTCCGCATTGCAATAGCTAGCCCTAAAGTGTGCGTGAGTACTTTGTCATGATTTTGAAGGAGGGAGGTACAAAACCCTTAGGATATTGGACAACATCAAATTCCTCCAGGTAGGGTCTATCCTTTAGAATAGATGAGCCACCTTGGGCTTGTACCAATGCATCCCTCACTTACATTCCACCATGTTTTTAATATCTTTCTCCTACATGAGGGTGTTGTCCACCACCTTCTTATGCAAGCTACCACTATCTATCTGAGAAGTGCTCTTGCTCTAGACATGTCTTAGGGATGATCTATCTCTATTGGTATATGTTACGGGACTGAAGCCTAATTTTAAAGTGCATGGAGAGCTGCTAACAAGTATTCCATCCTCTTCTCCATCTGGTTGATCTGATCATCCTTTTGTTTAAGCTGCTGATGGAGGTGTTGGGTTGAATGGATGGCATTGTCTTCTTTAACTACAACACCTTCCTGACTATGATGATCTCTATGGAGGTAGCTTCTAGTATCAACCATGCAGACCTTGGCCGAATCCTCAATAAGGTCATCCTCATCGGGATCAAAGGCTACTCTCTCATTCTCCGAGTCTGCGTGATCACTACCTAAGAGTTCCCTCTTTTCGGCAAAGTACTATGCTAAAATGTCGTCTAAAGAGCGGTCTAACTGTGCCGGTACAAACACAAGCTACTGATCGGTAGAGGGACTATGCTCACTAATGGAGATACATCTAACAATTCCTACCACTGGAGTGCTAGCTCTGGGAGGGTCATGCTCACTTGAACAGATATGCTCATGACTACTCATCGGTGGAGTGGTGTCCCTGGGGAGATCCACTACCATGGGAACTATAAAATTGTCACCTTCTCTCTCTATAACTACTGCTACCACTGGCTCTGATGGTGGTGGTGGTGGTGTGACCATGATGATGTGGGGTCGCCACTCCTGCCAAACCATAGCTGAGATAGAAGGTCGAGCAGGGGAGCTCAATCTCACCTCAATAGGTGGGACGAAGGGAGCGGGATCCCTGGGTCATAGTCAGATCACCAAAGGGGAAGGTCTCTCGCTGGATGGGGACTTCTGAATCTTGGAGGGAGTGGTGAATGTTGTGAGTTGTATGGTTGATGTTGGACGATGAGGGGAGCAGTGTGAAGGAAACACCGACTGTCCCTCAATGGGAGATCTCTGCATGCAGTGGGTAGCGTCGGTAAGAACAATCCTATCTGAATGATCGGCCCTGACAGGGGGACGATCAAAAAAATTCATCAAAGCAAAGGCTGTCGATTGCTTGGCATACCTCTATCTCTCTCTCCTATATTCC